>CM040128.1:136087657-136687657 GCA_022559845.1 Amorphophallus konjac | reverse complement strand
TAAAATCCAGACAGGAATCACGCTGGCCAACCAGACCAAGCGGGCAGATCAGAGAAACGTTCAAATTCGGAGTGGAATGAGAATCACTTATCCAAGGGAATTGAAGTGTAATCAACCATCGCTGAGGAGAAAACCTTGAACGGATCACGAGGCGTGAATGCTCAAAATGGCATGATGCATGCTGGGCTAAAATAAAGAAATCATCAAAACGAATGTAAAGAAAGATAAAATAGAAAGTACTCAAGGATATTGTTGCTAGACCAAGCCAAGACGGGGTCAAGAGTCATCCGCAACCACGGCGTACGAGACAGAGTCCATCATCCCCCACCTGACTCAACTGAGCGGCTTATCCAACGATTAACCGTATGCTCCTAGATCATCATCATTTTTGTTAAAGGGGAACATCAGATCCTAGAACACACGGCCAACCAGCCGGTCATTGAGAGGCTATAATAATGTAGATAACATATAGTAATGTAACAAAGAGCAGGGATAGAGAGCCATACCTGACTTACATGTCAAGCGAAGTGGCATTTTTTTTAGATTTTTACATTTTATGCGATTTTTATGAATTTTTCAATAAGACAGACATGTCAAATAAGTAAGCATAAACATAACGAAGACAACATAACCATCAACTGAACGATAGACAACACAACATAACATAACTATCAAATGAATGGAAAATAATACAGCATAACATAACAAAGACAAACAAGTACACATATGCATTGGCATGAACAAACCACTTGTACGCACGATGAACATGGTGGGACAAGATAACAATGCAGTGGGACAACACAGTTGGGACAAGAATATGAGGGATGACCACACGGTTGGGACAACACATGGGACATAGAGGGACGACTAACAACATATGCAAGACAACTAACAACATGCGGTGAGAGATAAAACAACATGCATAGGATGACACGGAGGGACATAAACACGTGACAAGGACACGGCGAGATGAAAGACATGACAAATACGCTCTTCAATCGAAGCCCAAGATCATATGAAGCAGAACCGCCAGGTTCACAATCGTGAGGCAAAGCCCTCTCATGGAGATATGATCATGTTTAATAAGTTGAGAGCTGAGAAGGACATGGGCTTCAGAACAGATCGAGAGACAAGATTGAAGAAACGAGAATAGATCCAAAAGATGTGAACAGGAACCAAATAGAAGAGCAAGGAAACTTGCAGACCTACAACTTGTAACCTGCACACTGAGCAAACAGATCATACATGTCCTTAAAACAAATAGATAGAAAGGAACAAAAAGATAATTTTTTTTTTAGAATTTTCAATTTTCCTGATTTTTTTAGATTTTCAACAATATTTGATTTTTTGGTTTCTTTGAATAATATCTCATTTTTTTGGAATTTTCATATTATCTGATTTTTTTGGATTTTTGAAAATATCTCATTTTTTTTGAATTTTGAAGTATCTGATTTTTTTGAATTTTTTTTTTGAAATAGCAATCCGCAGCACCTAAGGCGGGCTCAAACTACTGGCCAGGGGATCGTCATTCCCCCCCCCCCTTTCGTTAAAAACTTCTCTTGAGCAAGGCGTGCATTTGAGAGTGGCTCACCACAACCAATCGTCTCTAAAGAATGGTGCCCCTACTAAGGCCATACCCGAGATACAACCTAGCCTAAGAGAGAGAAGCAGAAGAAAATTAGAGATAAGCTTTATGCAGGATGGGAGATATCAAGACTCGAATTCCTTCTAGGGCACTACCCCTCAAAGAGATAGCCTGTTACGCCGGGACTTTGTGTCTTCAATTTTGAGACCCATATTTATCAGGCACGCACGCGACCGGGCTCATGACGTCCCACGGGGAACTGTGCTGTCACTCTTGCCATGCCTTTGATTCATAATTTTACTATTGATTCATTGATTTATTTTTTTTGACAACCCTTATTGGCTAGATATAGTATGAAAGCTCACTTTTAGAGGGTCAAGACTGCCCCTATTTGAGACCTCTCGTATTGGGGAGCGCCTAGGTTGGTCATCTCATCCATCCATCTCTTGCCCCTACACTTGGCCGAGCAGAGAAAAGAAAAGACCTTTGTGCATACCCATGGTATGGCCAAAGCAGCAACGGTGTGCCTCAGAGAGATCGACTATGGATCGCCTTGTAGTGTGTGAAAAACCCATACTTTAAGAGATCACCCTCAACGATCGGGGAAAGAAACTAGACTCCCAGCGCGGAGCTATTACCAGCCTAAGGATGCTGCAGAAGTAAACCCTTTTTAACTGAACTAAGCAAACTTCCTAACACCACTCAAACATGTTGAGGAATAGCATTATAAGCGTGTGCAAGAGTAAGAGAGATAATAGCGTTGATAACATATTCTTGCATAAAATAACGATACCTTATATATCCTACGAGTGAAAATAACATCCTGATGTGATATTGATCAACGAGCTTTGAGGCACGCGAATAGCTTTGTATTCCTCACTTGATAGGACAGAAGGGGAAGGATATCAAAGGATAAAAGATTCCTCTACACGGAGGAGCAGCAGACACCAAATTGGACGAAGAAGGATTAAAAAAGAAGAGAGACGAGGGCTAGAACTCCCTCGTTAAGGCATAAAGGCCTTGATAACAAGGAACCTGATACAAAATAAACAAAGATTAGCTGGGATCAAGGCGGGATAATGCCTCGAAAATAGCAAGAAAAAGGGAAAAAACACCGGAAGGGTGAAGACGAGTGAGTAGAAAGATGAGAAAAAGAATCATCCGACATAGTCGGAGAAAGAGAATGGTAGACACCTGACAAGGTTGGGGAATGAGAATGAGAGACACCCGACAGGGTCGAGGAAGGAGAATCAGAATCACCCGACAAGGTTGGGGAAGAGGAATCGAAGCCATCCGACAGGGTCGGAGAAGAAGAATCATGGACATCCGATAGGGTCGGAGAAGAATTCGAAGCAACACCCGGGAGTCCCGGGGAAGAGGAATCGGGTGACGTCTCGAAATCTGGATGAAGGGATGACATAGGCCGAGGCCTAGAATTGTGAGAGGAGGGAAAGTCTGGAGACTTCGGATGGTGATTCGTAGAACTGGAAAGAGAAGAGAAGATGATGGTAAGAGGATTTGAAATTAGAAGATACACCACCTAAGGGTGGAAGCTGAGCAGAAGGAAAGATGAATGAACAGACGGGGAAGTGGGCGTGGACCCCTGAGTGCACAGTTGACGTCCTTTGAACTGGCACCACCGTCTCTTCTTAACTGAAATTGGCTTGTAATGGACCCACCTGGCGCGGACTTGGACCTTTGGGCTTCTCGATCTGCAGTGTCTTCTCAAATAGCGAGCCCATCTAGCAGACGGCCTGGCCCGGCTATGAACATGTAGCCTTACCGGGGTGGTTGCCCCTACACACCCGGTGCTAACAACAGTAGATGGACATTCTTGGACAAGTAACCTTTCAGAGTGATGAATATCACAAACCCATGGGGTTTTGTCTCTCGGCACTAGAAGCATGAGATTCAGCAACTCCACTCGGAACTCAGCCTTGAAGCACAACTCCCTTGATAGAAGAGAAGGATGAAACTAAGGGAGGGTAATGCACGGCGTTAACATGGCCGGCTTGCTAATAAATTGAGGGAGACTGCATAGAATGTGCAGAGTGTCCTTGAAAAATCCTGAGAATACGGCCAATTGCCCCTTGAGTATAGAATTCATAATCTTCTTGGCGGCCGTGTGACTGAGCATAATGTGGGTAGAAAACCCTTCTCGACCAGCTATCTGAACAGCAACGGAGCGAGATGTGATAACAGCATCAATGGTGAACTCTCCGACAAGCAAAGAGATTGCCACCGGCCTCGCTTGAGAGGAAACTGGTACTAGTACAAGTGCACTCTTCTTAGCAACCGTCATCGGGAGTACAGGCACATCATTTCCAAAATAGCCAGGAACCAGGACGCGGATCGGCATTCGACAGATAAAATCCTGAATCTTGAAATGCAGAACCGACATAGAATCATCTTGACTTGACTCATTGTCTTCCTGGGGACTAGACCCGAGGGGCATCGGAGGTAGTGCACACCTGCTCCATGGGGTGGAAGTAGAAGTGGAGGGAATAGGTTCAAATAGCGTGGAGGTCTGAGGGTTAGAGGTGATGATAGGCTTGGGTGGAGGCGAAGGCAAAGGTAATGGCGTGGCTTGGTCATGCTCGGGCAACGATGGGGAAGGGGACGGCAAAGGCAGTGGAGACGGTAGAGGTGATGGAGGCACTAGTGGTAATGGGTTAGGTGATGCGGGCAATGGGGGTAGTGGAGATGGAGATCGAGAGGGTGAAGAGGGAGGTCGTGGTGCCCACGTTTGACGTATCGGCACCACGCGACGAGTGGCATTAGGGTTAGGAGTAATGCTAGAGGAAGTGGTGGAAGCGGATGTACTGGCCTGAGCAAGAGCTTGGGTTGGTGGAGTTTGTGGAGATGGGGTAGGGGACGGAAAAGGTGGAGATGATAGGGTAGGCGATGGCCTAGGTGAGGGAACGAGTGATGGAATAGATGACGGAGCGGGCATAGCGCCAGATGAAGAATCACAGGGGTGCCATTGGGCTTGTAGTGACGGAGACGACTGCCTGGGCGGCGCCTACTGCTACTGTTGCTTGCTAGGAAGATCTAAAGTAACTTCATGCATTGCAGCCCAATCAATCCTCTTCTGGGCTTCCAAGCCATAGATGTAATCCCGGAACTCGGGGCAATCCTCAACCAAATGCCTCTGCTGGCGATGATATTCACAATATTGAGACACATTCCCGACCGTGGGTCGACAAGGCATAGCCGGAGGATGTTGCAACGCGTGAGTGGCCATCAAAGCCCTGAAAATATCAGTAAAACACTCCGGCAATGAAGGATGAGGAGCCTGCTTCGGGCAAGGCGAATGGGGTAAAGGTGGAGAAGGTTGCGGAGATGGAAGCGGAGGTTGCGTAGGCAATAGTGCTTGGCTGGTGGCGGAGGGATTTGGTGTAGGCATATGTGGAGCAGGATGAGGGGGTATATAGACAGCATCCACCTGCTCGGGATGTGGTGTTTCCTTGACCGAGGGCGGAGACGCAGGCGGAGACACATGAGGGTATGAATAAGCGGACAGCTGACTTGTGGAGGGTTGACATGTGGAGGTGTATGGGTATGTAGAAGCGGAAGGTAGACTCGTGGAAGGATGACTCGCGGAGATTTGATATGTGCAGGTTTGATATGCGGAGGGTGAAGGTTGATATGTGGAGGTGGAAGTAGATGTAGATGGCGGGGTGTGTGGAGATGCGGAAGGTGGAGAAGACTCGGGGTCAAGGGAATCTTGGATTTGATGGCGGATGAAGCGGGCTCGGCTATAAAGTTATTTCCAGGAGGTGAGGTCGTTGAGGGCCAAGATGAAGCGAAACTTGGGCGTTGCATTAGATATCAGCATCTTGATTTGCTCCGGCTCCGGAATGTGCCCCGAAACTTGCACGGTAAGGCGACACCAGGGGTCTACAAAGGTGCAGAAATCCTTGTCGAGCTTCATCTTCTTGTGGGCCAGATCCACCATGGATTACTTGGGCCCAACCTGGTCATGAAATTACTGAATGAACTTCTCTTGCACGACTTTGAAATTCATAATCTGCTCTTGCGGAAGAGAAAAGAACCAATCCCGAGTTGGGCCTTCCAAAGACAAACCGAATAGATAGGCCATCAAACATTGGTCATGTCGAAATTGGGCCGACTCATAAACGAACTCCTTCAAGTGCACATATGGGTCACCGACTCCACTATAACGGCGATATGCAGGAGTTTGAGAAGGAGACGAAAGCCGAAGATTTTGAAATACAAGCGGGACACTCAAGGAGGTTTTGGGATTAATTCAGCATTGGAGTTCATCAAGTTGATGCTGGGTTTGGGCAATCATCTCCTAGGTAGGGAGAGATCGAGAAGAATATGGGCCAACTTGAGCAAGAGGATGTGAATATGGACCAGAATGATGATATTGGGCCGGATGAGATGATCCAGGCTGAGAAGAGGAGAAGCCCATTCCAGGAGTGGAAGGGTGAGCGGGCCTGGAAGAGACATTAGCATAAGGACCCATTGGGCCGACAGCATAAGGAAAGGAAGAATAAAGCCCATTAGAAGAATAAGGCCCATTAGGAGAATGAGGTGCATTAAAATGATGAGGCCCATTAATGAGAGAAGAAGGCCCATTAAGAGAAGGAGAGGTCCATGAAGATGAGATGCAATAAGACGTTGGGCCTGGGTCAGGTCTGTTTGGCGAACAAGGCTTGATAAGTGGGCCATGAGATTAGCATATTCCTCGGATGGATCAGAGGGACCACGGGAAGATGGGCCTGCGTGGGAAGAGGATTCCACGCGGGAATAGGAAGAAGGTTGGGAAAAAAGAATGATACAAAAGGTTGGAATGATGTATTGTGCCCCTTGTGCTTTGATGATAATGTTGTGTTTTAATGATAGCAACATGAATGTGTCACCATATTATTTTTCTGCCATGATTGAATATGACTGATTTGTTCTGTGGAGAATGCATAAGTTTATACATTGTCTGGCTCCATAACACAAGTCCATACAGTTGCTGCATGCGTCTGTTAAGAAGTCTGTACATTGCCATGCTTCAGGCTGAGCAAGTCTATACATCCGTTTGCTAGCATGTCTACACAAGTCCATACATTGTCTGGCTGCATAACACAAGTCCATACATTGTTTGTGCATTCATTTGTCTAGCTGCATAACTGTAAGTCTATACATCTTTGTCTTGTGCATGCATCATTGTCTTCAAGTTTGCACATTCTTCTGTTATGTCCAAAGTCTGTACATCGTCTTCTTGTTCATGCATTGCATCAAGTCCATACATTATTTGTGCACAAGTCTATACATTGTTGCATCATGTGCTTCATGTATTAGCAAAGTTTGTACATCGCATCGCCACCATGCATTAAGTCTCAAAGTATGTATAGCCTTTTGCATTGGACTTAAAGTCTGTACATCGGTCTGTTCATGCATTCATCTCAAGTCTGTACATCCACCAGCTGAACTGAGCAAAGTCTATACATCCGATTGTTCAGCTCATGGCTAAGTCTGTACAGCCAGTGCATATGTCAAGTCTATACATTGCATCTTTACCTACGTTCGGAACTGAGCAAGTCTATACACTCCTTATCTTCACCTACGTTCAGTTCAGCAAGTCTGTACATTGGGCTATCACTTAAAGTCTATACATCGCTGCATTGGCTAAGTCTATACATCGTCCGTCTTTCTTAGCGTCTATGTGCATAGTCCATGCATTGCCAAGTCTACACATCGTCAGCCTGTTCATGCATCGTCTTGGTGGTAAGTCTGTGCAGTGGCCAAGTCTATACATCCACCGTCTCACTCAAGTCTATACACTGCAGCCTTTGCATTGCACATACATTGAAGTCTATACATTGCATCGTCTTAAGACTAAGTCTGTTCACCACCGTCTTACTTAGCATCTCTGTGCATACCTTCAAGTCTATACATTGTAAGACCAAGTGTGTGCATGCATCGTCTCATGTATTGTCTTTCAAGTCTATACATTGTGTGCCTCGAGCATTCAAGTCTGTACATTGGTTTTGTCATGCACATAAATGTCCAAGTCTGTACAATGCTGCTACGGCTGTGCATCATTTGCATATTGCATACATGACACATAGCAAGTCTGCATAGTACACACACAATCTGTTTTGCACATATGCACTCAAGTCTACACATCATGCATTCAGGCTTAAGTGTTAAGCATAGAATGTCTGTACAGCCTGTGCATCCTTTCGACATAAAGTCTATACATTGTGCATGGTTCAAAACAAGTCTGCACATTGCTGCATTCTAAGTCTGCACATTGCTTATACATCCCATGCAGAGTCTGCACACAGTGGATTAGTAAGTCTATACATTGTGCATCGCTCAAAGCTGAGTCTGCACACTCATTGTCAGCAAGTCTGAACATTGATGTGGCACGCATGCAGAGTCTATACACTCATAACCTTAGCCATTGCATTCTGTGCTTCAAGCATTCACAAAGTCTGTACATGCTTTAGCTTTGCATTCACAACGTGAAGTCTGTACATGCTTTGTCTTCGCATTGCAAAGTCTACACACTGCATTACCTTCATAAAGTCTGTATAAACTGTTAGACTTAAACTGATATTCCTTTCGTCTGTCTGATAGGGACTCTTTGCTAAGCTTAATGAAGGCACGTGATCCGAGGTTAGCACCTGGCACGTGATCTGAGGCTGGAAGGGCTGACAGGATGCTGCCACGTGGTCTGAGGCTTCTGGGTGGGAAATGTGGAAGACACGCGCCCAGTGCTACTCCTACTGGAACTGATTATAAAAGGAAGCCTTCTTCCACAGAAGAAGACTGATCGACTGAAGCAGAGGAGAGCCTGCACGATCCAGTGAGAAAGAAAAGAGAAGCAGAAGAAGCAGAGAATAGAAAGAAGAGACAAAGAGAGATAGAGAGCTCGAGCAGAGAAAGAGAGTGAGAGATCAAGAGCAGAGAAGAAGAAGAAAAAGAAAGAGAAAGAGGGAGCGTGAGTTGAGAAGAAGAAAGAGAAAGATAGATAGAGAGAGGAAGAGGAGCTTACCTGAAGATCGTTCCTACTGGAAGTTGGATCAGATCCACTCCAGTCAGCTCTTTTGAGAGCCACATTGTACTTTATCATTTCCAGCTTTCAGTCGCTGTTGTTCTTGCTTTGGTTTTCTTTTATACCCTTTCTTCAAGCTGTTTGTCAGCGGAGCAAGCTGTGTTGCTCAACATTTGCAGTGGACGATTCCACTGGATGGCTAAGCTATATTGCCCAGCGGTTTGCAGAGGTGGACTCCTCTGGACAGCAAGCTGTGATGCTCAGCGGGATAGCAAGTTGTGAGGCTCAACGGTTGTAGGCAAGCTGTGATGCCCAGCGGTTCAAGCTGTGAGTCAGCAGTAATTGTTGAGTGTGGGGTGGACGTAGGTCTGGAGGACCGAACCACCTAAAAACCCCTCTTGCATTGTGGTTTGATTTTTTCTATCTAACTGGCGCTAGATGCATGCATAGGCACGAGGATTGTATTCATCTCATTGCTGTGCACATTAGATGTTTGCTTAGGATCGCTCTACATATCTGCAATAGTTTTTTAATTCCGCATCTCTGATTGCTTTAGATTTTATTTGAGCGATGTTTTTTAAGGGGAGATTCATTCACCCCCCTCTGAATTGAACGCACCAAACCCAACGCTTGGTATCAGAGTGGGTTGCTGTGCATAGGATCTAACAATCCGCAGCAGATCCTGCATTTCTGGTTGGTGCATTATAGAGTGGGCTTCCTGTGTTCTGTGTTTTGTTTCACCAATTTAGTGTCTTGATTTGCTCATCTGACTTCAGTGTATTCATCATATCTCGATGGCTAATCCTCCGATATTCAGAGGTAATAACTTTGATTCTTGGTTAGAAAATTTCCATCGGTATGTAAAATCTACTGATCCAAATCTTTGGAAGGTAATAACTCATGGTCCACACAAATTATCAAAAGATAAATCTAGATGGACTGAGAAGGACAAATTGAAAGACTCTGTCAACACTAGAGCAGTAGTTCTAATAAAAGAATCAATTGACAGACCTCTAATCGAATGCATTTCTTCTTGCATGTCTGCCAAAGAAATTTTGGAAAAACTAAAGCTAATCAGGAATCACAGCAAATGCTTGATGGCTGATCGGAGAAATGATGATGATGAAACCTCATCTCAGGTAAGCTCTGAATCTGAAGAACTTTCAATTGATGATCAATGGAATATAAATGAGGAACTTAATGATAGATGTGAAAGATTAAAATATGAGAATAAAAGATTGAAAAAGAAATGTGATCAGATAAATTTCAAAGCTTCTTGTGAAAAATGTCCAAATCTGAAACAATCTTATGATGCATGTATGTTAGATGTTCAGAACTTTAAGGAACAAAATGGCTTTCTACAACTTGAAAATCAAACATGTTTAGACAAGATATCTGAACTGGAGAATCAGCTTATTAACATGAAAAATGAGCATCTAAAAGGCATGCAAGAATTGATTGAGATAAATTCTGTAATGGACAAACTGAAGTCTGAAAATGTTGAGGTTCAAAAGCATAATAAAGATCTCAAGGCTAGTCTGAATAAAATCAACAAGGAAGCAATACATATTTCATCTATGGAGTCAATCTGCAATATGTGCTCAGCTCTAAGAGAACGTAATGAAGATCTTTTTAGTGAGAATGAATGGCTGAATAAGCAAATTGCCTCGTTTAAAAAGGATCAGAAAAATCTGATTATTGAGAAATCTAAAGTGGAAGAAAGAGAAGAGGGACTAATTGAAAAGCTGGAGCTGATGTCTAGAAGAGAAAATTGTAATGAAGGAGTCAAGAAGCTGACTGAAGAAAACAAAGAACTGAGGGAACAAAACAAGAAACTGATGGTTTTAAATACTGTATTCTCATAGAGATTTCTGACTATCGAAAAAGAAAAATCTGCTATTAAAGAAGCTCAACCACAAAAACTTGAGGAGGAAAACACTGAACTGAAAGCTGAAGTTAAAAAGTTAAAGTTGTTAAATACTGGCTTATCTAAAACACTTCTCACCTTAAAAGGGGAAAGTTCACTTGTGATGGAGAATCACAAATGTTGAACAGTCTAGAACAAGAAATTGAGAAGTATAAAATTGCAAACAAAGTTCTAAGCGAATGTGTTAATTACAGTGAACAGGAGATAGCCAGTTATGAACTTCACATTGCTAGCTTGGAAAATAAAATTCATGATCTGGAAAATTCATCAATTGAGTCTGCTAAAATAAAAGGAAAAATGACATCTGTCAAGAAAAGTAGGACAAGAATTCAAAAAGGGGGACAAGCTGTAGTTCTGATGTTAAGGAAACTACTAGAAACCAGCTATACACTACCTTTGTGCAAAGCTCTGATGTAGCTAGTACCTCAAGTCAATCTCCAAAATAAAACAAAAATCTGAAATCACCTCCATCATCTGTCTTTCAATTTAAGGCACAAAAAGCTGAAAAACCAACAAGAATTGTAAACAAAGTTAAACAATTGAACAAGAATGGAAAAAAAGATGGGGTTAAAAATGTCCCTACTTGTGTCATGAAATCAGTTAGCTCGACTGAATTTGATGGGTCAATGCAAAATGCTCATGCCTCATGTACTCATTCACATGCATCTAGGAATTCATCTGATAGAAACCATGCCCCTAGGAAATCTGATGCTTCTTGCTATTACTGTGGTAAGCATGGTCATATCATGGATGCATGTTTCATCATGAAACAAGATGATAAACTGCATGCTAGATCTTCTAATCATCATGGGTACAACAGAAACAAACTTAAGTTTAACCAGCACATCACATGCTTCAATTGCAACAAGCCAGGTCATAAGGCTGTTGAGTGTTGGTTAGGGAATTACAGAAATAATTCTGGATCTAGAAGTAAGCATGTTAGGTGCTTTGAATGTGGTAAGTATGGGCATGCAGTCAAGGACTGCTGGTATGTTCAGGGAAATCACTTCAATTCCAAATTTGTCAAATTCTCTGCAAATAGAAATTTTTTTGGAAGAAATAAAGCTGCTTTTAAGGTAAAGATTCTTGCATGTGTTGAATGTGGAAAACCTGGCCACCAAGCTTCTGAATACTAGTGGACAGGTAATAGTAAATCAAAATTTCATGCAAGTAACAGAAATTCTCATGCTAACTCACATAGGTTACATGATTATAACAATGTTCACAAAAAGAATTCAAAGGTTGTTATATCATGTAGATATTGTGGAAAGTTTGGTCATTTCATGAATAATTGTTACCTGATGGAGAATGATGATAATGTTGCCAAGAAGCTATTCAGAACACCTATTAGAATTAACGCGGGACCCAAGGTTGTTTGGGTCCCTGCAGGATCAAATTGATTAACATGCTACAGGTGTGCCTTGGAATGGAATAAAAGGGGTCAAAAAATCAAGGCACTCAAAAATTGGAACCCCAGAACTGCACTATTCAGGTTAGTTCTGAACACCTTGTTTAAATTTCATCATCTGAAATTGTTGAAAAGTTTGTCTGATTTATGATGTCCTCTTCTTGTCTAGCTGATCAATTTACATTCCAGACTCAGCTACTGAATTAATTCGGAACATATTTGATGCTCACTGAGCTTATTCATGTGTCACACTGAGATTGAATGATTTAGTTAAATGCATATAGACAATGCATGTGTCTGATGTCTGCATATATCATTTGCATGACCATCAAGGAAGTCATTCAATGCATATAGGAGTGCTTTGCACTGCATCTCTTTGCATAACCCTGGTATATTAATGGTAAGTTACTAAAGGGTAGATGTAATCTATCTGGAGATTCTTACTATGTGTGAGATGGTCCTTGAGACCAAGTTCTCTGCCAAGTACCAAGGGTCATGTCTTCATATAAAGCAGTGTACTATATATCATAAAATCTGAAAAATCTAAAAAATTGAAATGAACTTGATGCATTTGGTAAATTCTCTCTCTGATTAAACAAGCATGAATTCTCCTTGAGCATATTTTAAAATCATGAGCTGTGCTTCAATTATATTTCATGCACTTAGTTAGGGGGAGTTTGACTGATGTTGCATATGAAGAGTAGTGCATTTGAAAAACTTAAAAGGATATTCCATTACATCTAGACAGGGGGAGCATTTAAAAATTGGTGTTTAGTTTTTCACACTTTGAACACCTCTTGTCTAGTAATTGAATAACTCTCATCTGATTTCATATCTTCTCTCTTGAAAAAGGATTCTGCCTTCTATTCATTAAGTTGTCAAAGAAGGGTTCTTTCAACTTTCCTCATGTTACTACCTGTCAGCTGATCTGTCTGAATTCCAGACTCAGCTACTGTGTGTTGATGTACACTCTTCTGATATATTCCTATATGTGTTGACTCTTACACCAGCTTACACTCATCCTTCACATTCTTCTTAGCTGGTGTGACAGACTTAATTCTAGTGTTGACAAGTTGGTCAGTTATTCTTTCGATTTTATCTGAGGAACATAAATTGCATGTCATACAATCTAGTCTGAATCATGTAGAAATTTCTATCATATAGGTTTAAGAACAACCAATGAATCAGACTGATATAAGAACTATGTATTCTCAGACTTGCATTTAAATATCTTGAAAATATCTGAATGATAAGATTTAATGAACTTTAACCACATGTGTCATGCAAACCTTAGACTCTCTCTTCTGATATCTGAAAATTTGAAATCAAGGCTACTTTGTTAGAGATACATAGAGTGAGTACTCTAGTTAAACATTAACTTGAGAAATGTTGACTAATTGAAAAACTGTGAATTCAGAGCAATGACTTGGTCACTGAGAAACTGAGTTCTTCATCAATGAAATAAAGTAACTTATGTCATGAAGTGCCATAGTTATCTCTGGTAAAAATTTATTGAAAAACCTGACAGAGCAATGGCATATTTGTGTCAAGTAACTGGGGAGTCTGGCCTCTGATCAAGGTGTCTCCTCACGTAAAAAGACATGTCTATTGCTAACTCTGGTCTCAATGTTTAGAGGCAATGACAGTTATCACACTGAGTAATTGGGTCACTTCACCTGAGACGTGTTGTGCCTCATGTAAAAAGGTGTTGATCAACCTAAATTGCTCAGGTAAAGAAAAATATGCTTCAAATGAAAATTTCATGCAAACTATGTCAACTCATGCTCCTGTAAAAAGTGTTTAATCTCAATACTAATCTGTGTAACTCTCAAAGCAGTCATTGAGATCTTGTGTGTAAGATGAAGATGATTAGTCATGAGTGTTATCTGAATATTTGGTTCACCTTTATTAAAACTTGATTTCAGATATGAGTATTGAATTTAATTGATAAATCTGGTATACATCATAATTAAATCAGGTTGGTCAAGTTGCTAATTCATAACCCTCTATTATAAGAGAGTCTTTTCATGGTAAGACTTATTGTAGTTGTGCATGCCCTATAATCCCTCATGATCTGTTTCATCTCTGACAACTTGTTCAACCGAAACTGTAATTGACAACTCCTCTCTTATCAGTTGACTGATTCCATCTGCATTTTTCTGACCATACAAATGTGAGGTGCCACTCCCATTATTATCTTGTTCACTTGCAGCCTTCTGAACTTCAGAATCCTTATGGTGGTGGAGTTCAGATTGATTCCTGAGATGTACTCCTCTCCACACTGTTGGAATCTTCATCTTGTTTTGCAACCAGTTCTAGTTCTATGGATTTTCCACCTGTTTCATTCTGTTCAGGGAGAGTTATGGGTCATCTGCATTTAAGGGGAGAGTAGTCAATCATGCATGTTGATAGGGGGAGAGCTGTTTTATTGTCATAAGGGGGGACTCCATTTCAGTGAACCTTGTTTCATTCTGTGTATTTGTGTGCTGAATTTTGTCTCTCAAACCATCTCCTTTTTGCTTATGTCAAATGAGGAGAATAGTTTGACGAGTCAATGTGACTCATCATGTTGCCATCATCAAAAAGGGAGAGATTGTTGTGCCCCTTGTGCTTTGATGATAATGTGGTGTTTTAATGATAGCAACATGAATGAGTCACCATATTATTTTGCTCCCATGATTGAATATGACTGATTTGTTCTGTGGAGAATGCATAAGTTTATACATTGTCTGGCTGCATAACACAAGTCCATACAGTTGCTGCATGCGCCTGTTAAGAAGTCTGTACATTGCCATGCTTCAGGCTGAGCAAGTCAATACATCCGTTTGCTAGCATGTCTGCACAAGTCCATACATTATCTGGCTGCATAACACAAGTCCATACATTGTTTGTGCATTCATTTGTCTGGCTGCATAACTGTAAGTCTATACATCTTTATCTTGTGCATGCATCATTGTCTTTAAGTCTGCACATTCTTCTGTTATGTCCAAAGTCTGTACATCGTCTTCTTGTTCATGCATTGCATCAAGTCCATACATTGTTTGTGCACAAGTCTATACATTGTTGCATCATGTGCTTCATGCATTAGCAAAGTATGTACATCACATCGCCACCATGCATTAAGTCTCAAAGTCTGTACAGCCTTTTGCATTGGACTTAAAGTCTGTACATCGGTATGTTCATGCATTCATCTCAAGTCTGTACATCCACCAGCTGAACTGAGCAAAGTCTATACATCCGATTGTTCAGCTCATGGCTAAGTCTGTACAGCCAGTGCATATGTCAAGTCTATACATTGCATCTTTACCTATGTTCTGAACTGAGTAAGTCTATACACTCCTTATCTTCACCTACGTTCAGTTCAGCAAGTCTGTACATTGGGCTATCACTTAAAGTCTATACATCGCTGCATTGGCTAAGTCTATACATCGTCCGTCTTTCTTAGCGTCTACGTGCATAGTCCATGCATTGCCAAGTCTACACATCGTCAGCCTGTTCATGCATCGTCTTGGTGGTAAGTCTGTATAGTGGCCAAGTCTATACATCCACCGTCTCACTCAAGTCTATACACTGCAGCCTTTGCATTACACATACATCGAAGTCTATACATTGCATCGTCTTGAGACTAAGTCTATTCACCACCATCTTACTTAGCGTCTCTGTGCATACCTTCAAGTCTATACATTGTAAGACCAAGTCTGTGCATGCATCGTCTCATGCATTATCTTTCAAGTCTATACATTGTGTGCCTCGAGCATTCAAGTCTGTACATTGGTTTTGTCATGCACATAAATGTCCAAGTCTGTACAATGCTACTACGGATGTGCATCGTTTGCATACTGCATACATGACACATAGCAAGTCTGCACAGTACACACACAATCTGTTTTGCACACATGCACTCAAGTCTACACATCATGCATTCAGGCTTAAGTGTTAAGCATAGAATGTCTGTACAGCCTGTGCATCCTTTCGACATAAAGTCTATACATTGTGCATGGTCCAAAACAAGTCTGCACATTGCTGCATTCTAAGTCTGCACATTGCTTATACATCCCATGCAGAGTCTGCACATAGTGGATTAGTAAGTCTATACATTGTGCATCGCTCAAAGCAGAGTCTGCACACTCATTGTCAGCAAGTCTGAACATTGATGTAGCACGCATGCAGAGTCTATACACTCATAACCTTAGCCATTGCATTTTGTGCTTTAAGCATTCACAAAGTCTGTACATGCTTTAGCTTTGCATTCACAACGTGAAGTCTGTACATGCTTTGTCTTCGCATTGCAAAGTCTACACACTACATTGCCTTCATAAAGTCTGTAAAAACTGTTACACTTAAACTGATATTCCTTTCGTCTGTCTGACAGGGACTCTTTGCTAAGCTTAATGAAGGCACGTGATCCGAGGTTAGCACCTGGCACGTGATCCGAGGCTGGAAGGGCCGATAAGATGCTGCCACGTGGTCTGAGGCTTCTGGGCGGGAAATGTGGAAGACACGTGCCCAATGCTGCTCCTGCTAGAACTGATTATAAAAGGAAGCCTTCTTCCACAGAAGAAGACTGATCGACTAAAGCAGAGGAGAGCCTGCACGATCCAGTGAGAAAGAAAAGAGAAGCAGAAGAAGCAGAGAAGAGAAAGAAGAGAAAGAGAGAGATAGAGAGCTCGAGTAGAGAAAGAGAGTGAGAGATCAAGAGCAGAGAAGAAGAAGAAAGAGAAAGAGAAAGAGGGAGCGTGAGTTGAGAAGAAGAAAGAGAAAGACAGATAGAGAGAGGAAGAGGAGCTTACCTGAAGATCGTTCCTACTGGAAGTTGGATCAGATCAACTCCAGTCAGCTCTTTTGAGAGCCACATTGTGCTTCATCATTTCCAGCTTTCAGTCGCTATTGTTCTTGCTTTTGTTTTCTTTTATACCCTTTCTTCAAGCTGTTTGTCAGCGGAGCAAACTGTGTTGCTCAGCATTTGCAGTGGAGGATTCCACTGGACGGCTAAGCTGTATTGCCCAGCGGTTTGCAGAGGTGGACTCCTATGGATAGCAAGCTGTGATGCTCAGTGGGATAGCAAGCTGTGAGGCTCAGCAGTTGTAGGCAAGCTGTGATGCCCAGCGGTTCAAGCTGTGAGTCAGCAGTAATCCACACTCGGGTTGAGTGTGGGGTGGACGTAGGTCTGGAGGACCGAACCACCTAAAAACCCCTCTTGCATTGTGGTTTGATTTATCTAATTGTGCTTCCGCTAGTTGAATGCTTAGGTGCGCTTTGGTTTGATTGCTCACTGTGTGTTTGTTTAATTCCACATTTGCTTATTAGCCTTCAGTTTTGTCTAGTTAGCGAACTAGTATTTTTAATTGGGCGAAAGTTTTTAGGGGGAGATTCATTCACCCCCCTCTGAATCGAATGCACCGAACCCAACATGATGCTCCATGAGGGAAAATGGAGATTTAATACAAGGATATCAAGGAGAACACAGGTGGGGAAGCAATGGCTTAATGGGCTTGAGAATAAAAGGGGAGACTGACCCACTAATGCAAAGACGAATGGAGAACGGACCAAGGGACTAGACAATGGACACACAAAATGGGCTAACCTAAATGGGCCTAACAACAACAAAACATGTGGATGATGAAAGAATGCAACACAAACACCACTAATGGGCTTGGATAAGCCCAAACAACATAAACAATGCAATGTGAGAGTTTTCATCCAGGTCAAACAAGTTGATATGATGGGAAATATTTTAGAAGTTTTAATAGACCTTTTAATGATTTGAGTTAATAATAATTCCCTCAAGATAGGAATCCTATGGGAATAAGGTCCAAACTTTGGGTTAACTAAGGTTAATTCTTTCACACGTGTGCAAAATGCAAGCCTAAGGGGTGGAAAGGTACAATCGGCCTAGCGTCCGTGTGAGAATCCACGGCTCGCGGGGACTTATGGAGGTCCCGGATAAGATCACCTAGTCGACCCCAAAGAATATGGAGGCGAGAGAATCACTTACCAAAGATATGCAATGCATGGCCCTACGTGCACCGGAGTGCATGCAAAAAAATCTACTATAAAAGTGAAAAATGAAAGCAAGATTTATCTATGCAAACACAATGATATGAGTGCAAATAATATACGAAAATGAAGATAACACGAAGGACAACAAGGCAGGATGAGGAAACAACACAATCGGAACCCGGAAGGCAAAGAAATGATCAATGCAAAATGTACCTCTGAGTCTGCCCCTGAACCTGCATGCAGATTTTATGCACAAAATGCTAAAATGGAGACAAGATTTGACTATGCAAACGTGACCCAAATAATGTAAATAAGATATGGATGGAAAGATAATACAAAGGTCTACACAATGAGCCCAAGAACAAAGCAATCCGACCTCGGGAGGTCATTTAAATCATCCAAGAAAGTTACTTCCGTGAACCTGTGCACTGACTGCATGCTGATTTTATGTACAAAACACTAAAATGGTGACAAGATTTGACTATGCAAATGTGACTCAAATGATGCAAATAGTATATGGATACAGAGCTAATATAAAGGTCTACACAATAGGCCCAAGAATAGAGCATTCCGACCCTGGGAGGTCAATCAAATCACTGAGCAAAGTTGCCCCCGTGAGCCTGTGTGCAGACTGCAAGCAGATTTTTTGCACAAAATGCTAAAATGATGACAATTTTTAACTAAGCAAATGAGACCCAAATGATGCAAATAAGCTATGGATGGAAAGATAATACAAAAGAATACCCAATGGAATAAAAATCAGTGTAATCAGACATCAGAAAGGTAGTCAAATCATCAATCAAAGTCGTACCTGTGAACCTGTCCCTGAGCCTTCCTGTAGAACTTATGCAGAAAACTCAAAAAATTGGACAATATTAGACTATGCAAATGTGACCCAAATAGTGCAGATAGTATATGGATGGAAAGAAAATACAAAGGACTATTCAATGGAAAAAAAATCAGCACAATCAGACTTCGAGATCAAAAGTTATGCTTCGACGAACAAGGCCCTGTGAGCATGCGCGCAGAACAGCTAAAATCCATAAACGGTCCAGCAAATGACCGTTTATTTCCCCCTTGCGGTCTACCAAAAGACCGCTAGGCCACCAGAGGCCTTAAAACACCCAAAGCAGTGGGAGAATGGAGGAAATACTATCCAAACATGAACATGCACGCACCCAACTTACAAAAGAGCATGAAAACAAGCGTGATAGAGATTGGTGTCCCACCGTGATCGCCAAAAAAATTGTAGATAGATTAATCTACCCCGCCCCTTTTAACCTAAAACATGCATAAACATGTGAATCAATGAAAAGGGGAATGAAAGGATGAGAAGGACATACCGTGATAGCCACCAAGGTTCCAACAACGCCGAAAGGATGAAGAGATCAAGGGATGGCGCCGTGTACTTTGGAAAAGAAGACTTGATCGCGCTTGAAACGGGGTGTGGGAGCGATGTAGATTCAAACCTCCTCGTCCTCTAGCCGGCTAGAAGAAGAGGGACTCACGTTCATATCATGCTCTCCAGCAAAACAAAGTCAAAACATAAAGATAAAAATCCATTAGATCATGAAGTGTAGTATCAATCCCGTAGTGATAAAATAGGGGTAAAAATTGAGGGCAAACTCACCGAGGGGAGGTTTTTAACACCTGTAGAAGGGTGTAAAATATAGGTGTGTGTGTTGTGCATGCATAGGATTTGAAATCATGAGATTTGATGGAGAGAATATGGAGAAAATGATGATGCAAAACGTGCAAAAATATATGTGTAGCAGAAAATGCAGAAAACTGTGATGATTTGTGATTTTGAGAGGAGGAGAACTACGAGAATAGACCATGAAATCAAGCCCAAAAGGATGGAATGGAAAGCTAATACTTCCCTCTTCAAGATGGGGTTGAAGTTGTGGGTTGGAGATGCAGCATGGCTTCGCCCCATGTCCAGAAAGAGACCCCCGTCGTGACTGCGAACAAGGCAGTTTATATAGAGTTTTGCAAGAAATCCTTATCTTCCTCTCACGATTCCCGAAGATATAGTCCAAGATAAATCAAGTTCTATGGATCAAACTCGATATAATACTAAGGATAAGAGATAGGAACAAGCGGGACTTGATTTGGAAGAGGATTGTAGAAGTTATGACTCTTGGAAGGTAGGCACGTCGCATAAAAAAATAGACTTTGACTTGTATTAGGACACCTAAATCCAAAACTTTTGACCAAGATTCTGAGAGATATAGCCAATGAAAATTTGAGTTCTATGAACCAAACTCAAGATAATATAAAGGGCTAGAGATAGAAACAAACGGGGGTCAATTCGGAGCTATATTCTAGAAGATATAGCCACTGCAAGATAGACCCATCGGGCAGGTTTCTAGAGATAGAGTCCAGCATAGGTTGGACTCTTGGCCGACGAAACGGTCGGTCAATCGAACGACCGTTAAGGAATAAACGGTCGGTCAATCGAACGACTGTTAAGGAATAAACGGTCAGTCGACCGACCGTTTGCAATAAAAAACGGTCGTTTGCATGACCGTTTGGGCAGACTTCGCGTGACTTTGGAAATCAGATCATATCTCCCAAACGGTGTAGAACTAGCGAAAGTGGTAAAAGAAGAAATTGTAGATAACTGAAAGATGAACAACTGTAATGAAAGGAGCAAGATGATAAAACGAGTGGAAGAGGGAGAAAATGGGGCAGGAATAGAGAGAATGAATTCTTGGACGCAGGTGAACAGCACAGTACGCCGGCAAAATGTGAATAACTTCAAATCGGTGGAGAACTGGCCAATGGCGTAGAAAAATAAATTGTAGAGCCTTAAAAGAATATGAACTTTGGTGAAGGAAACTTAATGAATAGAGAAACATAAGAGGATGAAAAATGACCATTTTCAAGACTGTGCAGCTAAAGTAGCCGAATGCTTCGATGGAAAGTCGACCTAAATGGGCCGTAAGTCAACTTGGAAGGCCGGAAGTTGATAAGATAAGCTCTAGGGCTCTAAGAAATCATGATCTCTGAAGTTCAAAGGTTAGGGAACAATGAAATGGGCTCGAAATCCATCCACGGAAGGCTTCAAAATAATGGGTAATTCGGGACATCAAAATGACGAATAAGAGAAATGACGTAACTTGCGAGCTAAAATGGGTGTCAACAGTTGTGAGGGGGTTACCCTTAGTCCACCCAAAGTTTGGACCTTATTCCCACAAGATACCTATCTTGAGGGAACTAATCTCAATTTAAAACATTAAAAGGCCCACCAAAACTTTGATAATAAAATATTTCCCATCATATTAACTTGTTTGACTTGGGTGAAATCCTTTGTATTGTTTGTGTTGTTTAGGCTTGTCCAAGCCCATTTGTGGTGTTTTGTGTTGAATTCCCCATCATCCATATAGGTTTTGTTGTTAGGCCCATTTAGGCTAGTCCATTTTATGTGTCCATTGTCTAGTCTCATTGTCCTAGGTCCCTTTTTTCCCTTTGCATTATTGAGTCAGTCTCTCTCCTTGATCTTCGAGCCCTTACTTCCCTCATTGTATTTCCTTGATTTTCCTTATATTAAGTCTCCATTTTCCCTCACGGAGGACCACACTAATACCTTGCACCCTCCTTCTTCATCTTCCTATTCCCATGTAGATTCCTCTTCTCATGCGGGCCCATCTCCTCGTGGTCCTTCCGACCTACAAGCAAATCTCATGGCCCACTTATCATCTCTTGTTTGCCAAATGGACCCGGCCTAGGCCCAAAAACTTATTGCTAATCATCTTAAGTGGCCTCATTCTCATAATGGGCCTCATTCATCTAATGGTCCTCATTCTTTTAAGGGGCCATCTTCCGTGAGTGGCCCGCCATCCTTTAATGGGTCCCATTCTCTTAGTGGGCCTTATTCCTTCAATGGGCCCCCATCCTTTGGCAAGCCACCTTCTTCCTTCAATGAGCCTACATCCTTTAGTGGGCCTTCTTCCTTTAATGGGTCTCTTTATCTTAATGGGCCTCATTCTTCTAATGTAGTACCCCAGAATTTATTTAATAATTTTCTGGCATTATTAGCAATTAATGGACTAATTTGGAGTTATTAATCAATATAAGGTCAAATGGTGTTAATCAATTAACCCAACTCACTTAATTAAAGTCTAAAGGGTTTTAAGATCATGCCCATTTAGTTTGGCCCATATTCTAGAAGGTTATTAAGCTTATCCTCAGAATTATAAGGATAAATACCACTTAATACAGATAATTAGGCGGATAATGAATAGAAGAGTTTGATCAATTTAGAACTCTATCCACGTTGACTGTAACGGTCCATCGGGAGACCGTCGCAGCCAAGTAACGCATGAGACCTAGACCGTTACACTATGTGTATTCTGTGAGTTGAAGAGTTTGAGACATGTTGAACTCTGAGAACAAGAAATGTAACGGTCTATCGTGAGACCGTCACATGCCTCTAACGCACTGGCCGTAGACCGTTACGCCCTGTTAGTTCTGTAAAAGAAAGAACAAGTACAAAGATTAAAACTTTGGACTCTTATCCACTAAGGATCGACTTGGGAAGAGTTATAATAATACTGAGGACTCTTAGAGATTAGATTATGACCAAACAAGGACTCTAGAATTGATCTAATCCTCAAACCCTAGCCTAAACTCTATAAATAGGGCATAGTTCTGAACTGTGCGACCCTTACTTTTTGGACGTAAAGAATCAAGGTAAGGAGTCATTATCTCAGGTAAGCTCTTTAGAAGTATTTATTTACAATACTTTAGACTAACTCCCCTCCAAATTTAACATCTTTAGGTCAAGAGGTCGTGGAGTTAGAGCCCAAGGAAGTTGCTGAAAAAGTCACAGAAGAAGGAAATCTAGGGCAGGATTCTCAATCCAAATCAAAAGCAATAGCCTAAGTTAAGAGGTAGGTTATCTCATGAACGGCAAAAACAACCTGATAGGACTAAAAGCCCTCTGGTTCAAGTGATTTCCATGCATTATAGATCATTGATTTCATGATTTTACTACTTCTATGCATTACATGCATCCCTTAGCCTTAATTGGACATGCCAAAGATGTATCTTGTCTAATTCATTGATACCTAAGCATGTAGTTGGCCTACACTACGTTATCATGTCTAGAGATTCATGGTATTTTAATTATAGACATGATATGAATCGATCTCTTTATGTTTTATCTAGTTGTCTGTCAGCAGATACTGTAACGCATATCTGTAGGACCGTCACACTCATATAACGGCCCTATGACAAACCGTCACACACCCTGTTGTCTTAAATTTCACTGTTGTCTCTGATGCACTTGGACAGACGTGTTACGTTCATGTAACGGCTGGATTCCTGACCGTCACGTTCACTGTGACGCCCCACCTCCAGACCGTCAGAGTCTGTGTTCTGCCAACCCTAAGATAGAATATAACTTGCCAATATTATTTATTGTTAAGCCTAGTTACTTAAGTTTTAACCTGATCATGTGATTTTAAGGTTATTTGATTATTCATATTAGTTATTACCTGTTTTGGTATCTCACTTTTACTTGAGTTATGTTAATTTCATGAAGCCAAATTATATAGTTTTGTATTATAAAGCATGACTTTTTAACGTTGTATTGACAGAGTTTTTCATCATGATTTCACACTGATTATACATATCTCTCTCTGTCAATAGAGTCATTTCTATAAGTATATGGCACATATTCCGGTATGTTGCCATTAGTTCACACTTTGCACTTTAGGAACACCATCTTGGACATGAGGACCTCTCTATTGGATATTCCTTCCAATGAACTAGGAAATCATTATTTCAAGGCCTCCGTAATTCTCCGCGAGCCTGGGATTCCCACTAGGACGCCGAGTTAGTTGTACCATCAAAGCCCAATAACTAGAATACACTATCGTTGTTTTCTGGATCTTATAATGTAACGGCCTTGCACTGGACCGTCAGGCTCACGTAACGGCCCAATGCCCGACCGTCACATTTCACTGAGTCTAAACTAGTATGCTGGACTCTGGTCACTGTAACGGCCCATTATGGACGTGTTACATAGTGTAACGGCCCACTAAACGACCGTTACATAGCTTGTATTTGTTAACCCAAGGTTTGACCAAGGGTTGATATTTCAATGATTCTAGACAAGCCTTGATGATCTAGAACTTATCATATTGCTTAATAGACTTAATGTAATGGATGAAAGTTAAGGAAATATACCGTTATGCTGCCGATTTATTCTATAAGCATAACATAGTTTAAATGTCATTCATGATCTCATATATTCAAATTAAAGCATTCATTCATTGATTATTGTTATCATGGAATTATTGAACTTATTACATTCTTGGCCATACTTTACTGTTATATACGTGGAAGTAGCTTAATTTATAACTGAAGATGCGATCGAGCACTGATTGTGTTCAAGGGCTCTATGCTAGTCCCCTCGGCTGATTGTCGGAAACATACTATTTTATAAACCATGGGGTATGATGCTACTGGCGTCGCATTGCGCTGGGAGTACTATTTCTATAAATAAGTGAAGATCCACGGCACGACATGACTTTCTTGCTTGATATTCCATAGAAATTCACGAACTATGTACTCAAAAGAGACTAGTGTGGTGAATATGTGGCTTGCTAGTACAATCTCGTTACATTCTTGTTCATGGAAGGCCAATATCATGTTCTTGTTATATTCTTGCTAGTTCATTCTTGATCATTCTATCTTACATGATTATCTTGTTACTTTGGTTTAAACGCGTGATCGATTCGCATTCGCATGATTTTACCTTATTCTTTAGAGCTAAATTGTTAATTACTTTAATAGTGCCTTCATGTTGATGCGAAGATACCTACTGGGCAAGTGTGCTCATTACCTATTTCCAATGTTTTTCAGGAGATGGAAATAGTTCAAATTCGGATTCGGGTGATTCAAGTAGGGGGTCCGAGAACGATTAAATGTTGTTATTACAAGAGTGAAGACATAGGAAGTTTATAATGTCTAGATTGAGTCAATGTAATTTTCCTATTTCTTGAGTCTAGTAGAATGAAAATCAAATTAGTGATTGTATCTTTGAATATTGAGCATTATGATATGAAGTTGAAGTTGATTAAATCCTGTGGAATTGCATTTACTTGTATGATTGTCTCGCGCTCTGATTGATTCTTGCTTGCAAGAGGCTTACCATGCCGGCTGTTCACGCTCCCCGACCGAGTCTTCCGCTGTAATAAAGGCTCGGGGCGTGACAGCTAATGGGCCCCATTCCCTTCATAGTCCTTCTATTCCTAATGGGCATTCCCACCTTAATGGGCCCACTTCCCCAACTCATATCGCTGCTGGCCCAATGGGTCCCCATGTTCATGATCCTTCCAGGCCCACATATCCTTCCACTTCTGGAATGGGCTTTCATTCTTCCTCTCAGTCCGGATCTCCTCATCCGGCCCATTATCATCATTCTGGTCCAAATTCGCACTATCTTGCTCAGGCTGGCTTGCATCCTTCTCGATCTCTCCCCATCCAGGAGATGATTGCTCAAACCCAATGCCGGCTTGATGAACTACAACATCGAATTGATCCCAAATCCTCCTTGAGTGTTCCATTTGCATTCCAAGGTCTTCGACATTCACCTCACTCACAAGTTCCCATATATCACCGTTACGGTAGAGTCGGTGACCCGTATGTGCACGTAAAGGAGTTCGTTTATGAGTCGGCCCAATTTCGACATGACCAACATTTGATGGCATATTTATTTGGTCTGTCATTGGAGGGCCCGACTCGGGATTGGTTCTTTTTGTTGCCACAAGAGCGGATTGTGAATTTCCAAGCTAAGAGGAATTTCTTCAGCAATTTCAGGACCAGGTTGGGCCAAAGTATTATGTTGTGGATCTGGCCCACGAGAAGATGAAGCCTAAAGTGGATTTCTACACCTTTGATGACTGCTGGCGCAGCCTTGCTGTGCAAGTCCCAGGGCACATTTCGGAGCATGAGCTGATCAAGATGCTGATTTCTAACGCAACTCCCGAGTATCGGTTCATCTTAGCCCTTAATGATATTGCCTCCGGACAACAACTTTATAGCCGAGCCCGCTTCATCCGCCAACAACTTTAAGGTTCCCTTGACCCCGAGTCTTCTTCATCTTCTACATACACCCCGTCATCTACATCTACCTCCGCATATCAACCTTCACCCTCCACAAGCCAACCCTACGCTCCCGTGATCCACCCTTCCACCACATATCTTTCCACGAGTCAACCTTCCGCTCCTACATACCCATACTCTCCCACATGTCAACCTTCCACGAGTCAGCCTTCCGCTCCCATATACCCACATGTGTCTCCACCCCCGGTCAAGGAAACACCACACCCCGAGCAGGAGGATGCCGTCTATATACCCCCTCACCTCACTCTACATATGCCATCACCAAATCCATCCGCCGCTAGCCACGCACCATTGCCTATGTAACCTCCACTCCCATCCCCACAACCATCTCCATTACCTTCCCATATCCCTCAACATACGCCTTGGACGAAGCGGGCTCATCCTCCTCCATTACCAGAGTGTTTTACATACACTTTTAGGGCTCTGATGGCCACTCACGCATTGCAGCTCCCTCCAGTTGTGCCTTGCCGACCCGCGGTCGGGAATATGCTTCAATATTATGAATTTCACCGCCAACAGAGACATTTGGTTGAGGATTGCCCCGAGTTTCGAGAGTTTGTTTATGGTTTTGAAGACAAGAAGAGGATTGATTGGGCTGCCATGCATGAAGTTACTTTAGATCTTCGCAGCAAGCAGCAGCAGCAGCAGTCGCCGCCCAGGCCGCCGTCTCCATCACTACAAGGCAAGGGGCACCCTGTGATTCTGCACCTATCGCAGCGCCCGCTCCGTCATCTACTCTATCACCCGTTCCCTCACCTATTCCATCACCTACCCCATTACCTTCACCATCTCCTACCCTGTCTCCATCTCCTCCACCTACCCAAGCATTTGCTCAAGCGAGTACCTCTAATTATTCGACTCCCATTCCTTCTACCCCCACTTATACTCCCAATGCCGCTCGACGCGTTGTGTTGATACATTGACGGTGGGCACCGCGACCCTCCTCTTCACCCTCTCCATCTCCACCACCTCTACTACCCTCATTGCCTACATCACCATCTCCTCCATCCTCACCATTGCCTAACCCTCCATCATTTTCGCCAGCTCCTCTCCCCAAATCGCCTAACCCATTACTTCCGCCTTCGTCGTCTCCACCATCTCCACCGCTTTAGTCTGCACCATCTCCACCGTCGTCTCCTTCTCCACCATTACCCTTCTCACCTAAACCTGAGCAAGCTACCCCTACACCTACATCGTTACCCCCTCCTACTCCTCCACCTTTGCCTTTGCCTCCACCTGAGCCTGTCATTGCTGCTATCCCTCCACCACTCGCATTGTCTTTCCCCCCACTTACACCTTCTAAACCTTCACCTCCACCTTCCAAACCTATTACCTCCACTTCTCCATCCATTTCCACCCCTCGGAGCGGGTGTACGCTACCTACAGTGCCCCTCGGGTCTGGTCTCCAAGGAGACGATGAGCTGAGTCAGGATGAGTCAGTGTCGGTTATGCATTTCAAGATTCAAGATTTCATTTGCTGGATGACGATCCGTGTCCTGGTCCCTGGCTATTTTGGGGATGATGAGCCAGCACTTTTGAAGACGGTTGCCAAGAAGAGCCCCTCCGCATTAGTGCCAGTTTCTTCACAAGTGAGGCCGGTGGCAATCTCATTGCTTGCCGGAGGTTCGATTATTGATGCTGTTATTTCTCCTCGCTCCACCACCAATCAGATTACTGGTCAAGAGGGGCTCTCTACTCGGATTGTGCTAACTCATACGACCGCCAAGAGTTTGATGAATTCCATGTTCAAGGGGCAATTGGCCATATTCTCAAGATTTTCCAAGGATATTCTGCACTTGTTATACAATCTTCCTCGGTTTATTGGTGAGTCGGCCACGTCAACGCCGCGCATTACACTCCCTCAGCTTCATCCCGCTCTTCTAGTAACGGAGTTGTACTTCATGCCCGATTGTCGAGTGGAAATGCCGAATCACATGCTACTAGTGCCAAGTGACAAAACTCGATGGTTTTCTGATATTCATTTTGTTGGAACCCTGGTTTTGATGAAGACACTCTATGGATCATGTTGGGACTGAACTAGATAAGAATCTTTACATTAAACAATCCATTTATTTGTCTAAGTGTCAAAACTCAGGTCGATGCACATATAGGCATTTAGTCATTAAGGTCGATGCATGTTCAGGTCGTAATGAGATAAGGTCGATGCACATTTACACTCTGTTCACATCTGGTCGGTGCACTCTTCTGCATTACGTCTGTAAGGTCCATGCACGTTTGAGGTTTAAGTCCAACAGGTCAGTGCACATTCTCATTCTACGTATGTTACGTCGGTGCATGTACATGTCTTAATCCACATAAGGTCGAGACATGTTTTTGCATGAGCACACATAGGTCTGTGCATATCTAAGGTCTGTGCACATGCATTACTTAGACTCTGAGCACATATAGGTCTGTGCATATCTAAGGTCCGTGCACATGCATCACTTAGAGTCTGAGCACACATAGGTCTATGCATATCTAAGGTCTGTGCACATGCAACACTTAGAGTCTAAGCACATATAGGTCCATGCATATCTAAGGTCCGTGCACATGTAGCACTTAGAGTCTGAGCACATCTTGTTCTGTGCACATGCTTAGTCTAAAGTCTACGCACATATAGGTATGTGCACATGCAGAGTCTAGGTCGGTGCACATGTAAACTCTGTGCATATGAAAAGTCTTGGTCTGTGCACATGCTCAGTCTAAGGTCTACGCACATATAGGTCTGTGCTTATCTAGGGTCAGTGCACATGAAGCATCTAGGTCGATGAACATGTAGATTCAGGTCACCAAGTCTGTGCATCAAGTTCATACTTAAAGCATTTGCATAATCACACATTTCTTTGGTCTGAGTACCTGATTTCTTGAAATATTGTCTAAGTATGCATTTTCATGAAACAAGTGTTTGACGAAATGTCTTTTTCCTTATTGACAGGATTCAATCTAATATTAAGTGGACTGAGAGTAGCAGAGACTCATGTGGGCACGTGATCCAATATTCAAGTTAATGACACACGTGATCCAAGACGGCTTGCTCTCCAAGAATACTCAGCCACGTGGCCTCATCCTAACTACCAGATCTGACACGTTGAATCACTAAAGCCACCTGTCTGCGACAGAGCCATTGGCTGGAGTCTTCCCTCCACGCGCCAGAGCAAAACTATGCGGGGCCCACATCATCTGTTCCCTGCTATATAAAAGGAAAAATCCCAAAGAAGAAAAGAGAGATATACATATACACAGGAGGAAGAAAATAGATAAAAAAAATGAGAGAGATAGAAGGAGAGAAGCGGCGAAGTGAATTGCAGAAGAAGAAAAATACAGGCGGCTGAGGCAATTGAAGAAGAAGATATTCGAGAGTAGTGAGAAGCGTCTGAGAGAAAAGTGAAGAGTGTATGATCTAGTTGCAGATTGAAGGAGAAGCTTCAAAAACAAAGTATCGTAGAGGAGGAGAAGTTGAGAAAAAGTGAGAGTTGTTACAGTCACGATTTCTATAATATCTCTAGAATCGTATGCTCATCTTTGAGCTACTGTGTTTCTATTGTTACATATGATTTCCATTTTCAGTCATTTGATTTGTTTTCATATCATTGTCTTTCAAGTTGTAAGTCAGCGGAGCAAGCTGTGATGCTTAACGGCGAGGATTTGATCCTCGGATAGGAAGCTATGGTGCTCAGCTGTTAGCAAGCTGTGAGGCTCAGCGGATCAAGCTGTTAGTCAGCAGTTGTAGGGATTCGTCCCTGAAGCTGTGGATCAGCGGTCAAGTTGTGTGTCATTAGAAGCCACACTCAGGTTTGAGTGTGGGTTGGATATAGGTCTCAAGGTTGAGACTGAACCACCTAAAAATCTCATGTCTCTTATGTGATTGTTTGTCTGCGTATTGGTCCGATAGATGCATGATTAGGACCGCTATCTGTAAGTTTACATTTCTGAATGTAATTACAGTCTAATGATATGAGTGCTTCATCAACCAATCAGTATATCAAAAGGCTTGGCAAAAATGATAGGTTAGGCCTATCTGGAATGTCACTTCTTGCGTGAGGAGATCTTAGATCAAACCTCCGCCTAATACGACATTTAGTTGTTTGGACACTTTCCTCATTCGAGTGGGAATTGCTGGTGTGCATTCTTTTAGAAGAGCTTTACTAGTGATCTAGATCTGTCAGAGCAGATTTAATTTTTTAAATTTCGTAAAAATTTCACTGGGATTCATTCACCCCTCCTCTGGATCTCATTTGGGCAATCATAGAGGATCACCAATATCCCATGATTTGGTATCCGAGTAGGTTTCTGTGTTTTTAGATCCAATGATCTATAGATCTGATCCTGCATATTTGGTGTATCTAATGTTTACTTGTCTCTGATTTAAATATGTTTTCATGGCTAATCCTCAGATGTTTGATGGCTCCAGCTTTTATATTTGGCTAGGTAAATTTAGGGATTATGTGAACTCCATTGATTCAAATCTTTGGGTTCTAATTGCATACGGTCCATATGACATTCCAGAGGTTGAATCCAAATAAAATGTTATTCAAAGACTTAAGAATGCAGATAATGTGAAAGCCCTGAAGATGATAAAGAGGGCAATAAATTCTGATGAATTCCCTTGTTTGTCCATGTGCAGGTGTGCAAAGAAGATTCTGGACAAACTGACAAAGATCTACACGCAAGAAGGGAACAAATGCTTTATGGCCAAGGATCACATCAGTGATCAACAAGAATAATCTTCTTCTCAAGTAAGTTCTGAATCTGATGAACTTACGTTTAATGACTTGATGAAACTATATAATGGTTTGCTTGATAAGTATAAAAGAGTCAAGTCTGAAAGTAGGAAATTGAAAAAGTCAATGTCATCTGAGATAAGTTCACTACAGATTGAGAATGAAAAACTTAAAACTGAAATGAAGAAAATTGAAAAACCATATAATAAATGTCTATCAGTGAGTAAATTGAATGCCAGTCTTCAGTCTGACCTGAAATGACAAGAAGAGTTAATTGACTCATTGAAAGAAGAAAATGAAGAATTGCTTAACAAGAAAAAGGAGCTTGAAAAGAATGAGGAGGAGTTAAATGAAAAACTGAATTCCATGAATAAGAATGATTTGCTTGAAGAAAATCTAAATCTGGAAGAACAAAATAAGAAACTGATGGTTCTAAATATTGTCATGTCTGAGAGATTGTTAACCTTTGAAAAAGGAAAGTGTGTTGAAATTGACAATGAACAGAAGTTGAAACAGGAAATTAACACACTCAAAGGTTTGAATGATATTTTACATCAACAAGTAATTCTTTGTGAATCTGACATTGCTTGTTATGAGGTTAACATTGTTTCTCTAAATTTTGAAATCCAAGATCTAAGAAACTCCTTGTCTAAATTTGTTAAGGGAAAGGATAACTTGGATAAAATTCTTGGAACTAAAGTGAGTTTTCAAAGAGAAGGACTGGGTTACAATCCAGTCCATGAGAGGCAGTCTGAAAATAAAGTGTCTACTTCTTTTGTGAGTTCTTAAGAGTCATCAAAGGCACCTTCCACTTCTATCTTTCAGTTCACTACTCAGAAATTGGAAAAATAAATTAAAAATCTGAAAAAGGTTGAAAAATAGAAAAGGACTATTCATATGAATAAGTCCAAAAATGTTGCTGTTACTACTGTGAATTCTGTTAATCCTGTGAATCTTGTGAAGTCTGATAGTTCAATGCATGTAGCTTAAAAGTCCCCATTCATTCACATGCGCACAAAAAGAATACTTCATGTCATTACTGTGGTAAGGCAGGGCATGTTATGGATGACTGCCAGGTTATGAAAGCTGATGACATGAAGGCACTTAAGAAAATGAATGTCTCTCAGAATGGAAATAAGAATTTGCAGAAAACATTTAGAAACATTTCTGGTAATTATGCCAATTTGCATGTTAAGCCCAATGCAGTTCTACATAAACATGCAAACAGAAATAAAAATGGAACTTCATGTTTCTATTGTGGAAGAAATGGTCACTACATGCATGATTGTAACTTAATGACGAAAGATGATCAAATGTTTAGCAAACCTAATGCTAAAAACAATCATGCAAATAATTATCATCTAGGAAACATGCAGTTCAGAATGTTAAATGTTTTAACTGTGGAAAACTTGGGCATGTTGCATCACAATGCTGGTATGCTAAGAAGAATTTCCATTCCACACATGCTCATTTTCTTACATTCAGAAATACTCATTTCAGGAATAACTTTGCTCCAATTCATAAACATCCAATATGCAACTACTGTAGAAAACCTGGACATAAAATGTTTGAATGCTATTGGATGAAATCTGACCTGTTGAATGCATGGAATGCTTGGAGTACACCTGCCAGAGATGTTACTTATCTGACAGGACCCAATAACTCTTGGGTTCCTAGATATGCAAAATAACTTTTGTTTGCAAGTGTGCTTTGGTGGAAAACAATAGAAAGGGGTTAAATAAATATCAAGACACATGAAGGTCAGTTAAACCCCATTCTCATTTTTTTGCTTGAATAATGTTCTCTGTGGAATATTGCATGTTTGCTTAGACTAAATTCATTAATGATGTTTGATGTTATCTTGTCATGTTTGATATATCTTGATAGTTTGCTACATGCAATTCCATATGAGATTTTACATGTTAAACAGTCATTCATGTTAGTCAGTCATGTTAACAATAGATGCATATTCGTGCATGACCCTGTTGGTATATCAAATGGTATAGTGCTAAAGGGTAGATGAAGTTTGTCTAGAAGTTCTAACCATGTGTGAAGTGGTCTTTAGACCAAGTCCTCCACCAAGTACCAAGGGTCAAATCTGCATGTAGTGATAAACGTGCATTTTACATTTAATAGATGCATATCTGTGTACACGAACAAAGGGATTGCTGTTTGTTTGAGTTTCTACACATAGTGATGGGGAGCCGAGTAAATTGTGTCAAAAATATTGGCATGCATAAAGTGATTGATGTCAGAATATGTGTTTTGATTTTGCAGCTGGGTGAAGTGTTGTAATGCTGGTTTAATAATTGGCTGGACATCATGTCTGAATAAGCTATCAAGTCGATGCATATGGAAGATGCACCGACCTTACCATGCTAGCTGGTCGAAGCATATGTTAGGTACATCCACCTTATGTTCACTGGCTAGTTGTAGCACATGAGAAGAACCTCAACCTTATTACATAGGATTAGATGTTTATCTTTGAGGTTAGTCTTATGAAATGTGCACAGTTGTTGCCGAGATTATTTTGGCTATAGTGCATTTCATGGTTATGCTAGTAGGTCAAGGTTTGGTAAAAGAACATAAAGGAACACTGACCTTACTACACTTAGTACAAGCTGGTTGTTGTATGCTGCTTTGCTCTACATAAAAGGCTGTTGTCTGATTAGAAGCAAGTAAGGCTGGTTGTCTACAAATCTGTCCCAAATCTTACCCTTATCTCTATGTGGCATTCTATCTTACTAATCTCACTTATCTTTGCTTTGTTGATTTCTCTATCCATGTTGTCTCACCTATTCTATCTATGACAAGTCTTTCCCAAATGTCTATGCATTCTCTCAGGGGGGGGTTTGTCATTAGATTCTATCACTTAGGGGGAGTAAGTTTTGAAATCTGTCACCTTTACTAACCAAGAGATACAGTTTCCTAGATCACCCAGATCTAAAAGGAGGTTGCTGGACTTTACAGAAATGTGACTTTCTATCAATGAAGATTAAATCTTATCTTAATTGTTCAAGAATGTCCTTGAATGTATCTTCAGTGGTCTTAAAACACTTGAAAAATTGGAATTGTCCAGTAGATCTCCAGAAATCTGAAAATTATAAGTAATAAGATAATCTGGTAAAGAATCATGTACTTATATTGTTCTTAAACTACTTTTAAGTAAAATCTGATATAAGACCAGGGAATATGCCATTAAATAAAAATGAGAAAAAGGCAGAGAAATGGCATATCTTTCTGAGAAACTGACCATCTATATCAATGAAATTTGTAGGTCATGTAATGATGAAAGGTGCTATCTCTGTTCACAACTTGAAGCATAAAGGTAGACTGCACTGAGTAACCAGGGATTCTGATGTTTTGTCAACATGTCTCATTGAGTAAAAAGGTGTAGTCATACTAGAGTGTTCAATCAAGTAAGTAAAAAGAAAAAGAAAATGTGGTTGACTCTGAGTGCTTTTTCAGAAACGTAAAACTATTTTAATTTCAATATAAGACATATTTAAATCAGTTTTGTGTAATGAAAATGACAAGTAAGATTGATGGTTTTCTGACTGGGCATAGTACTTTGATTAGACTGTTTCATTTCCATTGATTTTGCATCAAAGGATTTATTTCACAAAAATAATGCTTGAAGATATAATCTTCATAAGTAGAAAACCATGTAAATATAAAAAAAGGCATTTTAACTTAAAGAGAAGGGTAATCTGGGAACTAGTCTTGAATTTGGTAAAGTTGGTAGAATTTCATGTCAACACTCTACCCTATATCAACATCAACCTCACCGTTGAAACCCATTTCATCCTGGTCGAGGCTTTCATCCCATTCCAAACCCTTCGTGTAATACCCCAAAATTTTATATAAAGTATTTTGGAATTTTCTGAGATTTTCTGGAGTTAAATAGAATTAATCCAAGCTGAATGGGTTATTACATGAATTAAGCAATTATTAATTAAATGAAAAAGGCCCTGTACTAATTAATGGACCAGGCCACATAACCTAAAAAGGCCTAGCCCATATTCTAGAAGCATCATTTAGATTTTTAAAGGGATAAATAGGCTAATAATGGGAGATAATATCAAAAGAGTTTGAAATAGTTCAAATTCGGTACCAAGGGGTAAAAACGGTCTATTGAGTGACCGACTGGGAATAGTAGCGGCCGTCCAATGACCGCTACTCTCTCCATATTCCGTGAATGGAAGAAGGCATGAAAAGCTGGGATCTTTGGCATCTAAATCACCTAGGATCAATGCTATCCCTTAGTTAGAAGAGTCTAGAAGGCTTGAGGATCGAATTGAAACCCTAAATAGGACTCTAGGTTCGTTGCAATCCTCAAAAAACCTAGTTAACCCTATAAATAGACCTTAAGTTTCACATGCGCGACCCCTACTTTTGGCTCGCATGGAACTAAGGTAAGGAAGCATTATTTCAGGTAGGTTCTTTAGAATATTTTATTCATAATAGTAAGGTCTAACTGCCCTCAAAATTTCATCATAGGAGATCAAGCCATCAGGAAGATAGAGGCTTGCAAAGTCTCTAGTTCGGTGCAAGCAAACCAGGAACCTGTGCAATGGACCCAGATTGATCAGCAAATTAGAAGCCCTAAACGAGGTAATTGGAAGTTGATTCTTTAGACTTAATTTTTCACCTTAGTAATCCTTTTCTACCTTCCAAATTTTCTGGTATTAGGTGAAGAGGATCAGAAGTTAGAAGGCCACGAAGTTGTTGGTTCGATTCAGAACGAGTAGAAACTAGGGTCAACTTCCAGCCCTAAATTCAAAGTTTAGAGCTCTGTCCAGAGGTAGGTTATCTCATGAATGGCTTATACTTGATGTTAGGAGTAAAAGTCCTCAATTTCCAGTCGTTTTCATGCATCGTACGTGTAGTATTTTATGTTTTATTAAGACTGCGCAGTAAGTTCATTTCCCATGCATACACCTAGCCCTAATGAGATAAAAATAGAAATTTCTTGTTTATTTCTCACAACCTATGCATGTTCATGGCATAATTACCTTCTAACATGACTTAGCTACGTGGTTACATCATTTTTCATACATAACATGACCTATGTTAGCATTTTATTTTACTATTTTATAGCTTCTGTCTCTAGACAAAAGGCAGCCTTAACGGGACCGCAGGGAACCCTAGCGGTCTAATAGGTGATCGTTTGTATACCTTTCCTACGGTCTATCGCAAGATCGTCTGGGACACTATGCGGCCAGACCCTGACCGCTATTTGGTTCTGTGAACCCATCCAAGCCTAGTTGAATTTTGCATATTAGAAACCCTATAATTATGTCATTTTCACTAAAATTTATGTTTATTTTCCTATTAAATACCACGTTTCAGCATGAGCATGTCTTAGAACCTTAATTTTCATTATTATGTAATTTCATGCCAATTATTATATTTTTGTAATTAAATAATTTTCTATGATATGGACATGATTTATGAGGTGTTAATATCATGGTTTTTGTCCGTATATTTCACCGTTTCACTCTCATCTCTTGAGTCATTTTCATAAGTACAAGGTGTATACTCCGGTATGCGACCATTATATACACATTTGCACTTATAGGCACATCTCTTGGACTTATGAACCTCTCCGCCGGATATTCCTTCTGTCGGATTAGGGGATTATGTTTCAAGGCCTCCGTAAGTCTCTGTGAGCTTGAGATTTCCACTAGAACGTCGAGCTGGTTGTACCCTTAAAGTCAAATTATCTAAAAAGCACTCACATGACCGGTGTTTTACTTTTCGTACTCTGGTAAATTACGGCCCAATAGGAGACCGTTACTGTTACTTAGCGGTTCTAATCAGACCGTCTTTGTCATGAAACGGCCATCTTGAGACCGCTATTGTTCCAGAATTCTTCAAGTGTCAACTTTCCCTTCATTCTGGTTGACACAGTTAGTTGCGGCCTGACTGTGACCATCTTTCTCTGGAAGCGGCCCTTTCTTGACCGCCAAAGTTCCTGAAATGGTCTGGACTTGACCGCAACGTTTCTGTCAAGCGGTTTCTATATTGACCGTCTTCTTCAGGAAACGGTCCAATAAATGACCGCAAGGTTCTATCATGTTCTTAACGCGGGGTTTGACCCAAGGGTTGGTGTTCCTATGATCTAATGGTGGTCTAGAACCTAGCACCCTATTCAAAAAGTCATTGATAAGTTATGGAACTTAATTAAATGTATCGTTATGCTGCCAGAGTGCCACAATAGCATAATGTCTATTTAAATCATCCTTGAAATCTCATGTTCTTAATTGAAGCATTCTTACCTTGATATTGTTATCATGAAACTATCATTGAACTTGTTATATTATTGGCCACACTTTATTGTTATATCTCGTGAAGTAGCTGAATTTATAACTTGAAGATGCAAGATCGGGCACGGATTGTGTCCAAGGGCTCCATGCTAGTCCCCTCGACTGATTGTCGGAAACGTGTTATAAATCACGGGGTACGATGATACTGACGTCGCATTGTGGTGGGAGTACTTTATTTTATAAATGAGTGAAATCTGCGTGACTCATTATGGAAATTACATGCTTGTTAATGACTTTATAGTGCATAGCCTTTACAAGGTTGTGTAAGTACTTTCTAGTAACATGCTCGTACATTCTTGTTCTTGAAAGGCCAACTTGAAATCTTGACTAATCATAATATTATTCTCACAGATCATATCTCTATAGTTCTTGTCTCTTGTTACCTTGGTTTATACCGTGTGTTCTATTGCATTATTGTTACTTAGAGCAAAAATGTTAATTATTTAAACATGTGCCTTCATGTTGATATGAAGATACCTACTGGGCATGTGTGCTCATACCTATTTTCTCATCTTTTCAGGAAATACTAGTGAATCGGATTCAGATTATGTAAGTAGCAGGTCCGAGAGCGATTGATGGTCCATTGGAATGAGAGAAGCCCTAGTTATCTAGTGTCTAGTCGAGTCATATTGTAATTTTTGATTTCTTGAGTCACATGTACTAAGGATGACAAAAGTAATGGTCTTATGTACTTTTTGGTAATTATTATTATGAAATAATGTTGGAGTTTTGAGAAATTACTTGTGCAATTACTTTTATGTGATTGTCTTGCGCTCTGATTTCTTACTTGCAAGAGACTTACCATGCCGGTTATTCACGTTCCCTGAGAATTCTTTCGTTGTATTCATAGCTCGGGGTGTGACAGTTAAAGTGGTATCAGAGCACTAGGTCTAAGGACTTACTTATTCCTAGGAAAAGATGTCATGTCATAGGTTAAGTCCAAGCTTAAGGACCCATGCCTATGAAACAAGGAAAGGAATTCCCAACCCTTGAGAGAATTGGATAGAACCCGGGGTGAGATTTTTATATAGAAATTATCTTAGGGCAAATCTTCCCGATCCTAAGGAAAATAACTAAATGTCCACTTTCTCAGGTACCTGGATTCTCGATGGCTCATCGTGTGAACTTGGACGAGATGCAGCAGACTGTTGCAGGTCTTACCCAAGCCCTGCAAACCGTGGCCCAAGCTGGTGCAAGGGCTGGCGTGGGTAGCTTGCACAGAAATTTTTGGAGTTTAAATCCCCCACGGTTCTCTGGATCTTCTAACCCAGATGAAGCAGAGAACTAGATCGACGAGATGAACCGGATATTTGACGTCATGCAATGCACCAGTCAAGAAAAGGTTCGTCTTGCCACATTCTAACTCAACAAAGATGCGCGAACTTGGTGAAAATCTGTTCCGGCACCACCTCGAATTCTCCATACACTTGGGTAGGATTTCTCACTCTCTTCCGAGCCAAATACTTCTCCGAACATGTCAAGGAGAGGAAGGTGGCGGAATTTGCATCACTACATCAAGGCATAATGATGGTAGCAGAATATGAACTACAATTTTCTTGCTTGGCACCATATGCTCAACATTCAATGAGCACTGATCTTCTAAAGGCCAATCAATTCATGGACGGGCTGCGATCCATCTTCATTCAACAACTTGGGCCACAAAATATTCGGACCTACGCAGAGATGGTCCAACGGGCACACTTGTGTGAATAGACCTTGGAGAAGGTCGATAAACTAAAAGGCAAAGGGGAGGAGCCGAGTCGAAAGTCTGATCGGCGAGGAAGAAAGGAGGAAAAGTTCAGCATCACTTACAACTCTCAGGATAACAAGAAGAGATCCTGGAATGGGAACAACAAGGATGATCTCCGAAACAAGAAGGTTAAGGAAGAAGATAAGCAAGTGATGGCGACTTGCTCTTTCTGCGAGAAATTCGGTCATTTGGACGAAGAATGTTGGAAGCGCTTGGGTGCATGCCTACGATGTGGAAGTCTGGAGCACCGCATGCCTGACTGTCCCCTCATGAAGGAGCAACAATCTACAAAGAACAATGGTGGCTGAAAGTGGCAAGCTAGATTGAATGCCGTTCTGGATGAGGAACCAACCAAAGAAGGGGAACTTATTGAAGGTACAATTCCTATTTGTTCCCATCCTACTTTTGTGTTATTTGATACAGGTGCTACTCACTCCTTTATTGCTAGTTCCTTTGCAAAAATATTACCTATTTCACCTGTTCCCTTACCATCAGATTTAACCATAGTGACACCTTTAGGTTCGGGAACAGAATTGAAAACGTATTTCCCCAATATTGAAGTCACTATAGAAGGTCATAATCTTCCTGCTAATCTTGTATGCCTTGATATGGAAGGCTATGATGCCATATTAGGAGTTGATTGGCTTTTAGACCATGACGCCTATATAAATTATCGAAATAGGATAATCTCTTTTCGAAAACCAGGTCTTCCACGATTTTCCTTTCTTGGTATCAAATATCGGAAGCATCCTACCATTATTTCATCCCTTCACGCTTGCAAACTCATTTCGTAGGGATGTTAAAATTTCTTTGCCTCCGTAGTAGTTATTGAGTCTAAGGATGTACAGATAAATGAAATCCCTGTGGTTAAGGAGTTTCCTGACATTTTTCCTTCTGAGTTGCCTGATTTACCGCCTAAAAGGGAGGTTAACTTCACCATTGAACTCACACCTGGAGCAGCACATGTGTCAATAGCTCCTTACAGGATGTCCCCCACAGAGTTGAAGGAATTAAAGAAGCAACTTCAAGAGCTGCTGGAAAAAGGTTTCATTCGACCTAGCACATCCCCTTGGGGTGCGCCGGTCTTATTTGTCAAGAAGAAGGATGGTTCCCTCAAGTTATGCATCGACTACCGACAGTTGAATCAACTTACCATAAAAAACAAATATCCATTGCCGCGTATTGATGAGCTGATTGACCAACTTTCTGGCGCGGAGTAGTTCTCCAAGGTTGACCTCAGGTAGGGCTATCATCAATTGAGGATCAAGGAGGAAGACATTTACAAGACTGCTTTCCGTAGTAGATATAGACACTATGAATTTGTGATTATGCCATTTGGATTAACTAATGCACCTGCTGCATTCATGCAACTAATGAACAATGTGTTTCGACTATATCTGGATCAATTTGTGGTCGTGTTCATTGATGATATCCTTATCTATTCTAAAACAAAGGAGGAACATGATGAACATCTTAGGGTTGTGTTACGAACCTTACATGAACATCAACTCTATGCTAAGTTGAATAAATGTGAGTTTTGGCTTAAGAAGGTCTCTTTCCTTGGCAACATCATTTCTAAAGGAGGTATCATGGTGGATCCTTCTAAGGTGGAGGCTGTTAAGAACTGGAGCGGACCAAATACCGTATCTAGAGTTTGGAGTTTCTGTAAAGCCCCAGAATTTTTATAAATTATTTATGGTATATTTAAGTATTTTTTGGAAATTTTAAAAACCCAAAATGGATTAATAAATAAATATTGGGTTAAAAAAATCACTATTAAGGCCTAATTTTGGTAAACAATTAACCTAGCCTATTTAAATGAAGTCCAATAGGTTTAAGGACCAAGCCCATTAAGTTTGACCCATATTCTAGAAAGTTATTTAACCTATTCACAGATTTTAAGGATAAATACTCATTTATTAGAAAATTATATGGATAAACAAACACAAGAGTTTGAATTTTATTGAATTCTGTGCACATGGGATGTAGTGGTCTATCGTGCGACTGCCACAGTCAGGTAACGCGCCTACCTTTGACCGTTACACTCTGTTAGTTCCGTGAATGGAAGAACAAGCAAAAAGATTGGATTTTTACTAGTTTACCTCTTAGGGATCGAGATGGGAAGACTATTAGAGGTGTTAAGGACTCTTAGAAGTTGATCTAAACTTTAACAATGACTCTAGAATCGATCTAATCCTCAAACCCTAGTCAAAATCCTATAAGTAGACCCTAGTTTTGACTTACGCGACCCCTACTTTGGCTCGTGTGGAATCAAGATAAGGATTCATAATTTCGGGTAAGTTCTTTAGAAGTTTTCGTTTATAATACTTTAGACTAATAGCTCTCAAAATTTCGTGCTAGGAGATCAAGTACACCAGGAGTTAGAAGCTTCCAAATTGGCTGGTTCGACCATAGCAACCCAGGAAACTGAGCGAAAGTCCACTGAAGATCAGGAAATTAGGACGTCTAAACGAGGTAATTAGAGTTGGGTTATTTAGAACTTTTTGTTCCCTTTAGTTTCACCTTCTTACCCTCCAAATTTCACGTCTTTAGGTCAAGAGACTGAGGAGTTAGAGCGACGTGAAGTTGTTGAGAAACCACAGGAAGAGAAGAACTAGGGCGTGTCTTGCAGTCCCAAATTCGAAGTTTAAAGCCCAGAAAAGAGGTAGGTCATGTCATGAATGGCAAGAACATCATGTTAGGGATAAAAGCCCTCTGATTTTGATTGATTTCATGCATTCTAGACCATGAATTCATATTTTAGTTTGACCTATGCATACATGCATGTCTTGAGCCTTAATAAAAGATAAAAGATATTATCTTGTTCAATTCACTGCAACATATGCATCTAGATAGCTTCTATATTTCGTTTCTCATGACTGGAATATTCTATGTATTTTGAGGTCCAGCCATGACATATTTTCAGTCTTTTACCTTCTATATCCTATCAGTTGAAGCTCTGACGGATTAAGGTAAGACCGTCACATTATTGAAACAGCCTTACGACCAGCCGTCACACCCTCTGTTATGTTTAAATTTCTCTGTTGTCTCTGACGGACCAAAGTCAGTGCGTCACAATACTATAACGGTCCCACGATAAACCGTCACAGATGTATAACACGTCTGTCTTAGACCGTCAGAGTGCTGTTTTCTATCAACCCAAGACAGCACTAAGGACAGTCAAACTTACTTATAAATAAGCCTAGTTACCTAAGTTTTGACCTGTTTTCATGACCCTGAGTTTATTAATTGATTCTTGATAGGAAATTGCATGTTAAAGCATCTTGAGTTATTTTAAGTTATGCTAATTTCATTGCCTAAACTCTATAGTTTTGAATTTAAACTATGATTTTCAGTATTGTATTGACGAAGCTTTATCATGGTTCCACATCGTTACACATTCTTTTCTCTTTTATAGAGTCATTTCTTTATGTACATGGCATATATTCCGGTATATGACCATTAGTTCACACTTTGCACTATAAGAACATATTCTTGAACTTGAGGACCTCTCTATTGGATATTCCTTCTAATGGACTAGGAAATCTGGTTTCAAGGCCTCCGTAATTCTCTGCGAGCATGGGATTCCCACTAGGACGCCGAGTTGGTTGTACCATGAAAGCCCAATTGTTAGAAAGCACTATCGAAGTTTCTGGTTCTAAATATGTAACGGATCCATATTTGACCGTCATGCTCATCTAACGGCCTAACATATGACCGTCACATTTACCGAGTCCGTTTTATTTATTTCTGGATTCAGCTATTCTAACGGATCAATGATAGACCGTCACGATCATGTAACGGCCCATTGATTGACCATCACAGTTCTTGAGTGTTTTAACCCGAGGTTTGACCTAAGGGTTGATATTTCAAAGTTCTTAGATGGATTATTGATGGTCTAGGACTAGTCATATTGTTCAAAATACTACTTTTAATTATGGAAAAATAAGGAATGTACCGTTATGCTGCCGAATTATTTCCATGAGAATAACTTTGTTTTAAGTCATTCTTGATCTCTCATGTCCTTAATTGAAGCGTTCATTAATTGATCTATTATTATCATGAACTTATTGAACTTGTTATATTACTGGCCATATTTTATTGCTTGAAACATGGAAGTAGCTTGATTTATACGTGAAGATGCGGTTCGAGCACTAATTGTGTTCAAGGGCTCTATGCTAGTCCCCTCGGCTGATTTCTGAAAACATATTATTATAGACCATGGGGTATGATGCTACTGGCATCGCATTGCGCTGGGAGTACTTTCTTTATAAATAAGTGAAAATCCACGGAACTCTTGTAAGACTCTATCTTGATTGAATTGCTACATGTTAGTTACATGACATTCTAGTGCATAACCTTTATGGTTATGAAAGTGAAAGTGCGTTCTTGATGCATGCAAGCATATTCGTATTCATGTAAGGCCAAATTATATTCTTGTTATATTCAACTCGATCTTGTTATCTTATCCTTTCTCATCGTGATCTTATTGTGCTATTATGTTACTTGTTTTGTTCAAGTGATTTACCGCATTTCACATGATTTTACCTTATTCTTTAGAGCTAAAATGTTAATTACTTAAACATTGCTAATCATGTTGATGCGAAGATACCTACTGGGCAAGTGTGCTCATTACCTATTTTCCAATCTTTTCAGGAGATGGAAGTGATTCAAATTCGGATTCGGGTTATACAAGTAGCGGGTCTGAGAGCGAATGAAAGTCTTATCAAAATGAGAGTGAAGACTTAGGAAAGTCCATATTGTCTAGATCGAGTTCATGTAATTTTTCTTTTCCTTGACTCTGATGGATTAATGAGGTTTGAAAAGTTATTGTATTGGAATATTTTGATTATTAATGAAATAAGTTGAGGTTTGAGTAATTATTGTGCAATTGCATTCTTATATGTGATTGTCTTGCGCTCTGATCATTCTTGCTTGCAAGAGGCTTACCATATCGACTGTTCACGTTCCTCGAGCAAGTCTTTCGATGTCATAAAGGCTCGGGACGTGACAGTTAAGTTGGTATCAGAGCCTAAGTCTCAGGACTTAGGGAAAAAGAGTCATGTCATAGGATAAGTCCCAGGTTTTAGGACCCATACCTATGAACTAAGGAGGAAATTTTTCACCCATGTGAGAATTGGGTAGAACCCGGGATGAGATAGTTATATAGAAATTATCTTAGGGTAAATCTTTCGGACTCTAAATAACTAAAATATCCATGATTCTCAGGTACCTTGATTCTCAATGGCTCATCGTGTGAACTGAGACGAGATGCAGCAAACTATTGTGGGAATTACCCAAGCCCTACATATAGTGGCCCAAGCTGGTGGAAGGGCTGGCGTGGGGAACTTACATGGCAATTTTTGAAGTTTAAATCCCCCACGATTCTCTAGATCTTCTAACCCAGATGAAGCGAAAAATTGGATCGACGAGATGAATCGAATATTCGATGTCATGCAATGCACCGACCAGGAGAAAGTTCGACTTGCCACGTTCCAACTCGACAAGGATACTTGTACATGGTGGAAATCCATTCCGGCGCCACCTGCAGATGCACCTTAGACATGGGAGGGTTTTCTTACACTTTTTCGAGTCAAGTACTTCTCCGAGCATGTGAAGGAGAGGAAGGCTATGGAATTTGCCTCCTTAAAACTAGGCACGATGTCCATGGCAGAGTATGAATTATAATTCTCTCGACTAGCACCTTATGCTCCTCACTTGGTAAGCATAGATTTATTGAAAGCCAACCGATTTATGGATGGTTTAAGACTCGGATTTATCCAACAACTTGGAACTCAGAATATCCACACCTATACCGAGATGGTTCAAAGAGCGCATCTATTTGAAAATACCATGGAGAAGGTAGAAAGGCTCTGAGGAGAAAGGTCAAGCCGAAAACATGATAGGCAAGAAGAGAAATAAGTGGATGAGGATAAAAATCATCACGTTAAGAGGTCCCGTGATGGGAACGATAATGAAAAAAGAAATGGAAACGGAAACGGAAAGAATAATAATAAGAAAATTAAAGAAGAAAAGAGAATGCAAGTCTCCACGGCTTGCTCATTTTGTGAAAAATTTGGGCACTCGGCAGAAGAATGTTGGAAACATCTCGACGCTTGTCTCAAATGTGGAAGTCGGGAATATCGCTTGCCCATGTGTCCTCTCATAAATGAACAATCTTCAAGGGATAACAACGGACGTGGGAAGCGAGGTCGATTAAATGCCATTCTAGACGAGGAAGGTGAAATGGTTAAAGGTACCCTCTTAACCCATGCTAATTTTTTTTATTAAAATACGAACACTCTCCGTAAAAACTCATGTTATGAATTTGGGGACCAAATTCTCTTAAGTGGGGGAGGGTGTAAAGCCCTAGAATTTTTATAAATTATTTCTGGTATATTTAAGTATTTTCTGGAAATTTTAAAGACCCAAAATAGATTAATAAATAAATATTGTATTAAATAAATCACTATTAAGGCCCAATTTTGGTAAACAATTAACCTAGCCTATTTAAATGAAGTCCAATAGGTTTAAGGACCAAGCCCATTAAGTTTGACCCATATTCTAGAAAGTTATTTAACCTATTCACATATTTTAAGGAGAAATACTCATTTATTAGATAATTATATGGATAAACAAACAAAAGAGTTTGAATTTTATTGAATTCTGCGCACATGGGATGTAGCGGTCTATCGTGCGACCGCCACAGTCAGGTAACGCGCCTACCTTCGACCGTTACGCTCTGTTAGTTCCGTGAATGGAAGAACAAGCAAAAAGATTAGATTTTTACTAGTTTATCTCTTAGGGATCGAGATGGGAAGACTAGTAGAGGTGTTAAGGACTCTTAGAAGTCGATCTAAGCTTTAACAAGGACTCTAGAATCGATCTAATCCTCAAACCCTAGTCAAAACCCTATAAATAGACCCTAGTTTTGACCTACGCGACCCCTACTTTGGCTCGCGTGGAATCAAGGTAAGGAGTCATAATTTCGGGTAAGTTCTTTAGAAGTTTTCGTTTATAATACTTTAGACTAATAGCTCACGAAATTTCATGCTAGGAGATCAAGTACACAAGGAGTTAGAAGCTTCCAAAGTGGCTGGTTCGACCATAGCAACCCAGGAAACTGAGCGAAAGTCCACTAAAGATCAGGAAATTAGGACGTCTAAACGAGGTAATTAGAGTTGGGTTATTTAGAACTTTTTGTTCCCCTTAGTTTCACCTTCTTACCCTCCAAATTTCACATCTTTATGTCAAGAGACTGAGGAGTTAGAGCGACGTGAAGTTGTTGAGAAACCATAGGAAGAGAAGAACTAGGGCGTGTCTTGCAGTCCCAAATTCGAAGTTTAAAGCCCAGAAAAGAGGTAGGTCATCTCATGAATGGCAAGAACATCATGTTAGAGATAAAAGCCCTCTGATTTTGATTGATTTCATGCATTCTAGATCATGAATTCATGTTTTAGTTTGACATATGCATACATGCATGTCTTGAGCCTTAATAAAATATAAAAGATATTATCTTGTTCAATTCACTACAACCTATGCATCTAGATAGCTTCTATATTTCGTTTCTCATGACTGGAATATTCTATGTATTTTGAGGTCCAGCCATGACATATTTTCAGTCTTTTACCTTCTATATCCTATCAGTTGAAGCTCTGACGGATTAAGGTAAGACCGTCACATTATTGAAACAGCCTTACGACCAGCCGTCACACCCTCTGTTATGTTTAAATTTCTCTGTTGTCTCTGACGGACCAAAGTCAGTGCGTCACAATACTATAACGGTCCCACGATAAACCGTCACAGATGTATAACACGTCTGTCTTAGACCGTCAGAGTGCTGTTTTCTATCAACCCAAGACAGCACTAAGGACAGTCAAACTTACTTATAAATAAGCCTAGTTACCTAAGTTTTGACATGCTTTCATGACCCTGAGTTTATTAATTGATTCTTGATAGGAAATTGCATGTTAAAGCACCTTGAGTTATTTTAAGTTATGTTAATTTCATTGCCTAAACTCTATAGTTTTGAATTTAAACTATGATTTTCAGTATTGTATTGACGAAGCTTTATCATGGTTCCACATCGTTACACATTCTTTTCTCTTTTATAGAGTCATTTCTTTAAGTACATGGCATATATTTCGGTATATGACCATTAGTTCACACTTTTCACTATAGGAACATATTCTTGAACTTGAGAACCTCTCTATTGGATATTCCTTCCAATGGACTAGGAAATCTGATTTCAAGGCCTCCGTAATTCTCCGCGAGCCTGGGATTCCCACTAGGATGCCGAGTTGGTTGTACCATGAAAGCCCAATTGTTAGAAAGCACTATCGAAGTTTCTAGTTCTAAATATGTAACGGATCCATATTAGACCGTCATGCTCATCTAACGGCCTAAAATATGACCGTCACATTTATTGAGTCCGTTTTATTTATTTCTAGATTCAGCAATTTTAACGGATCAATGATAGACCGTCACGATCATGTAACGGCCCATTGATTGTCCGTCACAGTTCTTGAGTGTTTTAACCCAAGGTTTGACCTAAGGGTTGATATTCCAAAGTTCTTAGATGGATTATTGAAGGTCTAGGACTAGTCATATTGTTCAAAATACTTAATTTAATTATGGAAAAATAAGGAATGTACCGTTATGCTGTCGAATTATTTTCATGAGCATAACCTTGTTTTAAGTCATTCTTGATCTCTCATGTTCTTAATTGAAGCGTTCATTCATTGAATTATTGTTATCATGAACTTATTGAACTTGTTATATTACTGGCCATATTTTATTGCTTGAAACGTGGAAGTAGCTTGATTTATACGTGAAGATGCGGTTCGAGCACTGATTGTGTTCAAGGGCTCTATGCTAGTCCCCTTGGCTGATTGTCGGAAACATACTATTATAAACCATGGGATATGATGCTACTGGCGTCGCATTACGCTGTGAGTACTTTCTTTATAAATAAGTGAAAATCCACTGAACTCTTGCAAGACTTTATCTTGATTGAATTGCTACATGCTAGTTACATGACATTCTAATGCATAACCTTCATGGTTATGAAAGTGAAAAGTGAAAGTGAAAGTGCGTTCTTGATGCATGCAAGCATATTCGTATTCGTGAAAGGCCAAATTACATTCTTGTTATATTCAACTCGATCTTGTTCGCTTATCCTTTCTCATCGTGATCTTATCGTGCTATTATGTTACTTGTTTTGTTCAAATGATTTATCGCATTTCACATGATTGTACCTTATTCTTTAGAGCTAAAATGTTAACTACTTAAACATTACTAATCATGTTGATGCGAAGATACCTACTGGGCAAGTGTGCTCATTACTTATTTTCTAATCTTTTCAGGAGATGGAAGTGATTCAAATTCAGATTCGGGTTATACAAGTAGCGGGTCCGAGAGCGAATGAAAGTCTTATCAAAATGAGAGTGAAGACTTAGGAAAGTCCATATTGTCTAGATCGAGTTCATGTAATTTTTCTTTTCCTTGAGTCTGATGGATTAATGAGGTTTGAAAAGTTATTGTATTGGAATATTTTGATTATTAATGAAATAAGTTGAGGTTTGAGTAATTATTGTGCACCTGCATTCTTATATGTGATTGTCTTGCGCTCTGATCATTCTTGCTTGCAAGAGGCTTATCATGCCGGCTGTTCACGTTCCTCGAGCTAGTCTTCCGCTGTCATAAAGGCTCGGGGCGTGACAGTTTCATTGACTTGGCTAGTTACTATAGGTGATTTATCAAAGATTTCTCCAAGATCGCCACTCACTTAACAAGACTCACTAGGAAGGAAAATCCTTTCGAGTGCACAAAGGAATGTGATGAAAATTTCTTGGCTCTTAAGGAACATCTCACCATGGCACCTATACTAGCATTGGCCGTTGAAGGTGGTGGATTTGAAGTTTATACCGATGCATCTGACATTGGCCTAGGGTGCGTACTCATGCAAAATGACAAGGTGATTTGCTATGCTTCAAGACAAGAAAAGCGGTATGAGGAGAATTATCTTGTTCATGACCTGGAGCTGGCTGCTGTCATATTCGCCTTGAAGATTTGACGCCATTATCTTTATGGAAAAAGATTTACTGTATATTCAGATCACAGGAGCCTGAAATACCTCTTTTCTCAAAAGGAGTTGAATATGAGACAAAGGCGATGGCTGGAGTATCTCAAGGACTTTAATTTCAATATTTAATATCATCCAGGCAAGGCGAATGTTGTAGCTGATGCACTTAGTAGAAAACCAGTGGGGAAGCTATCGAGTCTTCTAGAAGGTATGACTAATCTTATTTCTAAATTTGCTCAGTTGAATTTAGATATTGATGTGAAGAAAGAAGATTGCTTTATAGCCAATATCCGGACTCAACCTACATTAATTGAAGATCTAGTCAAGTTACAAGAAAATGACCCTGTATTATTAGATATTAAGGCTGATATGGAACAACGACCAGATTTCTCTATTGCAAATGATGGAAGGTTATTGTTTCGAGGTCGTGTTTGTATTCCGGATCATGTTGATACTAAGGGGATGATCTTAGAAGAAGCTCATAAATCTAAATATACTGTTCATCCTGGTGCTACCAAGATGTATCAAGACCTTAAAAGGAATTATTGGTGTCCCAATATGAAGAGAGAGATAGCGGATTATGTGTCATGTTACCTTACTTGTCAACAAATTAAGGCAGAACATCAAAAGCGTGCTGAAAAACTACATCCCTTGGAAATTTCGGAATAGAAATGGGAGAGTGTAGGGATGGATTTTATCATAGGACTGCCTAAATCAAGAGGTTGACATGATAGTATATGGGTGATCATAGGCCGTTTAACAAAATCAGCTCATTTTCTACCAATTAAAAGTCGATGGTCTGTAGATATCTTGGCTACTTTATATATAAAGGAGATTGTTAAATTACATGGTGTCCCTGTCACCATTATTTCTGATCGAGACCATCGATTTACTTTCCAATTCTGGAAGGGGCTACAATACTCTTTAAGGACCCGATTGAATTTTAGCACTGCGTTTCATCCACAAACTGATGGTCAAACTGAAAGAACCAATCAAGTGGTGGAAGATATGCTAAGAGCATGTGTTATAGACTTCGGTGGAAGCTGGCATGACCATTTACCTTTAGTGGAATTTGCCTACAATAATAGCTACCAAGCTGGCATTCAAATGGCACCGTTTGAGGCATTATATGGAAGAAGATGTTGTACACCTATATGCTGGGACGAGGTCAGTGAAAGACAAATTTTAGGCCCTGATCTTGTTCGAGATACAACCGACAAGGTGAAAGTGATAAGAGAAAGACTCAAGATGGCCCAAGATAGGCAAAAGTCCTATGCTGATAACCTAAGGCGAGAGCTGGAATTTCAGGAGCAAGATCATGTATTTCTCAAGGTTTCCCTTGGTCGTGGTATTCGCAGGTTTGGTATTAAAGGCAAGCTTACACCAAGATTCATTGACCTTTTTAAAATTCTTGAAAGAGTGGAAGAGGTGGCGTATCGTCTAGCATTACCTCTACAGCTGGCTGGAGTTCATGATGTATTCCATGTCTCTATGTTAAAAAAATATGTCTATGATCTGTTCCACGTTATTACTTATGATAATCTGGAAATTCAAAAAGATTTGACGTACGAGCAAAAGTTGATCAAAATAATTGAACAAGAAGTACGTCAACTTCAGAATAACACTATTCCCATGGTTAAAGTCCAATGGAGCAAATCTTGGCCATACGAAGCAACATGGGAGACGGAAGAAGCCATGCGCAGGAGATTTTCCGAGCTATTCACCTGTAAGTACACTCTCCATAAAACCCATGTTTTAAGTTTGGGGACCAAATTTTTTTAAGTGGAGGAGGGTGTAATACCCCAAAATTTTATATAAAGTATTTTGGAATTTTCTGAGATTTTCTAGAGTTAAATAGAATTAATCCAAGCTTAATAGGTTATTACATGAATTAAGCAATTGTTAATTAAATTAAAAAGGCCCTATACTAATTAATGGACTTGGCCCATTTAAATAGCCTACATAACCTAAAAAGGCCTAGCCCATATTCTAGAAGCATCATTTAGATTTTTAAAGGGATAAATAGGCTAATAATGGGAGATAATATCAAAAGAGTTTGAAATAATTCAAATTCGGTGCCAAGCGGTAAAAATGGTCTATCAAGCGACCGCCTAGGAATAGTAGCGGCCCTCCAATGACTGCTACTCTCTCCAGATTCCGTGAATGGAAGAAGGCATGAAAAGTTGGGATATTTGACATGCAAATCACCTAGGATCGATGCTATCCGTTAGTTAAGAGAGTCTAGAATGCTTGAGGATCGAATTGAAACCATAAATATGACTCTAGGTTTGTTCCAATCCTCAAAAAACCTAGCTAACCCTATAAATAGACCTTAAGTTTCAGATCTGCGACCCCTACTTTTGGCTCGCGTGGAACTAAGGTAAGGAAGCATTATTTTAGGTAGGTTCTTTAGAATATTTTGTTCATAATAGTAAGGTCTAACTACCTTCAAAATTTTGTCATAGGAGATCAAGCCATCAAGAAGATAGAGGCTTACAAAGTCGCTAGTTCAGAGCAAGCAAACCAGGAACCTGTGCAATGGAGCCATATTGATCAGCAAATTAGAAGCCCTAAACGAGGTAATTGGAAGTTTATTCTTTAGACTTAATTGTTCACCTTAGTAATCTCTTTCTACCATCCAAATTTCGTGGTATTAGGCTAAGAGGATCAGAAGTTAGGAGGCCACGAAGTTGTTGGTTTGGTTCAGAATGAGTAGAAACTAGGGTCAACTTGTAGCCCTAAATTTGAAGTTTAGAGCTCTGTCCAGAGGTAGGTTATCTCATGAATGACTTAAATTTGATGTTAGGAGTAAAAGCCCCTCAATTTATAATCATTTTCATGCATCGTACATGGAGTATTTTATGTTTTATTGATACTGAGCAGTAAGTTCATTTCCCATTCATACACCTAGCCCTAATGAGATAAAAATAAAAATTTCTTGTTTATTTCTCACAACCTATGCATGTTCATGGCCTAATTACCTTCTAACATGACTTAGCTACGTGGTTACATCATTTTTCATGCATAATATGACCTAGGTTAGCATTTTATTTTACTATTTTATAGCTTTTGTCTCCAAACAGAAGGCGGCCTTAACGGGACCGCAATGAACCCTAGCGGTCTAATAGGGGACCGTTTGTATACCTTTCCTGCGGTCTATCGCAAGACCGTCTAGGACACTATGCAGCCAGACCCTGACCGCTATTTAGTTCTGTGAACCAATCCGAGCCTAGTTGAGTTTTGCATATTAGAAACCCTATAATTATGTCATTTTCACTAAAAATTATATTTATTTTCCTATTAAATACCATGTTTCAGCATGAGCATGTCTTAGAACCTTAATTTTCATTATTAGGTAATTTCATGCCAAGTATTATAATTTTGTAATTAAATGATTTTCTATGATATGGACATGATTTATGAGGTGTTAATATCATGGTTTTTGTCCGTATGTTTCACCGTTTCACTCTCATCTCTTCAGTCATTTTCATAAGTACATGGTGTATACTGCGGTATGCGACCATTAGATACACGTTTGCACTTATAGGCACATCTCTTGAACTTATGAATCTCTCCGTCGGATATTCCTTCTGTCAGACTAGGGGTTCATGTTTCAAGGCCTCCGTAAGTCTCTGTGAACCTAGGATTCCCACTAGGACGCCGACCTGGTTGTACCCTTAAAGCGAAATTGTCTAGAAAGCACTCACATGACCGGTGTTTTACTTTCTGTACTCTGGTTAATTGCGGCCCAATAGGAGACCGTTACTATTACTTAGCGGTTCTAATCAGACCGTCTTTGTCATGAAACGGCCATCCTAAGACCGCTATTGTTCTAGAATTCTTCAAGTGTCCACTTTCCCTTCATTCTGGTTGACATAGTTAGTTACGGCCTGACTGTGACCATCTTTATCTGGAAGCGGCCCTTTCTTGACCGCCAATTTCTTGAAACGGTATGGACTTGATCGTAACGTTTCTGTCAAGCGGTTTATATATTGACCGTCTTCTTCAGGAAACGGTCCAGTAAATGACCGCAAGGTTCTATCATGTTCTTAACCTGGGGTTTGACCCAAGGGTTGGTGTTCCTACGATCTAATGGTGGTATACAACCTACCACCTTATTCAAAAAGTCATTGATAAGTTATGGAACTTAATTAAATGTATTGTTATGCTGCCAGAGTGCCACCATAGCATAATGTCTATTTAAATCATCCTTGCAATCTCATGTTCTTAATTGAAGCATTCTTTCCTTGATATTGTTATTATGAAACTATAATTGAACTTGTTACATTATTGGCCACACTTTATTGTTATATATCGTGGAAGTAGCAAGATTTATAACTTGAAGATGCAAGATCGGGCACGGATTGTGTCCAAGGGCTCCATGCTAGTCCCCTCGACTAATTGTCGGAAACGTGCTATAAACCATGGAGTACGATGATACTGGCGTAGCATTGCACTGGGAGTACTTTCTTTTATAAATGAGTGAAATCCGCGAGGCTCATTATGGAAATTACATGCTTGTTAATGACTTTCAAGTGCATAGCCTTTACAAGGTTGTGTAAATACTTTCTAGTTACATGCTCATACATTCTTGTTCTTGAAAGGCCAACTTGAAATCTTGACCAATCATAATATTGTTCTCACAGATCATATCTCTATAGTTCTTGTCTCTTGTTACCTTGGTTTATACCGTGTGTTCTATTGCATTACTGTTACTTAGAGCAAAAATGTTAATCATTCAAACATATGCCTTCATGTTGATACAAAGATACCTTCTGGGCATGTGTGCTCATACCTATTTTCTCATCTTTTTAGGAAATACTAGTGAATCGGATTCCGATTATGCAAGCAGCAGGTCTGAGAGTGATTGATGGTCCATTGGAATGAGAGAAGCCTAGTTATCTAGTGTCTAGTGGAGTCATATTTTAATTTTCGATTTCTTGAGTCATATGATGTAAGGATGACAAAAGTAATGGTCTTATGTTCTTTTTGGTAATTATTATTATGAAATAAAGTTGGAGTTTTTAGAAATTACTTGTGCAATTACTTTTATGTGATTGTCTTGCGCCCTGATTTATTGCTTGCAAGAGGCTTACCATGTCGGCTGTTCACGTTCCCCGAGAATTCTTCCACTGTATTTATAGGTCAGGGCGTGACACTTCGCATTGAAGCACCCTAGTCGTCCTTGCTCTCTCACCCTGTGCGAAACTCGCTCACTCCATTCTTGTTCTCCAGTCTTCTCAAACCAATGCCTTTAATCTCTGTCTCCTTCTCATATCCAATATGTCTTCTCCAGCCACCAAGAGTAAGGGGAAGCGGAAGGCTCCAGAGGAGCAGCAACCAACGGACGCCCTATCTGAGAAAGCGGTTGCAGTTCCTCACAAGGAAATAAAATCAAAGCTTGCACATGATCAGGGCACCGTTTCTGGGTTACATGAAACAAAATCTGTCAAGGGAAAGTAAAAGGAGTCTGAAGCACCGTCCAAGCGGCATCGGACATCTGTTGCAGAGACAACTCGTATAGAATCTGAAGAAGAAAACGAGTCTGATACTCTTCAAGGCAAGTAGAGTCTGTTCTTGAAACCGCTAAAATCATCTTCCCACGGTATGTGGATTTTCACGATCAGAGTATGCTTATTGAGTATCCGAAGTTATTTGATTTGATTAAATTTCAAAAGTGGAAGAAATTCATGGGTAAACACAGATACTACTATCCTAGATTGGTCACGGAGTTTTACAGAAACTTGAAGTTTGATTCAGACCATTCTTTTATATCATCTTATGTTAAAAGAGTTAAGATTGAGATTAGTAGGCATTTTCTCCATAAGGTCTTTAGAAATCCTGAAGATGGATTGGTTGAAGGTGATTTTGAATATGATAAACATGAAGCATACTTCATTCTCACTGACAAGCCTAGTAACCCCAAGGACAAAAAGCAAATTAAATTGACTTAGTTCAATGCAAACAAATTTTCCCCTCTCAAGAGATTATTACATCATATATTCACCACAATCATAACTCCACAAGATGGAGGTAGAGGGAGACTTACAGAGTCACAGCGTTTTATCTTCTACTTCATGTTCAAGAAAGTAAGAATATGTATGCCAGAATTAATGATTCAGATTATGGGAACCTATAAAGAATCCAGAAGGCACTTACCCTATGCAGCCCATTTGACAGCTATTTTTAAGAAAATGAACATTTCCTTAGAGGATGAGACATTCAAGGAAATCCCTAAGGTAAATATATACAATATGGATTTTATTGCGAAGTTTTTGAAGCTTAAGCCATCTGAGGCAAGAATTAAGGAACAGGAACCAGTGGATCAGTCCGAATCGCAAGTGGCAGAACAGAATGTCCAACCAGTGGAAGAGGAGCAACAACAAGTGGAAGAAGAAGAACAGCCACAGTAGGCAGAAGAAGAACATGAAGTACAATCAGAACCAGAACAACAGCAGCAGCCAAGTGAAGAATAGCCAGAATCTGAACAGATAGAATATCAGTAACAAGATATGGAACAAATGGAACAAATTCAACCAGATGCACAAGGTCAGGGGGAGGACCAGTCACAAATAGTTGAACAAGAAGTGACTGCGCATATAGAGCAACATGTTAATGATGAAGATGTGCATATTGAGTATCTGTAAGAGCAGTCAGAGCCGATAGCAGAACAGCTTCAGGAAGAAACTCATCCAGAGTTACAGGAAGAGCAGCTAGAGCAAGAAAAAGAAAGGGGAGAGATAGAAAGAGAAGTTCAGCTAGAATAAGAACTTCATGAGATAGATCAACAATTTAGTTCTGATGAGCAAATGATGCAGCAGCTTGATCAACATATTGATCATTTGATAGAGCAAATAGAGCAGCAACAGTAGCAGCAATAGTTTGAACTACATCCAGAGCAACATCAAGAGCAGTAAAGGATGGAAGAGATACAGCAAGAAGAACCTCATGAGAACCAAGAGGGACAAAGGCTGGAGGAACCTCAGGAGCCACATGATGAGGCTGAAATACCTCATGAAAATTATCTAGGTGCTGCCACATATCATAGATCTTATCATGGGCCTATGATTGGTTTGGGTATTCAGCCACCTTTATCTCCTGAAGAACCCTATGTCCCACCAGAGTTTCAGGCCTCAAGTTTAGCTGGACCAAGTTCAGGTTAACAGGCTGCTAATGTACATCCCTCACTAGTAAATCTCTTGATGAACCAGTTCAGAATGATGAATGCTTCCTTCATGCATTTAAATTTGGCTGTAGAAAGGTTGGATGCCAAGATGTTACATGTTGAACAGACTGTTAACAGCTAATGGGAGAAATTTGTGAGAGATAAGTATAAATCTGATGAAAGATTGCATGGGTTTTTAGATTCTTTGATACATGTCTCTCAAACAGCTGGTGCTGTAATGAGTATTCTAACAGCAAATCAGGTAGAAACTCATGAGAAAATCACACAAAATTTAATCCAGGCTTTTGACATCAGGAAAGAACAACAGAGAATTAGAGAACAGTTGAACATCATCCGTCAAGATCAACAAGCAATGTCAAAGAATAAATACCATATCAGATGAAGTTCAGGGAAGTATCATTCAATTGGGAAATATCTATGGTAAACTTGATTTTGTCCAAGCACAAGTGCAGAACTTGGCTGGCAGTTTTAGAGATGTTGTTACTTCACAAGCTACCAGTTCCTCTACTTCCATGGCAGAAATCCACCAACAACAGACCTCCTAGATAGAAAACATGTGCGGCATGTTGCAGAATTGGTTTGTGGATGTGACCTCTATTGTTAAAGAGCTGCAAGCACAGGTTCATCAGAATGATCAAAAAGTTATGGCCACGTTTGCTGCTCTGGGTATAAAAGTAGATAGAATTCCAAATACTTTTCCTATGGCAGTGCCTTTGACAGAAAGGGGTAGTTCTAGTAGAACACCCACCAGAAGATTTAGACAGAGAAGTGGCAGCTCTAGCAGAACCTGTCCAGCAGATGTTTGATGCCCTATGAAGAACATATCATCAGTCTGACTGTTTACCCCTTGCTATTTTTTCTGATAATGACAAAGGGGGAGAGAAGAGAGGAGAGTCATGTATTCATGAATGTTGAGAAGAGAAGTCTTGTATGCTGTGATGTTTCAGACAAACATCAATTTTTGTTATTGTACACAGAGTGTTAGTTTTGAGCACTGTAGCTAGACTGCATGTAGATTGCATGTTTGTTTTGTCTATGATTATGTCGACATGTCAGTCCTATTTGTGTCTTGACTTGATGAATGAAAACAATGTTTGTTTTATGTATGCAAACAATTGCGCACACTCTTGTTTGAATGAATGACTGCTTCATGGATCAATAATTTGTTGCATCTTTGTAGTTTTGATGATGACTAACACTATGAATCAAATTATTTTTATGATAATTATTTTGATGCTCCTTGATGAATGATAAAGATCCTGCATTGTCTAAATATTCTTAGGATCTAATGTTGTTGTCTTGCATGCACATCTATGGATCAAATGCTTTTTCATCATGCTTTTCTGATTTAATGCTCCTCTATCATGTTCACCCATGAGCTCATACTTATTTGTCTTGTTTATATGGGTTCTGTGCATTTAGTGCGTTGACGCACTTGGCTGGCTGCGTAGACGCAATAGTGCGTCTTTCGCTTGGTGTTTTGTCCACTGCGTCGACGCTGTCACTGGATGCGTTGACACATTGGCCTGTTGCCAGGGGCGTGAGCATTTCGTTTAAGCAGTTGAGTCGACGCTGCACGATGGAAGAGTTGACGCCTTGGGCTAATGTCCAAAGGTCATGTGACCCACAACCAAGCGGATGCGTCGACGCTGTCACTGATGCGTTGACGCATTGGTGTGTTCTTGTGAAAAGCCCTGCTCTCCATTTGTAACCATTGCGTTAACACCATCATGCTATGGGGTTGACGCAGTGGCTAGCAAGGTTGGTCTAATTATTTTTTATTGTCTGCTGAGCGTTAACGCCTTGGCCTTCTGCGTTGACGCATTCTTCAGTACCTTTGAACAATTCTGTGCAACTTGTCCTTTTATTTTTGCACAACAGTCCTATACGTACTATTTTTACTTCACGCACTTGGTATGAACAAACGTATGACTTGAATATTCATGAAATTAACCGAATGCTCTCTAAAACCTTACAGGGACAAAAAGACAAATTGGAACTTTATTCTAATCAGGTGAGCACGTGATCCGAGGGAATAATTGTCCAACGTGTGGATCGGCTCATCTGGAAGCATCTCTTCGCGCGTGACTCCCACACCCTCAGTCTCTCGTGAGCTTGGATATATATATATAGGAAGTGTTCTGCTCCTAAAAAAAGCTGCTGAAGCCGCAGAAGAGAAGGCTTGGCCAGAGCGAGAGGAAGAAGAGGAGGAGCCATCCTGATCCATTCGTTGAGCGTACTTGAAAAGAGAGAGTGGTGAAGGAGAGGATGGGTTTCTGCTACGTTTTGTTTATGCTTCTCTAAGAAGCTACATTGGTTCTCCGTTTGATTGCTCTTCGATATTTCTTTATGTTTTCAGTTGTTTGTTCTTAAATTCTGATACTCTGTTTTATCGTTCCCTCTAGGTGTAGAGGAAGAGAGGTGAATCCTCTGGGTTGCATTGTGGTTCCCTCTGAATCAGATCAGAGGAAGGGAGGTGGTCTCCGGGGTTGTTGTGTTCAGATAGTGAGGAGGCTATCTGGGTTGTTCCCTCCGTCTGTGGAGGAAGAGAGACAGCGTCTCTGATTTGCAGTGAGTGTGGGTCACTGCTGGGTTCCCTCTTGTCTAAGAGGAAGGGAGAGTTATCTCCGGGTCAGGTCTTGGGGTGTGAGACCTGGGTGCAAGCTGTAAGTTCAGCGTCTGTAGGGACTTCGTTCCCCAAGCTGTGGATCAGCGTGTTGTTGGCAGACTGAGTCTGCAGTTCTTTCGTGTGAAAGTGAAGCCTCATTCTACTTTGAGTGAGGGATGGACGTGCGTCTGTAGGTTGCAGACTGAACCATCTAAACCTCCTGTTCTTCGTGGTGTGATTGTGTGCATCTTTTCTCTTTATGCTTTTGTTTGGCTTCATGAAGTGAGTGTGTTTGTTGCTGATCGAAACCTTGGTCTGACTGCTCGGTTAGTGTTTGTGCAATTGTGCTAATGGAATTCTGAATGATATATGTTCTGTGCTCGTGATGTGCCTTATCTTGTTTAAGGTTTCTGATCATTCATATTGTCAGTCCTCCTAGCCAATTTCATCTTGTAAGATCTCCTCGGCTCGGATAATTTTTTTTTAAACGGTGATCTATTCATCCCCTCCCCTTCTAGCTCACCGACCTCTTACTTAACAGTTGGTATCAGAGCAGGTTTACCCGAGATGTGGTCCAACGGCCAGGGTAATCCTGGAACCAGTGGTCCTCGCAGCTACATAGCTGAAGGACAGTCAATCTCCTGTCCCCCATATTTTGATGGTTCTAATTATCTTTTTTGGAAAAACAGAATGGAAGTCTTCATCCGATCTCAGAGCCACAAACTGTGGAGAGTCATTACAACTGGACCTTATGACTTACCTCCGAATGAGGAGATGTGGTCTGAAGATCAAGTTAAATTATCCGCACTGAACTGGTCTGCACTAAACATCATCCAGTGCGCAGTTCACCCTGAAGAATATGCCCGAATTTCAGCGTGCAAAACAGCTAAGAAGATGTGGGATGAACTAGCGCTGATTTATGAGGGTACCTCTCAGGTCAGAGCTACCAAGGTAAACTACCTAACCTCTGAGTATGAATTATTCAAGATGAAGTCAGAGGAGAGCGTGACTGATATGTACACTAGGCTGTCACTGATCACAAACAGCCTCAAGGGGTTTGGAAAGGAAATATCTGAAGGGGATATAGTCAGGAAGATCTTGAGATATTTGACTCCAGCGTGGCACACAAAGGCTACTGTGATAGAGGAATCGAAGGATTTAACAACCATGACTGTCACTGAACTCATAGGGTCTCTTATGACCTATGAGATAAATCTCAAGAAAACAGGAGAAGGAAGTGACAGAAAGGGCAAGAATGTTGCTCTTAAAGTTGAACGACATAGCAGCAGCAGCAGCAGCAGTAGCAGCAATGGAGACTCTGATGGAATTCCAGACCTTGACAGGAGTGAAAAAGCTCTGCTCACACGACAGTTCAGGAAATTTCTGAAAATGAAGGGAAAATCATATGGGAGAAGAAGAAACTACTCATCAGGTAAATATCCGAACAATGGCAATGACAAGGATAGGAATGCTAAAAGTGTGATGTGTTATCATTGCAGGAACTTTGGGCACATGAAGCAAGATTGCCCTGAGCTACAGAAGAAGACACTGGATTACCATAAGAAAGGCTCCAAAGTGTACAAGAAAAATCCAAAAGCTATGGTATGCACTTGGAGCGATGAAGAAGAAGACTCAGAGACTAATTCCTCAGGAAAGGAGACTGAAGGAGTATGTCTGATGGCCGACGAGGAAAATGAGGTAATCAATCCCTTTGTGACTTACTCTATTGATGACTGGGAAGATAAGTATGGTGAACTGCTAGATATGTACAATGCCTTAGCTAAAGAACATAGAGTCACCAAACGCAAACTCAATGTGGTTAATGAAGAACAAGAACTCATCAAGAAAGAAAATTCCAAACTGATAGCTGAATTAGCTCAAATGGAAAATATAAGAAATGAGAACAATCTTGTTAAAAATGAGCTTGAAAAACTTAGAAAACAGCTTGATGAAACCAATCAACATATTGAAGAAAACCTGAGACAAAATGACTTACTCAGGGAAGGATATGAAGCTGTTAAAAGGGTCAATGATGAATTGCTGGAAAACAATATATGTCTGTGGAAGGAGTTGGAAGATAAGAAGAAAACCCTTGAGAGGTTTGTTTTGGGAGAGAGTAATTTGAATGCCTTGTTAGGCACCAAAGTAAACTTTAACAGAGAGGGGTTGGGTTTCAACCCAAGTAAGAAGGAAGCATTTGGGGTAAAAACCACTACTTTCTGCACTGAGAAAGGAAAAGAGAAACTAGACATTACATCTAGTTCCAAAACTATTGAACAACAAAAGAACATCCATAGACAACAGGCTGATTTTGAAAAAAATATCTTCAAGAAATTCAACAAGCCCACGCACCAGAAGCAAGGTGTCTGTCAATTCAACAACTATGACTCTAATAAAATAATGGGCTATTTTAAAAGAAACATGGGAACGTCTAACTACACACAGAATACTGTCAATAAAATGCCTTCATCTAGACAGGTTAAAAATTATGGTCTGGCTGGGACCCAAACCTTTATCAAGAGAAACTGGACACACCTTGAGAAACAAAAAGAAACAAATGAAATACACATCAATAACAAAACTGTCAACTCTCAGTACAGAAAGAAAAAGGGGTTAAAACAGATCTGGATTCCCAAGACTGTGCTTAATGAATTGAACGGTATTTTTGGACCCAACTTACCTTTGGTTCCAAAGCACACAACTTAAATTGTTATTGTGCAGGTGAGCCTAGCAGCCGAGAACAACAAGTGGTATCTCGACAGTGGCTGCTCGAGGCACATGACAGGGGATCAAAGAAAGTTCAGCAAGCTTGAATTGAAAGCAGGAGGGTCAGTTAAGTTTGGAGGTAAAAACAAAGGCCAAATCATTGGGACTGGAACCATCGGTAAGAAAACCTCCAACTCTATTGAGAAAGTCTTGTTGGTTGAAGGTCTGCAACATAATTTATTGAGTATTAGTCAGTTGTGTGACAAGGGTCACAAGGTTCTTTTTGATGAGCATGCTTGCAAAATTTTAGAACCAAACTCCGATAAAATAAAGTTCATTGCAAATAGAGTCAATAATGTCTATATTTTGGATCTTGATGTTGAGTCTGAGTCTAATCTGTGTCTCACTGCTGATTCAGAGAATAACATGTTTGACTGGCATAGGCGACTAGGCCATGCTAGCTTTAACACCTTGCATAAATTAGCTAAATTTGATTTAGTTAGAGGCATGCCTAGCTTAAAGTTCAAATCAATTTTGAAGAATTGCGAGGCCTGTGCTCTAGGCAAGCAAACTCGAGCTGCTTTTAAAATTAGGTTTGAGAGCTTGTCAACAAAGATCATGGAACACTTGCACATGGATCTCTTTGGTCCTACCAGAACCCAGAGTCTAAATGGTAAGAGATTTGGTTTTGTCATTGTCGATGACTACTCTAGATTTGCATGGCTATTTTTCTTGGCAAATAAGAGTGATGCTTTTCAAAAATTTAAACATTTTTTCAATAAGCAAAAACATATAGGGCACAAGATCACTGTTATCCAATCAGATCATGGAGGAGAGTTTGAGAACTCCTCATTTTCTAGCTTCTGTGATAAGGAGGGACTGACTCACAAAATTTCTTCTCCCAGGACCCCAGAGCAGAATGGAATTGTAGAGAGAAGGAATCGAACAATAGTGGAAATGGCAAGAACACTACTAATGGAGAGTCAGCTACCTAAGAGCTTTTGGGCAGAAGCGGCAAACACAGCCTGCTACATACTTAATAGAGCTTTGGTAAGACCCATACATAAGAAAACACCTTATGAACTCCTGAAAGGTAAGAGGGCAAATGTCTCATATTTCAAAATCTTTGGTTCAAAATGCTTTATTCATAATAACTACAAGAGAGACTTAGATAAATTTGATGCCAGAAGTATTCCGGGAATATTTCTAGGATACTCTGAAACATCGAGGGCCTTCAAAGTCTTTAATAAAGCTGATAGAACTGTGAAGGAAACCCCTCATGTCATTTTTGATGAAACAAAAATCTCTAACAGTCTAAATGATGATAACAGGTCTACAAGACATGATGGAGAGTTCCTGAATCAAATGCAAGAGGAGGAAGTACAACCGGCTAAAGAACCCACTGATATGAACCCAGTAAGTATAGCCGAACAAGGTGAGTCCTCAACAAATGTCAGAATTTTAAAAGACCACCCTGTAACCAATATAATTGGTAGTCTTCATGATCCTCCTAGGACAAGATCCCATTTCAGAAACGTTCAGAATCGGGACTTAATTGCTTTAGTTTCTCAAATTGAGCCTAAGACCATTGAAGAAGCCTTAAGTGATGAGAATTGGATAACTGCCATGTGTGAAGAACTAGGGCAATTTGATAGAAACAATGTCTGGGAACTTGTACATAGACCTGAAAATTTCAATGTAATAGGAACAAAATGGGTTTTTAAGAACAAACTGAATGAAGAAGGTGTCATCTCTAGGAATAAAGCTAGACTTGTAGCTAAAGGCTATAGTCAGGAGTATGGAGTAGATTTTGATGAATCCTTTGCTCCAGTAGCTAGAATGGAGGCTATCAGAATTCTATTAGCATTTGCTTATTCGAACAACATAAAACTTCAACAAATGGATGTCAAGAGTGCTTTCTTGAATGGAATTTTAAAAGAAGAAGTTTATGTTGAACAACCTCCTGGATTTCAGTTTTCAACAAAACCTAATCAAGTTTTCAGGTTAAACAAAGCTCTTTATGGACTAAAGCAAGCTCCTCGGGCCTGGTATGAAAGACTGACCAGCTTCTTACTGAATAAAGGATATAACAGAGGTAAAGTTGACCAAACCTTATTCACTAAGAATTCAAGATAAGATCTCATCATAGTTCAGGTATATGTAGACGACATCATTTTTGGATCAACAAATCCTGAACTGTGTAAAGAATTTTCACAGCTTATGTCAGCTGAATTTGAGATGAGCTTAGTTGGAGAACTGACTTATTTCCTTGGCTTGCAGATAAATCAAATGTCAGATGGCTGCTTCTTCCACCAAACCAAGTACACGCTGGAAATCCTAAAGAGGTTTGGGATGACTAACCTGAAGCATATATCCACCCCAATGAGTACAAGCATGACCCTTAATGCAGATGAGTCAGGTAAACAAGTGGATGAAAAACTCTACAGAGGTATGATCGGATCCCTCTTGTACTTAACAGCCTCTAGGCCAGACATTCAATTCAGTGTAGGTTTATGTGCAAGATATCAGTCTAGGCCTACTGAACTACATTTGTCTGCTGTAAAAAGAATCTTTAGATATCTGTCTGCCACACATACATTAGGCTTATGGTATCCTGCTTCACGCACATTAGATTTAGTTGCATACACTGATGCAGACTTTGCTGGATGTAAACTAGATAGAAAGAGCACCAGTGGCCACTGCCAATTCTTAGGAGGATGCCTAGTTTCTTGGAGTTCAAAGAAACAACATTCAGTGGCTCTTTCCACTGCTGAGGCTGAATACGTGGCTGCAAGCAGCTGTGGCACTCAGGTTATCTGGATCAAGCATCAGCTTCAGGATTACCAAGTAGAGATAGGTTGCACTCCCATCTTTTGTGATAACACTAGTGCCATAAACATTGCAAAGAATCCTGTTTTACACTCACGAACAAAACACATTGAAATCAGGCACCACTTTATCAGAAATGAAATTGCAAATAAAACATTTGAATTAATTCATGTTGGGACTGCAGATCAAATTGCTGATATTTTTACAAAACCTCTAGATACTGAAAAATTCACTTCTTTGAGAAGAGAACTTGGTATTTACAAACTCTGACTGATTTGAGACAATGAATTCTGGTTCATGTATTTCCATAAATTTAGTGGTAGTTTTGTCATACTTTTTCTGGTGGGGGTCCCTATGTGAGGGGGAGCGAGTGTGTGCTTTGAGTAAAGTCAATTCTGCTTCTCTGCTGTTTTCTGGGTAGAATGGAAGATAGAGCTACTAGAGAGGGGGAGCTTGACTAATTAGAAATGCTTGAAAGATGGTTGTTGTTGCTGGATTAAATGTTAGAATTGATCTTGAATATTCCTCTTAATAGAACCTCGTTCATTTCCTACATTCTTAAGTTTGTGCAATTAAAGTCCAGCTAGAATCCTCTTCTAGTAAGTCTTAAGAGGCAAAGATTAACCTTCACAAGTATATCCTCTTACTTTGTTGCATGACTCATGAACAAGCTAGACTTGTAAGAAATGGTTTCTGTTTATGAGTTTCTCATTGGACATCTTGATAAGACCTCTAATATTTGCCCTGGGTTTTGTCTTCAAACAACCCCTTGTTGAGCTAGTTAAACTGATCTGTGCTTAAAACTGCATACTGAGAAACTAGGAATCCCATCAATGAAATGAGAATTTCCTATGTCATGAGGTATCAGTTCTCATAAACAAAATCAAAAGAAAGAAATAAAATTCAAAATTATGCTTCGCAGAGCAATGATGACAATATGGTGAGTAACTGGGGATTCTGGCCTCTGATCAAGGTGTCTCCTCATGTAACAACCAATGGTCACTATCCTGTTCTCTAATTGAGAAGTGATGAGGCTCTCACACTGAGTAACTGAGGATGCTGGCCTCTGACCAAGGTGCATACTTAATGTCAAAAGTGTAACTGGCCAAATACACTCTATAAATGTGCTTTCTCTGCCTGGACTGTTTGTCCTCAATGCCTACATGCTGTCTTAGTGGTTCAAACTCTTGTTGTCTCTTTGACAAGCCTTAACAGCTACCTCAGTCATACTTGTTGCCACTTGCTCTTCTCTCATAATCATAGTAAGTTGATAAACTTCAAGTTTATTCTGAATCTCTTTCTCTTACCAGAACTCCAAGAGTCTTCACTGGACCTTACAGCCCCACTTAAGCATCTAAGATTTGACAATGAGTGTCTACTGTTGGAATCCTCTCCATCTTTTCTCATCAGTCCAGCGTCAACATCTCTCTTTCTCCTTGTTTTGATGATGTCAAAGGGGGAGAAGGTTGAAAAGTCTGAAAAGGGGAGAAGGTTGAAAGGGGGAGTAAAGAGGTGATCTTGTAGCTAGCTAGTGGAAGGAAGGTTTTGGAATGGTTTTTGGTAAAAGATGATGAGTGATGTGAGTTCAGGCCTGTTCAGGCCTTGAGAGGTCACCAGTGCTGCCTTTATTGAGAATGTTTTAAGTTGGTGTTTCTTCTTTCACTGAATTTGACTCATGGTGTTGCCATCATCAAAAAAGGGGAGATTGTTGCATCTCTGTAGTTTTGATGATGACTAACACTATGAATCAAATTATTTTTATGATAATTATTTTGATGCTCCTTGATGAATGATAAAGATCCTATATTGTCTAAATATTCTTAGGATCTAATGTTGTTGTCTTACATGCACATCTATGGATCAAATGCTTTTTCATCATGCTTTTCTGATTTAATGCTCCTCTATCATGTTCACCCATGAGCTCATACTTATTTGTCTTGTTTATATGGGTTCTGTGCATTTAGTGCGTTGACGCACTTGGCTGGCTGCGTAGACGCAATAGTGCGTCTTTCGCTTGGTGTTTTGTCCACTGCGTTGACGCTATCACTGGATGCATTGACACATTGGCATGTTGCCAGGGGCGTGAGCATTTCATTTAAGCAGTTGAGTCGACGCTGCACGATGGAAGAGTTGTCGCCTTGGGCTAATGTCCAAAGGTCTTGTGACCCACAACCAAGCGGATGCGTCGACGCTGTCACTGATGCGTTGACGCATTGGTGTGTTCTTGTGAAAAGCCCTGCTCTCCATTTGTAACCATTGCGTTAACACCATCATGCTATGGGGTTGACGCAGTGGCTAGCAAGGTTGGTCTAATTATTTTTTATTGTCTGCTGAGCGTTAATGCCTTGGCCTTCTGCGTTGACGCATTCTTCAGTACCTTTGAACAATTCTGTGCAACTTGTCCTTTTGTTTTTGCACAACAGTCCTATACGTACTATTTTTACTTCACGCACTTGGTATGAACAAACGTATGACTTGAATATTCATGAAATTAACCGAATGCTCTCTAAAACCCTACAGGGACTAAAAGACAAATTGGAACTTTATTCCAATCAGGTGAGCACGTGATCCGAGGGAATAATTATCCAACGTGTGGATCGGCTCATCTGGAAGCATCTCTTCGCGCGTGACTCCCACACCCTCAGTCTCTCATGAGCTTGGATATATATATATAGGAAGGGTTCTGCTCTTAAAAAAAGCTGATGAAGCCGCAGAAGAGAGGGCTTGGCCAGAGCGAGAGGAAGAAGAGGAGGAGCCATCCTGATCCATTCGTTGAGCGTACCTGAAAAGAGAGAGTGGTGAAGGAGAGGATGGGTTTCTGCTACGTTCTGTTTATGCTTCTCTAAGAAGCTACATTGGTTCTCCGTTTGATTGCTCTTCGATATTTCTTTATGTTTTCAGTTGTTTGTTCTTAAATTCCGATACTTTGTTTTATCGTTCCCTCTAGGTGTAGAGGAAGAGAGGTGAATCCTCTGGGTTGCATTGTGGTTCCCTCTGAATCAGATCAGAGGAAGGGAGGTGGTCTCCGGGGTTGTTGTGTTCAGATAGTGAGGAGGCTATCTGGGTTGTTCCCTCTGGCTGTGGAGGAAGAGAGACAGCGTCTCTGATTTGCAGTGAGTGTGGGTCACTGCTGGGTTCCCTCTTGTCTAAGAGGAAGGGAGAGTTATCTCCGGGTCAGGTCTTGGGGTGTGAGACCTGGGTGCAAGCTGTAAGTTCAGCGTCTGTAGGGACTTCGTTCCCCAAGATGTGGATCAGCATGTTGTTGGCAGACTGAGTCTGTAGTTCTTTCGTGTGAAAGTGAAGCCTCATTCTGCTTTGAGTGATGGATGGACGTACATCTGCAGGTTGCAGACTGAACCATCTGAACCTCCTATTCTTCGTGGTGTGATTGTGCGCATCTTTTCTCTTTATGCTTTTGTCTTGGTTCATGAAGTGAGTGTGTTTGTTACTGATCGAAACCTTGGTCTGACTGCTCAGTTAGTGTTTGTGCATTTGTGCTAATGGAATTCTGAATGATATATGTTCTGTGCTCGTGATGTGCCTTATCTTGTTTAAGGTTTCTGATCATTCATATTGTCAGTCCTCCTAGCCAATTTCATCTTGTAAGATCTCCTCGGCTTGGATAATTTTTTTTAAACGGTGATCTATTCATCCCCTCCCCTTCTAGCTCACCGACCTCTTACTTAACATAATTGATGTGTGAATAATTATGTCAATTTCAATTTGTGCAAACACATACATGACTCATAGTTGTCATCATCAAAAAGGGGGAGATTGTTGGAACCCTGGTTTTGATGATGACACTCTATGGATCATGTTGGGACTGAACTCCGTAAGAATCTTCACATTGAACAAACCATTTATTTGTCTAAGTGTCAAAACTTAGGTCGATGCACATATAGGCATTTAGTCATTATGGTCGATGCATGTTCAGGTCGTAATGAGATAAGGTCGATGCACATTTTCACTCTCTTCACATCTGATCAGTGCACTCTTCTGCATTATGTCTGTAAGGTCCATGCACAGTTTAGGTTTAAGTCCAACAGGTCAGTGCACATTCTCATTCTACGTATGTTACGTCGGTGCAAGTACATGCCTTAATCCACATAAGGTCGAGGCATGTTTTTGCATGAACATACATAGGTCTGTGCATATCTATGGTCCGTGCACATGCAGCACTTAGAGTCTGAGCACACATAGGTCTGTGCATATCTAAGGTATGTGCACATGCAGCACTTAGAGTCTGAGCACATATAGGTCCGTGCACATGCAACACTTAGAGTCTGAGCACATCTTGGTTTGTGCACATGCTTAGTCTAAAGTCTACGCATGTAATATCCCAGACCCTTCAGATCTCTCTTCTTGGGTCTCGGATCTATTTTCTCAGAGAATTTTTTCCCATTTTACCCGAAATTATTTTTCAGACATTTTTCGGGTTCGGATCCGTGTGTTTCGGATCAGTTTCGGAGGTCCCGGAACGTGTTCCGTGGTTTCCCATATTTTTCCCTGACAGGACATATGGAACCCCGTAGCGGGTGAACCGGGTCGTTCACCTACTCAGGAATGGTACCACAATGATCAACACGTTCCAATGACCGCGGTGGTATATTTTTCTATTTTTTGGTATTTTCTGGAATTTTTGAAATTTCTATATAAACCCCTATTTTCTTTTTCTTTTTCCCTTTTCTTCTTCTTTCTTCCTCTTCCTTCTTCCTTCCGTGAGCGAACACCCCCTTCCTCTCTCTCTTCGTCCGGCATGACAGCGGCGACGCCCCTCCCCGGCTACAGAAGGCACTGAGGTGACGACGTGGCGGCGACAGCGAGGCGATCGTGACGGCGACGGTGGCGGCGAGGCGATCGTGGCGGCGTGTGGCTCGTGGGATTTCATGAAGGAACAAGGGTTCTAAAAGCTTCTTCTTCGCGTTCGGCGGCATTTTAGCAGAGCTTTAGCTCCATTGAGGTAGGGAGACGGATCCCTATGCTCATCCCGTCGTCCCCCGTGATTTGTACGCCGAGGAGAGGTCGAGAGGGGCGTTTTTGAGCTGGGTAGGGCAAAATCCATGTTTTGGGGGTTGTGTGCCGATCTACTGTTTAGTCGCGTTTCGGACCGATTCGAGGGCGTAGATGCATGCTAGGGGCTATAGGGGAGCTTCCCCCTTCTTTTCCCCCTCATCCGTGGATGATCGGGGCGTCGAACGAGTTTTTGGGTTTGTTCCCGTCGGCCCGTTCTCGGGGCGATTTGGAGGTCCTTCCAGAGACCGCCAGAGCTTTTGGCGGCCTAGAGTAGGTGCGCCAGAGCTTGTTGCGGCCCAAGGTGGGTGCGCCACAGGGCACTGTTTTGTCGACAGGTCCCCATGTCTTCTGGCGGCTGCACGATAGACCGCCAGAAGATGTGGCGGCCGAGGGTCAGACTGCCAGAGGGTGAGTTGACCATTTATTTCTGACTGTTGGTTTTCAACAGTTGGGAATTTTTGGGGTGTGGCGGCCTAAGGTACGCCCGCTACATCCATGTGACGGCCCTGTATAGGACTGCCATTTCCTTCGCAACCCAGGGTGTGGCTGCCCATTGTTGGACCGCTACAGTCCCTGTGGCGGCCCAATGTTGGACTGCCAGACTCTGTGGCGGCCCAAAGGTGGACCGCCAGAGAGCTATGTCCGACCGGAGTTGTGTTTTGTCGATTCGAGTCCCGGGTGAGTGGACCTCGATCCACGTGCTTACCCGTGGTCTGACTGATCCTGGGCATCATGTGGGGGCAACACGTGAGGGTGCCATGGGATCTCGGGAGTTGGTGTTCTTGGCTCGTGTCACCATGAGTCGATGTCGATACGATGGGCGATCCTTGTACTTTGTCCGGTTTAGACGTCATTTTCGGTTGACGAGAGAGTCTACTCCTTCAGTGACCTTCCACTAGTCGTAGCCTTCCGACACACGAGTGGTCCCACTAGGGAGTGGTGGCGAGGCTACCCTGAGAGACAGTTTTAGACTGGTTTTCGTCGGGCCCCACGTCTACCAGCCAGAGTCCGGCTGAGGGGAAAACCAGTCAGAGGGCCAGACCAGAGACGCACGGTCTGTGTGTGCACACGTGGTTGGGGGCGGTTGGACCCGTGCTGACGAGCACGACCCCAACTAGTCACTTGTTTAGTGGTTACTAGTACGGTGTCCCCGTTCCACCAGGGGTCAAGGGGGACACCCGAGACACGGTTTAAGTCGTCAGTGGACGCATCCGGCCTTGCTTCTAGTAGGTTGGTACTCTTGTCTTTGTCTGGAAGTGACTCTTGGGTTTTCTTTGGCTATTGACGAGTTGTCTCGATTTTTATGCAGTGTGTTTGGTACTAGCCGTCGGAGTAGCTTGTAGTTACTTTCCGCATAGTTTCTCTGTTTGCGAGGTGGGGACCGGATGATCCCTACTGAGCCCTATGTTTTGAGGCTCATTCCCTGCATGTTTTCACCGTATTTCAGGTGAGACGAGGCTTCAGGGGAGCGCTTCAGAGGCTCCACGTGGTTCAGGTGCCCAAGGTTTGTTACCAGTTGTCAATTCCGGGGTATGTCCCGTGTTGTTGTACTTTTTTTTGGACTGTACTAGTTGTGGACTACTATCTTTTTAGACTACTATTATTTTGTGGACCATGTAATTTAATTAATGTTAAATTTTTCTTCCTGCTTAATTCATTTAATCTGCGTAGCTCTGCAATTATTTTAGATTCTTGTGTATCTCCACACCATCCTTTCAACCCTTCCGAGTCTTCGGGCTCGTGACTGGCGGTTCGAGATTCGGGTTATCGGGCCTTCCTGGTGTTCGGATCTCGGGTCATTACAGCTGGTATCAGAGCACGGTTGTGGATATATATGAGAATCGTAAATAATGGCAGTGGTCCACTAGTCCATGATGATGATGTACAGTCGGCATTGGCTTAGGGCACCGTGTGTTTAATTGATTTCGCCATTTCTTGTGTCTTCTGTCTGTTTGTAGTAGGCGAGTATGGCGCCGAGGCGGAGGACTCGACAGTCGGCAGTGTTGGGACTGGTGCGATATATTCAGAGGGGGGTGAATGAATCTCCTCTTCAAAATATTGCCCCAATTGAAAACTTAGAACACTCAGAGATGAGAAGTTAAAAATAGATTCAGTTCTACCAAAACTGAAAGACCGAAACTGAAATACAGTGATGTGTTTAATCAAACACAAAACATGCAATCAAATCTCTACTAAATAGAAGAAGCAGATCAGCCTAAGCGTTCATCTAGCGGAAGCAGAAAAGAACATTCAAACCACAGTGCACGAAGAGTTTTTAGGTGGTTCAGTCCGCAGACCTACGTCCACCCCACACTCAACTCGAGTGTGGATTCCTGCTGACTCATAGCTTGAACGGCTGGGCAACACAGCTTGCCTACATCAGCTGGGCCTCACAGCTTGCCATCCGCTGAGCATCATAGCTTGCTATCCCACTGAGCATCACAGCTTGCTGTCCAAGGTAACCACCTTGCCTGCTGAGCATCACAGCTTGCTCTGCTGACTAACAGCTTGAAGCAAAGAGTGTAAAAGAAAACAAGAAATGATAAAACACAGCGACTGAAAGCTGTAAAAGATAGCAACATAAACGTGACTCCCACAGGAGCAAGTTGGTCTAGATCTGATCCAAGAGTCAACAGATAACAGATCTTCAATGAAGTCTTCTATCTTCTTCTTCACGAACTCTCTATCTCTCCTTTCTTTTTTTTTTCTGTTGATCTCTCTTTCTCTTTCTCTTCTTCTAGATCGTGCAGGCTCTCTCTCTCTCTCTGCTTCTGCTTTTTCAGATGGGCTCCCCTACTTCGATCACTCTACTCACGATCACCACCCTCTCTTTTCTCGAAGGAGAAGCTTCTTTTTATTACAGCAGCAGGTAGGTGGGCGTGTGTCCTCCACAATTCCTGCCCAATAGCTTAGACCACGTGGCAGCATTTCAGCCTGCTACACTACACGTGTCATGATCCTGGCTTCGTGGATCACGTGCCTATCTTAATCACTTCGAGCAGTAGTCCTGTCAGATCAGGCTTGTTATCAGTGTGAATTAATCTGATGGGAAAGAAAGGATGCATCGAGAATGTTTGATATTTTAACAGAGCCTGTACAGACTTGATGCTCAAGATGTAGTGTGCATAGAAGAGAGTATGTACAACGGGAATGAATGCATGGACATGTCATCCACGAGTGTACAGACTTTGAATACATGTAATGCATTTTGTATATGGAGAAGTATGCACATTGAACGTGAATGTACAGACTTGCTGGAGTGATGATGCATGAGCTTAACCACTCGTACCAGTAATGGAATGTATAGACTTTGTGTGCATGCGACAACCAATGTGCAGACTTGCTATGCCTTTAAGCATGAATGCATAATGCACAAACTGTGTGTGTGCATGTATGGACTTTGAGTGCTTGACACTGCCTCACGTATGTATGCAGAACATATGGACTTGAATGCATGGTGGCGAATGTACAAACTTTGTCTTGAAAGGTGTACAGATGCATATGAAAAGAGTATGCAATGTACAGACGATGCACATATTGCCACTTAAGTGTGTACAGACTTTCTAGAATGATGCATGAACAAGACAGTAACGAATGTGCAGACTCTGCATGAAACAACCGAATGTACTGACTATGTGCATGCATGAAGAGCACGGGCTGTAAATACTTGATATCAAGCAGCGATGTTCCGACTTGACAGATGCAATGTTCACGCAATGTACAGACTTGCTGAACTACAGCATGGCCATAATAGCAAGGAATGTGCAGACTTTGTATATGTGCGAAACTCATCAATGTATAGACTATACATATGCATGAAGTGCACTGCCTGTGCTGACTTGATCGAGTGAACCACCGGAGGATGTACAGACTAGCCACTAGAGAGTGTATAGACTTGAGTTGATGCAGTCTGGACAAACTCTGCACAGGCTACATACGTGATCCTATGGAATGCACAAGCCTAGACAGTTTACCATGCACAGACTTCATATGCATAATGCACACGCATCGACTTTGAATTAAAGCGACTGATGGATGCACCAATGCAGTGTATGCATATGATAGATAATGAACCGATGCAATGTATGTAGGAGAACTAACAGTTCAGTCTATTAACCCTGCACCGATGCAAACTACACTTGTCATGCAGGAACTAGAGTTGCACCAATGCAGAGACAGACAATGCAATGAGATGAATGTGCCCACTCTCAAATCAAGCAATCAATCATGCTCATAGTACTTGCATATATCAAAACAATTCGAATTCATAGTGACATCAATAACATTTATACTCATAGTGCTTGCTGACATCAAAACCACAGGGGCACAACAGGCAGAGGACCAGGAGGAGCAGAGAAGAGTGCCACCAGTCACCAACCAGGCAAGGGATGCAGCGAGAGTTCTGGGGGCCGAGGATTACTTTCGGAGTATGTTTCAGGCCATGGCTCAGCAGTTTGGCGGTGATGCTAGTGAGGGCTCGTCGGCTAAGGGTGGACCCAGCCGTGCTGTGAGGGACTTCTTGTAGTTTCACCCACCCTTTTACGAGGGCCAGCCATATCCTGATGTGGCTAGGCGATGGCTTGATGAGATGGAGAGAGTGTTCAGTTCCTTGTGCTGTGCTGTGGAGGACATGGTGATGTTGGCCTGTAACCAGTTGTAGGGTACAGCTCGAGATTGGTGGTCTTCGGAGTGGAAGACGTCCTTTCGGTCTCGTCCGCTTCAGGAGATCGCGTGGAAGGACTTCATTACGGTCTTCGAGCATACTTTCTGCCCATCCTATGTTGGTACGCAGAAGATGCGTCAGTTTTTGGAGCTGGTTCAGGGTGACATGTCAGTGTTGCAGTACAGGGCTCGGTTTATGGAGTTAGGCCTGCTGCTCCCCATATCATGGAGCATGAGGGAGTGAAGACGGAGCAGTTCATTCAGGTTTGAGGCAGGAGCTAAGGCACCTTCTGATGGCGAACGCTGCTACTGATTTGGAGACATCATCTCATGTGGCGGCATCTTTGGAGCTGGATATGCAGAAGGTCTGAGGATCGGGAGGCCAAGGGCAGTCCTAGTCAGGCCGTAGTCAGCACACAGCTACCCAGCAGCAACGTACTTTCCATCACGCTATGAGTAGTTCGGGAGCGTCGACACCGGCAGCGTCAGTGACAAGATCTGCGTCTTTTGGCTCCAAGGTCAAGAAGTTTCTCAAGAAGAGTTTCCAGAAGAAGCGTAAGGATCAAAGGCAGGCGTCTTCGGGCAGTGTGCAGCAGCCGGTCCCTTTTCAACGTCAGGGATCAGTGGGTGGATCGCAGGGATTGTGTCCCCGGTGTGGCGAGTCGCATCCAGGCAGGCAGTGCACGGCATCGGTGATTTGTTTCAGGTTTGACCAGCTAGGGCATATGACGCGTGACTATCCTCAGAGAGCGTAGCAGCAGCAGTTTCCTCCGCAGCAATAGTACCCTCAGCAGTAGAGGTAGCAGCAGCAGCAGCAGGGGCAGTATCCGTCGCTACCCAGGTCAGTGAGTGTGGGAGGCAAGCAGAGATCCCGAGGCCAGATTACACACATGACCAGCACGGAGGCAGTGGAGTCACAGCTCGTGGAAGGTACCGTTCATATTTTGGGTTGCGCGGCTCGAGTTTTGTTTGATTCCAACACATCTCATTCGTTTATTTCGGAGGATTTCCCATTGAGTATTGAGGAGCCGGTGACCCAGTTTTCCTGTGATTTGGCAATGGAGTTGCCTTCTGGTGATTTTATGATCACACCGTATTGTTTTGATGAGATTCTTGTGTGGGTTGAAGGGTGGAGTTTGCCGGCCAGGCTTTATGCGTTGCCACTTCAGGACTTTGATGTGATTTTGGGCATGGATTGGCTCGAGGCACATCATGCTTTGGTGGATTGTGGCTCGAAGAGGGTTTATTCCGGCGACTATGTGGACCCACCTTCTATTCCCAAGGTATTAGGTCTTCCTCTTCCCGCTTTCTTATTTTGGCTATTAGGGCTCGTCGTTTGCTTGATGCAGGTTGTCAGGATTTTCTCACTTCTGTGGTCGCGGTGGACCAGTCGGAGTAAGATGTGGAGAACATTCCGATGGTGTGTGAGTTTTCCGATGTTTTTCCTGAGGACCTACCTGGATTGCCTCCCCAGTGGGAGATTGATTTTGTGATTGAGATTGTGCCTGGTATGGGACCTTTGTCGAAGGCTCCTTACCGTATGGCTCCCGCTGAGTTCAGAGAGTTTAGGGCGCAGTTGCAGGAGTTGATGGCCAAGGGGTACATTCATCCTAGCTTTTCCCCTTGGGGTGCGCCAGTGTTGTTTGTGAAGAAGAAGGATGGTAGTTTGAGGTTGTGCATTGACTACCGGTAGTTGAATGAGGTAACCGTCAAGAACAAGTATCCGTTATCACGGATTGATGACTTATTCGACCAGCTTCAGTCTGCTCGAGTGTTCTCACGGATTGATTTGTGGTCCGGTTATTATCAGTTGCGGGTTTGAGAGTCTGACATGGAGAAGACGGCGTTCAGCTCAAGATACAGGCATTATGAGTTTCTGGTGATGACGTTTGGGCTCACCAATGCCCCCGCAGCATTTATGGATTTGATGCAGAGGGTGTTCCGTCCCTACTTGGACCAGTTCGTGGTCATGTTTGTGGATGACATCCTTGTGTATTCGCGGTCTTCAGATGAGCATGCGTATCATTTGAGGGTTGTGTTGCAGACTTTGCGAGATCACCAGTTGTATGCTAAGCTCAGCAAGTGTGAGTTTTGGCTTCATAAGGTGCACTTTTTGGGGCACGTGATTTCTGGTGATGGTATTTCGTGAATCCAGCCAAGGTCGAGGAAGTGATGCAGTGGCCGAGGCCAAGGTCCGTGATGGATATTTGGAGTTTCTTGGGGCTTGCAGGCTATTTTAGGAGGTTCATTCAGGATTTTTCTCGTGTTGCAGCCCCTATGACCAGGCTTACGTGAAAGGATGTGCTGTTTGTCTGGACTGGTGAGTGTGAGCAGAGTTTTATGGAGCTTAAGAGGTTGCTCACCTTAGCACCGGTGTTGGTGTTGCCTTCTGGATCGGGAGGTTTTGTGGTGTGTACAGATGCTTCCGGGATTAGGTTGGGTGCTGTGTTGATGCAGCACGGTAGAGTGGTGGCTTATGCATCTCGGCAGCTAAAGCCACATGAGGAGAACTACCCTACCTATGACCTTGAGTTGGTGGCTGTGATCTTTGCATTGAAGATTTGGAGGCATTATCTGTATAGTGAGAAGTTCAAGGTGTTCACAGACCATCAGAGTTTGAGGTATGTGTTCACTCAGAAGGACCTCAACCTCAGGCAGAGGCGATGGATGGAGTATATTAAGGATTATGACTTCACCCTGTCTTATCAGCCGGGCAGGATGAACGTCGTTGTCGATGCCTTGAGTAGGAAGGTCGTTGTCAGCACCATGATGATGAGGAAGTGGAGGCTCTAGGAACAGGTGCCGGCCGTGACATTTAGGCTTAAGGTTCCCCAGGAGCCGGAGTCAGCTGTTCATGCGAGCTTGACTGTCACGCCAGCGATTCGTCGCCAGGTGATAGATGCTCAGCATGCAGACCCTGAGTTGCCCCGGATTTTGACTTTGGCTGATGTGGACTACAGCGAGGATGAAGCTGTGAGATTCTGTGGTAGGCTGTACGTCCCAGACGAGAAGTAGGTGAGGCGTACGGTGTTACGGGAGGCTCATGGGAGTCGATAGACTGTGCACCCGGGCGCGATGAAGATGTATCAGAACTTGAAGAGGTAGTTCTGGTGGCCTGGCATGAAGAGAGATATTACCGAGTATGTGGCCCGATGCCTGACCTGTCAGCAGGTGAAGGCGGAGCATCAGCGACCAGGAGGTACTCTTCAGCCTTTGGAGGTTCCCGCATGGAAATGGGACCACGTGACCACAGATTTTATGGTGGGATTGCCGAGGACTCTGAGTGGGCAGGATAGTATTTGGTTGCTGGTGGATAGGTTGACGAAAGTGGCTCGGTTGTTACCGATCAAAGTCAGCTGGAGTGTGTCCAAGTTGGCTCATCTTTATGTGGAGCGGATCGTACCTTTGCATGGGATTCCCATTTCCATTGTGTCCGATCGAGATCCACGTTTCACTTATGGATTCTGGAGGTGTTTCTAGCCAGCCCTTGGCACGGAGATAGCATTTAGCTCAGCGTATCATCCTCAGTCAGATGGTCAGTCAGAGAGGACCATTCAGACGTTAGAGGATATGTTGAGATCCTGTTGCCTGGAATGGCAAGGGAGTTGGAGTCACCATCTACCATTGGTGGAGTTTACCTACAACAACGGCTATCATTCGAGCATTGGGATGGCTCCTTATGAGGCGTTGTATGGGCGACCGTGTTGGTCTCCGCTCGATTGGTCTGAGGTTGGTGAGCATGTTGTGACGGGGCCGGAGCTGGTGCAGCAGTGCATTGATGTGGTGCATCTAGTCCGTCAGAACATGTTGGCGGCGCAGAGTCGGCAGAAGAGTTATGCCGATCAGAGAAGGCAGCCACTCTGTTTTGCGATTGGTGACCGTGTATTTTTTAGGGTTTCTCCCATGAAGGGAGTGATGCGTTTTGAACAGCGTGGGAAGTTGAGTCCCCGCAATGTTGGTCCTTTCCTCATCGTGGAGCGCATCGGCTAGGTTGCTTATCGGTTGCAGCTACCTCCTGAGTTTGCAGCAGTGCATGACGCATTACATGTCTCAATGTTGAGTAAGTATTTACCCGATGTTTCTCATGTGTTGGAGGACTCGGTTTGGCCCGAGGTGACTCCCGATCAGTCTCTACCGGAGTTCCCTATCTGTATTGAGGATCGGCGAGAGCAGCACCTACGGAACAAGGTTATCCCTCTGGTTAAGGTGGTGTGGCAGCGGAACTCTGGTGGTGAGGCTTCGTGGGAGCGTGAGGATGAGATGCGTCAGCAGTTCCCCATTTTGTTCGAGTGAGTACCCCTTTTCTTTCCCTGTGCTTTGGTTTAAATTTCGAGGATGAAATTTATTTAAGGGGGGAGGGCTATAATATCCCGGACCCTTCGATCCCTCTTCTTGGGTCTCGGATCTATTTTCTCAAAAAAATTGTTCCCATTTTACCCGGAATTATTTTTTGGATATTTTTTGGGTTCAGATCCGTGCGTTTCGGATCAGTTTCGGAGGCCCCGGAACGTGTTTCGTGGTTTCCTGTGTTTTTCCCTTACAGGACCTACGGAACACCGTAGCGGGTGAACCGGGTCGTTCACCTACTCAGGAATGGTACCACAGCGATCAGCGCGTTCCAACGATCGCGGCGGTATATTTTCCTATTTTTTGATATTTTCTAGAATTTTTGGATTTTCTATATAAACCCCTATTTCCTTTTTCTTTTTCTCTTTTCTTCTTCTTTCTTCCTCTTCCTTCTTCCTTCCGTGAGAGACCACCCCCTTCCTCTCTCTCTTCGTCTGGCATGACCGTGGCGGTGCCCCTCCCCGACTGCAGACGGCAGTGAGGTGACGGCGACGGCGAGGCGATCGTGGCGGCGTGTGGCTCGTGGAATTTCGTGAAGGAACGAGAGTCCTAAAAGCTTTTTCTTCGCGTTCGACGGCATTTTGGCGGAGCTTTAGCTCCATTGAGGTAGGGAGACGGATTCCCATGCTCATCCCGTCATCCCCCGTGATTTGTAGGCCGAGGAGAGGTCGAGAGGGGCGTTTTTGAGCCGGGTAGGGCAAAATCCATGTTTTGGGAGTTGTGTGCCGATCTAATGTTTCGTCGTGTTTCGGACCGATTCGAGAGCGTAGATGCATGCTAGGGGCTATAGGGGAGCTTCCCCCTTGTTTTCCCCCTCATCCATGGATGATCGAGGCGTGGAACGAGTTTTTGGGTTTGTCCCCGCCGGCCCGTTCTCGAGACGATTTGGCGGTCCTTCGAGAGACCGCCAGAGCTTTTGGCAGCCCAGGGTAGGTGCGCCAGTGCCTGTGGCGGCCCAAGGTGGGTGCGCCACATGGCACTATTTTGTCGACAGGTCCCCTTGTCTTTTGGCAGCTGCACGATAGACCCCTAGAAGATGTGGCGGCCGAGGGTCAGACCGCCAGAGGGCGAGTTCACCGTTGATTTCTGACCTTTGGGAATTTTTGGGGTGTGGTGGCCTAAGGTACGCCAGCCACATCCATGTGACGGCCCTATATAGGACCACAATTTCCTTCGTAACCCAGGGTGTAGTGGTCTATTGTTGGACCGCTACAGTCCCAGTGGCGGCCCAATGTTGGACTGCCAGACTCTGTGGCGGCCCCAAGGTGGACCGCCAGAGAGCTATGTCTTACCGGAGTTATGTTTTGCCGATTCGAGTCCCGGGTGAGTGGACCTCGATCTGTATGCTTAACCGTGGTCTAACTGATGTTGGGCATCATGTGGGGGCCACACGTGAGGGTGCCGTGGGATCTCGGGAGTAGGTGTTCTCGACTCGTGTCGTCATGAGTCGGTGTCGGTACGAGGGGCGACCCTCGTCATTTTTGGTTGACAAGAGAGTCTACTCCTTTAGTGACCCTCCACTAGTCGTAGTCTTTCGACACGCGAATGGTCCCACTAGGGAGTGGTGGCGAGGCTACCCTGAGAGATGATTTTAGACTGGTTTCCGTCGGGCCCCACGTCTACCAGCCAGAGTCTGGCTGAGGGGAAAACCAGTCAGAGGGCCAGACCAGAGACGCAAGGTCTATGTGTGCACACATGGTTGGGGGCGGTTGGACCCCCGCTGACGAGCGCGACCCCATCTAGTCACTTGTTCTTTGGTTACTAGTATGGTGTCCCCGTTCCACCAGGGGTTGAGGGGGACACTCGAGGCGCGGTTTAAGTCGTCAGTGGACGCATCCGGCCTTGCTTCTAGTGGGTTGGTACTCCTATCTTTGTCTGGTAGTGACTCTTGGGTTTTCTTTTGCTTTTGACAAGTTGTCTCGGTTTTCATGCCATGTATTCGGTACTAGCCGTCGTAGTAGCCTGTGGTTACTTTCCGCGCAGTTTCTTGATTTGCGAGGTGGGGACCGGATGATCCCTAGAGAACCTTGTGTTTTGAGGCTCATTCCCTGCATGTTTTCACCGTGTTTCAGGTGAGACGAGGCTTCAGGGGAGCACTTCAGAGGATCCACGTGGTTCAAGTGCCTAGGCTTAGTTGCCAGTTGCCAGTTCCAGGGTATGTCCCGTGTTGTTGTACTTTTCTTTGGACTGTACTAGTTGTGGACTATTACCTTTTTAGACTACTGTTATTTTGTGGACCATGTAATTTAATTAATGGTAATTTTTGCTTCATGCTTAATTCATTTAATCTGCGTAGCTCTGCAATTATTTTAGATTCTTGTGTATCTCCACACCATCCTGTCAACCCTTCCGAGTCTTCTGGCTCGAGGGTGGCGGTTCGAGATTCGAGTTATCAGGTCTTCCCGGTGTTCGGATCTCGGGTCGTTACAGCGCACATATCGATCTGTGCACATGCAGAGTCTAGGTCGGTGCACATATAAAGTCTGTGCATATGAAAAGTCTTGGTCTATGCACATGCTCAGTCTAAGGTCTATGCACATATAGGTCTGTGCTTATCTAGGGTCAGTGCACATGAAGCATCTAGGTCGATGCACATGTAGATTCAGGTCACCAAGTCTGTGCATCAAGTCCATATAGGTTTGACGAAATGTCTTTTTCCTTATTGACAGGATTCAATCAAATATTAAGTGGACTGAGAGTAGTAGAGACTCATGTGGGCACGTGATCCAAGATTCAAGTTAATGAAACACGTGATCCAAGATGGCTTGCTCTCCAAGAATACTCAGCCATGTGGCCTCATCCCAACGACCAGATTTGACACGTGGAATCACTAAAGCCACCTATCTGAGAGAGAGCCATTGGTGGGATTCTTCCCTCCACGCGCTAGAGAAAAACTATGCGGGGTCCACATCATCTATTCCCTACTATATAAAAGTAAAAATCCCTGAGAAGAAAAGATAGATAGACATATACACAGGAGGAAGAAAATAGATAAAAAAACTGAGAGAGACAAAAGGAGAGAAGCGGCGAAGTGAATTGCAGAAAAAGAAAAACAGAGGAGGCTGAGGCAATTCAAGAAGAAGAGATTCGAGAGTAGTGAGAAGTGTGTGACGACCCGGACTTCGGATACCGGATATACCCGATAGGACTACCGGGTAGACCCGATACCGCTTGGAACCCGTGAAGCCTCCCAAGAGCTATAAAGCTCCGAAGGAAAAAAGGAATGTCGTATAGTACATTGAATCCACAGAGATATAACAGTAAGCAATTAAATTTCATTAGATCGATTTGCTAAAGTAGCAGAAATAAAATTACTTTTTAATTAATAGTTTCAAGTTAAGAATTATACCAGAGTCCAGTCCAAAGGAAATATAAGTAGTACAGCCAACAGAAAAGAAGGATGTACACTGAGGTCGGGGGAAGCCCGACGCAGGTACTGCTGGCAACTACGAACACGTCACACCAAGAACCGTGGAAGCAGAAGACGCCACCCACCTGAAAAGCAGGGGTGAGCCTCGTGTCACTGGCTCAGTAGGAGTCACGTGGATCCCCAATGAAAAACAACCTAGTAACACGCTAAAATAGCAGGTAACCTGTAGGAGTAGTAAAGCAGGAAAACTAAACTACAAAGCTGTAAAAGAAAACCGGAACTGAAGGAGCAGCTACAGCTACAAGAAAAGGGAAAAGAAGCCGCACCTGAATGAAAACATAGCTACCGAAAGGATTTTGGCTCCCCACACTACTCTGAGCAGCAACAGAACGGCGGACCCCGATCTCACAGAGTCAGGCGTCATCGATCTGTCGATAACCTCGGGGCCTACTAAAGCAGACAAAAGCCTAGACAGACAAGACAGACCCAAAGCACACATGACTCGATTATCGTGCACGCTCTTCTAGACACGACCACACACACGACTGGAATGTCGTGCACACGACACAACACTGACCTCGGGCAAGACCACGAGGAGGCTAACCCGGAAAGGTCACGACGTACGAGAAACGTGAGAGTCACGTGTCACATGACGGAAGCACCTCCTTACTAGAAGAACAGCCAGCTGCGTCCACTGACTGTTGAGTTATGGTTTTGATGATTGTTGTGATTGTGATGTTATGATTTTGATGATTGTTGTGATTGTTAAGTTATGGTTTTGATGATAACTAAACTTAATGTATGATTAAGCGATGATAACTAAACTTGTGGTTGATTGCTGGCGCTCTTGTTATCTATGTATGGTTGAGATGACAAATGGCAATGGTTACATGGTCTTGATCCTTGGTTTGCATATGTTGGCTTTACAAGAGGCAAGAGGTTTCATAATCTCTTTAATGTGAGCAAGCATGGTATTAACCCTGACTATCTTGCTTGCAAGATTAAACTCATGGCAGTCACCTGGTGAACCAAACGTGTGGATAAGCACCCAGCTCCTCTACAATCCAACATGTGGTATATGTCATTTACTGTCAAGAACTATTGGTGAGACTCTTACCTTGTCTTAGCATCGATCTCACCATGTGTATCTCATATACCTCTCCTTAATACACCTCATTCATGCACATTAAACATGAAACCCTTCTGGCCATCGTGCGCCCTCGCCCGCACGCCCCTTGCGGGGATTTCCAGGGGCGGAGCCCCCGGAACAAAATTTAGAAATGCTTAAGTGTTTAGCATTCCAAATGCATTCCTAAGAACTTTAATGAACTTGAAATAACTTATAAACATATGTTCAATTCATGCCTCGATCTTGTGGATATGATTCTCTGGGCTAAACTCTTCATTTTTCAGGTTTTTGATAGTCCGGTCGACCTCTGGTCGACCTCCGGCATGACTACAGAATGCAACCTTCCACAGTCTGTCACAGTGGCGGTCGACCGCCCCTCCAATCCCGATCGACCAGAAATCTCAGGGTCCGGCCTCCTACAGGTTTCTCAGTGGCGGTCGACCGCCAGCCCCGAGCTGCCCAACATTGTAGACTTTTTGTCACTTCGAGGAAAACCCTTCCTCTTGATATTGTTTAATGCCAAAGCCACCAAACCCTCCAGAATTTGTGGATCTGGTCTAGGGCTTATCCATAGACCTTCCAAGTGTTATAAAACATCCTATTAGAGTCACAACCCTAACCAACCAAGAGGGCTTCAAGGGAGATCAAGGTGGAGGCTATCCAAGGTGAAAGGAGAGGGTACTATAGCTCCGTGAATAGTACTTCGTGCAACAAGATTTCCATCCTTCCTCGACACATTGAAGGTAAATCTGAAGCCAATATACTTCCATTCAAGTGAAGAGGCAAGCAAGCATTCAAGGAAGATCAAGGAAAGGCTATCCAATGAGAAAGAAGAAAAGAAGCAAGCAAGCAAGCACAGATTCAAGAAGATGGTGCTCAAGGTGAAAGGATAAAGCTTCCCAAGATCCATTCAAGCTTAGTTTGAAGCCATTCAAGCAAATAAGGAATCAACGCAAGATATGCATCATACACCCAGGGGGAGCCTAAATCAGGAGCATTCTAAACTGTGGTTTATTTGTTTTGATATCTTGTGCTTTGAGTTTCAAATTTGTGTTTCTTATAAACTGTAAACTCGTGTGTGTGTGTGGATCGTTGTTGGATCCGTGGTCATGTGTGTGTGGGTCGTATTTGATTCGTGTGTGTTCGTGGATCTTCCTAGATCTATGTTTGTGTGTATGTGTATCTTTTAGATCCGTTCTATCTCGTGTGTGTGGATTGCTGCACTTGTGGCAGCAGGTGTTTGTGTTTGTGATTCGCTTGTTAGATCGTGTTGGAGATCGCATCTCCGTGTGTGTGTGTGTGTGTGTGTGTTGGGGCGTGTCCCCGTGTGTGTGGGCAGGTGTCATCCTACGTGTGTGTTTGGAGCATTGTCTCCGTTTGGGGATTTATCCCCGAGTGAAGCCTCACCGAGTTTGGTGAGGGGTGGACGTAGGCTTGCCGTCGTTGCATCCGAACCACCTTAAAAACCGCTGTGCATTGTGTTTTTGTATTATGTGGTTTGGTCCTTTTCTTCTACCTCCATCCTACGTGAGTGTTAGTATAATTGCGATTCCAGATTTATCCTCGTATATCTTGCATAATCTATATAATCATCTAAGTAAGTTTGATAGATCCAATTTGTGAACAAACAGTTTTGAACCTCTTGATTAACATTGTATCACATATTTTGAAAATGCCAAAAGTTTTCATAAAATTGTTAAACACCGAATTCACCCCCCTCTTGGGTGTCAATGATCGCGGGACTTCACTGACATCTTAAGCTGCACCAACAAGTGTCTCGTCTACAATGCCGCCTGAAGCACGATAGAGACTATGACACGCTCAGAACCAGAACGGGACTACAGTAACGAGTGACTAGACAGGGTAACGCCCATCGGCGTCAGTCCAAGCCCCTGACCACGTGTGCACACACAAGCTCAATGCCTTGAGCCAGGCCTCTAGCTAATTTTCTCCCCTAGCAGGATGCTACTACTAGGCAAGGGAGCCCACGGAAACTAGCTTACAAACCGTAACTCGGGAACTGCCATACCACCACTCCCAGGTGGGCCAACACAGGAACGTTTCAACAAGCTACGACTAGTGGAGGCTCACTAGACACAGACTCCAAAGCACGAGTGCTGAAGTATAGACAGGCAAGGAAGCATTGTCGCGCGTACAACGAAGCACCAAGGCAGCACAACGACTACCAACATACTCGGGATAGGGCAAATAGACCTGCAGACACAACGATCCTTGAGTCTCACGACTCGGAGTCAAGATCATCGTACAAAGCGAAACAAGTCGCTAATCAGTCTATTCCTAAGCCAGAGGAAACGACACAATCGAAGGAAACGACTCACGAAGACCTGGGAGATTAACAAGACCCTCACCACACCTGGACATGCAAATCGAGGTAAGACGATACCTCGAGGCATCCATAACCATGTCTCGAACTGGACAGAACCGCCGAGACACACACAAGGTTACCTGTCAACCACTAGGCCACCCTGGGTTGACTGGAACCAGACAACGATGATTCTACAGTAGGAAAGAGAATCCTACCACAAGCAAGAGAAACTCTTGGCTACCTTATAACGTGGTCATAGCCCTCATAGGACATCGAATGATATCCACGGGAACGGCAAACCACAAGGTCAGGCCAAGATATATCAAAAACTGAAATACTGGTAAACCATCCTCTAGGAGGGCCACGATCTATCTCTCGGCTGCTTAACGACACAAGCAGTCAAGGGAGAAGCCGTTGCACTCACGGAGGCACTAAGGACTCTGGCGGTCAAGGGTTTGGCCGCCAGGGCACTATGGCGGCCAAGGAATAGGCCGCTAGACACAGTTAACCCCAAATCAACTTATCCTGTCAAACCACCGTAGCGGTCTAATATAGACGCGCTACACGGACCAGGCGGTCAAAGAATGAACCGCCACACTAACCGCCCTAAGACATAGACCTAAGACAAATGGACCTATAGCGGCCTAATAGAGGCGCGCTACACGACTTTGACGCATGAGGGTTGGGCCGCTAGAGCCAACTGACTCAAAACATTGACCCGATCACACATACTGTGGCGGCCTAAGAGTGGCGCGCTACAGTGCATGTGACGCACCAGCATAGGGGCACCAGAGGCACGTGACGGTCGAAGAGTGGGCCGTCACGCTCACCCAGCCTAGAACTCACCGACATGCACAATGGTGTGGTGGTCTATCATAGGGCCGCCAGAGACTGTGGCGATCTCTGGAACGGCCGCTAAAGCGACACGGCGGAAAAACAAGGGAAAAGGTCGAATCGTCCCGTTCCACGCCCCATTCACGCCGAAACGTAGGGGAATCGCTACAGGACAACGAGGAAAGCCTTACACAAGTCGGAAGGACCACATGCAACGGGCGAATCGAGAGATCGGGGCGATTTCGACGAATCGACCCTAATCTGGTCACCGGGGTTCCCGAACTCCTACCGGCCCCGAATGACGACCAATCACGACAAAACTTGGGGGAATGGGATCCAGACATCCCAACGGTTCGTTTGATACTAATTTTACTAAAAATGGTCACCATTTTTCGGTAAACCCTCCGAACTCCTAAAATCACGGTTTTACCTAAACGAGCCTAAACTAGCCCGTTCTAGCACCGAACAACACAAAATTGCAGGGAAAACGCAGAGGAGAAGCAGGTGATCTGTCTCCCTACCTCCACCGAAGAAACCGTGCGCCGAAGCGACTAAACCACGCTGAAAACCACGTCGCGAGCTCGATTGTCGGCTTTGAATCCACCGTTCAGGATCGCCCCAAAACCGATCCAATCCTCGCCCGTTCGGGCATCCGACCATCCCCAAGGCATCTCCTCTACCTGCCCGAGCCTCCTCCTCCTGCAGCCGGAGCTGAAAGGGTGAGAGAAGAGAGAAAATGGGAGAGAGAGGTCGCGGTGGCGAAATGAGAAGGGAGGAGAGAGGAAGGAAAGAAAAAGGAAAAGAAATTAGGAAATTTTTCTAATTTCTGAAAATTCGATAATTGGCCAGAAAATGGACTAATTCAGAAAAATACGTAAAAATAGTCGAAACGATCATCTCGATGAGTATATCGCAACTGCGGCGTCCACGAGTCGATGAACTGAGAAATAAACTCACCACAGGGTTCCGTAACTAGTACGAGAGAAAAACTCACACGGATCGTAAAACTCAACTCATGACCCACAAAAGCGATCCAAAACTCTCCGAAGAAGATCCGAAAGACCTAATAAGAATTCGGTAAGAATCCAGGGCATTACATCCTCCCCTTCTTTAAGAAATTTCATCCTCGAATTTTAAGGACTAGCAAAGGGGAAGCAGGGAAGATGATGTGACACGACCTCGGACCTAATGCAAGCAAGCACAATCGCATTCAAAACGGGCCAAATTGGGCCACCGCTCTATCGTCACTCACCCAAGCCCGGGGTGACTTGGCAATGCCAAGGGGAGGATGTGGGGTTGGGCCCTTGCTGGTAGAGGGCCAGCAAGGCCAAGACTTGATTTCCAAAGGGTGGGGATGCCCAAATCAAGGGGGCCGACAAAGTGCCAAAGGCACTGGTTGCAATATTCCCACGGAGATCACTCAAGTTTATGGGGCTTGAGGATCGGGCTCTCACTCGCATAACCAGCGGAATTAGAACTAATATTGAAAGACAAGCACTTTGTGGAGTGAAGGTTTGAGCACTTACTCGACCGGATTGAAGAAACCGGTCCCGGTCGGAGACGAGGGCGAGCGGGGAGGCGAGTGGATCCCCACACGCCGCGGCGGTGTCGCTTGACCTGCCCAAACAAGTTACAACATTACACCTCACGTAGGAGGGGGATCTTGGGGTGGGGGTTAATAGAAATTACAATCAATACTACCTCCACAAAGGGAGGGAACTTCAGCCGGTCAAGCGGGGTGGGGAAACTAAAGCAAAGAACGAGGAATAAGGGTGGACGCCGAATCTACTTGCTGTCTGCGAGCTGGGACAGAGAGTCGGTGTTGCTACTGTAGATGTTGATCAGGAAGTTTGTTTACGATGAAACCAGAGGGAAAACCTTTTTAGCTGGAAGGGGAATGCCTCAGAATTTTCTTAATTTCTTCTGGAGTTGCTGCTGGTCGGGGCAGGAGCTTGAACAGGGCCTCTGCTTCTCGGACTAGCAGGGGCAGGTCACCAACAGTAGGATGCAGAGGCTGTCCTAGCCGCTCCCGAACTCCAAATTTGATGTCGTCAGCACTGTTAGAACCGTCGGTTAGTCCTCTTTGCAGAAAAAGAAACGGGGACACCAGAAGAGGTCGGAGACAATCTGTGGAACCAGAAGAGTGAGGAGGGGTCGGTGCAGACTGTAGAAGGTAGAACCGCGCGTTCGGGGGAGAAAATTGGTAACTTCTGCTCCCGGATGCTGAATGAACTTCCGCTTCTTGAATCTGAAAGTAGATAGGCCAAAGAGGAACTTTGAAGAAGAATGGGAAGATTGATTCCTTCAGGGTCCGTCGTGGCAGCGCTTCTAAGCTGGTTCAGGTCCTTAGCTGAGGCAGAACCACGCAGCTATGGAAGAATTGATCTCCAGGATGGCTCGGAGATTGGAAGAAGACGAAACCACTTCGGTTGCGAAGGCGACTGGCAGACGCTTCCGACGATGGCTCTTGGGTCTTCAAACTCGTCGGATGTGATCGTGGTGGCCGCTGTAAGCTGCTGCTCTACTGTAGATCTTCAGTTGAGAGCTATAGGTTGATGATGATGGGGGGGAATGGGGTATATGGGAGGGGAAATGGGGGTGGATGAGTGTGGGGAAAGCCCGGGCTGTGAGGGGGTCTAGGAGGGGGTGTTCTAAGGTGGGGGAAGGGAAGAATGGGGTCTGGAAGGGGGTCTAACAGGTGGTGGGAGGAGGAGCTATGAATTTGGGAAGGTGGGTGAGAGGAGAAGGTGAGGGGGGGCACAAGTGAGTGGAGGGAAGGGTGGATTTCAAATTCAAATATGCTTTGAAAGTTGTGGGGTTGTGTGGGGAAGGGTTTGATTGTGTTGGAATGGGAAAAGTGGTGTTGGAATGTGGAGGATGGTGTTGGAATGGTGAGGGATCTCCTTGGGACTAGGGGGTGGAGTAATGGAGGCCATGGGGAAGTGGAGGGCTTTAATGATGGTAGGTGGGGGTTGAGGTGGTTGGGAAAGGAGGAGAGAGAAGAAAATTCGAAATTGGGTGTTGAGGGGAGAGAAAGTGGAGTGAAAAAGAGGGATTAGGAGAGGGAAGGGTGGGGAATCTGTCCCCTAGGGTTTCTCACCCAAAAAATGTTGGAATCACTCCACTAAACTAAGCTTTGGATACTCAAATGGCATTTTTCATTTATTCATTCATTAAGTTGAAATGGGGGGAATGTGGTCCTATATATAGGAAACCCACATTTCTACAAAAGTCCCTTACAAAAGACTCAATAACAAATAACCGAAGGGGTAGGGGGGGTCATGGGCCAAGCCCGAAGAATTGGGCCCAATAGCACATTACACAATCTAATGACACTCAAACTTAGGAAAATAAATGCAAGACCTAGGAACATGACTCAAATAAAAGGGAAAATACATCAAATGACTCAAATAAAATTACATAGGACTCAAAATTAAATGACTAAACCATGCTGTATGCAACCGGGGTGAGGAGACGAACGGTAAACGTGGGCATGGGAGGTGATGTCCCCATCATACTCCCGGGGTGCGGAGAACTCGACTCTGTCGAGTAAGTGTCCTTCCCTCCTTGGAGGGTGTAGAAGTGGTACCGCCCTCAAGTCTCCCGAACGAGACCGATCCATCCACCTGCCGAGATAGCACTCATATACCTTGCTCCGAGTGGTAGTGACTTGTTCATCCAATATTTGTTCAATTTGTTCACGCTGGGCTCTCTTGGCTGGTGGTTTATCATCATGGGTGGGTGCTCTCTCAAGGGAAGAAGTAGGCTCAATCTCCTCACTAGGTACCACCGTCGGTCCCTTATATGGCACTAGGTCGACAACATTGAATGTGGGACTTATTCCATACTCCTCATGGAGATCTAACTCGTTGGCATTTGCACCTATGCGCCTCAAGACCTGGAAGGGACCAGCCCCACGTGGCCTCAATTTAGAGTTGGCTCCCGGGGAGAGCCTCTCCATCCTTACCATCACAAGATCACCCACTTGGAATTCTTGGCGATGTCGATGAGAGTCGGCCAGCCTTTTATAAGCCTCATTCTTTTTGCTGATGTGCTTGCAAAGGTTTTCATGCAATTTTGTGAATGCTATCCTTTTAGTGGTTATGGGTGGACCTGGACAACCATAGATGGACCTATCCTGCCATGATGCCAGATGGACCATGATGAACCTTGGTGGGCCGGTGCAACCATTTGTGGACTTATCATGCAATGTTGTCATGTAGACTTTGGTGGGCCTAGGTGGGCCGGGGCAACCGTAGGTGAACCTATCATGTAAAGTGGTGATGAATGTGGGAGGGGCCGGACATCCGTAGATGCTTTTGACATGCTTAAGATCCATGATGAATGAAGGAGGACCATGACATCTGAATGTGGCCCACTCATGCTTTCTACTTGACATGTGAGTGATATGAATGAATGGACCCAACATAGTGTTCATGCCAAGGGGTGTGGAAAACTTAGACACATGCATGCTTTTCCCAAAAGTGACTTCCATGTGTATAGGTGTGGGACAACCTTTGAACTCCCATTGAAAAGGATCGAATGGATCTAAGAAGGTGGTCATCATGGGGTAGGGCACCACCTTATTCCCTAGGGATATATGGTCCAAGGTTATGGCTCCCAAGGTGCAGCCCGGGTCATGGATGAGGTGGGTTTGGCCCAATATGGTGAGTGAGGGTAGGACAGGGTGGGTGGTTGGTAAGATGGTTGGGTCATATGAGTCCCTTGACTCCCATTGGAAGGGATCATATGGATCGTAAAATAGGTCACTTAGGGGGAGGAACTCCATGTCCTCAAGATCCTTAAAAGGTGTTAAGTCATCCTTCCCTATGATAGTTGGGCCAATGTTCTTGACAAGTGGGTCGGCCATGAGTGGAGGGCTTGGCTTTTTACCCGAGATAAGAAGCTCTAAATCGAGGAGAAGGTTGGGCTCATCCGGTGTAGGGAGGAATAGAAGGAGGTCGCTAGTGTAGCAACCATTGGTGCAAACCGAGGTGATAGACCTAATGCATAGGTGTAGGAGGCTAAGGCTCCTAGGTTGTTCGACCATAGGAGTCAACATGTTAGTGAACTCAATTTGCCATACTAAGCCCCTAAGAAAATCCTCTAAGGTCTCCACTTGATAGGATGCTTGGATTGTGGTGTGATAGGAGAAGATGGGCACTAGGGGAAAATTTTGTTCTATGGGAGGGCAAACATGGGTCGAGGTCTCTCTAATTAGGCTCTTCCTTAGCCACCTAACAAGGGACTCTTCTAAGATGAATTCGGCCTTATCTAGAGGGGGTGGTGTAGGGTGAAGATCCTTGTGCGAGGCTTCCTCTTCAATTGGGACATGGGTGCTCTCTATGGAGGGGATAGGTTCTCGAGGGATATTTGTCTTCATGTGGCAAAGCGGGTGGACTACTTCTTCCAAAACTAATGGAGTGGGAAGGTTCTTTGATGGTGGGGTGATGATGGCCGGAGTATGGTGCACCCGGGGTGGTGAACGAGGGTGGGATTCCCGCGGGTGGGAGAATAAAAGGTTGTTGAATTTAAAGGTTCCCGAAAGGTGTGGCGGACGCACAAGGCAAGTCCGACGTGTTGGGTCGATGTTGGCATTCCTTTCATCTAACCATTTCTTACCTAGGATTATACATGGACCTGCCAATGTTCCCTTTTGACACCAAGCCCCATCCAAATACTTAATCTTCCCGAACCATTTATGGAATTCAATAAAGACTTGGTCTCCATTGTGCACAATTTGTCCGGTCCTACTAAGAGAGGTAACAATATCGGGGGACACCCAATTTTCAGATTCTAGGTCAATGAAATCAATTTCTACGGGCTTTCCATTAGGTAAGCATGCATGGGATGTGATTGGGAGAGGAGCCATGTGACCCAAGACTCAATGTTAACAATGATGGGTTGACAATGCACAGTTCGGACAAGAATGCAAGCATGCCCTAGGACTTGACTTGTAGAGACAAGTCAAAGACTTGCTCTGATACCACTTGATGTGACACGACCTCGGACCTAATGCAAGCAAGCACAATCGCATTCAAAACGGGCCAAATTGGGCCATCGCTCTATCGTCACTCACCCAAGCCCGGGGTGACTTGGCAATGCCAAGGGGAGGATGTGGGGTTGGGCCCTTGCTGGTAGAGGGCCAGCAAGGCCAAGACTTGATTCCCAAAGGGTGGGGATGCCCAAATCAAGGGGGCCGACAAAGTGCCAAAGGCACCGGTTGCAATATTCCCACGGTGATCACTCAAGTTTATGGGGCTTGAGGATCGGGCTCTCACTCGCATAACCAGCGGAATTAGAACTAATATTGAAAGACAAGCACTAAGTGGAGTGAAGGTTTGAGCACTTACTCGACCGGATTGAAGAAACCGGTCCCGGTCGGAGACGAGGGCGAGCGGGGAGGCGAGTGGATCCCCACACGCCGCGGCGGTGTCGCTTGACCTGCCCAAACAAGTTACAACACTACACCTCACGTAGGAGGGGGATCTTGGGGTGGGGGTTAATAGAAATTACAATCAACACTACCTCCACAAAGGGAGGGACCTTCAGCCGGTCAAGCGGGGTGGGGAAACTAAAGCAAAGAACGAGGAATAAGGGTGGACGCCGAATCTGCTTGCTATCTGCGAGCTGGGATAGAGAGTCGGTGTTTCTACTGTAGATCTTAATCAAGAATTTTGTTGATGACGAAACCAGAGGGAAAACCTTTGTAGCTGGAAGGGGAATGTCTCAGAATTTTCTTAATTTCTTCTGGAGTGGCTGCTAGTCGGGGCAAGAGCTTGAACAGGGCCTCTGTTTCTTAGACTAGCAGGGGCAGGTCACCAACAGTAGGATGCAGAGGCTGTCCTGGCCGCTCCCAAACTTTAAATTTGATGCCGTCAGAGCCGTTAGAACCGTGGGTGAGTCCTCTCTGCAGCAAAAGAAACGGGGACACCAGAAGAGGTCGGAGACAATCTGTGGAACCAGAAGCGTAAGGAGGGGTCGGTGCAGACTATAGAAGGCAGAACTGCGCGTTCGGGGGAGAAAATTGGTAACTTCTGCTCCCGGATGCTGAATGAACTTATGCTTCTTGAATCTGAAACTAGACAGGCCAAAGAGGAACTTTGAAGAAGAACTGGAAGACTGATTCCTTCAGGGTCCGTCGTGGCAGAGCTTCTAAACTGGTTCAGGTCCTTAGCCGAGGCAGAACCACGCAGTTGTGGAAGAATGGACCTCTAGGATGGCTCGGAGATCGGAAGAAGACGAAACCACTTCGGTTGCGAAGGCGACTAGCAGATGCTTCCGACGATGGCTCTTGGGTCTTCAAACTTGTCCAGAGGTGATCGTGGTGGCCGCTGTAAGCTGCTGCTCTGCTGTAGATCTTCAGTTGAGAGCTGTAGGTTGATGATAATGGGGGGGAATGGGGTATATGGGAGGGGAAATGGGGGTGGATGAGTGTGGGGAAAGCCCGGGCTGTGAGGGGGTCTAGGAGGGGGTGTTCTAAGGTGGGGGAAGGGAAGAATGGGGTCTGGAAGGGGGTCTAACAGGTGGTGGGAGGAGGAGCTACGAATTTGGGAAGGTGGGTGAGAGGAGAAGGTGAGGGGGGGCACAAGTGAGTGGAGGGAAGGGTGAATTTCAAATTCAAATATGCTTTGGAAGTTGTGGGGTTGTGTGGGGAAGGGGTTGATTGTGTTGGAATGGGGAAAGTGGTGTTGGAATGTGGAGGATGGTGTTGGAATGGTGAGGGATCTCCTTGGGACTAGGGGGGTGGAGTAATGGAGGCCATGGGGAAGTGGAGGGCTTTAATGATGGTAGGTGGGGGTTGAGGTGGTTGGGAAAGGAGGAGAGAGAAGAAAATTTGAAATTGGATGTTGAGGAGAGAGAAAGTGGAGTGAAAAAGAGGGATTAGGAGAGGGAAGGGTGGGGAATCTCTCCTCTAGGGTTTCTCACCCAAAAAATGTTGGAATCACTCCACTAAACTAAACTTTGGATACTCAAATGGCATTTTTCACTGATTCATTCATTAAGTTGAAATGGGGGGAATGTGGTCCTATATATAGGAAACCCACATTTCTACAAAAGTCCCTTACAAAAGACTCAATAACAAATAACCGAAGGGGTAGGGGGGGCTCATGGGCCAAGCCCGAAGAATTGGGCCCAATAGCACATTACACAATCTAATGTCACTCAAACTTAGGAAAATAAATGCAAGACCTAGGAACATGACTCAAATAAAAGGGAAAATACATCAAATGACTCAAATAAAATTACATAGGACTCAAAATTAAATGACTAAACCATGCCGGATGCAATCGGGGTGAGGAGACGAACGGTAAACGTGGGCATGGGAGGTGATGTCCCCATCAGAAGAACAACCCCAAGGCACAACTTGAAATAGTGCGAATCTTGAGAAACATAATTCAGAGGGACATAGTCAGACCATAATCACAAGTACACGCTCTAGATCGAGCACGACACAAGTGAACACAAGTCTGACACCTCCGAAACAAGGCAACGTCGTTTACGTCTCACAGGAAAGGAGACACGACCCATGCCACGGTGACAGCTATCACGAAAACAAAACGACAAGGAATCATGAAACCTAATACCAGGTGAAGACTGTACTGGACTTTCAGGACTCTGGAAACTTTATATCTCGGATTCCCATGTACTTCACACAACAATGCTCTGATACCAGCGGTGACGACCCAGACTCCGGATACCGGATATACCCGATAGGACTACCGGGTAGACCCGATACCGCTTGGAACCCGTGAAGCCTCCCAAGAGCTATAAAGCTCCGAAGGGAAAAAGGAATGTCGTGTAGTACATTGAAGCCACAGAGATATAACAGTAAGCAATTAAATTTCATTAGATCGGTTTGCTAAAGTAGCAGAAATAAAATTACTTTTTAATTAACAGTTTCAAGTTAACAATTATACTGGAGTCCATTCCAAAGGAAAGACAAGCAGTACAATCAACAGAAAAGAAGGACGTACACTGAGGTCGGGGGAAGCCCGACGCAGGTACCGCTGGCAACTACGAACGTGTCACACCAGAACCGCGGAAGCAGAAGATGCCACCCACCTGAAAAGTAGGGGTGAGCCTCGAGTCACTGGCCCAGTAGGGGTCACGCGGATCCCCACTGAAAAACAACGCAGTAACACGCTAAAACAGTAGGTAAACAACAGGAGTAGTAAAGTAGGAAAACTAAACTACAAAGCTGTAAAAGAAAATCGGAATGGAAGGAGAAGCTACAGCACAAAAAAGGGAAAAGAAGCCGCACCTGAATGAAAACACGGCTGCCGAAAGGATTTCGGCTACCCACACTACTCCGAGCAGCAATAGAACGGCGGACCCTGATCTCACAGAGTCAAGCGTCACCGATCCGTCGATAACCTCAGGGCCTACTAAAGCAGACAAAAGCCTATACAGGCAAGATAGATCGAAAGCACACACGACTCGATTGTCATGCACGCTCTTCTAGACACGACCACACACATGACCGAAACGTCGTGCACACGACACAACACTGACCTCGAGCAAGACCACAAGGAGGCTAACCCGGAAAGGTCACGACGTACGAGAAATGCGAGAGTCACATGTCACATGACGAAAGCACCTCCTCAATAGAAGAACAACCAGCTGTGCCCACTGACGTCTTAAGCTGTGCCTACAAGTGTCTCATCTACAATGCCGCCTGAAGCACGACAGAGACTACGACATGCTCAGAACTAGAACGGGACTACAGTAATGAGTGACTAGATAGGGTAACGTCCATCGGCGTCAGTCCTAGCCCCTGACCACGTGTGCACACGCAAGCTCAATGCCTTGAGCCAGGCCTCTAGCTAGTTTTCTCCCCTATCAAGACGCTACTGTCAGGCAAGGGAGCCCATGAAAACTAGCTTACAAACCGTACCTCGGGAACTGTCGTACCACCACTCCCAGGTGGGCCAACACTAGAACGTGTCGACAGGCTACGACTAGTGGAGGCTCACTAGACACAGACTCCAAAGCACGAGTGTTGAAGTACAGACAGGCAAGGAATCGCTATCGCACGTACTATGAAGCACCAAGGTAGCACAATGACTGCCAACAAACTCGTGGTAGGGCAACTAGACCTGTAGACACAACGATCCTTGAGTCTCACGACTCGGAGTCAAGATCATCGTACAAAGCGGAACAAGCCGCCAATCGGTCTATTCCTAAGCTAGAGGAAACGACACAATCGAAGGAAACGACTCACGAAGACCTGAGGGATTAACAAGACCCTCAGCATACCTGGACACGTAAAATGAGGTAAGGCGATACCTTGAGGAATCTAGAACCATGTCTCGAACTGGATAGAACCGCCGAGACACACACAAGGTTACCTGTCAACCACTGGGCCACCCTGGGTTGACCGGAACCAGACAACGACGATTCTACAGTAGGAAAGAGAATCCTACCATAAGCAAGAGAAACTCCTGGCTACCTTATAACATGGTCATAGCCCTCATAAAACATCGAAAGATATCCACGGGAACGGTAAACCACAATGTCAAGCCAAGATATATTAGAAACTGAAATACCGATAAACCATCCTCTGGGAGGGCAACGATCTATCTCTCGGTCGCTTAATGACACAAGCAGTTAAGGGAGAAGCCGTTGCACTCACGGAGGCACTAAGGACTCTGGTGGTCAAGGGTTGGGCCGCCAGGGCACTGTGGCGGTCAAGGAATAGGCCGCTAGACACAGTTAACCCCAAACTGACTTACCCCGTCAAACCACCGTAGCGGTCTAATATAGACGCGCTACACGGACTTGGTAGTCAAAGAATGAACCGTCACACTAACTGCCCTAAGACAAAGACCTGAGACAAATGGACCTATAGCGGCCTAATAGAGGCGTGGTACATGACTCTGACGCATGAGGGTTGGGCCGCTAGAGCCAACCGACTCAAAACATTGACCCGATCACACATACTCTGGCAGCCTAAGAGCGGCGCGCTACCGTGCATGTGACATACCAGCATAGGGGCGCCAGAGGCACGTGACGGTTGAAGAGTGGGCTGTCACGCTCACCCATCCTAGAACTCGCCGACACGCCCAACGGTGTGGTGGTCTATCATAGGTCCACGGCGGGAAAATAAGGGAAAAGGCTGAATCCGCCCCTTCCACGACCCATTCATGCCAAAACGCAGGGGAATCAGTATAGGACAACGAGGAAAGCCTTCCACAAGCCGGAAGGACCACATGCAACGCACGAATCGAGAGATCGGGGTGATTTCAACGAATCGACCCTAATCAGGTCACCGGGGTTCCCCGACTTCTACCGGCCCTGAATGACGACCAATAACGACAAAACTTGCGGGAATGGGATCCAGACATCCCAGCGGTTCGTTTGATACTAATTTTACTAAAAATGGTCGCCATTTTCCGGCGAACCTTACGAACTCCTAAAATCACGGTTTTACCTAAACGAGCCTAAACTCGCCCGTTCTAGCACCGAACAACACAAAATTGTAGGGAAAATGCAGAGGAGAAGCAGGTGATCCGTCTCCCTACCTCCACTGAAGAAACCATGCGCCGAAGCGACTAAACCACGTCGAAAATCACGTCGCGAGCTCGACCGTCGGCTTTGAATCCACCGTTCAGGATCGCGCCAAAACCGATCCAATCCTTGCCCCTTTGCGCATCCGACCATCCCCACGGCATCTCCTCTACCTGCCCGAGCCTCCTCCGTCTGTAGCTGGAGCAGAAAGGGCGAGAGAAGAGGGAAAACGGGAGAGAGAGGTCACGGTGGCGAAATGAGAAGGGAGGAGAGAAGAAGGAAAGAAAAAGGAAAAGAAATTAGGAAATTTTCCAAATTTCCAAAAATTCGATAATTGACCTGAAAATGGACTAATTCAGAAAAATATGCAAAAATAGTCGAAACGATCCTCTCAACGAGTATATCGCAACCGCGGCGTCCACGTGTCGATGAACTGAGAAATAAACTCACCGCAGGGTTCCAAAACTAGTACGAGAGAAAAACCCACACGGATCGTAAAACTCAACTCAGGACCCACAAAAGCGATCTGAAACTCTCCGAAGAAGATCCGAAAGACCTAATAAGAATCTGGTAAGAGTCCAGGGCATTACAAAGCGTCTGAGAGAAAAGTGAAGAGTGTGAGATCTAGTTACAGATAGAAGCAGAAGCTTCAAAAAAAAAAGTCTCGTAGAGGAGGAGAAGTTGAGAAAAAGTGAGAGTTGTTGCAGTCACGATTTCGAGATCAGATCTAGAATCGTATGCTCATCTTTGAGCTACAGTGTTTCTATTGTTACATCTGATTTCCATTTTTAGTCATTTGTTTTATTTTCATATCATTATCTTTCAAGCTGTAAGTCAGCAGAGCAAGCTGTGATGCTCAGCAGCGAGGATTTGTTCCTCGGACAGCAAGCTGTGGTGCTCAGCTGTTAGCAAGCTATGAGGCTCAACGGATCAAGTTGTTAGTCAGCGGTTGTAGGGATTCATCTCCAAAGCTGTGGATCAGTGGTCAAGCTGTGCGTCAGCAGAAGCCACACTCAGGTTTGAGTGTGTGGTGGATGTAGGTCTCAAGGTTGAGACTAAACCACCTAAAAATCTCTTGTCTCTTATGTGATTGTTTGTCTGCGTATTGGTTCAATAGATGCATGATTAGGACCACTATCTGTAAGTTTACATTTCTGAATGCAATTACAATCTAATGATCTGAGTGCTTCATCAACCAATCAGTATATAAAAAGGCTTCGTAGAAAGGATAGGTCAGGCCTATCTGGAATGTCACTTCTTGCGTGAGGAGATCTTAGATCAAACCTCCGCCTAGTACGACATTTGGTTGTTTGGACACTTTTCTCATTCGAGTGGGAATTGCTGGTGTGCATTCCTTTAGAAGAGCTTTACTAGTGATCTATATTTGTCAGAGTAGATTTAATTTTTTAAATTCCACAAAAATTTCACTGGGATCCATTCACCCCCCCTCTGGATCTCATTTGGGCAATCAGAGAGGATCAACAATATCCCATCACATTCATTTTTGGGGTTATCTGTTCAAGAATGTCCACATATTATTAGCACCGGGTGTCTAGGGGCAACCGCCCTAAGGAGGATGCATGTTCATAATCCGGCTAGGCCGTCTGCTAGATGGTCCCATACATTGAGAAGATATTTCAAGTTGAGAAGCCCAAAGGTCCTGATAGAAATACCAGAGAGTGATTGTTGGCCCCAGATTACTTTCTTGAATTAATCGATGATTAAGCATAGGGAAATACTCTTTATATAGAGCAAAACGGCATATTGCCAAAGCTGCTCTACCAGTAAAGTTGAGCTCAAAAATCGAGACACTTCGTCGGGTCAAGCGGCACAACATAACAACTAGGGATCCGCCCCGAATAGATGGCACTACGCCAGCCTGTTTCTCGACAAACAGGTCAGTTTTGGGATTCAGGACAACCTGCCGTACCTTACGACAGTCTGTGAAGATTCCGAGATCACCCCTGGACACCCTGCATACGGTATTATACCACCGATGCTTCAACAACCGGGTTAACTCGGGACTCAGAACAGCCTGCCGCATCATACAATTCTTCGCCAAGGAGCAAGGGTCACCCCGACCACAAGACAAACGGCGTCATCATGTCAACGCCCCAGTCACCGGGCCCAACCAAGGGTCCTAACCAGTTAGCCGTGATCCACGGCAACATCAATAGTCGATCGGCCCCATCCCCGATCACTCAGTTTGCGGGTTTGCCCGCGTTCAACATAGCTACTCGAGCTGACCCGGGGGCACCCTGACTACAAGCCACGCCATGTGGCACCCAGCAATGAGGCCGGGGTCTACCCTCGAGTCGCCTCTCGAGTCGCCTCCCTCCAGCCGTCTGAAGTCAAAGGAAGACCCATTCGGGCCAACCACAAGCTTCAGGAGCTCCCAGCACCCGTATACGGCCCACGCACGCACGTCGGGAATTTCCCCGAGCACCTGGTGGGCGCGTATGCTCCAGGCACTCTACAACAAGCCAGATCTCGACTCGGGACTCCCAGCTATCCACCCATCTTGCACCACCATCGTGCGCCCTCGCACGCGGATCGACCTGCGTGGTCAAACCCATGGTAAACCCTCAATCAAACCCGACTAGAAACCTCGGTCAAACCCGCGTAAACCCCTCCGGGGAGGGGTTTAGGCAGACTAGACCCAGCCTTGGGTCTGGTCCGCCTAAACCCCCTGGGGGGAGGGGTTTAGGCGGACCAGCCTCACCCCCAAGGCTGGTCCGCCTAAACCCCAATTATAATAAAAAGTATTTTTTAATTAAAATAACACCCAACCTAGTCCGCCTAAACCCCCTGGGGGAGGGGGTTTAGGCAGACCAGCCTGCCCCCTCAGGCTGGTCCACCTAAACCCTTGAATAATAAAAAAAAGATTTTTTAAATAAAAAAAAGGACCACTTTGGTCCGCCTAAACCCCCCCTGGGGAGGGGTTTAGGCGGACCAGCGTGGACCCCCAGGCTGGTCCGCCTAAACCCCCTAGGGGGAGGGGGCTTAGGCGGACCAGCTTGGACCCCCAAGCTGGTCTGCCTAAACCTCTCCAAAATAAAAAAAAAAGGAATTTCACCCTCTTTAGAGGGGTTTAGGTGGACCAGACCAGCCCTTGGGGCTAGTCCTCCTAAACCCCCCTGAAGGAGGGGTTTAGGCGGACCAGACCAGCCCCTTAGGCTGGTCCGTCTAAACCCCATCTCTCACACTCCGACACACACAAAAACACACAAATAAAATAAAAATAAAAGCACTATTTGGGGTGTTTACCCGGACCAAGTTGGACCCCAACTTGGTCCGCCTAAAGCCCACCCCCACCCCTTCAACTTCTATAAATTGCCCCCTTACCAATGCATGCAGGCATGAAGCAAGGAAGCAACGCATTGAGCAAACTTCCCCGGCCTAATTGTTGCACCCTCGGATTCCCGAGGCTTTCGACATGGGTCGAGAACACGAGAAGACAAGTGCGTGCGCGGTTGGCTTGCTAGTCGGCTCCCACACGCCGAGGGTATGTCGCACGTACTCCCCTCACGCGGTGTTTAGCCGTCTCATACCAAGTCCATCCCCGCCACATGTAAGATGACCGTACCAACGGCAAGTACACCCGCATCCCGGGTCTGCCCGTGTACGTCAACTTACGACACTTACGACAGTGACGAAGGGTACTCCACAACGCCGTGTCGACCATCAACACGGAATCGCGTGCCCACTGTTCACCTCCCAGCCGGCCGTCGGCCCCTCAGATTGACAAATCAAGTCTAGTCGGACCTCTGGCTCGGGAATCACAATCCCGGGGCCGACCTCGACTCCCCAGCATGACAGCATTCACCTTCCGAGGCTCGAACCCCATCACTCACCTTGAGCCGCGTCCAACCTCCGTCAGGCGCCAGCCCACGACTGCCCCTGCACCTAGACAGTCGTGCGTGTCTCGATCTCGTCATGGAGAGCCTCTGTAAAACACGCGGATATCAGCCATATCCCGCATTGACCCGGGGACCGACCCACGCGTCAGAATTGTCCTGCGGCTTGCTCCCATTGTACTTTGGCCTCCTCGGCCCATTTGTAAAGCCCACGTGGCTCTCATACAGCATGAAACCAGTTGAACACACGTACCTATACTCGAGCCTCAGCCTCTTCACGGCGCCCGCCTCCTTTAGTCACAACGGTGCCCCCGGCACCCGACTGCCAGTCACGCTGGGCCCTGAGCATGACCATTGAGGTCTCCCAACACCCGCCTCCTTCAGTCACAATGGTGCCCCCGGCACCCGACTGCCAGTCACACCGGGCCCCGAGCACGACCATCGAGGTCTCACGACGCCTGCCTCCTTCAGTCACAATGGTGCCCCCGGCACCTGACTGCCAGTCAAACTGGGCCCCGAGCACGACCATCGAGGTCTCCCGGCGCCCGCCTCCTCCAGTCACAGCGGTGCCCCCGGCACCCGACTGCCAACCACTTCAGTCACAATGGTGCCCCCGGCACCCGACAGCTCAACTCAGTCACAACGGTGCCCCCGGCACCCGACTGCCAGTCACTTCAGTCACAACGGTGCTCCCGGCACCCGACTGCCAACAACTCCAGTCACAACGGTGCCCCCGGCACCCGACTGCCAGCTACTCCAGTTACATCAGGGCCTGCGGCACCCAACCACTAAACAACTCCAGTCACAACGGTGCCCTCGGCACCCGACTGCCAACAACTCCAGTCATAGTAGTGCCCCCGGCACCCGACTGCCAGCTACTCCAGTCACATCGGGGCTTGCGGCACCCGACCACTCAACCCCCGATCACAATGGTGCCTACGGCACCCCTACTGCCCCGACCTTGACAATGTCTCATGTCAGGAACACATTGTGACGCCCCTCGGGCGCCATCCTGCCAGGTCACAGGTCCTCTAACAGACACTACGTATAGATACGGAACTACCTACACAATAATGCAATGACCCGGGGACAGTCATGAATGTCGGAATTGTCCCATGGCTTGCAAGCAATTGTAATCAGGCTCTCATGCCCCCCCCCCATATAAATGCCTTTCATGGCACATGAGTCATGTAATCCAGTCAGGGAGCGGATTCCCCTCCTCGTTGGAACCAGTCTCTCTGCCCCCAGTTATCCCTATTGTGTTGCTGTTGCCCTGTCGTTGTTGCACAAACTAAGCCCTCCCGACGTCGCGGCTCCCAAGGTCCCTGACTCTCTCTTCGGTAGTAGAAACAAAGGTATTCGGATTCAATCCGATGTAAACACTGGTTGCTTGTGGCCGGTGGGGAAAGACGTCCAGTACATGAATCTCACAATCACCTGCGCACTCGCACCTGTGGAACCCCTTTTATCCACGTGTCACCCGATCTCTCGAGCCACGTGTCGTGTCCTGACCACACTTCCTCGATCAATCCTTGGTTCCATAGGTGATCATCGAGAAATCGACTGGCAAGCCCGCATTCCACCCAGCCATCCATGTCCCAGTCTCCCAGAATGATGAACCACACGGCATACCTTCCAATGTGTTCCCATCATTCTCTCTGCCTTCTCCTCAATACCCGAAATCCCCGCGTGCCCAGTCAACCTATCTCGACCTTCCGTAAAAGGCGAGTGAACACCCCCGTCGTGAGGACAAAACGACAAGTGACTCCCCCGCGGTCGCAAATAGTTATTTAGAAGGGGGGGATGAATAGATCACCCCAAATTAAAACCAAATCGAAGATTCATAGTTGATGAACTCAGAGAAATGATGCAGAATGTTTAATTATAGTTGAGCATAATCTTAACAATCTCTCAGAGGTTAAGATAACCGGAATGAACAGAGAGATATCGTCAGACTTATGATCGAACAATAAATGAGCATAGGAGGACAATGTAAACAATGCAGTTTAAACACTCAATTCAGATTCAAGTAATAGAGAAACATATATGAATTTACAGTTGGCCTGTGGTACTTGGCAGAGTGTAGGCGCTGGAAGTGCGTCCGCGTATGGCGTGCGCGCGCGTCCTCCCGAACTTGTACTGCTGCCACCTACAGTGCACATGTTAGAAAGATAGAAAAGGTGTGATCGCCAGAGACCTATACCTGGGCCTCACAGGGGTAGAATGATCGTGAATGCCTTAAGAACAGGAGAATGTGGGTTCCTATCCTTGCTCTCGGTCGGCCAAGAGCAAGGTGGCCTGCGAGTCGATGACGAAGTCCCTGCAAATTAACTAGCAAACAAAGAAACCATTAGACTGTGGAAGTGCAGAATATGCTCAGAGAAGTAAAGAAAGCATGCAAATGGGGTCAATCGTACCGGGAAGGGAGCGGAAAGGGGGATGGCCGAGACTTTCGACCATCCGCCTTCCCTATGTTTTGGATTGAAAAACCTCTTTAAAATAGGATTTAGGGAGATCTAGCATGCATGTAATGTAGTAAAATGAAATAAACTGTAGCAAGATAGAGAACAGGGAAGAAGGACGGGGTTTGCCCGTTGAACAACAGAGGGCGGCCAGCTATGTGGCCTTCAAGAGTGATGGGCGGCCATGTCGATGGCCGCCCTCAACATGGGTGAAGCTCTCTCCTGGCGGAGCTACTCAACTTCACGTTCTGCTTCTAGGGGAAGGTCGGGGAAGATGCTCTCGTGCTCATACCTCTCTCTGGCTCCCAACTGGCAGAACCTCCCCTCCTCTCACCAAATGTCCAACCCCTCCGTGAGAAAATGTCCAACCCCCTCCTGAGAAAATGTCCAACTCCCCCTCCGAGATGGTTCGAAATGGGGTTTTGTATGTGGGGGAATTCCCTCCAAAAATCATTCAAAAATGGAGTACGTGTAAGCTACGTGGGTCTCGAAACCACCCCACATAGTTGGATCCGCGAAGGGACAGGGTGGAGCCTACCTAAACAAGGATGAGACTCCACGCTCTCAATCAACCAAGGAAAGGTATCACTTCTATGGTGGCTAGACAAGGTCCGCGGGATGTCCAAAATTAGGCATCTACACGAAGGTTTGATATGAGAAACTCCTAACACAAGATACCAATCTTTCAGATAGACCTAGCCTATCGTTCGGATTAGGTCTTTTAATATACCAACAGGACACAGTCAATCCACACTAACAGAGAAGATCAATGAGGCAATAACACCAAAAGACAGAGAAATTTTTAGGTTGTTCGATCTCAATCTGAGATCTACATCCACCCCTCACTCACACAGAGCGAGGCTTCCTTGCGCTATGGCAAATGGAAAAAGCAGACTCAGTCTGTAGACAGACGTGGCCTGACTGCTTGCCCTGAGGGAGACAAATCCCTTGACCTAGGTCTTGCACCGCACAGAACCTGAAACCTGGCCTTGCCACCTGCAAGTCCAGAACCGAAGGACAGATCCTCCCTTCCTTCACACCAGAGGGAAACCCACGAGCGACCCCAAGTCACTCGCAACCGAAGATAATATCTCCCTTCCTCTAAGAGCACTCAGAGGGAACACAATGAGAAATCAAGGTGAAAAATAAGGCAAAAACAAAAGCAGAAGAACAAAAATAAAAACTTAATGTAGCTCCAAAGAAGCGCTTTCAAGTGAACTGGCTGGCTGCTCTCAGACATTCTTTTCTCTTTCTCTTCCCTCGCACTGGGCTTCTCACTCTCTCTTTTCTTTCTGGAGCTGCTCCATTTTAAGATGGATTCTTCTCAACAGAAGCTCTAAGCTGTTTGGCAGTCTCTGCTCTTTCTACGATCTGGGTTGCTCTCTATTTATAGAACCGAGTACCGTAGGTTAAAGACCCAACGAACCAATCTCATCAACGTGGAGAATAATATTATCCAATTATTGGCCTCTCAAAGGGTCTGCCACGTGGACAATTCTTTTCCCGCCAAAGAGAAGTCCCAAGTAGCACACTTTACTTTTCACGTGGATTGGGTTGTGTGGCTTGAATAGCACGTGGTAACTTGATCTTCGACGGGCTCCCCATGTGTTTGTTGTAATGTCCTCCAGGTGCTCTGACTTAGCTAAAAATGTTGATCTTCACAATCAGCTGATTTGACCTTGTTCAGCATGATGGTCTTCATTGCACAGACCTTATGCTCATGGAGCCCTTCAGCTGCACCGACCTTGATAGCAAGAAATTTTTTATCTGCCTCGGCCTTAATGGTAGTTTGGAGAAAGTTGCACCGACCTCTCTTCATAGTTAGCTAATGTGCACCGACCTTCCTATTGAAGTTGCTCAGACCTTGTTGTGTGCCCAGACCTTGTTGCACCGACCTTGAAGCATTGAAACCAAACGTGAACAGACTTGTAGTGTTGAAACCAAAACGTGCACCGACCTTATATGTAGTTAAACAAGATGTCCACCGACCTCAAGTTGCTACTAGTGTAAACATGCACAGACCTGATGCATTGCTAGAATATGTATGCTTCAAACTTGTATGCAGTCTAACAAAATGTGCACCGACCTTATATGCTGTAAAGTAAAATGTGCCTCGACCTTTGTCCCATGCAGACTGGATGTGCACCGACCTTGCTTCTTGAAGTCACCAAGGTGCATCGACCTTTCTTCTTCGTTGCCAAGATGTGCCTCGACCTGTGTCCTATGTAGACTAGATGTGCACTGACCTTGCTTCTTTACCCGTGGCAGCTGCACCGACCTTACTTCTAAGGTTGCTGAGGTGCTTCGACCTTTCTTTTGTGAAGACTGAAGTAGCAATGACCTTGATTGTGCATGAAGCAAAATGTGCACCGACTTTATATGTAGACTAACAGAATGTACACCGACCTGTGTGAAGGACAAAATGTGCACCGACTTGTGTGAAGGTGTGAACAGGATATGCATCGACCTTCATTTGATATGAACAGTGATGTGAATCGACCTTTATGGCTATGAAACGAACATGTGCATTGACCTTAGTGTGATGTGCACAGACTTTATGTGATATGCATCGACCTTATATAACACAATGATTGTATGTGCACCGACTTATCTATCAAAGGAATCATTCAACAATTATGACAGTATGCATAGGAAAATAAGTACATCTTAATACATATAACATCGTCATCATCATTGAATTCATGTGATTTAGCATACTTCACCCTTTTTTTTGATATCCAGTCAAGTATAGTCATAATGGTTGACATCATAAAAACATTGACATCATCAAAACGTAGAATGCAACACACTCCCCCTTTTTGATGATGGCAATCATATGAGTTATTGATGAAGATTTTATTAAGATTTTATTGATGAAGTTTGGGCAATCAAAATAGGTAGACTCAAAGATAAGATGATAACCTGAAGTATGCACACTGTTCCTGACATGCATGCAGACAGACTCCTTCACACTAACTCCCCCTCACAATGACAACCTTTTATTTTCCATCAAATCAATAAAAACACAAAGACTCATGCCACACAATGACTCATGCCCTTTGACATCATCAAAAGGAGTGGAGAGAGAACTGAATGAAATACAGTCAATTCACAATATAGAAAACTTCAAATCCATCTCTTGAAGGAGTAAGTAAGAGAACTGAATTAAGCTCAGGTTCTTCAGATCTAATAATCAGGATAGACATAGAGTAAGAGTGAAGATTACCATCATACAAAAGTAATAAGGAAAACAAGGTTTAACAGTTATGCCAAGAGTGATCTTTCTAGATGCTGTACTGATTAGATGACAAGAAACTCATCTACTGACAGTTGTTCCAATAGGTATTGAGGACAAACAGTCTACAGTTTATTTCAAAAATATAGGGGTCTACAGATTTTACTTTTCTGAGCAGCGTAATTGCCATTGAGTAATTTTGGTAAATCACACATTGTTATATGAGGAGACACCTTGATTAGAGGCTAGAATCCCTAGTTACTCAGTGTGATAACCGTATTACTTCTCTTTAAAGAACAGAGTTAGCATTTGAAGTGTCTTTTTACTTGAGGAGACACCTTGGTTAGAGGCCAGAATCCCCAGTTACTCAACACTTTAAAGCCATTGAGTATGGGCATTATGGCGCGAGATGCAGCGCAATGGCGCGAGATGCACAATGGCGCGGAAAGAGCACAATGGCACGAGATGCAGCGCACCGTGCAAGGCCTCACACAGGCACTACAGCAAGTGGCCCAAGGTGGAGCAAATCGTGGAGCAGGAGATCTCCACCGAAGTTTCCATAACATGAACCCACCGAGGTTCATGGGTTCGTCCGACCCCGAGGATGCCGAGAATTGGCTAAAGGAGATGGAACGAATCTTCCGTGTGATGCAATGCGCGAATGAAGAGAAGGTTTTACTTGTCGTATTCCAACTAGAGCGGGACGCTCGATGCTGGTGGGAATCCATAGAAGCAACACTGCCAGAATACCATGTCACATGGGATGAATTCACGGAGCATTTCAACAACAAGTACTTCTCCGATCATATCCAGGAAAAGAAAGCCATGGAATTCGCCGTTCTAAAACAACGGGGCTTGAAAGTGGCTGAGTATGATGCCAAATTCTCCAGATTATCTAGGTATGCACCCCACTTGGTGTGTACGGAAAAGATGAAGGCGAGAAGATTCCTCAACGGGCTTCGGCCCCATTATATCACACAACTTGCCCCGATGGACATCCAAGTCTATTCGGAGATGGTTCGGCGTGCTCAACTGCTGGAAGACGCCACCGAATTATCTAAGAGAATCCGAGGAAGAGACAAGAAGGAACCCGTCACAAGCCCGGGAAAATTCAAACAATCCTTCAACAAGAAGCGATTCTTCATGGGAGGGGAGCCCTCTAAGGTGAAGAAATTCCAGAAGAATGACATGCCATTCTCCACCACCACACCATCAAAGGAGATTTACAAGTATTGTGATAAAGCTTGTCATAAGACCGAGGAATGCTGGAGAAAGTTAGGAGCTTGTCTTCGATGTGGGAGCCGAGAGCATCGAATCCCAGACTGCCCACTGATGAAGAACAAGACACCAAAGACGAGAAGCGTCCGGTAAAGAAACAAGGCCATCTACAAGCTCTCCAAGAGACGGAACCCACTAAAGGTGGAATTGTGGAAGGTATTCTCACTATTTGTTCAAAAACTGCTCAAGTTTTATTCGATACCGGAGCAACTCATTCATTCGTTTCCAAGAACTTTGTTGCTTCATTTTCTAAGAAACATGAACTGTTAGATTTGGTCATATCTACACCTCTTGGGAATGAGTCTGATAGCACTTATCACTATCTAAACTGTGAAGTGATGATTAAGAGAAATAATTTACCTGCTGACCTGATATGCCTAGATATAAAGGGTTATGATGTCATACTAGGTGCCGACTGGCTATCCACATACCAAGCAACTGTAGACTGCCAGCATGGCAAGGTAACTTTCGTAGATTTCCCAGAGCTAGTTTACAATAGCCCTCGGAGTAAATCACTTCTTATATCAGCACTCCGAGCTAGTAAACTTGTGAATAAGGGATGCATGACTTTCATAGCATTCGTGACTGCCACGGAAGTCGAGAAGGTTAAACTTGAAGACATCCGTGTAATTCGGGATTTTCTTGATGTTTTTCTAGAAGATTTAACCGGCTTACCCCCGGAAAGGGAAGTGTCTTTCACAATCGACCTTGTCCCTGGTGCTCGTCCTATTTCCAGGGCACCATACAGAATGTCCCCTGCTGAGCTGAAGGAACTAAAAGAGCAGCTAATGGAGTTGTTCAACAAGGGTTTCATCAGGCCGAGTACTTCCCCATGGGGAGCACCCGTGCTATTCGTCAAAAAGAAGGACGGATCGATGAGATTATGCATAGATTATCGACAGCTAAATCACCTTACAATCAAGAATAAGTATCCACTGCCAAGGATTGATGAGCTGTTCGATCAACTATCTGGAGCTTTATATTTCTCCAAGATTGATCTTCGTTCTGGTTACCACCAATTGAAGATCAAAGAAGAAGATATTCATAAAACTGCATTCCGAAGCAGGTATGGGCATTACGAATTTACTGTTATGCCTTTCGGACTAACAAATGCCTCCGCAGCTTTTATGCAGTTAATGAAAAGCATATTTAGGCCCTATTTAGACCAATTTATTGTGGTCTTTATTGATGATATTCTGATCTATTCAAAGACTGAAGAGGATCATGAAGAACACCTCAAGAAGGCATTACAGATATTAAGGGGAAACAAGCTATATGCCAAATTCAGCAAATGCGAGTTTTGGCTCGAGGAAGTATCCTTCTTAGGCCATATCATTTCGAAGAACGGAATTGCTGTTGACCCATCAAAGGTCGAAGCCGTGAAGAACTGGGAACGACCCACAAATGTAACTGAGATTCGGAGCTTCTTGGGTCTAGCTGGTTACTACCGACGTTTTATAAAGGACTTCTCCAAAATTGATGTTCCCCTGACAAGGTTAACCCGCAAGGAAGTGCCTTATGAGTGGAAGGAAGACTGTGAAAAGTGTTTTCAAACTTTGAAGGATCTCTTGACCACTGCTCCAATCTTATCATTACTAATGGAAGGAGAAAAATACGAGGTATATACCGATGCTTCTGGTATTGGTCTCGGATGTGTATTGTTGCAGAATGGGAGAGTCATTGCATACTCTTCCCGACAATTGAAGAAACATGAAGAGAACTACCCAGTTCACGACTTAGAACTGGCCGCAGTAGTATTCGCTTTAAAGATCTGGAGGCACTATCTCTACGGAGAACAATTCACTATGTACTCCGATCATAAAAGTCTCAAGTACTTATTCTCCCAAAAGGAGCTGAACATGCGGCAAAGGCGTTGGCTCGAGTATCTCAAGGATTTCGACTTCACTATACAGTACCATCCTGGTAAGGGTAATTCCGTAGCTGATGCCCTTAGTCGAAAGCCGAGAACAATATTGGCCAACTGCATGATACAAGAATGGAAACTGCTGGAGAAATTCTCTGAGCTTGATATCAGCACAGATGAGAAGAACATGTGTATTATTCTATCTCATATGAGCCTACATCTAGATTTGCTACCTGAAATCAAGAAGTTACAGGAAGAGGATCCCTCGCTAGTAGAGATAAAGAGCAAGCTGGACGAGAGACTGGATTTCAAGCTGGCACCTGATGGCAGATTACTATTTCATGAACGGACATGTGTGTCCGACTGTCCCGAATTGAAGAAGAAGATTCTTGAAGAAGCTCATAGATCGAGGTACACAATCCACCCTGGAGCCACTAAGATGTACCAAGACTTGAAAAGAACTTTCTGATGGCCTAACATGAAAAGGGAGGTAGCAGACTTTGTGTCTCGTTGCCTCACATGCCAACAAGTGAAGGCGGAACATCAAAAACCCGCCGGAAAGCTACATCCGCTGGATATTCCCAAGTGGAAGTGGGAAGACATTGGCATGGACTTTATCATGGGTTTGCACGAGTCTAGGGGCAGATATGATGGAATTTGGGTAATTATCAACCGGTTAACTAAATCGGCCCATTTCTTACCCATCAAAAGTCGATGGTCAGTCGACGTACTTGCTACCCTGTATATGAAGGAAATGGTTAGATTGCATGGAGTTCCCGTCTCGATCGTATCTGACCGAGACCCGCGCTTCACCTCTTATTTCTGGAAGAGCCTGCAACACTCCTTGGGGACGAGACTCAACTATAGCACTGCTTTTCATCCCCAGACAGATGGACAGACCGAGAGGACTAATCAAGTTGTGGAAGATATGTTAAGGGCATGCATTATAGACTTCAGCGGTAGTTGGAATGACCACTTACCACTAGCCGAATTTGCATATAACAACAGCTATCAAGCCAGCATACAAATGGCACCTTTTAAGGTATTATATGGCAGGAGTTTCCGATCTCCCATATGCTGGGATGAAGTCGGTGAAAAACAAATTCTAGGTCCTGACATGGTGTGAGATTCTACCGAGAGGATACAACTCATTAGAGAAAGGTTAATGATAGCACAGTCCAGGCAAAAATCTTATGCCGATAACAGAAGGCGAGACCTGGAATTTCAAGTCGGAGATCATGTTTTCCTCAAGGTATCTCCCGGCAGAGGCATTAGAAGATGCGGTGTTAAAGGCAAATTAACACCAAGGTTTATCGGTCCATTCGAAGTTCTGGAAAGGGTAGGCAAAGTGGCTTATCGTATCGCCCTACCTCCACAACTGTCAGAAGTGCCCAACGTATTTCATGTTTCTATGCTAAAGAAATACGTGCACGATTTCTCACACGTCATCGATCACACTGAGTTGGTGATACAGAAGGACCTCACCTATGAGCAAAGGCCAGTAAAGATCCTCGACCAAGAAATCCTAGTTCTAAGGAACAAGACGATCCCTATGGTAAAAATTCAATGGAATCGATGCTTAGAACAAGAAGCTACATGGGAAACCGAGGAGTCTATGAGAAGGAGATTTCCAGAATTATTCTAGTCCGTAAGTAATTCTCACCCTCCTTATCTCCGTATAATGTAATTGAATTTGGGGACCAAATTCTTTTAAGTGGGGAGGGTGTAGCATCCCGTATAAAATATATATATGTATATATATATATATTTATTAATAATATTTCCCAAAAATATATATATTAGATAAACTCTAGATTAAGTAAGAAGTTGGGACACGTAGTTATCATATGTAAAGAGTATTCACTTAACAAGTGGCTTCCTAGTGTAGTTGGTTAAGTAACTTACCTTTCAACCCAATGACCAGGGTTCAAATCCTAGCATCCACCATTTACCTTTTGTGCCAATTAATTATACATTATAAGCTAGCAACGTACAGACTTGGAAGTGCAACGTAGGAAAAGATGCCAATGTATAGACTTTGTGATGTACAGACTTTGAGAGGGAGAGGATGTACAGACTTAGTGAATAGACTTCGTGAATAGGCTAGCAATAGCTAATGTATAGACTTTGTGATGTACAGACTTTGAGAGGAAGTGATGTACAGACTTTGAGAGGAAGCCAATGTATAGACTTTGAGAGGGAGAGGATGTACAGACTTGTGAGGTACAGACTTAGTGAATAGGCTAGCAATAGCAATGTATAGACTTTGTGATGTGCAGACTTTGTGAAGTCAATGTATAGACTTTGAGGATATACAGACTTTGAAAGTGTGCACATTGAAGAGGGATCGTGTATGAATGTGGGAGACAGACTTTACGATCTGGGCCATGGATTGGCTGTCCAAACATTATCCCTTATCTCTCCAGCCTGTACAAGCTGTAAAGCCCCATTATTTCAGATCTTACCTCCCATTCGGCCATGACAACCCTATAAACATACCCATTTTGCTACCCCCATTCTAGGATAGCTAAGGTTGGGGCAAAGCTATGCAGGGATTACAAAGAAGGGTTCTGCTGCTACGATCTTCCAACAAGTAGGTGTTCTCAACTTTTAACTAAACTAGTAGCTAATCTAAGACGATTAGTCTAGGCATTTAGTCTTAGGCTCATTTTCATGCGATATTTAGTGTTTATAAAGCATGTATTAGCTTCATACTTAAGATGATTAGCATGTATTAGCCTCATACCTAAGATAATTAGCATGTATTAGTCTTATACCCAGAATAATTAAGCAAGTATTAGCAAGTATTAGTCTCATACCTAAAATAATTAGCATGTGTTAGCTTAAATCTAGGATGATTAGCATGTATTAGCCTCATACCTAAGATAATTAGCATGTATTAGCCTTATACCCAGAATAATTAGTAAGTATTAGCAAGTATTAGCAAGTATTAGTCTCATACCTGGAATAATTAGCATGTGTTAGCATGTATTAGCGTCGTACCTAAGATAATTAGCATGTACTAGCCTTATACCCAAGATGATTAGCATTGATTAGCATGTATTAACTTCAATATAGGGTAGTTGGCATGTATTAGCTTCATATCCATACGATATTTCCGTGTAACGCAAGTTTTATCATGTTTTTACATAACCTATTAGTTTAGCTATTAACTAACCTGTTAACATACCAAATTAACATGTTAGTTGATTTACTAACTAATTAGCATACCTAATTAATCTGGTAGGTAGCCTATCTAGAAACCTTATCTCCATTTAGTTCCTTTAAAAATGAAAACTAGTATGATACGTCATGTTAAAAATCTGATATTTAAGCAACTAAAGCATGAAACGAGTGCATGAATAAAGATCTATAATCCTTACAGTTTTCTCTATCTATCCATGTCATTAGTTTTACCTAAATAAACTTAAATCAAAGGTTAATACCCTAGCTTAATCAAAGATTAATACCTTAAGCCTTTTTGAACTACAGAGTCGACCCTGCCAGTTCACCGCGTTGACGTGATGAACGGCAGAGTCGACCCTGCCAACAGATTTTGAACTGCAGAGTCGACCCTGCCAGTTCACCGCGTTGACGCGATGAACGGCAGAGTCGACCCTGCCGATAGATTTTGAACTACAGAGTCGACCCTGCCAGTTCACGGCAGAGTCGACCCTGCCAACAGATTTTGAACTGCAGAGTCGACCCTGCCAGTTCACCGCGTTGATGCGATGAACGACAGAGTTGACCCTGCCAATAGATTTTGAACTGTAGAGTCGACCCTGCCAGTTCACCACATTGACGCGATGAACGGCAGAGTCGAACCTGCCAACAGATTTTGAACTGATGAGTCGACCCTGCCAGTTCACAGGGTTGACGCGATGAACTGATGAGTCGACCCAGCCTGTTCACAGGGTTGACGCGATGAACTGATGAGTCGACCCTGCCTGTTTACAGGGTTGACGCGATGAACTGATGAGTCGACCTTGCTAGTTCACAGGGTTGACGCGATGAACTGATGAGTCGACCCAACCTGTTCACAGGGTTGACGCGATGAACTGATGAGTCGACCCTGCCTGTTTATAGGGTTGACGCGATGAACTGATGAGTCGACCCTGCCTGTTCGCAGGGTTGACGTGATGAACTACAGTTGGCTCATTGCGTTAACCTTATCGTTAGGCTTTCACTTTTGCCATCTCCACTGATAGATGGCAGCCTGAGAGGTGATATTTAACTCCTGACAGGGTCCTCTAAACCCTGTATAATTCCCAGGAAGGGCATCCCACAGTGAGGGTGTCGTTTCTAAAATTATCAGGTGGCCCATAAGGCACCTCTCTTATCTAGTTTTTTTCCGTGTATTAAACGTTACTGGTTTCCACTCCTAGTTCATCCCTACATATTAATGCGCCCTTGGATTCCATTCCATAATTCTACCTTATATATCATACTGGTCAAACCTTGAAATTTCATATTGGCTATAAATGAGAGTGGATGTCGACAGACATGATTAATGTTGTGCATATACGGCCCGGTCTGGTCCTAGGAGGAGCACCCGAAGGTACTTGTGCCCATGGGAGTTTATTGACCACGGTATTTGGCATTGCACCGAAGTACTTGCTTGCTAGGCTTTAGACATTCCACTCATTCTCGTGATATTACTTGATTGATTTGACTTGAGACCCGTAGAAGGGTAAAGTTTTGCTTGAATGAAATTGATAAATAGCCAATTCCAGTTTTACATGCTTGAATTTATATTACTTTCTATTACTTGCTTGACATGAGTTCTTACTCTCTTGGAAAGATTTTCGTTAATTCCAGTTATTACTTGCTTGAATCTCTTGCTATTACTGTATTGAAGTTGGAATCCCTATACTCTCACTTGTTATTCCTTCACTGCTCTTGTCGATTTTTACAATCCTTGATATCTACTCATCTACATGCATAACTTTACTGACATTAATCGAACTTGTAAACCACTTAAAACATGTTAATCTTGAGATGTAATTCCTACTGAGCGATTCGCTCATCTAGTTGTTTTTCTAACCTTTTCAGGTAGTTTGGATATCGGCCAGAACACGGAAGGGGATGAGTCTGAGTGATGAGTGTAGAATGGAGTCATCAATTGTCATGTTAATTGTGATGTCCTTTGTGTTATTGTATTAGTTCACTTATGTCAGTTGTATCAATTCATTTATGTCATTTGTATTAGTCAACTTGATTAGAACTGCTTAAGATTTGAAGCCTAGTCGTTGGACTCTGGGAACATATGTATTTGTCCTTTGATTAGTTGTGACAATTGTCAGCTCGTACTATTTGTATTAATTTCGAGTTAAAGCTTAGTTATTTGCGCACTCTGATATTTACATGATTGACATGATCCATATAGACGCGTCACGCCTCCGGGTAATCTTCCGCGCTCGGGGCGTGACACACAGAGTGATGTTTCTTGGAAGCCCAAGAAACCAGACACCCACCTAAAAATTGACAGTGCCCACTTGTGCTTTTCCTATCTAGTTTGCAACGAGCGTAATCAACATCAGTGTATGCAATGAGATCTAAAGAATGTGATGTAGGGTACCATAATCCTAAAGTGTGTGTGGCAGATATGTATCTGAAGATTCTTTTTACAGCAGCTAGATATAGTTCAGTAGACCTAGATTGATACATAGCACACATACCTACACTGAATTGTATATCAGGTCTCGAGGCTGTCAAATAGAGTAGGGATCCAATCATACCTTTGTATAATAGTGCATCAATTCCTTTACCTGACTCATCTGCATCCAAAGATGTATTGGTACCCATTGGAGTTGAGATGTGCTTTAACTTGCCCACACCAAATCTCTTGAAAATTTCCATTGCGTACTTGGTCTGGCTAATGAAGCACCCATCCTCCAATTGTTGTACCTGCAATCCAAGAAAATATTTCAGTTCACCTACCAAGCTCATTTCAAATTTATTAGACATTAAATCAACGAATTCATTACATAGTTCAGTGCATGTTGAGCCAAAAATAATGTCATCTACATATGCCTGAACTATGATGAGATTTTTATTTAGAACCTTTGTAAAGAAAGTCTGATCCACCTTACCTCTTTTGTAGCCCTTGCTGAGTAGAAATTCTGTTAGCCTTTCATACCAAGCCCGAGGGGCCTGTTTCAGTCCATATAAGGCTTTATTCAACCTGTAAACATGGTTAGGGTGTGCAGACATCTAAAATCCAGGGGGTTGTTCTACAAAAACCTCTTCCTTAATGAATCCATTCAATAAAGCACTCTTAACATCCATTTGGTGAAGTTTAATGTTTTCGGAACAAGCAAAAGCTAGTAAAATTCTTATTGCTTCTAATCTAGCAACAGAAACATAAGATTCATCAAATCTACTCCAAACTCCTAGCAGTAGCCTTTAGCTACCAATCTAGCTTTATTTATTAAAATTATTCCATCTTCATTTGTTTTATTCCTAAAAATCCATTTTGTTCCAATGATAGTTGCATTTTCAGGTCTAGGAACTAGTTTCCAAACATCATTTCGTTCAAATTGACCTAGTTCCTCATTCATTGCACTAACCCAAGATTCATCATTCAATGCATCTTCTACAGTTTTGGGTTTAATTTGAGACATTAATGCAACTAAGTCTTGGTTATTTACATCTCTGTAATATGACCTAGTCCTATGAGGATCATGTAAGTTTCCTATAATATTCTGTACATGATGATCTTTCAGAAATTTTAAATTTATTGAGGACTCCCCTGGTTCGGCTGACTCACCCTGATTAGGACCTCTTGATGTAGCAGGTGCTGAATTTTCTTCATTCAACTTGTCCTCTAGGAACTCTCCATCATGCTTGGAGTCCCTGTCATCATTTCAATATTAGTGGCAATTTTTGTTTCATCAAAAATGACATGTGGAGACTCTTCAACTTTTTGTTCAGAAATATTGAAAACCCTATATGCTCTAGATACTTCAGAGTAACCTAAGAATATTCCAAGACTACTTTTGGCTTCAAACTTATCTAAGTCCTTTTTGTCATTATTGTGTATGAAGCACTTGGAGCCAAAGATTCTGAAGTGAGCTAAGCTTGGTTTCTTACCTTTCAAACGTTCATAAGGGGTTTTCTTATGGATTTGTCTTACCATGGCCCTATTGATTGTATAACATGCTGTGTTGGCCGTCTCTGCCCATAATTTCCTTGGTAGTTGACTCTCAATCAACATAGTTTGGGCCATCTCTAGAATAGTTCGGTTTCTCCTCTCCACAATTCCATTTTGCTCAGGTGTCCTGGGAGAAGAAAATTTATGAGTTAGTCCCTCATTTTCACAAAAATTAGAAAACATGGAGTTTTCAAATTCACCTCCATGATTGGACTGAATTGAACAAATTTTATGTTTTCCTTCTTGTTTAATCTTATTGAAAAACTATTTGAATTTCTGAAAAGCATCATTTTTGTTGGTTAGGAAAAATATCCATGAAAACCTAGAATGATCATCAATAATCATAAAACCAAACCTACTACCATTCAGACTCTGAGTTCTAGAAGGACCAAAAAGATCCATATGCGACAATTCCATTGGCCTTGAGGACAATGGCTCAGATCTTAGTTTAAAGGACTTCCGGGTTTGTTTGCCCAGAGCACATGCATCACATATTTTTGAATTTGTGTTGAATTTTATTTTAGGTAATCCTCTAACCAGATCATGTTTCACTAATTTATTTAAGGTACTGTAACTAGGATGGCCTAACCGTCTATGCCACTTGTAAGCATTATTATCTAAATCAATAGATAAACAAAGCTTTGATTCTAAATTTTCATTAAGGTCTACAATGTAGACATTATTCACTCTAGTCCTATGAACATGATTTTGTCAGAATTGACTTCAAAATTTTTGCATGCTTTATTATAAAAAACTACTCTATGACCCTTGTCACTTCATTGACTTATGCTAAGCAGGTTGTGTTGAAGACCTTCTACAAGCAGAACTCTTTCAATTGTGTTTGAAGAGAACTTACCAATTGTACCTGCACCAATGATCTTACCTTTATTCTTCCCTCCAAATTTGACCATGCCTCCTACCTTCGTTTCCAATTTACTGAATTTGGTCTTATCACCTGTCATGTGCCTGGAGCAGCCGCTATCCAGGTACCATCTGTTATGCTCGACTACTAGACCAACCTACAATCAATTCAGATAAAGATAATTTGGAACCCAAGAAAGGTTGGGTCCAAACAGGTTCCTCATTCCTTCCAGAACAGTCTTAGGAATCCAGATCTGTCTGGTTCCCTTCCTATGAACTAAGTTTTTGTTTTCAGCATGGAAAGTTTTATTGGCTTCAGTCATTGGATTTTTATGAGTTTTGTTCTTATTGTAGAATGAGTTGTTCCAATTGTAAGTATTTCTTTGTGAATTTTTCCAGAATCTTTTATGATTGAATTGCTTCTGTGAATTATTAGAATGTGCCCATTTTGATGTATAATGATACCAGTTTCTATTTTGATCAGGCCATCTGTGTTGATTCAATTGCTTCGAATTTTTAAAATTGCTACCTCGATGCATCCCATTAAAGTGAGTTGTATTAGCTCTATAGACGTCGGGATTCCTTGAAGCAGTAGTCTTGCTACATTGATGCATTGTAGGGTTAGCATGAAAATTTTTGTTGATGATTTTTGATGGAATGAATTTTCTTTTTATAGATTTTTGGAATTTGTTGTCAGAGCTGGATGGAGTGTCCATCTTCTCCTTTCCCTTTTCTGAGCAGAAGGTTACAATTTTAAACTCACAGGGCCTTTTATTGGGGGGACCATAGCTCTGACAACAAATTGTAACCATAGATACCATACTAGATATCATCTAAAGTGTAATTTTCAAAAGGATTGCTTACCTCAGTGTCTATGTCGGCCATCAGACATAGTCTTTCCTCTTCCTCTTCAGAAGAACTTTCTTCAACATCTTCCTCCTCATCGCTCCAAGTGCAGACCATAGCTCTGGGCTTTTTCTTCTGCACCTTGGTGTTCTTCTTCAGAAGATCGGGGCAGTCACTCTTCATATGACCGGGTCTGTGATAGTGAAAACAAGTAAGCTTGTCGGTAGTCTTGAATTTGCCAGATATAGAGTTAAAATTCCTACCAGATGATTGTGACCTTTTTTTAAACGTCTTGCCCTTGGATCTCAAGAATTGTTGGAACCTACGAGTTAGCATGGCTTGCTACTCTTGATCAAGATCTGAGAAATTGTCAAATTCCTTACTACTGCTGCTACTGCCACTGCGAGACACCTTGATAGCAATGTTCTTGCCCTTTTTGTGATTTTCTTCAACATTTCTCAAGAAATTTAATTTATATGTCATTAGGGATCTGATTAACTCTGTGACTGTCATTTTTGACAGATCCCTAGATTCCTCTATGACTGTGGCCTTAGTGTGCCATGTTGGGGTCAATGACCTGAGAATTTTCCTAACGAGATCCACTTCTGGGATCTATTTCCCTAGACCCTTGAGGCTGTTCGTGATCAACGACAGTGTAGCATACATCTAAGTAATTGTCTCCTCAGAATTCATCTTAAACAATTCATACTCAGAGGTTAGCATGTTTACCTTTGTAGCCTTGACCTGGGATGTACCTTCATACATAAGCTCTAGTTCATCCCACATTTTTTTTGTTGTCTTGCAAGCTGATATCCTAGCATACTCCTCTGGATGGACTGCGCACTGCATTATATTTATTGCCATCCAATTTACAGTGGAAAGCCTAATTTGTTCCCTTGTCCATGTATTCTCATCCTCTGGAAGCTCGAACGGTCCTGAGGTGATCACTCTCCAAGGTTCGTGACTATGCGCTCTTAAGAACACTTCCATCCTATTCTTACAGTCAAGAAAATTGACACCATCAAAGAAAGGATGACGATTAATTGAATGTCCCTCGGCAATGAAGCTACGAGGAGTGTTAGTTCCAAGTCTAACCTGGTCGTTAGACCACATGTTGGGTAACCTGCTCTAATACCAATTGATAGAAAAACCAGAGAGTGATCTAGAAGGGGGGGATGAATAGATCACCCCAAATTAAAACCAAATCAAAGATTCACAGTTGATGAACTCAGAGAAACAATGCAGAACCTTTAATCACAACTGAGCACAATCTTAACAATCTATCAGAGGTTAAGATAACCGAAATGAACAGAGAGATATCGCCAGACTTATGATCGAACAGTAAATGAGCATAGGAGGACAATGTAAACGATGAAGTTTAAGCACTCAATTTAAATTCAAGTAATAGAGAAATAGATGTGAATTTGCAGTAGGCCTGCGGTACTTGGCGGAGGTTTGATATGAGAAACTCCTCACGCAAGAAACCAATCTTTCAGATAGGCCTAGCCTATCGTTCGGACTGGGTCTTTTAATATACCAACAGGACACAGTCAATCCACACTAACAAGGAAGATCAATGACGCAATCACAGAAGAAGACAGATGAATTTTTAGGTGGTTCGATCTCAATCCGAGATCTACATCCACCCCTCACACACACCGAGTGAGGCCTCCTTGCGCTATGGCAAATGGAAAAAGTAGACTAAGTCTGCAAACAGACGTTGCCTTACAGCTTGCCCTGAGGGAGACAAATCCCTCAACCCAGGTCCTGCACCCCACAGAACCTGAAACCTGGACTTGCCACCTACAAGTCCAGAACCAGAGGATAGATCCTCCCTTCCTCCATACTAGAGGGAAACCCACGAGCGACCCCGAGTCACTCGCAACCGGAGATAATATCTCCCTTCCTCTAAGAGCACTCAGAGGGAACACAATGAGAAATCAAGGCAAAAAACAAGGCAAAAACAAAAGCAGATGAACAAAAATAAAAACTTATTGTAGCTTCGAAGAAGCGCTTTCAAGTGAACTGGCTGGCTGCTCTCAGACATTCTTTTCTCTTTTTCTTCTCTCGTACTGGGCTTCTCACTCTCTCTTTTCTTTCTAGAGCTGCTCTCTTTTCAGATGGATTCTTCTCAACAGAAGCTCTAATCTTTTTGGCAGTCTCTGCTCTTTCTATGATCTTGGTTGTTCTCTATTTATAGAATAGAGTACCGTAGGTTAAAGACCCAGCGAACCAATCTCATCCACGTGGAGAAGACTATTCTCCAATTATTGGCCTCTCAAAGGGTCTGCCACATGGACAATTCTTTTCCTGCCAAAGAGAAGTCCCATGTAGTAGACTTTACTTGTCACGTGGATTGGGTTGCGTGCCTTGAATAGCATGTGGTAACTTGATCTTTGACGGGCTCCCTACGTGTTTGTTGCAATGTCATCTAGGTGCTCTGACTTAGCTGAAAATGTTGACCTTAACAATCAGCTGCTTTGACCTTGTTCAACATGATGGTCTTCATTGCACAGAGCTTATGTTCATGGAGCCCTTCAGCTGCATCGACCTTGATAGCAAAAAATTCTTCATCTGCCTCGACCTTAATGGCAGTTTGGAGAAAGTTGCACCGACATCTCTTCATAGTTAGCCAATGTGCACCGACCTTCCTATTGAAGTTGCTCAGACCATGTTGTGTGCTCAGACCTTGTTGCACCGACCTTGAAGCATTGAAACCAAACGTGCACAGACTTGTAGTGTTGAAACCAAAATGTGCACCGACCTTATTTGCAGTCAAACAAGATGTGCACCGACCTTAAGTTACTACTAGTGTAAACATGCACTGACCTAATGAATTGCTAAAATATGTATGCTTCGAACTTGTATGCAGTTTAACAAAATGTGCACCGACCTTATATGCCATAAAGTAAAATGTGCCTTGACCTTTATCCCGTGCAGACTGGATATGAACCAACCTTGCTTCTTGAAGTCACCAAGGTGCATCGACCTTTCTTCTTCGTTGCCAAGATGTGCCTCGACCTATGTCCCGTGCAGAGTGGATGTGCACTGACCTTGCTTCTTTACCCGTGGCAGCTGCACCGACCTTACTTCTGAGGTTGCTGAGGTGCTTTGACATTTCTTTTGTGAAGACTGAAGTAGCATCGACCTTGATTGTGCATGAAGCAAAATGTGCACCGACGTTATATGCAGACCAACAGAATGTACACCGACTTGTGTGAAGGATAAAATGTGCACCAACCTGTGTGAAGGTGTGAATAGGATATGCATCGACCTTCATTTGATATGAACAGTGATGTGCATCAACCTTCATGGCTATGAAATCAACATGTGCATTGACCTTAGTGTGATGTGCACAGACTTTATGTGATATGCATCGACCTTATATAACATAATGATTGTATGTGCACCGACTTATCTATCAAAGGAATCATTCAACAATTGTGACATTATGCATAGAAAAATAAGTACAGATTAATACATATAACATCACCATCATCATTCAATTCATGTGATTTAGCATACTTCACCCTTTTTTTGATATTCAGTCAAGTATAGTCATAATGGTTGACATCGAAACAACATTGACATCATCAAAACGTAGAATGCAACAGGTCCAAGTCCGCGCCAGGCGGGTCCAGTACAAGCAAGTTTCTGCCAAGAAGAGGCGGCGATGCAAGTTCAGGGGCCGTCAGCTGTGCACTCAGGGGTCCACTTCACCTTCATCTTCTTCCTTTTATTGATATTTCTTTCTGCTCAGCTCCCACCGTTGGGTGGTGTACCTTCCTTATTCCAATCCCACATCCATGATCTTCTCCTCTCCTCTCGGGTCCGTGAACCCCCACTTTTCTTCTTCTCATTCGGGGCCTCCGGGTTTTCATTCTCGTTATTCTAGACCTCGGCCTATGCCCTCTCATCATCCTCATCCCGGGACTTCTTCTAATTCCCCTCCTCCGGTATCTCCAGGTTCTGTCTCTCGTTCTCCTTCCACGACTCTGTCGGATGATTCTCCTTCTTCTTCCCCGACCTTGTCGGGTGTCTCCTATTTTCCTTCCCCGACCTTGTCGGATGATTTTCCTTCTTCTTCCCCGCCTCTATCGGGTGATCGCTATTCTACTTCTCTGACCACGTCAGATGATTTTCCTTCTCATCTTCCTATTCATTCCTCACCCTTTCGGGCCCATTGCCCTTTTTCATGCTGTTTTCGAGGCTTTAGTCTGCCTTGATCTTAGTTAATCTCCATTTCTTCTATATTTAGTTCCTTGTTATCAGGGTCTCTGCATCCTAACGAGAGAGTTTTAGCCCTCGTCTCTCTTTATTTTTATTCTTCTTCGTCCAGTTTGGTGTTTGCCGCTCCTCCGTGCTAAAGAATCTTGATCCTTGTTATCCTTTCCTTTTCCTGTCAAGCAAGGCATACAAAAGCTCGTGCTACGCGAAGCTCGCTGATAAAGATTGCTTCAAGATGTTACTTTCACATTATGGATTTGCAAGGTATCTTTATTTTGTGCAAGAAACATACTTTCATTTCTATTATTCCTATTATTTCTGCGCATGGTTATAATGTTTATTCCTTAACATGATTGAGTGGCTTTAGGAGTATTTATTTAATTAGATCTTAACTTTCTGTCAAACAAAAAAGTTCGCTTCTGCAGCATCTCAGGCTGGTGATAACTCCATGCTGGGAGTCTAGTTTCTTTCACCGATCATTGAGGGTGACCTTTGAGCATGGGTTTTTCACAAACTTCACAGTGAGCTATAGCCGATCTCTCTAGAGCAACACCGTTGCTACTTTGGCCATACCATGGGTATGTACGAAGGCCTTTTCTTTTCTCTGCTCGGTCAAGTGCAGTGACAAGACATGGATGGATGAGATGACCAACCTAGGCGCTCCCTAATATGAGAGAGGTCTCAAATAGGGGCAGTCTTGACCCTCAAAAGTGAACTTTCAGGTAATATCTAGCCAATAAGGGCTATAAATCAATATGAGAATGAATTATGCAAAATTATGAATCGAAGGCATGGCAAGAGTGGCAGTACAGTTCCCCGCGGGACGTCATGAGCCCGGTCGCATGCGTGCCTAATAAATATGGGTCTAAAATCAAAGACGCAAAGTCCTGACGCAACAGACTGTATCTTGAGGGGTAGTTTGCCCTAGAAAGAATTGAAATCCTGATATCTCCCATCCTGCATTAAGCTTGTCTCCAATCTTTCTACTGCTTCTCCCTCTTAGGCTGGGTTGAATCCCAGGTATGGCCTTAGTAGGGGCATCGTTCTTTAGAGACGGTTGGTTATGGCGAGCCACCCTCACATGCACGCCCTGCTTAAGGGAAGCCTTTAATAAGGGGGGAGGAATGACGACCCCTAGCTAATAGTTTAAGCCCGTCTCTGGGTGCTGCAGATAGCTTTGTTCAAAATCTAAAAAAAATCAAATTAACCAAAAATCTAAAAAAAATCAAATATTATTCAAAAACCAAAAAAATCAAATATTGCCAAAAATCTAAAAAATAAAATATTATCAAAAATTTCTTAAAAAAATAAATATTATTCAAAAATCAAAATAAAAAAATCAAAAATAAAAAATTAAATATTGTTGAAAATCCAAAAAAAATCAGAAAATCAGAAAAATCTAAAAATATGTGTCTTTTGGTCTTTATTCATTTGTTTATCTGTTTTGAGGACATGTATGATCTGTTTGCTCAGTGTGCAGGTTGCAGGTATTCAAGCTTCCTTACTCTCTATCATTCACTTTGTCTCTTGTTCACGTGCTTCTGATCTGTTCTCTTTTCTTCAATCTTGTCTCTCGATCTGTTCTGAAGCTCGTGTCCTTCTCATGCTTAGCTTATGTCCTTACTAAGCTTTCGATCATTTCTTTGTGATAGGGCTCTTTGCCTCACGATTATGAACCCGGCAGTTCTGCTTCGTCTAATCTTGGGTTTGATTGAAGGGCATATTTGTCATGTCTCGTGTTGTCTCATCTCATGTTGCCATCCCACATGTGTTGTTGTCCCGTGTATTCTTGTCCCAACCATGTGTTGTCCCACTGCATTGTTGTCTTGTCCCACCATGTTCGTCATACATGTATGTTGTTGGTTTGTGTCTTGCATGTGTTGTTGGTTCGTCCTTTGTTATGTTATGTTGTATTGTCTTTCGTTCATTTATTCGTTTCGTTATGTTCATCTTTATGTTATGTTCATGTTGTTAGTTGTCTTATTTGAAAAATCCATAAAAATTTAAAAATCAGACAATCTAAAAAAATGTCGTTTCGCTTGGCAGGTAAGTCAGATATAGCTCTCTATCCCTTCTCATTGTTGTATTACTATATGGTATCTACATTATTATAGCCTCTCAAGGACCGGCTGGTTGGTCATGTGTTCTAGGATCTGATGTTCCCCTTTAACAAAAACGATGATGATCTAAGAGCATACGGTTAATCGTTGGATAAGCCGTTAGTTTGAGTCGGGTGGGGGACGATGGACTCTATCTCGCATGCCGTGGTTGCAAGAAGACTCTTGACCCCGTCTTGGCTTGGTCTAGCAATAGTATTCTTGAATACTTTCTATATAGCTTTCTTTGCATTTGTTTTGATGATTTCTTTATTTTAGACCAGCATGCATCATGTCATTTTTGAGCACTCACGTATCGTGATCCGTTTAAAGTTTCTCCTTAGCAATGGTTGATTGCACTTCAGCTCACTTGGATAAGAGATTTCTCATTCCACTCCGAACTTAAACGTCTTCTCTGATCTGCTCGCTTGGTCTGGTCGGCCAGCGTGATTCCTGTCGAGATTTTATTTCAGTTTTACTTTCTCCTTTTCCAGCTTTTCAGCTGTGTTTCTTTCCGATCCCCTCATTGTCTGTGGATTGTGCCCCCAATGAGGTTGGTCGTGTTTCCTTTCCTTTCTTAGTTAGCTCTCCAGGCATGTCTCGCCCTTGTCATCCATTCCGGGTGGTTAGTTCGACGTTTTTGGGAGAATTCCTGTCACTTGTTGGTTGTGACAGGTGTCTTTTGCCTTGATGCCCACTTTTCAGCTCTCTCTGCTTCATCTCTAATTTATCTCCATTTCACGTCGCTGTCACTTTCGCTCCATCTCCTTTCCATTTCACCTCCGCGTCGCTTTCACTCGCTCCCTTGCAAAGTAGACATCAAGGAGGGGCATCTATTGACACCCGTTTTTAGCCTGCAAGTCGAGTTGTTTCTCTTCTTGATCCTCTGTGATGCCTCGAATTACCCATTGTTTTGGAGCATTTCTTTGATCTGATTATGAGCACATTTCTTGATCATTCCCCATCCCTCTGAGTTTGGAAGCCATTTTCTATCAGTTCCCAACTATTTTGCAAGTTTCCATATGTTCCGGGACTATTCCCCATCATCCCCGATGGTCGGAATACATTGGGCTTGTAGTGGGAAGGAGGCTTCCCTCACTGGGCCGCCTAGCTCAGTGAGGCGGCTCTTACTGGGCAGCCAAGCTCATTGGGCCAGCCCTTTGTTGGACCACCAGGCATTGGGTGGAGGACATCTGCCTGGCCGCCTGTCACTGGGGTAGCGGCCATTGATGGGCCGCTACAGACAGTGGCGGCCCACTACTAGACCGCCACTATCATGTCTTCCTCCGAGTGTCGTGTTCGCCAATGGCTCTATTCTATGATTATCCTATTGTATAGTAGCAGTCTAGGCATGACCGTTTCTTCTTACAGGCGACCTCGCGATAGACCGTCTCTATAACAGAGAGTCCAGATGACCCTAAACTCTGATTTCTTTGCCGCTGGACTCTAAGGTTGATTTATGCTCGTCAGGGTCACCTTCTCAGGGCTTTATCTTCTCGAATATTCCACCAAATCGACTCTCGTTTATTTCTATCTCTTCTCCTCACTATTATCTCGAGTTTAAGCAACAGAACTCGAATTTTAGTGGAGTATATTCGCGGGAATCGTGAACAAAAGCTAAGGGTTTATATATTTTCGTGTAACAAAAATTCTTCCAGATTAGGCTTCGGGGCCACCTTCCAGCACGAATATCTTCTAGATCCTTCCACCAAATAGAGTCTCGTTTGTTCCTATCTCTTATCCTAACTATTATCTCGAGATTGATCCATAAATCTCGAGATTTTGTGGTCTCAATCCTGTGAAATCGAAGGAGAAAGGTTTGGGTTTCTGCAATCTCTATAAATTTGGCCGAGTTCGCAGTGCGCGAGGGGGGGCTCTTTCTCGACTCGGGGTGAAGCCATGCCGGATTGTCATCTCTCAACTTCGACTCCACTTCGAAGAGGGAAGTATTAACTTTCATTTTCATCTCTTTGGGCTCGTTTTCATTGCTCCTATCCCTAGTTCTCCTCTCTTACTTTCTGTAAATCATCACAAATTGCACTATTTATGCACGTTTCTGGATTTTTTCTCCGTTTTGCACAACACTTTTCTCTCTATTTTCTCCATCATTTTTCATGATTTCAAATCCTATGCATGCACAACACAACCACCTACTATTTGCACCCGTTTATAGGGGTTAAAAACCCTCCCCCGGTGCGTTCTCCCCCTTTCTTTCATGCTATTTTACCACTTCGGGGCATATACTACACTTCATATTCTAATGGGTTTTATCTCTTGGTGTGGCTTTGTTTTGCAGGAGATTGTTGATAGAACGTGAGGCCCTTGTTTTTTAGCCGGCTGGAAGGCGAGGAGGTGCACCCACATCAGTTCCTCGCGTCCCTTTTCAAGCGCGATCACATGTGTAGCGGCTTCCCTTCGGTCCGCGTCTTCTTCCTTACTTTCCAAGGTACACAGCGCCGTTGCACTCCTTTCTCCATTTCTTTGGTGCTGTAAATCCTTGGTGGCAATCACGGTCAGTTTCCTTTTTTTCATCACCCTTGTTTTCGTTGTCCATATTTCATGTTTATATGTATGTTTATATTTGCATAGTTTGGGGGCGGGGTAGATTAATCCATCTACGGTGGCGATCACGTGTTTGTCTTGGTATTTATCCATGCCTTGGTGTCATTACATCTCTACTTCATTTTATGTTTCATTGAAAGTCACTCATTACATTCACATTTCACACTTAAAGAAAAATATCAACACACATGCTTTTTTGGCGATCACGGTGGGACGCCTTGTGCCATTCGTGTTATTAGCATTGTTTGACCTGCTTCTCTGTGTTTGTTTGGTCCATTTTAGTCTCCTCAGATTTTTCATTTGATTTCATGTTGTTTTCTGCTCTCTGGTGTTTGTGCGGTCCCCTGAGGGCCATTTTCTTCAGCTAGCGGTCTGTCGCGAGACCGCAGTCTTTGTTCTCAGGTATGTCTGCTTCTGTTAAATTTTGTTCTCTATTGTTTTCTATCTCCTGGTGTGTTGCGGTCCTCTTAGGGGCGTCTCTGCAGGTTGCGGTCATTTAGGAGACCATATATTCCTCTCAAGTATGCGTTACGAGTCCTATCACTGTTCAGTTCAGTTTCTGTCTGTCATTTTTTTACTATTCTCTAGTTGATTGCGGTCCTTCCGGGACCGTCTCCTTTACATTGCGGTCATCTCTGTGACCGCTACTTTGTCACAGTCTGCACCCCGAGGCTTACTGTTGAGTTCTATTATTTATCATTTGATACTTGCTATTGGGTGTTGTTTATCTCCCCTAGGTTATCATTCATATCCATGTTATTATGTGCATGTTTACATCATTGTTTGATCATTGATTGTTAGTTTTTAGTCTAGAATTTGCATGCACTCCAGTGCACATAGGATCATCCATTTTTCATATCGTAGTTGCATATCTACATTGATAGGAGATCCTCTCGTCTCCATATTCCTTGGAGTCGACTAGGTGATCCTATCCGGGACCTCTGTAAGCCCCCGCGAGCCGTGAATCCCCACATGAACGCCGGGCATGTTGTACCTTTACCACCCCATGTCTAGGTTGCATCCGTGAGAGGGAGTCTACACCTAGAGTCAACCAAGTCCCTCAGTCCACCCCCATTAGGAATCCTATTTTTGAGAGAACATTGATTTAATTGAAATCACTAAGGTTCTTAAAGGGGAAACACATAAAAATTTCGTGCATCATTATAACTTGGTTAATCTTGGTTGCCTCTCATCCCCTCTCTTGTTTGTGCATTTTGTTAGTCATCCCGTTCAGGTGTGCTTATTAGTTGTTGTCATTCTCTTTGTGATAGGTGCCACGTTGCATGTGGAGTTGCTTTACGTTCACAGGATCTTCTCCTAAGGGCAATTCCTCTTTCATCTCCTATTTCAACCCCTTGTTTGATTCCGCTATGTCGTCCTATGATTTCTCTCATTCCCGTGAGGACTCCCTTCCTTAGGGCCTTCTAGAGGACCCGTCAAGGGTTACGCCTGTCCAGTTAGGGGAAGGGTCCGCCCCCCCTCTATCTGCTGCCATTGAGGGTGGTCAACCCTCTCTTTCCAATCCTCCTGCCCACAATTCCGCAGGTCAGATTCTTCAAATGATGGCCCAGCTAGATCCGGCCTAGCTTCAGGTCTTCTATCAGGCCTTGTAGAGGTCAGACGCCCCGTCTCCTACTGCTCCCCAGGGTTGTCTGCTACCTCCACCTCTCCGTCCATGGTTAATGGGCTAGGGGCCTCATCTGCTGCCCCGATTGATCTTACCCCGTTCCAACCCAAGATTCTTCGTTTCTCTAGTTTGGAGGCGGGCCAATCTTCTAGTTCGGCCCATCAAATTTTTGATAAAGGGAAGACTAGGCTCCTTCCATCTTCCCAGGTTGACCCGTATGGGTCCGTCCCTCCAGCGCCGCAGGCTCTCGTGGGCCCGACTGATTTCTTGCATCCTCAGGCTGGGACCGCCCATTTAGCTTACACGGATATGGGTCCCTCCTTGGCCCAATATCCTTCTTATGGGCTTCCCCCTCCATCTACTTATCCTTCGGCCCCTCACACCGGGTCCGCTCCTTTCGCTTTACCTCCTCCATCCTGAGAACGAGAACTTTTCAATAAGTGGGCTGCCATGTAGCAACAGCTTGACCTCCTTCAGAAGCGGGTCGGCCCACAGTCCTTAGTTGATGTCCCAGTTCCCAGTTTTCACAACATTTATTTCCCTTCTCAGTCAGAGCTCCCCACGTACCGAAAGTATGATGGGAATGGTAATCCTTATATCAATGTGAGGGACTTTTTATATGAGTCGGCGCAATTCTAGTATGATGATCGCCTCATGACGTATCTATTCCGCCGCTCATTAGATGGGGTTGCCTTGGAATGGTTCTATGCTTTGCCATTGGAGGATGTAGAGAGCTTCAAAGTCGTCAAGGAAAAGTTCATCCAGAGATTTCAAGACCGAGTCGGCCCGGAATATTCATTTACCGAATTGGTGGTCGAGAAGATGAAGGCCGATAAGGATTTTACAACATATGCTGATAGATTGAGGCAGAAAGCTACTCGTGTGCCTGGTCATATTCCGGAGGAAGAGAATGTTAAGTTTCTCATTTCCAACGCCACCCTTACCTTCTGGAAAATTCTAGCCATGTTCTGGAACATTACCAACATTCTAACCTTCCGGAACATTACCAACACACACCAGCTGTATAGTAGGGCCAGATTTATCTAGACCCAGTTTAAAGACTGCCCCATTCATACCCTTTTTGAGGCCCAAAAGCCCAAATACACTAAAACGTCTTAGGGGCCAGTTACCGAGGGAGTCCAAACTAATGAACAAGTGCAAGCCTTTAGTTTCCCCAACCAACCCGCACCACCTCGCTTCCAGCAACCTCCTAGCAACCCTCAGTTCCCCACTCCACCAAATGACCAACCATCCTTCCCCGCTCCCCAGCTGCCACAACAGCCACCACAATACCATAACGTCCCTTCGCCAAACGGCTATGCACCTAAGCTTCCGGGTCCTAAGAGAGCCCAGTACCCTCCCTTGCCTGAAACCCTTCCAGATATCTTCTCCGCCCTCATGTCCACTGGTGTTTTGCAACTTCCTCCGGAACGGCCGAACTGGAACCCGGCCGTTGACCAGACTAGACACTGCATTTTCCACCGACAGCACGGGCACACGATTGAGAGTTGTTTCCCGTTTAGAGATTTTGTTTATGATTTACATGAAAGGCAGCGTATCGATTAGGCCGAGATGCACAAGGTGATCACGGAGATCAAGGAAAGAAGAACACAGCAGCCACAGCCGCCTCAGTAGCCCCAACAACAACCGCAGCCGCAACAGCAGTAGCAGCCTCCACAAGATTTGGGGATTCATCAGAATCCGATGGCTAACCATCCGCCCGCTCCGCAACTTCAGCCGCTGGTACTGGCTCTGGTAAACAGTGTCCATCGCCCAGCTCACAATGCTGGGTGGTCTTATGATGATGAGTCTTCTCACCTCATGGCCCTCCACCTCCCCTTTGTAGATGTTTTATCTACCCCGCCCCCTAACTATGCTAATATCATATGAGCATGATCAAGCATGGAGGATAATGAACAAAGGGGGGCGATAAGAGATAGAAGAACTGACCGTGATCGCCACCAAGGTTGCAGTAACGCCAAAGGATGAAGAAAAGAGAAAAACGGCGCCATGTACCTTGGAAAGATGACTTGATCACACTTAAGAATGGGGTGCGGGGAACTTTATGGATTACACCTCCTCTCCTTCCAGCCGGCTAGAGGAAGAAGGCCTCACGTTGTATTCATGCTCTCCTGCAAAACAAAGATCAACACAAAGATAAAAACCCATTAGAACATGTATGTAGCATCAATCCCGGAGTGATAAAATAGGGGTAAAGATTGAGGGAGAACGCACTCGGGGAGGGTTTTTAACCCCTGTGGAAGGGTGAAAATAATAGGTGTGTATGTTGTGATGAGATAGAAATAAATAGGGGGGAAAAACACGCAGCACAACTATGGGGAGAGTGCATGCAAAATGGAGAAAAGCGCAGGTTGTAGTAGAAAATAGAAATTTGTTATGATTTTGAGAATTAGAGGATGAATAACTAAGAAAATAAAGAGAGATAGAAAGCCCTTGAACGTGAATTCGAAGATAATACTTCCCTCTTTAGGTTAGGGTTGAAGCAGAAGGTTGACGACGCAGCATGGCTTCGCCCCGAATCGAGAAAGAGCCCCCCTTCGCAAGTGCGAACTGGGCAGTTTAAATAGGAGCAGAAAAGCCCTAGAGTTTAAGTCTGAGATGAACACCCAAATTAGGGGATTTAGATGCACAAATCTCCAGATAATAGTGGGGATAAGAGTCATTGATCAATTAGAGTCGATCTGGAAGCTTCTTCTCGGAGAAAATAGATCAAACAAGGTCTCCAAAGAGTCCCACGGCGAAGAAATCGGAGTTCAGGAAGTTCAAGACTCTCTTTCTGGCAAATGATCTATCGAAGGGCCATTTTTTTGATGAAAACGGTCATGGAAGGACCGCAAGGCTATGGCAAACGGTCTAGGGGGTGACCGCAAGGCTTCAGGGGTGAAATGGGACGATTTCGAATATGTTTGGGGCCTAGCGATCTAGTGATGACCATTTTTTATGGCCTAGCGGTCTTCCCAGGACCGCTAGGCTACTGGAAAAAAATTTATGGATAAATTTTACATGACGTTAGAAATCGGAGCATATCTCAAAAATGGTGTAGAACTAGCGACACTGGTAGAGAAAGAAATTGTAGATAACCAAAATATGAACAACTTTCATGAAAAGATCAAGTGAGAAAATGATCAGAAGAGGGATAAAATGGGGGCAAGAACAGAGAGAAGAAATTCTGGGACGTAGGTGAACAGTGCAGCCTGCCAGAAAAATGCAAATAACTTGAAATCAGTGGAGAACTGGCTAATGACGTAGAAGAAGAAAATGTAGAGTTTTAAAAGATGAACAACTTTGGGGAAGGGCACTTAATGAATAGGGGAACATAAGTGGATCAAAAATGGCCATTTTCAAGACTACACAGTGAAAAGGGTCGAATGCTTGATGAAAAGTCGACCTAAATGGGCCGCAAGTTGACTTGGAAGGCTAGAAGTTGATGAGATAAGCTCCAGGGCTCTAAGAAATCATCATCTCCGAAGTCCAAAAGCTACGGAACAATGAAATGGGCTCAAAATCCGTCCAAGGAAGGCTCCAAAACAATGGTTAATTAGGGACATCAAAATGACGACTAAGAGAAATAACTCAACTTGCGGGCTAAAAATGGGTGTTGTTGAGTCCCGAAGGGTGGCAATCAAGAGGGGAGGGGTGAATTGATTTGCTAGTTAAAAACTTTTCCTTAATAAAAACATGATTATTTAAGCATACAAGCACTAAGCCTCACATGAACATGATCTCACTTGTGAAGTCACGTGGAAATGGGTGTGTGAAGAAGATATAAAAGGTGTACACTCAACTCACCGAGAAGCCCACTCGTTAAGATAACGAAGATGCATACCACAAATGAACGCACAGAGTTTTTAGGTGGTTCGGGTACACTGCAGTGTCCCCTACGTCCACCCCTCACACTTGAGGATTAAGACTTCACTATGAGTGAGCCACACACACGCTGTGAATAACAACAACAACACACACGGCAACCAACTTTGGTCACCACACACAGCTCGTGTCACAGATACGAGCACACACACTCACAAGATCATTTAATGAGTTTAACGAATAACAGCAAGAACTCCACACAAGATATAGAAATGAAAAGATCAGATTAGGAGACAAATGATGTGATTTAGAGCTCCCACTTTCTCTTTTCCAAATGAGCTTTAACACTTCTGCAGGTTGATGACGATTCTAGAAGAAGAGGAAGATGAACAGTTGTTGATCTTCTATTGCAGCTTGAATCTGGAAGTAGCTTCACATAACTAGATGTTTGAAGGCTTGAGACCCTTCTTTTCTTTCACGTACATGTACAGATCTAAGTGGCAGAACCCCTCTGCGAAGCAGAAACCTCCCGTCTCCCGTTCACCTTCGCAACGCCTCCATGTACACGATCAATTGCCTTATATGATTAGAGCCCAAAATAAAAAATATTTAATGACCTGAATAGTCAACAAACATGATTAGATGCAGATCCACAATTTTCGGAATTATTTGAGCTCATTTTGACTGAAAAAGAGCACTTTCGGCGCTGAAACACGAAGTCGTAAAAGGACGCGCCGAACTCCATTATTTCATATAAACAAAACGACAACCGCAGGTGTCGACACTAGTGTCGACACCAGTGTCGACACTTGGTCGACACCCACTCCAAACCCATAGATATAAAGCGCTAAAACAAGTATTAAGAGCTTAAACATGGTTTAACAAGAGTATTAACACAAAACAAAACTAATAACAATATAAACTTAATGTGTCGACACTAGTGTCGACACCTGTGTCGACACTAGTGTCGACACACACTCGCGGAAAGGGAACCCAGCAACAACACGTGTCGACACAGGTGTCGACACATATGTCGACACCTATGTCGACACACAAAACAAAAGGAACGGGAACTGTACAACAGAATACATAGGTGTCGACACATACTGTGAACTTAGTAAAAAAAAAAAACACCGTGAAGCCCCACAACACGTGATAAAAATGAAACAAGTTACCAACGATGTTGAATACATTAAGATTGAAGATCTTACCTGCAAAAACAACATAATTGGATCAAATTGAGTTCAATTAAATTTCACATATATTATCAAACACAAGTATCATGGTGATAAAAAAATATGTGCATTACATGAATAATATAATGAACAATGTAGTTATATATATCACCACGTACCTCTGGACTTACCTTACTTCATCATTGATATACAAGAGTTTGGATCTTTAAACCAAGTGAGTAAAGAGTTGATTCACTCGCATCTCATAAGAAAACAACTTATAGCAATTGTTCATCATCAAAACAATCCACACATCATATCTTGGGGTTAAACAATCTCCCCCTTTTTGATGATGACAAAAAAATGCTATGAGTAAAGATTTAAACAATGTAACTAGAGTGGTGAAAAAAAATATCACATGATAAACCATCCACACCCACCACACATAATAAACCATCCACAACCACCATTCATGCAGTGAATCATTAACGTATATAAAGTGAGTGGTTTAGACAATCACAACTATAATAAGAAGTTCACAGCCAAACTAACAAGCCTCTTTTAGTGATTTTTGATTAAGAGTACAAAACAAAAAGATGAAACAAAGAATGACCATGCAATGAACTAAGACAAACATGAAAAACCATAAAGACATAACACACAACAACCTTAAGAAGGAAAACATGTATGACCACACAAGCATACCTAACACACATAGCATATAGATAACTCTCCCCCTTTGGCAACATCAAAAAGAAGGGGGAACCACACCAACTAGAAGCATATGCCATAAAGAGGAGCAAGACTTAAGCGGGACCGGAGTCTGGCGGAGGAGGACTTGAGCGAAAAAATGCAAATAGATCATTGAACGCCTGGTTGTGAGCATCAAAGGAAGTTTTGAGATAATCAAGGGAGCTGTTGATATTCTGAAAAGCCTCAAGATATGTGGTATGATTTTGCTTCAATTCAGCAACATCTTGGGTAAGAGTATCCACGGACTCCCGAAGCTCACCTACGTCTCCACTCAAAGTCTCCAAAGATAATTCCATCCCCTCAGCCTCATCCGTGTCTTTATCAGTGTGCTTGTCTTGCATAGATTTCAAAATACGAACAAGACGACCGTCACGGGTTCTCTCATAACCCATATTCTTGCATACAGATTTGAGGGTATAGATATCGCCTGCACGTAATTGCTGAAACCTTTCTTGACCCAAGGGAATATCAAGCAGACGAAAAACTCCTGTCAAAGCTGCAGCATATGGAAGTGTCCTGTTCGGATTATGATAACACCCGAGAATGTGACTATGGATAAGTGTAGGAAAATTAAATGGCCGCCTTTGTAATATGCTGGAGATAATAAATATCTGCAGAACGGTAACTCTTTCACGGCCACCAGCTATAGGAATCAGAATAGTAGTCACCATATGATGAAGAATCCATTGCAGAGGAGGAAAATGATTAGCATTCAAGTTTTCAACAGATGTATCATGCATCTCTTCCCCAGTAAGCAATTTATAAACCACAGCTTCATCACATGCAACAATCCCATACATATCTCCATGATCTGGTAAATCAAAAGCTGCGGCTAAAAGAGATTGAGAGATTTGAAACGGTTTACCATTTACCACCGTCATATACTTGACCCCTTGGAGAACCATATTGCCATAAAACTGATGGACAAGAGAATGATATATTTTCCGATGATCAACCATAAACGAAATTAAATTCGATTGAATTTGTAATAATGGAACCAATTCAGGAAGACCTTACTTGAAATCTTCAATATGCACAGCTCGTGGTCGTAAAAGTTTCCGTTCCATCATTTGAAATTGAGCAGGTGTGGGTGCCTGCGAGAAGGCATGTTGCTCTTTACTTTTGGCCCTAGTTTCCCTTTGGCGACTAGATTCTTCCATAGGCTTTTTGCCACTTGCAGCACGCTTGGGTGACATGGAATGCAATGGAGACTAGAATGGTTGAAATAGAATGCGCTTGGTAGAACGAGACTATCTTTCCGCAAGATATACTTTTGATCCACTAATCAACCACACAAAATAGCATCAAGGCGTGAACAACGAACTGACCACGGTGGCTAGATGAAGAGTGGGGCTGCGCCACCACCGCCGCGAGACCAAGGAAGAGAGGAGGAAGACGCCCAGCCCGTCGCCGTCCAAAGGAGGAGAGGGAGACGCCCTAGCCCGCCGCGGCCAAAGGAGGAGAGGGGGAGGTGCCGCGCCCCAGCCGCCGCTGACCGAAGAGAGGGGAGGTGGGGGTGTCGACACCCACAGCGCCAAAGGGTCTGGCCGCCGCCGCAGCCAAGAAAGAGGAGGAGAGCCGGAGTCGACACCGCCAAAACCCAAATGCCCACGGGAGTGAAGAGCAGGGGAGTGAGGGAAAAGAGATATGGGGAAGTAAAAGAGATGGGAATGAGAGTTTTAGGGCAAGGAAGTGATAACATGAAGGATAGAATAAAAAATGGGAAGATAATACCAAGGAAAATGTCGAATTTGATGGAGTAAAAGTATCGACATATAATGTCGACATCTAGAGTGAAGTTGAACAACATTTTGCCGACAATAAAATTTCAGAAGTGCAAGAATTAGAGATTAATCCCCAAAAAGTAGAATGAGATAAACAAGATTTTCGAAAGGGGATGATAAAAGAAAATTGACATAAAGAGGACATTCTTTGATAGTATTTGATCAATTTCGCCTAATTCCAAAACCAACTGTCCGGAAATTAACTTAAGCTTGAACTCAGAAAGGCATTGCTTTATTTTCAAGGAACAGCCATAGAAAATCAAGGAATTACAATATTTTGGGTTTTTCAAATAAACATAATCATGCAGGGATGTATTACACACACACACACGATGCAAGGCATACAATATGATGAATATGCATGATCAAAAATTACACCAACTAGTGGTGAAAATGCAAATGCATGTGAACAACCAGACAAATGCAAAACACTAACTACTGTCTAGACGACAAATGCCCAACTCCCTTCTAAAAGAAGTGAATTTATCTTCATTAAGGGGTTTAGTGAAGATATCAGCAATCTGATTATTTGTGTCAACAAATTTTATTTCGACGTCCCCTCTACTAACATGATCACGCAGAAAGTGATGCCTAACTTCAATATGCTTTGTGCGAGAATGATGCACTGGATTCTTAGATAGATTGATTGCAGAAGTGTTGTCACAGAGAATGGCAGTGTTTCTTAGTGTGATGCCAAAATCAATCACTTGTTGTTGTATACAGAGCACTTGGGCAACACAACTTCCTACAGCCACATATTCGGCTTCGGCAGTTGATAAAGCCACAGAATTTTGTTTCTTGGAGGCCCATGAAACCAAACAACCTCCAAGGAATTGACAGTACCCACTCGTGCTCTTACGGTCTATTTTGCAACCCGCGTAATCGGCATCAGAATAAGCAATTAATTCAAGACTTGAAGTACGCGGAAACCACAAACCCAATTCACAAGTACCAGCAATATATCTAAAAATTCGTTTCACGGCCGACATATGAGATTCTTTAGGATTAGATTGAAACCTAGCACACAAACATACAGCATATTGAATGTCGGGCCTGCTGGCAGTCAAATACAACAAGGATCCAATCATACTCCTAAAAAGGGTCTGGTTTACTGATTTACCTTGAGGGTCTTGATCAAGTTTTAGAGCAGTGGACATTGGAGTAGCTTGTGGTTTGGTTGTTGTCAGATTGAATTTCTTCAGCAACTCCAGGGCATACTTCCTTTGATTTATGAACAAGCCGTCATCCGTTTGTGTCACCTGTAATCCCAAGAAATATGTTAGCTCTCCCATAAGACTCATTTCAAACTCACTCTGCATTAGTTTAGCAAAGTCTTTACTGAGAGCATCTTTAGTGGAGCCAAAAATAATGTCATCTACATACACTTGAACGATTAGAATTTCCTTACCATTCAGTTTAGTAAAAAGAGTTTGATCAACCTTACCTCGTTTGAATCCATTCTGAATGAGAAATTCACTTAACCGTTCATACCACGCACGGGGAGCTTGCTTCAGCCCATAAAGAGCTTTATCAAGCTTATACACGTAGTCCGGATGCTCCGTATCTTCAAACCCCGGCGGTTGCTCCACATACACATCCTCCTGGATATAACCATTTAAAAAGGCACTTTTAACATTCATTTGAAATAATTTTATGTCATAGCAACATGCAAAAGCTAATAAAATCCTCACTGCCTCGAGTCTTGCTACAGGAGCAAAAGACTCATCAAAGTCAATTCCTAGTTCCTGGCTATACCCTTGGGCCACAAGCCTAGCCTTGTTCCTAGTTACCACCCCTTGATCATTTGTTTTGTTCCGAAAAATCCATTTTGTTCCGATCACTGAGTGGTTTCTAGGACGTGGCACAATGAACCACACTTTGTTTCTTTGAAACTGATGTAGTTCTTCTTGCATAGCCAAGATCCAAGAATCATCTTTTAAGGCATCTTCAATGGAGTGAGGTTCAGATTGAGAGAGTAAAGCAACGAAATCCATGTTTTCAACTTCCCTGAATGAAGACCGCGTCTTTACTCCTTCTTCTATGTTACCAATGACATCCTCTGGATGATGGTCCTTTGTGAAGGTCCATTGTTTTGGTAGCTGTTGTTCAGCTTGAGCTTCTTGATTTTGATCAATTTCTTGAGGGTCTTTTGTTTCTTGTTTCTCAGCTCTATCTTCCTTCTTTTGGATATCATCGTTTTCTAACTCATCATCCTGCAAAACAAATCCTTCATTAGATCTATTTGTAGATGATTCATCAACTATAACATGAGGGCTTTCTTCAACAACAAGAGTTCTCAAATTGTAAACTCGATATGCTCTTGAGTTGATAGAATAACCAAGAAATATACCTTTGTCACTTTTAGGATCGAATTTTGCCAAGTCCATTTTACCATTGTTATGAATGTAGCAAATTGATCCAAAAGGTCTAAAGTATGAAATGTTTGGCTTCTTACCTCGGTACAGCTCATATGGTGTTTTCTTCAAGAGAGGTCTTACCATGGCACTGGTTGATGATGTAGCAGGCGGTGTTTACTGCTTCATCCCAAAAATACCTTGGTAAGTTATTTTCATTTAGCATAGTTCTGGCCATCTCAATTAAGGTCTTGTTCTTTCTTTCAACAACCCCATTCTGTTCAGGGGTTCTTGGTGCGGAGAAGTCATGCATATAGCCTTGAGTCCTGCAAAAATTGCTGAATTCATGGTTATCAAATTCTCTACCATGATCACTCCGCACGGTTTTGATACAGCACCCTTTTTCATTTTGAACTTGCCTGCAAAATGCTTCAAATTCTGTCAGGGCATTATTTTTATGAGAAAGAAAATACACCCAACAAAATCTAGAGAAATCATCCACAATTACAAAACCATAAAGTTTACCACCCAAGCTATGAGTTCTGCTTGGTCCAAACAGATCGATGTGGATTAATTCGAGAGGCCTTGATGTGGTTACATCATTCTTGCACTTGAATGATGTTCTTGTTTGCTTACCCATGCTGCAAGCACCACATACTCCTTCGCCATTAACCTTCAATTTAGGCAAGCCAACCACCAATTCATTTCTGGAAAGTTTAAGCAAAACATTGAAACTGGCATGCCCAAGGCGGCGATGCCATAACCAAGCATCATCGTTGTTCCTTGCAACCAAACATAATTTTTCATGAGATGCATCATCCAGATCTATCATATACACATTGTTATGCCTGAAACCGATGAACTTAATTTCATGAGTGTTTCTATTCACAATAGTACAATTGTTAGAATCAAAGATCACATTACAACCTTTATCACAAAGTTGACTGATACTTAAAAGATTATGATGTAAACCCTTCACATGCAAGACATTCTCAATAGCGTGATTTTGATTCTTACCTATCTTACCTTCTCCAATGATTTTACCTTTATCCTTACCACCGAATGCCACTATCCCACCATCCTTTTCATGCAGGTCTGCAAACAAATTTTTGTTTCCAGTCATATGACGAGAGCAGCCACTGTCCAAGTACCATTTGCTTCCTTGAGCTCTCAAACAGACCTGCAAAACACCACAAGAATACTTATGCAGATTTTGGTACCCAAGCAAGCTTGGGTCCACGATGGTTAGATACATGAGGCCTTGGAGGCCAATTTATCATCCTGGCAGAATATTCATCATCAAATCTCATGGTTCTGCAATCATACATATCATGGCCCATTCTACCACAATAGAAGCAAGTAGAGAATCTATTTTCACGGTTTCTTTTCCTGTACATATTTATAGTAGTATTATGCACATGTGTGTTTGATGATGATGGTAATGAGCTTCTTGGAATCCATGAGGTCATGAGTGTTTTAGAGTGAGATGCATTCCCTCTTTCCATTTTAGCAAAAACATTCTTCAGCTCATTAATCTCAAGTAACAAGATTTCAGTTTTCTTTTCAGCAGTTTCCTTTTCATGATTGCAAGTGATTCTTTCCAACTTTTCTTTTTCCAATTCCATTTTCAAATCTTCATGCATTTTGGTAAAGGTGTTTTGATCATCACGCATGCATGAACTTTCTTCTTCAAACAATTCTATCTTGGACAAAAGAGTTTCATTTTTACATTTGAGATTATCAATTTCAGATTTCAACGAATTGCAATTCTCACAATGATTTTTAACATGCACAAGATGCTCAATCTTCTTTTTCAAAAGTTTATTTTCAGATTTAAATTTTTTACATTTTCCATATAATGATTCATATGCAATTTGCCATTGTTCACATGTAAGAGTTTCAGAATCAGAATCTACCTCATTTGAGACGTCTTCGTCTGCCATGAAACATAGATTCTTGACGAGCTCGTCCAAGTCACCTTCATTTTCAGATCCTTCTTCATCTTCGTCGCTCCAAGTGGCGACCATTGCCTTAGGCTTCTTGAATTTTCCTTTCTTGAATCTCTTCATCAAATCAGGGCACTCACCTCGCATGTGGCCAGGCTTCTTGCATTCATAACAGATCACTTCATGTTTTTTGCTGTTTTCATTTTTCTTAGGACCTTGCCTTCTTGGACCTTTTCTGAATTGACCACCAAACTTCCTAGTATTTTTGACAAATTTTCTTGCCCTTCTGGTGATCATAGCAACAAGCTCCTCATCTTCAGTGTTAGCCGAGGAGCCTTCCTCACTTTCCTCAGATTGTTGCGAGTTCACTTTCAAGGCCACGGTTGAGGCAACCTTCTTCTTTTTGTGATCTTCCTCGCTCCTTTTGATGTTTATTTCATAAGTCATCAAGGAGCCGACCAGTTCGTCCAATGTCAAAGTACTGAGGTCTTTTGAATCTTCAATCACAGTGGCCTTTGTGTGCCATTGAGGTGATAAAGATCTCAGCACATTCCTCACAAGCTCTCGATTTGAATACTCCTTTCCAAGAGCCTTCAAACCATTCGTAATTTCCATCAGCCTTGCAAACATTTCAGAGATGGATTCTTCTGGTTTCATCATGAATAACTCATAATCGCGAACCAAAAGATTTGATTTGGTCTCCTTAACTTCAGAAGTTCCTTCGTAGATCAAGCGTAGCTTGTCCCACATTTCCTGCGCAGAAGCACACATAGAAATTCGTGAGTATTCGTTTGGATGAATAGCACACTGGATTATATTCATGGCTTTAAAGTTTGCTGAACAATGTCCGATATGTTCATCATCCCAATCATCCTCATTTTCAGGTAACTTATAAGGACCTTTGTTTATCACATTCCACACATCATACTCTTGAGCACGCAGAAAAACGTACATCCTATTTTTCCAATAAGTATAATTAGTTCCATCGAAAAATGGAGGTCTGTGAACAGAATGCCCTTCAGGCATCATCCCTCTGTTTGCCATAACTGGGATCGCACTCTTCGACCGTGTGGTCGAAACAACTAGAGACCAAAGCTCTGATACCAATTGTTGAGTCCCGAAGGGTGGCAATCAAGAGGGGAGGGGTGAATTGATTTGCTAGTTAAAAACTTTTCCTTAATAAAAACATGATTATTTAAGCATACAAGCACTAAGCCTCACATGAACATGATCTCACTTGTGAAGTCACGTGGAAATGGGTGTGTGAAGAAGATATAAAAGGTGTACACTCAACTCACCGAGAAGCCCACTCGTTAAGATAACGAAGATGCATACCACAAATGAACACACAGAGTTTTTAGGTGGTTCGGGTACACTGCAGTGTCCCCTACGTCCACCCCTCACACTTGAGGATTAAGACTTCACTATGAGTGAGCCACACACACGCTGTGAATAACAACAACAACACACACGGCAACCAACTTTGGTCACCACACACAGCTCGTGTCACAGATACGAGCACACACACTCACAAGATCATTTAATGAGTTTAACGAATAACAGCAAGAACCCCACACAAGATATAGAAATGAAAAGATCAGATTAGGAGACAAATGATGTGATTTAGAGCTCCCCCTTTCTCTTTTCCAAATGAGCTTTAACACTTCTGCAGGTTGATGACGATTCTGGAAGAAGAGGAAGATGAACAGTTGTTGATCTTCTATTGCAGCTTGAATCTGGAAGTAGCTTCACATAACTAGATGTTTGAAGGCTTGAGACCCTTCTTTTCTTTCACGTACATGTACAGATCTGAGTGGCAGAACCCCTCTGCGAAGCAGAAACCTCCCGTCTCCCGTTCACCTTCGCAACGCCTCCATGTACACGATCAATTGCCTTATATGATTAGAGCCCAAAATAAAAAATATTTAATGACCTGAATAGTCAACAAACATGATTAGATGCAGATCCACAATTTTCAGAATTATTTGAGCTCATTTTGACTGAAAAAGAGCACTTTCGGCGCTGAAACACGGAAGTCGTAAAAGGACGCGCCGAACTCCATTATTTCATATAAACAAAACGACAACCGCTGGTGTCGACACTAGTGTCGACACCAGTGTCGACACTTGGTCGACACCCACTCCAAACCCATTGATATAAAGCGCTAAAACAAGTATTAAGAGCTTAAACATGGTTTAACAAGACTATTAACACACAAAAAAACTAATAACAATATAAACATAATGTGTCGACACTAGTGTCGACACACACTCGCGGAAAGGGAACCCAGCAACAACACGTGTCGACACAGGTGTCGACACATGTGTCGACACCTATGTCGACACACAAAACAAAAGGAACGGGAACTGTACAACAGAAACGAAATGTGAACAGTATGTGTCGACACCGGTGTCGACACATACTGTGAACTTAGTAAAAAAAAAAAAACACCGTGAAGCCCCACAACACGTGATAAAAATGAAACAAGTTACCAACGATGTTGAATACATTAAGATTGAAGATCTTACCTGCAAAAACAACATAATTGGATCAAATTGTGTTCAATTAAATTTCACATATATTATCAAACACAAGTATCATGGTGATAAAAAAATATGTGCATTACATGAATAATATAATGAACAATGTAGTTATATATATCTCCACGTACCTCTGGACTTACCTTACTTCATCATTGATATACAAGAGTTTGGATCATTAAACCAAGTGAGTAAAGAGTTGATTCACTCGCATCTCATAAGAAAACAACTTATAGCAATTGTTCATCATCAAAACAATCCACACATCATATCTTGGGGTTAAACAGGTGTCAACAGATGCCCCTCATTGATGTCCGCTTTGCAATGGAGCGTGCAAAAGTGGTGTGGAGGTGAAATGGAATGGAGATGGAGCGAAAACGACAGTGACATGAAGTGGAGATGAAGCAGAGAAAAAGCGTAGAGAACTGATAAGCAGGTATCAAGGCAAAAGACACCCGTCACAACCAACAAGCGACAGGAATTCACCCGAAAATGCTGGACTAACTGTTAGTGTTGGTGTGCTACATGCCAATTTAGGGTCGAGTAGACCCGATAAATGTACGATCTTGTTCATTATTAATAAAGTGGTGTTTGAGCGTAAATATGCGATTGTGTTACTTTACGTTGTCCCTAGGATATGTGGTTGAAAAGTCAGCTCGAGATGGGATCTCGAACATGAGATTGACTTTACATGTACACATGCCTTAAACTGTTCCTGGTTGGAGGGTAATCACTCGGGGACTTTGATTACCTATTAAACCAGTACACATGATGTGTCAGTGACCAGTCTCATGGTCATTGGTGCGGGTCACCAACACATATGTCTAGGTGTATGTCCTTGGAGGATGTACACTGAACTGATCCGCTATTAGATCTTCAGATGGTTGATTATACCTAATGTCAACTGAAGATCCAACTGTTTCAGTAGCATCGTTGGTCCTTTGACCTGAGACATTGATCGGATCTTACACGAGGACTGGAATGGTTTAATTACTTGGCTAAGTGACTTTAACCATAAGTCATGAGTTGCCGAGTCATTAACCACTCCAGGATACATGTGAAGATCATCAATGGTCAAGAGGGGATCGCTCACTGTCGGGTATATATCAGACAGTTAATGGGTCATGATATTGACGCTCCGTTAAATCCCTGGCTAGGGTCGTGTGAGTTCATTTAAAATGGACGTCATCCACTTTAAAGAGGTTATAGTCAAATGGCACGATCATGGGGTTTGACAGAAACCATACCCTCTATCGTACCAGACTCATAGAAGGAGCGAGGGATTATATCGATGCGGTAACTGTGGACTTACAGGTACCAGACATACTTGTTTAAACCCGACGTCCTCTAAGATCACGCAGATTTACTTGACCCAACGTGATCGAAGGTTCGAGATAAATTAAACTATTATTCGGCTCTTGTAGAAGCGAAGAATACATTTAATTTACTTCTAATTGGGAATTAGTAGTTAATGGGCCTTAAACTAGAGACTATGGGCCTAGAGGATCACACACAATGGATTATTGGGTGACGGATTATTATTATACAAATGTATGTATTATTTCCATTTAATTACTTTTGGAAAGGAGTGTAAATAGAGCTTAATACACATGTATAATATGAGATAGGACATATATACAGTTTTGATCTTTTGGAGCCCTTTTCAAATAAGCCTACACTCTATATATAGAATCCTACGTGAAACTCATTCGAGCTTCTTCCAATCTCTCTTGGCTTAACCAAGTATTAAGGGTTAAGAGAGAGGATTAGGTCCTCCCCCCTTTCCTTCCTCTTGCTCTCTCTCTCAAGAAGGTGAAAGGGTCGGGGAAGGTCCGTGCTGGGGGGTACCGTCACTGCAGAAGGGTCCGTCTAGATCTGCTCTAGAGGCCGTGCAGTTATGCGGCTCGGTATTCTGCATCGGGCATAGCGGACAGCGTCGTTCCGCGCAAGGTATAAACATGCAACCTGTAATTAGGCGGGTTGGAGTATTAGAAACACTGATTAGAGCACAGATTAAGGTTTCCATAACACCGGGATCGGGCAAATGAATTTTTGTTATCCGCTGCGCCGCCCGTAGGTGCTGTGCAAAACCTTACAGTGGTATCAGAGCTAGGTTTGCGCTCTGGTCGGTGTTTTATCATCGTATAGAACCATATTTTAGGGGTAATTAAAATCTTCAATTGTTATTGCTAGAAGGGGATGCTGGGCATCTCCGTTCTTCCAGGATGTTGGGCATCGCTGGAGCAAAAAAAAAAAATTAAAAAAAAAATTGTGCCGGACCGGTTTAGGCGCACTGTGCCCTGGGCGTTCGCCCAGGGCGCAGTGCGCCTGCGGGCACCGCCCACGCGGGGCGCCCGCGTGGTGGGCGCCCGCTGGAGCTGAACCGCGGGGCGGACGCCCGCGTGGTGCCACCACGTGGACCCCGTGTTGCGGGCGCCCGCATTGCGAGTCGCGCCCGCAACGCGGGGCGGCGTCCGCCCCACGCGCGGGCGGGTCAGCGCCCGCATCGCGCGCGGGCGGTTCAGCCCGCCCAAATTTTTTTTTAATTTAAAAAAATTTTATTTTTTGTTTTTAATTTATTGTGTGCTTAAAATTGTACATATATATATATATGATATATATATGAAAATGCACAGTAAATTAAATCGGATTTTATCTAGTAAGTTAATTATGTTATCTCGATGGTAAATGTCAAATGTTAAATTTTATTTAACCGTGTTGAATTTACCGAGGTGAGATAATTACTATTTACCTCGAGATAAAATGGTAATAATTGAAGTTACTTCAGTAAATTTTAATTTTTAAATTTTTAATTATTATATAATTAGAAAATTTAAAATTTGAATTTTATTGAAGTTAAATAAAAAAGTCAATTATTTAAATTTTAATTATTAGATAATTGTTAAATTCAAATTTTAAAGTTTAGAAAATTACTAATTGAGGATAATTGCATTATTTTAAATTTACATTCAAACAAAATTATTAGATAATTAGTTTGAATTTAAATTATTGGCATGTTTAAATTTTGAATTTAAATTTGATTATTAGATAATTAAATTTAAATTTAAATTTAATTAATTATCTCAATTAAATGCCCCTGTAGAAAATGATGATTCTTTACGTGCTCTACTTTATTTACCTTGTATTGGCCTGCTTGTCTGTTTAATTTTTATTAATCATGCTTCGATTTTTAAAATTAAACAAAGCTGGCCTGTTTTTGTTTGCACATCCCATTTTTAAATTCAAAAGTAAGGTTTATTTTCAGAAAATAACCCTTGATTGATTTTATTTGAATGGGTTGGCAAGTGATCATGGACTTGGATTAATGTAATTAATTGGGGTCTGCGAACCTCCCATCTCTCTCTGCTAAAATTCTAATGTACTTCTATCTTCCTCAATTGTTGTACTCGCCCTAAGGGCTTCTGGAATTTTATTGATAAGTAATTTACATTTTTTCGGCCTGCGTGTTGTGTAAAAGTTGTAATTATTGCGGCGTCGGAGTTTGAAAGCGCGGAGCACACCCGACGAGGACGATCCAGCTGCTTCGAAAGCGGGTCGGATACCTTAGTTACATTAGGGATTAAGTCCATGATCACTTGCGTTTTATTTTTGCATTGGATATATTTATTTTGTGCAAACTACTAGGTACGGTAAATATATTGGATATATTTATATTATCACCTAGGGTGAGATCAAGATAAAATTAAATTCCTTCGCGATTGAATTTTAGATCTGGTAAGCATGGCTCTAGGAGTCGTCGTGGCCCTCCATCATTATGGAGTGAATGAACGTCTTCATTTCATAGATTTGTTGTGCTTTCCACAAGGTCCATGAGTTTGGGGACGGGATTAAACTCCAAGGCTCGGCCTCAATGGGTTGAGGAATTGAACTCGGCTTTGTTGTGCTTTCCACAATGGTCGGGTCATGAACTCATTGCTATGAAGTAATGATGGTTAGATCTAACCGAGAATATCCTTTGTTGTGCTTTCCACAAGGGGATGATTTCTCGGGGGCCGAATATCAGATATTGCATTAGATGCAAGTGCCTGTTGACTGCCCTTGAGATGGTGTATGGCTTGTTGTGCTTTCCACAAGGTCGTACATCAGTCTCGTTGGGATTCCGACCCACTAGGTTGATCTCGTTGATCTCCCGTTCTATATACTGAGGGTTATATAGTCCGATCGAAAAATAGTGGGACTAACTAAGATAGAAAATCACATCTAAGTTAGAATTTGAACACATGCTAAGTTGTCTTTTATTTCTTATCCAGATTATAATGTCGTCGTCCAACCCCCTCCGTGGCATCTTGGATGCAAATAGATTAACTAGACCGAACTACTCGGATTGGCTGCGTAATCTACACATAATCCTTACTGCCGAAAAGATTGCGTACGTGTTGGACACAGTTCATTCTGAGCCAGCTCCTGATGCCGACGAGGGCGAGTTACTGGCTTATGCCAAGTGGTCTGAGGACTCCTCCCTTGCCCAATGTTACATGTTGGCCTCTATGGCTCCCGAGCTACAGAGGCAATTTGAAAAGACTGATTGTAGAAGCATACTTCTCAATCTACGCCAGCTCTTCGGGGAGCAGGGTAGGATTGAGAGATATGATATCTCAAAAAGGCTTTTCAGGACACGGATGTCTGAAGGTTCATCAGTACAGGCCCATGTACTGAAAATGATGGAGTGGATTGAAAGACTCAATGCATTGGGGTTCAAGTTGGATCTTGAACTATGCATTGATCTTATACTCCAGTCATTGCCTGATTCCTTTTCTTCCCTCATCATAAACTTTAACATGAATAGAATTGATGCAACTCTCCCGGAGCTGCTCAACATGTTAAAGAGTGCTGAAGGAAGCATACAGAAAGATAAACCATCTTCGTCCGTAATGATTGTTGGCCGGGCCAACAAGAAAAGGAATGCCTCTCAAATATCCACCACGAGTAACAAAGAGAAGGGAAAGAAAAAGGCCACTGGTAAGCAAATCGCCAAAGTTGACAAAGGGAAGGGCATGAAGAATGAAAAGGAAGACAAATGTTTTCGATGCGGGGAAACTGGGCATTGGAAGAGGAATTGTAAGGGAATTCTAAATGAAGGTATTTTTGTCATAGACCTTAATTTGTCATATATGGAATCCACATCATGGGTATTGGATACTGGATGTGCATCTCATATCTGCAATTCTGTGCAGGTGCTGGCAAATAAAAGGCGATTGGGCAAAAAGGAGATTGAACTGAGGATGGGCAATGGAGCTTTGGTTTCTGCCAAAGCTGTCGGGACTGCACGCCTCAGTTTACCTTCAGGAGTCATTCTGGAGCTGAATGACTGTTATTATGTTCCTAATATTATTAAGACCATTATTTCAATCTCTGGCTTGTATAACATTGGATATACATTGGCTTTTAATAGCACTAGGTGCTCTATAATGAATAATGGTTTGATTATAGCCAATGGTTCATTAGTCAATGGTCTTTATGTATTAGATACACGTTCTAATGTTATGCAAATTTCAATGCTGATGAAGTGAATTCTGCATATCTATGGCATTGCAGACTTGGTCATGTAGGTGAGAAAAGAGTCTCTCACTTACACTCAAATGGGTATTTGAATTCGTTCGAATACAAGTCATTTGATACCTGTGAGTCGTGTCTCATGGGGAAAATGACCAAGGCTCCCTTTAGTGGACATGGTGAGAGAGCTGTTGACCTTCTCGAGCTCATACACTCGGGTGTGTGTGGACTCATGTCCGTGGAAGCAAAAGGGGGTTACCTCTATTTAATTTCTTTTATTGATGACTTCTCTAGATATGGCTATGTGTATTTAATGAGATATAAGTCACAAGCCTTTGAGAAGTTTAAGGAATACAAGAATGAAGTAGAGAAACAGACAGGCAAAAGTATTAAGGCTCTTCGATCGGATCGAGGAGGTGAATACTTAAGCCATGAATTCACTTCTTATTTTAAAGACTACGGAATAGTTTCTCAGTGGACTCCACCGTATACACCACAGCACAATGGTGTATCCGAAAGGAGAAACAGGACCTTGTCAGACATGGTCCGATCCATGATGTCTATGTCAGGACTACCCTTGTCTCTCTAGGGCTATGCGTTAGAGACTACGGCTTATTTATTGAATAGGATATCAAGTAAATCAGTTCCTTCTATACCATATGAGATATGGAAGGGCAGGAAACCAAATTTTAATCACATTAAAATTTGGGGGTGTCCTTCTCATGTAAAGAAGAACGAGAGTGATAAGCTTGAGTCGAGGACCGATAAGTGTAGGTTTGTGGGATATCCAAAGGAGAAGTCTGGATATTATTTCTATCACCCTTCTGAGCAAAGGGTCTTAGTGGCCAAGAGAGCTGTATTCCTGGAAAGAGAATATCTACTCCAAAAAAATAGTGGGAGCTAGATAGAATTGGACGAGGTCCAAGAATCACAACTCATAGACACAAACTCATTAGATGAGACTGTATCGGTTGATCCTATTCAGAGTGAAACACTGACACTACGGAGATCTGGTAGACTACCGAGAGAACCTGAGAGATATGTTGGACATGTCTCAGAGGGGTCCTCTAAGGTATGTATCGATGAGGATGATGATCATCAGTCGTACCAGGAGGCGATCCGTAGTGTAGACTCCGAGAAATAGCAAGAGACAATGGATTCAGAGATCCAATCCATGTACACCAACAAAGTTTGGAACTTAGTTGTTGTACCCGAAGGGAAGGTACATATCGGCTGCAAATGGATTTTCAAAAGGAAAATCGGTGCAGATGGACAGGTTGACACATACAAGGCTAGACTAGTGGCGAAAGGATATCGTCAAAGATAAGGCATTGACTATGACGAGACTTTTTCGTCGGTATCCATGGTTAAGTCAATCATAATCCTTCTTGCCATTGCTGCATACCTGTATTATGAGATCTGGCAAATGGATGTGAAGACAGCTTTTCTTAATTGAAATCTGTCAGAAGAGGTGTACATGGTACAGCCTAAAGGATTCACCTCCAAGCTACATTCTAATAAGGTATGCAAACTTCAAAGGTCCATTTATGGATTAAAACAGGCATCTAGAAGCTGGAACTTAAGATTTGACAAGACTGTCAAATCTTTCAACTTCATTCGGAATGAAGATGAACCCTGTGTTTACAAGAAGGTCAGTGGGAGCTCTGTGACCTTCTTGGTCCTTTATGTTGATGACATCTTACTCATTGGGAATGATGTAGAGATGTTGACATCAACTAAGTCATGGTTGTCCAAAACTTTCTCCATGAAGGATTTGGGAGAAGCATCCTATGTGCTGGGCATAGGGATCTATCGAGATAGATCTAAAAGGATGCTAGGATTATCCCAATCCATGTACATAGATACTATCCTCAAAAGGTTTAGGATGAAAAATTTCAAGAGATGTCTTATTCTCATGAGACATGGAATTTGCCTATCCAAGGAGATGAGTCCTAAAACTTCTGAGGAGGTGGCACACATGAATAAGGTACCATATGTTTCGGCGATAGGGTCAATCATGTATGCAATGCTATGTACACGGCCTGATGTTGCCAATGCTTTAAGCATTGTCAGTAGATATCATGCAAATCCAGGCGAAAAGCACTGGAAGGCAGTAAATGGTATCCTTAAGTACCTGCGAAGGGCTAAGGATCTTTTTCTGCTTTATAGAGGAGAGGACCTACAGCTTAGAGCTTACACAGATTCTAGTTTCCAGTCGGATCCAGATGACTGTAAATCCATGTCTGGATTTGTATTCATGTTGAATGGAGGGACAGTCAGTTGGAGAAGCTCCAAGCAAGATACGACTGCAGACTCGACGACTGAGGCAGAATATATTGCTGCAGCTGAAGCTGCTAAGGAAGCCATCTAGATGAAGAAATTCATCTTGGAACTTGGCGTAGTTCCCGAGATATCAGCTCCCATCCCATTATTTTGTGATAATAATGGGGTCATCGTCCAAGCGAAGGAACCGAGATCTCACCAAAGGTCAAAGCATATTCTCAGGCGCTTTCACCTTATTCGGGAGATTGTTGATCGTGGAGATGTGGCGGTAGAGCGTGTACCGTTAGAAGATAACATAGCAGATCCACTGACTAAGCCTTTGACACAGACTGTATTTGAGCGTCATCGGGATAAGATGGGCCTCAAAGTTGTGGGGAATTGGCTGTAGTTCAAGTAGGAGATTGTTAGTGTTGGTGTGCTACATGCCAATTTAGGGTCGGGTAGAGTCGATAAATGTACGATCTTGTTCATTATTAATAAAGTGTTGTTTGAGCGTAAATATGCGATTGTGTTACTTTACGTTGTCCCAAGGATATGTGGTTGTAAAGTCAACTCGAGATGGGATCTCGAACATGAGATTGACTTTACATGTACACATGCCTTAAACTGTTTCTGGTTGGAGGATAATCACTTGGGGACTTTGATTACCTATTAAACCAGTACACATAATGTGTCAGTGACCAGTCTTATGGTCATTGGTGTGGGGCACCAACACATATGTGTAGGTGTATGTCCTTGGAGGATGTACACTGAACTGATCCGCTATTAGATCTTCAGATGGTTGATTATACCTAATGTCAACTGAAGATCCAACTGTCTCAGTAGCATCGTTGGTCCTTTGACCTGAGACATTGATCGGATCTTACACGAGGACTAGAATGGTTTAATTACTTGGCTAAGTGACTTTAACCATAAGTCATGAGTTGCCGAGTCATTAACCACTACAGGATACGTGTGAAGATCATCAATAGTCAAGAGGGGATCGCTCACTGTCGGGTATATATCAGACAGTTAATGGGTCATGACATTGACGCTCCGTTAAATCCCTGGCCAGGGTCGTGTGAGTTCATTTAGAACGGACGTCATACACTTTAAGGAGGTCATAGTCAAATGGCACGATCATGGGGTTTGACAGAAACCATACCCTCGATCGTACCAGACTCATAGAAAGAGCGAGGGATTATATCGATGCGATAACTGTGGACTTACAGGTACCAGACAGGCTGGTTTAAACCCGGCGTCCTCTAGGATCACACGGATTTGCTTGATCGTGTGAGTTCGTTTAGAATGGACGTCATACACTTTAAGAATGTCATAGTCAAATGGCACGATCATGGGGTTTGACAGAAACCATACCCTCGATCGTACCAGACTCATAGAAGGAGCAAGGGATTATATCGATGCGGTAACTGTGGACTTACAGGTACCAGACCAGCTGGTTTAAACCCAGCGTCCTCTAGGATCACGTGGATTTGCTTGACCTAACGTGATCGAAGGTTCGGGATAAATTAAACTATTATTCGGCTCTTGTAGAAGCGAAGAATACGTTTAATTTACTTCTAATTGAGAATTAGAAGTTAATGGGCCTTAAACTAGAGTGACTATGGGCCTAGAGGATCACACACAATGGATTCTTGGGTGACTGATTATTATTATACAAATGTATGTATTATTTCTATTTAATTTCTTTTGGAAAGGAGTGTAAATGGAGCTTAATACATATGTATAATATGAGATATGACATATATACAGTTTCGGTCTTTTGGAGCCCTTTTCAAATAAGCCTAAACTCTATACATAGAATCCTACGTGAAGCTCATTCGAGCTTCTTCCAATCTCTCTTGGATTAACCAAGCATTAAGGGTTAAGAGAGGAGGATTAGCTCCTCCCCCCTTTCCTTCGTCTTGCTCTCTCTCCCCAGAAGGTGAAAGGGTCGGGGAAGGTCCATGCTGGGGGGTACCGTGACTGCAGAAGGGTCCGTCTGGATCTGCTCTAGAGGCCGTGCAGTTGTACGGCTCGATATTCTACATTGGGCATAGCTGACAGCGTCGTTTCGCGCAAGGTATAAACACACAACCTATAATTAGGCGGGTTGGAGTCTTAGAAACACTTATTAGAGCACAGATTAAGGTTTCCATAACACCGGGATCGGGCAAATGAATTTTAGTTATCCGCTGCGTCGCCCGTAGGTGCTGTGCAAAACCTTACACTAACCACGAGGAACGATTGACGCGGATGAGACGTGTCTGGAGAACTAAACTAAGGGAAATGAAAGAAGACACGATCAACTTCATAAGGGGACACAATCCACAACCAACGAGGGGATCGTAAGAACACAGTTGAAAAGCTGGAAAAGGAAAGATAAAATGAGATAAAATTCAGATAAGAATCACGCTGGCCAACCAGACCACGTGGGCGGATTAGAGAAATCGTTCAAATTTGGAGTAGAATGAGGAATCTCTTATCTAAGAGAACTGAAGTGCAATCAACCATTGTTCAGGAGAAATCTTGAGAGAATCACGAGGCGTGAATGCTCAAAAATGACATGATGCATGCTGGGCTAGAATATAGAAATCATCAAAATGAATGCAAAGAAAGAATAAAAATAGAAAGTACTCAAAGATAATATTGCTAGATAGAGCAAGATAGGGTCAAGAGTCTTCTGCAACCACGGCGTGCGAGACAGAGTCCGTCGTCCCCCACCCGGCTCAAACGAGCGGCCTATCCAACGATTAACCATATGCTCCTAGATCATCATCATTTTTGTTAAAGGGGAACATCAGATCCCAGAACACACGGGCAACCAGCCGGACCTTGAGGGGCTATAATAATGTAGATACCATATAGTAATGCAACAATGAGCAGGGATAGAGAGCCATACCTGACTTACCTGCCAAGCGAAACGGCATTTTTTTGAATTTTTTAAAAATTTATGATTTTTGTGGGTTTTCAATATAAGACAACCAACAACATGAAGATGAAGATGAACATAACATGACGGGTATCAACAAAACATAGTGAAAACGAACTGAACATAACATAAAACATAACAAACACAATGAGAACAAGTGGCAAGCGTGGGACAAAACACGGTGGGGCAAGACAACACCACAACATGGTGGGACAAGGCCATGGTGGGACAAAGACACGTGGGATGACAACCACGGGGGACCAAAGACATGGACAACACATAGCATGGTGACACAGTGGGACCAAAACAACACAGACACGGAGGGACAAAACAAAACGTGTGGGATGACACGGAGGGACAAAAGACATGACAAATGCGCTCTTCAATTAAAGCCCAAGATCAGATAAAGCATAACCGACAGGTTCACAATCGTGAGGTAATACCCTCTCATGGAGATATGATCATGCGAGGCAAGATAAATTAAAAGCTGAGAAGGACATGAGCTTTAGAACAGATCGAGAGATATGATTGAAGAAGAGAATAGATCAAAAGATAGGTATAGGAGAGAGAGCGAAAGATAGGAGAGAGTAAGGAAGCATGAACACTTGCAACCTGCACACTGAGCAAATAGATCATACATGTCCTCAAGAAAAAAAATGCATAAAAAATAAATGACAGATTTTTAGATTTTTGTAATTTTCTAACTTTTTTTTAAAATTTTGACAATATTTGATTTTGAAATATCTATTTTTTTGAATTTTTGGCAATATCTATTTTTGGGGGGGATTTTTGACATATCTGATTTTTTTGGATTTTTGGTAATATCTGATTTTGAAATAGCAACCCACAGCACCCAAAGACGGGCTCAAACTACTAAACAGGGATCGTCATCCCTACCCCTCTCATTAAAGGCTTCCCTTAAGCAGGGCGTGCATATGAGGGTGGCTTACCACAACTAACCGCCTCTAAAGAACGGTGTCCCTACTAAGGCCATACCCGGGATACAACCCAGCCTAAGAGGGAGAAACAGAAGAAAATTGGAGACAAGCTTTATACAGGATGGGAGATATCAAGACTTGAATTCCTTCTAGGGCACTACTCCTTAAAGAGTAGGTCTGTTGCGCCGGGACTTTGTGTCTTTAATTTTATAATTTTGCATTGATTTTTATATATGATTTTGACATAGCCCTTATTGGCCAGATATTGAAATAAAGCTCACTTTTAATTTTTATACACACATGATGATGCACTACCCTTCACCATTTTAAGCGAATCTCATCTCTTGCCTTAGGAGAAGTAGGCCCGGTTACTAGGATCAGGGGTATTTTTCATGGTGTTTTTCATTCATTTCTTTATCTAAGACAGCCCCTATTTGAGACCTCTCCCATATTAGGGAGCACCTAGTTTGGTCATCTCATCCATCAATCTCTTGCCCTTGCACTTGGCCGAGAAGAGAAAAGAAAAGAACTTTGTGCATACCCAAAGTATGGCCAAAGCAGCAACGGTGTGTCTCAGAAGAATCAGCTATGACTTGCCGTGAAGTGTGTGAAAAACCCATACTCAAAGGTCACCCTCAATAATCGGGGAAAAAAACTAGACTCCCAGTGCGGAGCTATCACCAGCCTAAGGTGCTGCAGAAGCGAACTCATTTCAATCTAAACTTAACTAAGCAAATTTCTAAAAGCCACTTAACCATGTTGAGGAATAGCATTATAAGCATGTGCGGAAAAAAATAGGAATAATGACCATGATAACAAATTCTTGCACCAAAATAAAGATACCTTACAAATCCTTAGAGTGAAAACCAGCATCCTGAAGCGATCTTGATCATCGAGCTATGAGCAGCACGAGCTTTTGTATTCCTTACTTGACAGGACAAATGATGAGAAGGATAACAAGGATCAAAGATTCCTCTACACGGAGGAGCGGCAGACACCAAACTAGACGAAGAGGGATAAAAAAGGAAGCGAGACGATGGCTAGAACTCCTTCGTTAAGGCGCAGAGACCCTGATAACAACGAACCAAATATAGAAGAAACCAGATCAGCTGGAATCAAGGAGGACTAAAGTCTCGAAAATAGCATGAAAAAGGGAAACGCCCCCGAAAGGGTAAAGAGGAGCGAGTAGAAAGATGAGAAGGAAAATCATCCAACGTGATCGGAGAAGGGGAATGGGAATCACCCGACGTGGTCGGGGAAGAAGAAGGAGAATCACCCGACAATGTTGGGGAAGAAGAATCGTGGACACCCGATAGGGTTGGGGAAGAAGAATCGTGGACACCAGACAGTGTCGGGGAAGAAGAGTCAAAATCACCCAAAGGGGTTGGGGAAGGAAAAGGAAAATCACCCGATGGGGTCAGGGAAAGAGAATTAGAGACAGAACCTGGAGATATCGGAGGAGAAGGATCAGAAAAAGAAATCCCTAGATTGGGATGGGAAGAGGACATAAGCCGAGGCCTAGAACAGCGAACAGGTGGAAAAACCGAAGGCCTCGGAGGAAAGGATGAGGAGTGGGGGTTCGCAGACCCGAGAGGGGAGGAGAGGATTATGGAGACAGATCTAGAAGAGGGGAGATACACTACCTAAGGGTGGGAACTAAGCAAGAGAAAAGATGATAAATGAAATGAAGAAGAAGGAGGAGAAGTGAACCCCTGAGTGCACAATTGACGGCCCTTAAACTTGCCCCGCAACCCCTTCTTGGTAGAAACTTGCTTGTACTGGACCCGCCCGGCGTGGACTTGGACCTTTGGCCTTCTTATCTTGCAACATCTTCTCAAATAATGGGCCCATCTAGCGGATGGCCTGGCCCGGTCATGAACATGAAGCCTCATTGGGGAGGTTGGCCCTAGACACCCCGTGCTGACCATAGGCAGACATTCTTGAACAGATAACTCCTCAAATGAATGAATACCAAAAAACCATGGAGTTTTGTCACTTGGCACTAGCAGCATGAGATTCAGCATCTCCACTTGGCAATCGGGCATGAAGCATAAATCCCTTACTAGAAGAGCAAGATGACACTGAGGGAGAGTAATGCGCGGCGTGGACGTGGTCGGCATACCATCAAACCGAGGAAGATTGCATAACAGTGTAGAATTTCCTTGGAAAATCTTGAGAATACGGCCAATTGCCCCTTGAACATGGAATTCATCAAACTCTTGGCGACTGTATGGGTTAGCACAACTCGGGTAGAGAGCTCTTCTTGGCTAGTGAACTGAATAGCAATCGAGCGAGATGTGATAACAGCATCAATAATGAACCCATCGGCGAGTAATGAGATTGACACCGGCCTTGCTTGAGAAGAAACTGGCACTAGTGGATGAGAGTTTTTCTTGGCAACCGTCTTCAAAAGTGTAGGCTCATCATCCCCAAAATAGCCTGGGACCAGGACTCAGACTGGCATGCGGCAAATCAAATCCTGAAGCTTGAAAAGCAGAACCGGCATAGAATCATCCTGACTTGACTCATTGTCTCCTTGGGGACCAGATCCGAGGGGCACCATAGGCAGTGCACACCCGCTCTGTGGGGTAGGAATAGGTTCGGAAGATGCTGAGGTTTCAACGGGTACGATGATGTCAAGTGGAGGCGAAGGCAATGCGGTAATGATGGGCTCGGGTGAAGGTAAAGGTGGAAGCAGAGACGTAGGTGGTGGTAAAGGCAATGGCGTGGCTTGCTCAGGCTCGGGCGCAGGCGATAGCGGAGATGATGGCGGTTTAGGCGAAGATGAGGGTTGTGGAGATGGTGAAGCAGGCACTAGGGGTAGGGGAGATGGTGTTGGTGGAGGGTTAGTGGAAGGCCGTGGCACCCATCGTCGACGTATCGACACGATGTGTCGGGCGACGTTGGGAGTGGAAGTGGTGGTGGAAGAAGTGGAAGAAGAAGCGGAGGCACTATCTTGAGCAGAGGCTTAGGTTTGTGGAGGCTGAGCTAGAGTAGGGGAAGGCTTATGTGGTGGGGTAATGGGTGATGGAGTAGGCGAAGGAGTGGGCATGGTGCTAGAAGAAGATTCATAGGGGGACCCCTGGTCTTGAACTGGAGACGGCTGCATAGGCGGCGCTTCTTGTTGCTGCTGCTTGTTGAGATGTGCAATAATCTTACAAATGGCAGACCAATCGATCCTCTTCTTGTCTTCCAGGTCATAAGCAAACTCCCGGAACTCAGGGCAATCCTCGATCAAATGCCCATGCTGGCAGTGGAAATTATAGAATTGGAGCATATCCCCGACTGCGGGTTGGCAAGGCACAACTGGAGGGAGATGCAATGCGTGGGTGGCCAACAAAGCCTTGAAAATGTCGGTAAAAGACTCTGGCAACAGGGGACTAGGAGCCCGCTTCGGGCAAGGCGGATGCCGAGGAGTATGGGATGGAGATGGTTGTGGAGGTTGTGTGGGAAATGATGTGTGGTAACTAGAAGGACTAGGGAATGGCGTAGGAGCAGGAATGTAGTGGACGGCATCCACTTGCTCAGAGTGGGGTGTTTCCTTGACCGGCAGTGGAGACGGGTGTGGGTGTGCGGAAGTGGAAGGCTGACTCATGGAAGGTTGAAATGCGGGAGGGCACGGGTATGTAGAAGCGGAAGGTTGACTCGTGGAAGGATATGTGGCGGACGGGTGACTCACGGGAGCATAAAGTTGGCTTGTAGAGGGTGAAGGTTGATATGTGGAGGTAGATGTAGATGGCGGGGTGTGTGGAGATGTAGATGGCAGGGTGTGTGGAGATGTAGAAGGCGGAGAAGACTCGGGGTCAAAGGAATCTTGGAGTTGTTGGCGGATGAAGCGGGCTCGGCTATAAAGTCGTTGCCAGGAGGTGATGTCGTTGAGGGCTAAGATGAATCGATACTCAGGCATTGCATTAGAAATCAGCATCTTGATCAGCTCCTGGTCCGGAATGTGCCCCGGGACTTGTGCGGCGAGGCGACGCCAGCGATCGGCAAAGGTAGAGAAATCTTCTTCGAGCTTCATCTTCTCATGGGCCAAATCCACCATAGAATACTTGAGCCCAACCTGGTCTTGAAACTGCTGAATGAAATTGTCTTGAACCACATGAAAATTCACAATCTGCTTTGCGATAATGAGAAGAACCAATCCGAGCCGGGCCTTCCAATGACAAACCAAATAGATAGGCTATCAAACATTGGTCATGTCGAAACTGGGCTGACTCATAAACGAACTCCTTTAAGTGCACATAAGGGTCACCGACTCCACCATAACGACGATATGTGGAGATTTGCGAAAATGGCGGAAGCCCAAGACCTTGAAATGCAAAAGGGACACTTAAGGAGGACTTGGGATCAATTTGACAATGAAGTTCATCAAGTTGGCGTTGGGTTTGAGTAATCATCTCTTGAGTAGGGAGACATTGAGAAGAATATGGGCCAGCTTGAGCAAGAAGTTGTGAATTCTGACCAAGATTATGATAATGGACCGGATGAGAGGATCCGGGCTGAAAAGATGAAGGGTCCATTCCAGGAGTGTAAGGATATGCGGGCCTGGAAGAAGCATGAGCATAAGGACCCATTGGGCCGGCAGTATAAGGAGGAGAGGAATAAGGCCCATTAGAAAAATAAGGCCCATTAGGAAAATGACACCCGTTAAGATGATGAGGCCCATTAATGAGAGAAGAAGGCCCGTTAAGAGAAGGAGGCCCATGAAGATGAGATGCAATGAGACGTTGGGCCTGGGCCGGGTCCATTTGGCGAACAAGGCTTGATAAGTGGGCCATGAGATTAGCTTGTTCCTCGGATGGATCAGAAGGACCACGGGAAGATGGGCCCGCATGGGAAGAGGATTCCACGCGGGAATAGAAATGAGATTGGGAAAAAGAATGATACAAGGGGTTGGAATGATGCTCCATGAGGGCAAATGGAGACCTAATACAATGAGAGAAGCAAGGGCTTAATAGGCTTGAGAATAAGAGGGACTAACCCACTAATGCAAAGACCAAGGGAGAATGGGACTGGACAATGAACACACAAAATGGGCTAACCTAAATGGGGCTAACAATAAGAGAATATGTGGATGATGAAGGAATGCAACACAAACACCACTAATGGGCCTGGACAAGCCCAAACAACACAAACAATGCAATGTGAGAGTTTTCACCCAAGTCAAACAAGTCGAATATGATGTGAAATATTTTAAGAGTTTTAATAAAACTTTTAATGATTTAAATTAAGAATAATTCCCCAAGATAGGAATCCTATGGAAATAAGGTCTAAACTTTGAGTTGACTAAGGTTATCTCCTTCACACGTATGTAAATGCAAACCCAAGGGGTGGAATATTCCTGCTATTTAGCAATAAAATTCACCCCCTAGTGGCCGATGGTCATCCCATCTGCACCTAGGTAGGGTTTTCGGGGAAAAAAAAACCTAAGGGGTGGAAGGTACAACCAGCCCGGCGTCCGTGTGGGAATCCACGGCGCACGGAGACTTACAGAGGTCTCGGGTAAGATCACCTAGTCGACTCTAAGGAATATGGAGGCGAGAGGATCACTTACCAAAGTAGGAATGTAACTACAGTATGAGAATGCATGACCCTATGTGCACCAGAGTGCATGCAAATTCTAGCCTAAAATTAGAAAATCAAGACAAGATTTAATTATGCAAACATGATGATATGGATGCAAACAATATATGGGGATGAAGATAATATGAAGGACAACAAGACAAGACCAGAAACATGTAGAAACGGAACCGGGAAGGCAATTAAATCATCAATGCAAAATGTACCTGTGAGTCTGCCCCTATGCCTGCATGCAGATTTTATGCACAAAACCCAAAGATGGAGATAAGATTTAAGTATGCAAACGAGACCCAAATGATGCAAATAAACTATGGATGGAAAGACAATACAAAGGTCTATAGAACGGGCCCAAGAACGGGGTGATCCGACCTCGGGAGGTCAATTAAAGAAAGTTGCCCCTGTAGGCCTGTGCGCAGACCGTATGCACAAAATGCTAAAATGGAGACAATTTTTAATTATGCAAATGTGACCCAAATGATGCAAATGAGATATGGATGGAAAGACAATACAAAGGGCTACAAGGTGGATGCAAGAAACAAGAAATCAGATCTCAGGAAGCCAATAAAATTGTCATGAAAAGACGTACTTGTGAACCTGTCCCTGGGTCTGTATGCAGATTTCATGCATAAAACTCAAAAATGATAACAAGATTAGACTATGCAAATGTGACCCAAATGATGCAAATGATATATGGATGGAAAGACAATACAAAGGGATACAAGGTGGATGCAAGAAACAAGCAATCCGATCTCAGGAAGCCAATAAAATTGTCATGAAAAGACGTACCTATGAACCTGTCCCTGGGTCTGTATGCAGATTTCATGCACAAAACTCAAAAATGATAACAAGATTAGACTATGCAAACATGACCCAAATAATGCAAATGATATATGGATGGAAAGACAATACAAAGGACAAGACAATGGAACAAAAATCAGCGCAATCAGACCCTGGGAGCCAAAGTTATGCATCAACGAATAGGGCCATATGAGCACGCGCGTAGAACTGCCAGAATCAGAAAGTGGTCTACCAAATGACCATTTTTTGAACCCTTGCAGTCTACCAAACGACCGCAAGGCCAGCAGAGACCTTAAAACGCCCAAAACTGTAGGAAAATGGAGAAAATACTACCTAAACATACACATGCACACACCCAACTTTCAAAAGAGCATGAAAACAAACATGATGGGCACTAGGTGTCCCACCGTGATCGCCAAAAAATAAGGTTGTAGATATTTTATCTACCCCGCCCCCTAACTATGCTAATATCATATGAGCATGATCGAGCATGGAGGATAATGAACAAAGGGGGGCGATAAGAGATAGAAGAATTGACTGTGATTGCCACCAAGGTTGTAGCAACGCCAAAGGATGAAGAAAAGAGAGAAATAGCACCGTGTACTTTGGAAAGATGAAGACTTGATCGTGCTTAAGAACGGGGTGCGGGCAACTTTGTTGATTACACCTCCTCTCCTTCCAGCCGGCTAGAGGAAGAAGGCCTCACGTTGTATTGATGCTCTCCTGCAAAACAAAGATCAACACAAAGATAAAAACCCATTAGAACATGCATGTAGCATCAATCCCAGAGTGATAAAATAGAGGTAAAGATTGAGGGAGAATGCACCCGGGGAGGGTTTTTAACCCCTATGGAAGGGTGGAAATAATAGGTGCGTGTGCTGTGATGAGATAGAAACAAATTGAAGGGAAAAACATGCGGCACAACTACGGGGAGAGTGCATGCAAAATGGAGAAAAGTGCAGGTTGTAGCAGAAAATAGAAATTTGTGATGATTTTGAGAATTAGAGGATGAATAACTAAGAAAATAAAGAGTGATTTTTTTTTTAAAGCAAATAAAGCCTTCAGCCAGACCTGAGAGAGTGCACCCAATGTGAGTGTGCTCACTCCACCAGGCCAAGGCCGAAAGGAAGGAATTTTATTAATAGGAAGAGATTACAAATGTCATCGGGGCAGACCCCTGCAAGAACATGAAAAATGGCCTTCAAAGCTGGATATTGGGAATTCCCAATTTGTCCATTCTGCAGGTGTCACGCCCCGAGAGCGGAAGATACCCGGAGATGCGTGACGAGTTTATATCAATCATGTCAATCAGAGTATTAGTGTATTCGACACCAAAATCAGAGATGCGCAAAAATAAAGATAACCCAATCCTTTATTCCTTCAGAAGAATATGTCTATTACAAACCTTTGAAGTACTAACTAAAATAAAGAAAAAATACAAGGTTGACTCAAGAAAATATGAAAAAGACTAGATAATATGGAAGAAGCTCTATCTCTTTCACTCTTGATTTTCCCCATCTGTTTGAGTTCCCTTATCGTCGGACTTACCTGAAAAGTAGGGAAACACTAGGTGAGCGAACGCTCAGTAGGAAATTATATCTCAAGAACTAGCAAGGGGTTTAAGTAATTACATCTTTCATGAATGCACTATAGCTATGCATGCTCGCATAAAACGACAAGATAGAGAGAGTGTATAACAACAAGATAGCAAGAAGAACTAGTCATGAACTTTCAAGAACTTATATCAAAAGATATCAAGATATTCAAGCAAGTGTATTCATCATGTCATGTTGGAATTTGGCTGTCACGTTTCAAGCAAGCAAGTATGAAATTACCCTTTTTCGGGTCACGCAAGTCGTGTAATATCAAGTCAAGTACAAGTACAAGATTTGTGGAATGTTCAATCAAGCTAGTCATGCACTTCGGTATAATGCCAATACCATGATCAATCAACTCCCATGGGCACAAGTACTTTCGGGTGCTCCTCCCAGGACCAGATCGGGCCCTATATGCGCAGGCATTAATCATGTTATTTAACATCCACTTTTATGTGTAGCCATTATGGAATTTTAAGAATAAAGCTTGTAGACATGTAAGATAAACTTGGATAGAATAGAGTCAAAAATATGACACTTGACACAAATAGGCGATAATAACGGTATAATCACGATTATCGATAAAACTAGGTGGAATTGGTTCCCTAACTTGGGTACCATGACAAACAAGTATGGACATTCTTTATATAGAATTGAGGTCCACAAGAACATCAAGTTTAATATAGAATTGGGGTTTACAAGAACATCATAACAATGTTGATATAGAATTGGGATTTACAAGAACAACATCAAATGGCATGATCACCTCATCCCATTAAGAGAATTCTCATGATACACACTTTGCATAACATGAGGGCCGGTATACCATGTTTCCATAGAGTGACATGGCAAAATAGTGTAATGGGTTTTTATTGTACAACCAGCTCAGTCGGCCTTGAGAGAATCCAAGGCTGCGAGGAGACTTACGGAGGTCTCTATGACTAACTCGCTAGTCCAAAGGAATGGAATGTCCAATGGAGAGCTTGTATGTCAATGAGAATTGAGGGTAGTGCGATAAAACATCATGAAACATGGGACTATATTCACGGAGTGGAAATATAGTACCGATATATATATATATATATATATATATATATATGACAGTAATCAGTGTAAAACAGAAATACAGAAAATAGTGACTTAAGCTAAGTCATTAATTATCCAATTAACGCCTTACTCAGGGGCGTTTATTCACAATTTGACGACTTATACATTAGTCGTCCCTTCAATATTTCCATTCTATAGAAAATCAATATTCTGGAATTTTAACAAAACGCGCCCTGGACAGGGATGTTACCTTTCAATTAGCGCCCTGGTCTGGGGCGTCAGTTCAATAAGAGACGACCTTGTGCAGGTCGTTAATTCAACAATTTATCAATTTTCAGGTAATAAAATTTCAGGAAAACAGGTACATCGTCAGGACCAGAAAAATAGCAGGATTCAATCAGGATGAACATGCATTAGATTAGGTTCATGGTTTCATAGATATAGAATTTTAAACATGGGTAATTATCAATTTACATGAAATTGACGACTCCAAGATTGGGCGTCAAAACCAGAATTAGCGCCCTTGTCTGGGTCGCTTCTTTAAAATCACTCAGAAAATATTTGGAAACGCAGTAAAACTATATGCATGAGATCATGGATGAGTTTATTTCATAATTTATACTAGTTTGGGTTACGTTCTTGAGAAAACCTACCTTATGAAGATTTAACTGATGAACGGATGAAGGTTTCGTGAAGACAAACGATACTCTGTTTGTAACAGAGATAACTTGCAGGAGATGAAAGAGACAGAAGTCCTTGGTCTGATGCAGCTGAAAGTAGGTTCCCCACCGATACAGAAGATTTGCCTTCTGTTCAGCAAGGGGGAAGGAGAGGAAGACAACAGTCTTCACGTCCCTCCTGCAGGGAGAATATGGACGAGGAACGCTCGTTCTTCGGTCAAAAGGATGATTGTCTTCTTAACACAGACGACCTGTATAGGAAGATGAGGAAGGAAAAGAACATCAACGTTCTTTCAATACATACAACCAAAAATAAAGAGGAAGAACATTACCTGTTCTTCACGTCGATGACAGCAGCAACAGAGCTTCGACCAAATAGATTTTAGGGTTTGATGGACAAGGATATTTATAAGATTTTGAGGATCCCAATAGGGTTAGAGTTGTATTGGAAGTAATACTTCCATGATAGAGTCCTTACTATATTCTACTAACTCGTACTAATCCATAAACTTTCCCTGGATAATGTTCTGGTTCGAACGGAACACAAACGGAATTAGCATCTTAAGTGAGGGCGTCGAATTTAAATTGACGCCTTGTCGAGCGTCGTTACTTATGTAAAACGTGCCCATGTAGAGGACGTTTCATTTCCTTTCCTTAATTTTATTTTCCCGTCGTTTGAAATTTGATGCCCTATTATCTAGGCGTCCCTTTTAAATTAACGCCTTATACAAAGGCGTTTCCTTTTGAATCAGCGCCTTGATAAAAGGAGTTATTTTCTTCTTGATCAATGATTTACTCATTTAGGCTCTTTGTCATCTATTTACTTATCTTTTATTTTTAATTTGATTTATTTAAAAATCTTATTTTTATCAGGGTTACTACACCCTCCCCCACTTAAAAAATTAGGTCCCCAAATTCAATAGTATATATAAGTGGAGAGTGTAGAATATATACCTTAAAATAATTCTGGAAATTTCTTCCTCATGGATTCCTCGGTCTCCCATGTAGCTTCATGTTCGGAGTTCTTATTCCATTGTACCTTAAGCATGGGAATAGCCTTATTCCTTAGGGTACGTGCTTCACGATCTAGTATCTTCATAGGCTTCTGCTCATTGAAATCCATTGATGCAAGCTCTGAGCATATCTTCAACCACCTGGTTAGTTCTCTCGGTCTGACCATCCGTTTGAGGATGAAAAGCTGTACTAAAGTTAAGCCTTGTTCCCAACGAATGTTGTAGTCCCTTCCAAAAATGAGAAGTAAAACGGGGATCTCTGTCAGACACGATTGAAACAGGAATACCATGTAATCTGACTATGTCCTTGATGTATAATGCAGCCAACACATCGACTGACCATTGGCTCTTGATTGTCAAGAAATGCGCCGATTTAGTCAATCGGTCAATAATAACCCATATTCCATCATGTCCTCCTTTTGATTTAGATAAACCCATGATGAAATCCATACTAATATTCTCCCACTTCCATTTGGGAATATCTAGAGGATATAATTTTCCAGCAGGTTTTTGGTGTTCCGCCTTGACCTGTTGGCAAGTGAGACAACGTGATACATAGTCTGCTATTTTCCTTTTCATGTTGGGCCACCAAAAATTTCTTTTCACATCTTGGTACATTTTGGTAGATCCAGGATGAATCGTGTACCTTGATCTATGAGCTTCATCTAAGATCTTTTTCTTTAACTCGAGACAATCCGGTATGCAAGTTCTATTCCTGAACATTAATCTTCCTTCACAAGTTATTTGGAAATCAGATTGTCCTTCCAATCTGTCCTTGATTTCCACTAATACTGGGTGATCATCCTGAAGTGCTTGTATTTCAGTTAATAGGTCTGGATGAATGCTTACATGAGACAATGTGACACATTTGAAGTTCGTGTCCATGCTTATATTGAGCTTAGAAAATTGCTCCAGCAACTTCTATTCTTGAATCATACAATTGGCTAGCAGTGTTCTCGGCCTTCGACTAAGGGCATCAGCTACATGATTACCCTTTCCGGGATGATATTGTATATTGAAGTCGAAGTCCTTGAGATATTCTAGCCAACGTCTTTGCCTCATATTTAGTTCCTTTTGTGAAAAGAGATACTTGAGACTCTTGTGATCAGAGTATACAGTAAACTGTACTCCATAAAGATAATGTCTCCATATTTTGAGTGCAAATACCACCGCGGCCAATTCTAAGTCATGGACGGGGTAGTTCTCTTCATGCTTCTTTAATTGACGAGAGAGTAAGCTATAACCTTTCCTTGTTGCATTAGAACACATCCGAGGCCAATGCTAGAAGCATCAGTGTATACCTCGAATTTCTCTCCTTCCATTGGTAAAGCTAAGACATGAGCTGTAGTAAGATGATCCTTGAGAGTTTGGAAGCTTCTTTCACATTCCTCACTCCATTTGTAACGGATCTCCTTGCGAGTTAACCTCGTAAGTGGTACGGCGATCTTAGAGAAATCTTTGATGAATCACCTGTAATAGCCGGCAAGACCTAAGAAACTTCGGATTTCGCTAGCATTGGTCGGTCTTTCCCAATTTCTTACAGCTTCAACTTTTGATGGATCTACAGACAAGCCATCTTTTGATATAACATGTCCGAGAAAAGTCACTTCTTCGAGCCAGAACTCACACTTGCTGAGCTTGGCATATAATCGGTTTGTCCTTAATATTTGTAATGCAATCCTCAAATGCTCCTCATGCTCTTCCTTAGTCTTGGAATAAATTAATATATCATCGATAAAGACCACCACGAATTGATCCAAATAAGGCCTGAATATACTATTCATTAACTGCATAAAGGCAGCAGGGGCATTCGTTAGTCCGAAATGCATAACAACAAATTCATAATGGCCGTACCTGCTTCTGAATGCAGTCCTATGAATGTCCTCATCCTTGATTCTTAACTGATGATATCCCGACCTAAGATCAATTTTGGAAAAGTACTTGGATCCAGATATTTGATCAAATAACTCATCGATTCTCGGCAGTGGATACTTGTTCTTGATAGTGAGATGATTCAATTGTCGATAGTCGATGCATAACCTCATGGATCCATCTTTCTTCTTTACAAATAATACAGGCGCTCCCCATGGGGAAGTACTTGGTCTTATGAATCATTTCCTAATGAGTTCCATCAATTGCTCCTTTAACTCCTTGAGTTCAGTAGGCGACATTCTATACAGTGCCTTAGAAATTGGACCCGCACCAGGAACTAAATCGATGGTGAAGGCCACTTCTCTTTGTGGGGGTAATCCAGGCAAATCTTCCAAAAAAACGTCCGGAAATTCTTGTACCACCGGGATATCTTTTATCTTAGTTTCATTAGCCTCCTTAATCGTGACAAATGTAAGGAAAGATACACATCCTTTCCTGATGAGCTTGCTAGCTCGGAGAGCCGAAATAAGAGGTGACTTGCTCCGACTCTTGGGGCCCGTAAAGATCAGTTCTGGAAATTCTTCGAAAGTAACCTTGCTATTGCGGCAATCGACTGTTGCCTGGTATTTGGATAACCAATCCGCTCCCAGTATGACATCATACTCCTTTAGATCTAAACATATAAGATCAATAGGGAGATTCTTACCATGAACCAATATTTCACAGTTCTGGTAATGGTGTGTAATATCAGTCTCGTTTCCTAGAGGAGTATACAAGACTAATTTTATCCATTCCGGTTCTAGGGGTAACGGATCAGCGAACTTGGAAACAATTGAATGTGAAGCACCAGTATCAATTAAGATATATGCAGACTTGGAACAAACTTTCAATGTACCTTCTACTAGTCCGCCTTCTTCTTCTTGTTCGGTCTCCTTAATTGCGTGAAGATGAGCATTCTTGGTTACTGGGTGCTTCCCGTCCCCGGCTTGATCATTAAGTAATGGGCAATGGGGAATTCGATGATCACGACTCCCACAGCGGAGACATGCTCCTAGTTTCCTCCAGCATTCTTCTGCTCTATGGCCCGCCTTGTCACAATGCTTGCACGCTATATTTGATGGGGTAGTGGTGATGGAGAAGGGCTTGGTCTTCTTAAACTTCTGATCTTGTGAGGAAGTACCTCCATTGCTAGGCCTCTTCTTGAAGTTGGGTTTAAAGGAACCCGAACTTGTAACTTGTTCTTTCTTGTCCTTCCCACGGATTCTATCAGATAGTTCCGTGGCGTCTTCTAATAGCTGAGCTCGGTGCACAATTTTTGAGTAGACCTGGATATCCATTGGCGCCAGCTGTGTGATATATTGGGGCCTGAGCCCATTTAGGAACCTCCTAGTTTTCATCTTCTTGGTGCTAACTAAGTGTTTAGCATACCGAGATAATCTAGAAAATTATGCCTCGTACTCCGCCACCGATAATGTCCGTTGCTTGAGTGCGGCAAATTCGGTAGCTTTCTTTTCTTGGACTCGGTCTGAAAAATATTTATTGTTGAAATGTTCAACAAATTCTTCCTAAGTAATTTGGTCTTGATTTATAGTAGCTTCGACTGACTCCCACCAGCATCGGGCATCCCTTTCTAGTTGGAAAGTAGCTAACAAGACTTTATCTTGATCCGTGCACTGCATAACATGGAATATACACTCCGTCTCCCTGATCCCGTGCTCTGCATCATCCGGATCAGTAGAACCCATGAATTTAGGCGGGTTCATGTTTTTAAAGACTTGGTGGAGACTCCCTGCTCGTTGTGCACCTCCTTGTGCTACCTGTTGCAGCACTTGAGTCATGCCTTGAAGTGTACGCTGCATGTTGCGCCACTGAGCACGTTCGGCAGCCATCGTCCTACAATTACAATAACTAGATCAATATGTGATCTCATTTAGAAGCTAGCATTTCTATGTTAACTTTAACCCTTGGTTCTACCCAATCTCACCGGTTAAAGGTTAAATCTATCCTTGGACTTGGGTTTTCCTAGGAATTGAATACCCTAGGCTCTGATACCACAAAAACTGTCACGCCCCGAGAGCGGAAGATACCCGGAGATGCGTGACGAGTTTATATCAATCATGTCAATCAGAGTATTAGTGTATTCGACACCAAAATCAGAGATGCGCAAAAATAAAGATAACCCAATCCTTTATTCCTTCAGAAGAATATGTCTATTACAAACCTTTGAAGTACTAATTAAAATAAAGGAAAAATACAAGGTTGACTCAAGAAAATATGAAAAAGACTAGATAACATGGAAGAAGCTCTATCTCTTTCACTCTTGATTTTCCCCATCTGTTTGAGTTCCCTCATCGTCGGACTTACCTGAAAAGTAGGGAAACACTAGGTGAGCGAACGCTCAGTAGGAAATTATATCTCAAGAACTAGCAAGGGGTTTAAGTAATTACATCTTTCATGAATGCACTATAGCTATGCATGCTCGCATAAAACGACAAGATAGAGAGAGTGTATAACAACAAGATAGCAAGAAGAACTAGTCATGAACTTTCAAGAACTTATATCAAAAGATATCAAGATATTCAAGCAAGTGTATTCATCATGTCATGTTGGAATTTGGCTGTCACGTTTCAAGCAAGCAAGTATGAAATTACCCTTTTTCGGGTCACGCAAGTCGTGTAATATCAAGTCAAGTACAAGTACAAGATTTGTGGAATGTTCAATCAAGCTAGTCATGCACTTCGGTATAATGCCAATACCGTGATCAATCAACTCCCATGGGCACAAGTACTTTCGGGTGCTCCTCCCAGGACCAGATCGGGCCCTATATGCGCAGGCATTAATCATGTATTTTAACATCCACTTTTGTGTATAGCCATTATGGAATTTCAAGAATAAAGCTTGTAGACATGTAGGATAAACTTGGATAGAATAGAGTCCAAAATATGACACTTGACATAAATAGGTGATAATAACGATATAATCATGATTATCGATAAAACTAGGTGGAATTGGTTCCCTAACTTGGGTACCATGACAAACAAGTATGGACATTCTTTATATAGAATTGAGGTCCACAAGAACATCAAGTTTAATATAGAATTGGGGTTTACAAGAACATCATAACAATATTGATATAGAATTGGGGTTTACAAGAACAGCATCAAATGGCATGATCACCTCATCCCATTAAGAGAATTCTCATGATACACACTTTGCATAACATGAGGGCCGGTATACCATGTTTCCATAGAGTGACATGGCAAATTAGTGTAATGAGTTTTTATGGTACAACCAGTTCATTCGGCCTTGAGGGAATCCAAGGCTGCGAGGAGACTTACGGAGGTCTCTATGACTAACTCGCTAGTCCAAAGGAACGGAATGTCCAATGGAGAGCTTGTATGTCAATGAGAATTGAGGGTAGTGCGATAAAACATCATGAAACATGGGACTATATTCACGGAGTGGAAATATAGTGCCGATATATATATATATATATATATATATATATATATATATATATATATATATAAAACCCTTCGGTTGACAGTAATCAGTGTAAAAGAGAAATACAGAAAATAGCGACTTAAGCTAAGTCATTAATTATCCAATTAACGCCTTACTCAGGGGCGTTTATTCACAATTAGACGACTTATACATTAGTCGTCCCTTCAATATTTCCATTCTACAGAAAATCAATATTCTAGAATTTTAACAAAACGCGCCCTGGACAGGGACGTTACCTTTCAATTAGTGCCCTGGTCTGGGGCGTCAGTTCAATAAGAGACGACATTGTGCAGGTCGTTAATTCAACAATTTATCAATTTTCAGATAATAAAATTTCAGGAAAACAGGTACATGGTCAGGACCAGAAAAATAGCAGGATTCAATCAGGATGAACATGCATTAGATTAGGTTCATGGTTTCATAGATATAGAATTTTAAATATGGATAATTATCAATTTACATGAAATTGACGACTCCAAGATAGGGCGTCAAAACCAGAATTAGCGCCCTTGTCTGGGTCGCTTCTTTAAAATCACTCAAAAAACATTTGGAAACGCAGTAAAACTATATACATGAGATCATGGATGAGTTTATTTCATAATTTATACTAGTTTGGGCTACGTTCTTGAGAAAACCTACCTTATGAAGATTTAACTGATGAACGGATGAAGGTTTCGTGAAGACAAACGATACTCTGTTTGTAACAGAGATAACTTGCAAGAGATGAAAGAGACAGAAGTCCTTGGTCTGATGCAGCTGAAAGTAGGTTCCCCACTGATACAGAAGATTTGCCTTCTGTTCAGCAAGGGGGAAGGAGAGGAAGACAACAGTCTTCACGTCCCTCCTGCAGAGAGAATATGGACGAGGAACGCTCGTTCTTCGGTCAAAAGGATGATTGTCTTCTTAACACAGACGACCTGTATAGGAAGATGAAGAAGGAAAAGAACATCAACATTCTTTCAACACATACAACCAAAAATAAAGAGGAAGAACATTGCATGTTCTTCACGTCGATGACAGCAGCAACAGAGCTTCGACCAAATAGATTTTAGGGTTTGATGGACAAGGATATTTATAAGATTTTGAGGATCCCAATAGGGTTAGAGTTGTGTTGGAAGTAATACTTTCATGATAGAGTCCTTACTATATTCTACTAACTCGTACTAATCCATAAACTTTCCCTGGATAATGTTCTGGTTCGAACGGAACACAAACGGAATTAGCGTCTTAAGTGAGGGCGTCGAATTTAAATTGACGCCTTGTCGAGCGTCGTTACTTATGTAAAACACGCCCATGTAGAGGGCGTTTCATTTCCTTTCCTTAATTTTATTTTCCCGTCGTTTGAAATTTGACGCCCTATTGTCTAGGCGTCCCTTTTAAATTAACGCCTTATACAGAGGCATTTCCTTTTGAATCAGCGCCTTGATAAAAGGCGTTATTTTCCTCTTGATCAAAGATTTACTCATTTAGGCTCTTTGTCATCTATTTACTTATCTTCTATTTTTAATTTGATTTATTTAAAAATCTTATTTTTATCAGGGTTGCTACAGCAGGCCCCACGGACCATAGTAGGAAGTAAATCAGAGTTGCCAATAAAAAAGGAGCTAGCATTACTCTTACAAGCATGATTTGCAAGGCCATCTGCAGCTTGGTTGCCTTCTCTATAGACATGGACAATGTCAGCCTCCAGGAGTGTAATAAGGGACCTCAATTCACTAATGAGTGGGATAAGTCTCCAGGGACAAGTAGCATAGGTTTTCAAGATGTTAACAAGTGTCTTTGAGTCAGACTCAATGGAGTAGATCTTAATGGCACAAGCTGCAGCAATCCGAAGACCATCTAGCATTGCGTGGGCTTCAGCCACCAAACTGTGACAGGGACCATAGAAGTGACTGAATGCCAAAGTAATAGAGCCATTGTGATCTCTGATAACACCACCACCACCAGCAGGACCTGGATTGCCTTTTGAGGCGCCATCCACATTGAGCTTGAATCTGTGAGGGGGAGGGAGAATCCATCGCACAATTTTTGGTCTGGGATTCTTCAGAGCAGCAGAATGGAGAGGCAACAGAGATAGAAAGCCCTTGAACGTGAAAATCGAAGACAATACTTCCCTCTTCAGGTTAGGGATGAAGTAGAAGGTAGATGATGTAGCATGGCTTCACCCCGAACCGAGAAAGAGTCCCCCTTCGCAACTGCGAACTGGAAAGTTTATATAGGAGCAGAAAAGCCCTAGAGTTTAAGTCTGAGATGAACACCCAAATTAGGGGATTTAGATGCACAAATCCTCAGATAATAGAGAGGATAAGAATCATTGATCAATTAGAGTTGATCTGAAAGCTTATTCTCGAAGAAAATAGATCAAACAAGGTCTCCAAAGAGTCCCACGGCAATGAAATCAGAGTTCAAGAAGTTCAGGACTCTCTATCTGACAAACGGTCTATGGAAGGGCCGTTTTTTGATGAAAACGGTCATGGAAGGACCGCAAGGCTATGGCAAACGGTCTAGGGGGTGACCGCAAGGCTTCAGGGGTGAAACGAGATGATTTTGGGCAAGTTTGGGACGTAGCGGTCTAGTGATGACCATTTTTTATGGCCTAGGGGTCTTCCCAGGACAGCTAGGCTGTTGGAGGAAATTTTCTAGGTAGACTTTATGCGACTTTGTAAATCAGAGCATATCTCGAAAACAGTGTAGAACTAGTGAAAGTGATAGAAGAAGAAATTGTAGACAGTAAAAAGATGAACAACTTTTATGAAGAGAGCAAGATGAAAAGAAGATTAGAAAAGGAAGAAAATAGGGTGAGAACAAATGGAAGAAATTTTGGGACGTAGGTGAATAGCACAACCTGCCAAAAAAATGCGAATAATTTGAAATCGGTGTAGAACTGGATAATGGCGTATAATATGAAAATTTAGAGCTTTAAAAGACAAACAACGTTGGTCAAGGGCACTTAATGAATAGAGAAACAGAAGGGGATGAAAAATGGCCGTTTTTAAGACTACGCAGTGAAAGGGGCCGAATGCTTGATGGAAAGTCGATTTAAATGGGCCGCAAGTTTACTTGGAAGACTGGAAGTTGATGAGATAAGCTCCAGGGCTCTAAGAAATCATGATATCCGAAGTCCAAAGGCTAAGGAACAATGAAATAGGCTCAAAATCCGTCCAAGGAAGGCTCCAAAATAATGGTTAATTCGAGACATCAAAATGACGAATAAGAGAAATAACTTAACTTGCAGGCTAAAAACGGGTGTCAACACCCTTCGCCTTCTACCCCCTCTATCCTTCAACCCACCACTGCAACCTCCACCACACATGCCATCCCTTCAAGACCCCTCATTCTACCTCCCGCATTGCCCATCGTTTCACCCGTCCTCGCGCCAGCGCCCGTCACACCCTCCATTGCCACCCCCTCGCTTAACCCGTCACCCATCATCCTCCCGACGGGGCCCATTAAGCCTGCCTCCACCTTCATCACCCCCGTTTCTACACCCCTTACTCACCCCACTAGGCCCATTAAAAAGCCAGTCATGAGTCCATCCAACGCCGTGCCGGCACAAAATCTTTCCCTCCGGAGCAGGCGTTTGTTCCATCGGAATTATCCTACAACTGGTGCACCTGCACCTAACCCCCAGTTTTCGACACAGGCTGTTGATCAGGAAGAAGTAGATCCATTGCCCGGCACACAGTATTACTTGCTACATCACTTGGATCGGATGCTGGCCAAGATCTCGATCTTAGAGTTGATCAAACGATCCAAGTTGCACCAAGATGCTTTGAGAGATTTTCTTCAGAAAGACTTGCTAAATGAAGATATGGAAGTGGACAGTCTACCATCGGCCCTGGCTACACTTACTAAGGGGCCGGCCATTACCTTTTCTGAGATTGAGTTAGCACCTCCTGAGGCACGCCAAATGCCGCTTTGCATCTCCATCACCTTGAACAAGGTAACTATTGATGCGGCTTTGGTCGACACCGGGGCCTCCATAAATGTCTGCCCCCTAAGCACCCTACGCGCTTGCAATATCTCAGAAGATCTGCTAAGGCCAACCCCAACAACAATTGCAGCCTATGACAACTCAAGGAGGGTGTTCCATGGGGTGATTACTGTCCAAGCTGAGCTCGGGTCGCTGATAATGCCCGTAGAATTTTGTGTGCTGGATATTGTCTCGATGTTTAAGGCTATCTTGGGTCATCCGAGGATCGACAACCTTCATGCCGTACCATCTACCGCCCACCAGTGCCCCAAATTCCCATTCTAGGGGCAGGTAGTAAAGGTCAAAAGCATCTCCACGGTCCAGTCAGTTGAAGCCATTTCTAACGAGATACTGCCAACTCTCTGGCCTAGCAACAAGCCAGTCATCTCTGTGATGGACCTTGATTTTCCATGGGCCTATGCGCCGCGCAAGCCGGCCGTCGCGCCGATAAACATCAAAGTGAAGCCCAAGATGAGAGATCCCAAGGGCTGGAACATGATATTGAAGCGAGGCTATCAGCCAGGCATGGGTCTCGGTGCTCAGCTACAGGGGCGACCAAGCCCATCCCCATGGGCAGAAAAATGAACAGGAGGGGCCTCGGATATCGAGAGTCCTCATTATCAGTTCTGGGAGACTCGGGGCCATTGACTTGGGACTACCGTCAGCACTTTGTCAGGGGCCCATTACAGCCAGGTACTTTGAATGCTCCGCCAAGTAAACCCGAGAAGAAAGATACTGCTTGCACAGTTGCGAGCACGACATTGCTACCAAGGGGGCCTATTGATGACATGGGGGACTTTAGTAAAGCTTTTTCAAGGTTGTTCTATGAAGAAGATTACCAGAGAAACCCGGAGGTGCGGCTCGTGCAATACACGCAAGGAAAGCCGGCTTACCGTCTGTGGGAAGAGGGGAGCTCACCCGTTGTTTTCACTTGGTCTCCTTCCCATTTAATGTCTCTTTTTCAAAAGCTGGAGTTTATACCCCATTCACCTCCCATCATGATTGATCCTTTGCGGCTAGAGATGCCAACTGAATTTTTGATCGTGACTTGTCCGTGTGGGCGCTGCCCGCCAATTGATCTCTCAAGTATGTGATTCTCCTCCTCTGATCCCTTCTTCGATATTTTCTGTCCATCCATCTATCCTCTCGCCCTTCCTCCACCTCCACCATCCTCTCCATCCTGTTGCGTGCTCTCCACTGATCTCCAAAAAAATGTCAATTTTGAAATGGAGATTTCAGTGGAAGATTACGTTGTGTTCTATCCGTCCTCCTCTCCGGAGCATGAGGACCCTGCTTCCCTTCCATTAGATTTCCAGTCTCCTAGGTTAGATATAGGGTCTGTCGAGTCTAGGGAAGTAGAGTCTGTCGAGTCTAGAGAAGTAAGGTCTTGTTCTAGCGCGTCCAACCCTTCCACCATGCTTGCGGCGCGCCCAATGACGCGTCACTCCGAATCTATCCCAGAGAGGTTCCTCTAGGACCTCGCTCAGCGCTGTCATGCCCTCCTTAGATGTCCGGAGTTCGTAGAAACGGCCATCATCCTAGAAGATGATGAGGAGCAAGATGGGGTGTAGATCGATGATGGACTAGGTGTTTATGAGATCGTGGATGAGAAAGACCTGGTCGATTTTGAGGATAGCGGCGCAGATGACACTGTCGATCTGTACGCGCAAGCTTTAAAAAGATTCGATGAGCCATCGATGGCAGTGGATGAACCTACAAAAGAAATTAATCTTGGAACAGAGGAGGATCCCAGGATCATTATCATCTCTGCTAGTCTCTCTCCTCAGGTTGAAGAGATGTTGGTCAAGGTTTTAAGGAGTATAGCGATTCCTTTGCCTGGTCCTACAAGGACATGCTGGGTCTTGACCCCACCTTGGTGGAACATAGACTTGTAATTAAACTAGGGGCAACACCCATAAAGCAAAAGTTAAGAAGATTCCACCCCCACATGGCCTTGAAGATGAAAGAAGAGGTCGATAAATTACATAAGGCCAGATTTATTCAGGTCGTTTAATATCCTTAGTGTGTGGTAAATATAGTCCTCGTTATCAAGAAGGATGGAAAGGTGTGAATTTACATTGATTTCAGGGATTTGAATAAGGCATATCCCAAGGATGATTTTCCGCTGCCTCATATAGATGCGTTGGTGGATAACACAGTCGGGTACGAAGCTCTTTCATTCATGGATGGTTATTCTGGTTATAACCAAATCCGTCTAGCCCCGGAAGATCAAGAGAAGACCTCGTTCACCACGCCCTGGGACACTTACTGCTATGTGGTCATGCCGTTTGGTCTGAAGAATGCGGGTGCCACGTACCAACGGGCGATGATGGCAATATTCCACGATATGATGCATGTCTATATGGAAGCTTATGTGGATGATATCTTGGTGAAATCGAGGACGAACGAAGAGCACCCCGCTATTTTGGCCAAGGTGCTACAAAGGGCTCGGGAGTACAAGTTGAAGATGAATCCGAAGAAATGTGTGTTTGGAGTATCTTCAGGGGAATTGCTGGGTTTCATAGTTAGCAAGCGGGGGATCCAAGTTGATCCTAATAAAGCCAAGACCGTCATGGACATGCCCCGCCAAAGAACATCACCGAACTTCGAGGATTGATTGGACGCTTGTAGTTCATTCAAAGATTTATATCTCAACATTCTCAAAGGTGCTGTCCATTTTACGAACTGTTGAAGGCGGGGGTTAAGTTTGAATGCAATGAAGAATGTCAGAAGGCCTATGACGATTTGAAGGTTTATTTGTCTAATCACTCAGTTTTGCAACCTCCTGACCTTGGGAAACCCTTGATCCTATATATTTCTATCATTGAGGACTCCCAAGAGCTGTCGTGGCACAAGTGGACAAGGAGGGTAAGGAAAGGGCAGCCTATTACCTCTCTAGGTTGTTCAATCATGCAGAAGCCAAATACACTGCTATGGAGAAAACCTGTGCAACATTAGTTTGGGTAGCTCAAAAAGTGAAGCATTATTTCTTTGCCCATGAAGTTAGGTTGATCTCTAAAATGGATCTGATTCGCTATCTCTTAGAGAAGCATGTCCTCTCTAGTAGGTTGGCTCGCTCGCAGAGCTTTCTCTCCCAGTTCGATATCACCTTCGTCGTTCAGATGGCAATCAAGGGATATGCTATCGCTAAACATCTTGCCCATTTTCCTATTCCTTGTATTGATTCCATCCAAGATGAGTTCCCCGATGAACACCTTACCGTGCTCACTCATCATCTTTTCTGGTCCTTGCACTTTGATGGCGCACTTAATTCTCAAGGCCGAGGGATCGGCGTTGTTCTCCTCACTCCGGAGGGAGTGACTATTCCCTTTGCATATCAACTATCTTTTCCTGCTACCAACAACATAGCCGAGTATGAGGCTCTCCTTGCTAGATTGAAGCATGCCTATGTCCTGGGCGCGCGGTATTTGAACATTATAGGAGATTCTAAGTTGGTGTTGCGCTAGGTTCTCTCTACCTATCGCACCTATGACCCCAAGCTCAAGCCCTATCAAGATCTGGTCACTCTTTTGGCTAGGCAATCTCGCAAACTGATATACATTCAACCTCCTCGATCTCAAAATATTCTTGCCGATGCACTTGCATCACTTACTTCCTCCCTCTCCTTTCCTCTCAGTCGCTCCACTGAGACCATTGTGGTCCAACGGTTAGACGCTCCTTCCCTTCAAGATCTCTGGTTTGATAACCTTAGGAAGTCCATAGAGAAGAAGGCTGAGAAGGAGGACTTGAAAGAGGTATCCTTAACAGAGCTGCAAGAGATCTTGGAAGAAGAGGAATTGCCTTGGTACTATGAAATTGAGCAATATTGTAGGGATGAGTCGTTCCCAGAGCCAGCCAACGCCGAGCAGCGTAAGGCCATTAGAAGAGTCGCCTCAAGATACATAATCATTGCTAAAGAATTGTATAGGCGTGCTCTTAATGGGGTTCTTATGAGGTGTTTGGACGATGATGAGGCCTGGAAGGTCGTTGAAGCAGCTCATTCAAGTGAGTGTGGAGGGCATGTTAATGGTCAGTCCTTAGCAAAGAAAATTCTTAGGCAGGGCTATTACTGGCCAACCTTAGAAGAAGATTGTTCCACCTATGTTCGTAGGTGTATTCAATGCCTAGTCCATGCTGATAAAATCCATGCTCATGCTTCATCTCTCCATCCTCTTTCTGCTCCTTGGCCATTCTCCATGTGGGCTTTTGACATTGTAGGCCCACTAGGTGATCATAACTCTCAGATCAAGTAGAAATCCTTCATTCCTACCGCCACTGAGTACTTCATCAAGTGGGCTGAAGCTGAAGCATACGCAAAAATCAAAGCTACCACGGTTTGTCGCTTCATCCTGGAGAACATCATATCGCGGTTTGGAGTGCCAAGCGACATCATCACCGACAATGGACCTCAGTTCGTGTGACAAGAGCTCCAGGACCTCTGTAAGAAGTTTAATATTTCATTGTATCATTAATCTCCATATTATCCCCAAAGCAACGGTCAAGCCGAGGCCACCAATAAAACTCTTCTTAAAATTATCAAGAAAATGTGCGTATCGCATAAATTTTCTGATTGGCCCAAAAGATTAGTAGAAGCTCTATGGGCTTATCGCACCTCCGTCTGTACTCCCACATGACAAACTCCTTTTGCTCTCACATATGGGATGGAGGCGGTACTTCCATACAAGATTTTGATCCCTTCCCTAAGAGTGCAGCTTGATAAGGAACTTAATCTCGATGAGCGTCGGGAGGCGTTGCTAGTCCAGCTGGAACTCTTGGATAAGAAGAGACTTAATGCGACCAATCATGTTTCTATCTATCAAAAGCTTGCCTCGCATCATTTTCAAAAGAAGGTCATTGAAAGAAACTTTCAAGTGGGTAATATAGTCTTGAAACACAAATTTATTAGATCAGGAGGTCCCAGGTCTAAGCTGCAACCTGACTGGGAGGGCCCGTTCATAGTAAAGGGGGTCTATCCTGAGAACACATATCGCCTAGTTAACACTGAGTGTGAGGAATTGTCTCACACGTGGAATGAGCTATATCTTTAGCGCTTTTATCCTTAAGTAGTATGGCTAACGATAGCTGGGTGGCGAGACATCTTTTCCTTAATCATTAGAGAGGATTCTTTAGCACAGCACCCACACACTACACCACACCCTTGGTCAGGGTCTTCTTTTTGCGTAACACCGTTTCTCCTTTGACCATGCTCGAGGGAGGTGAAGGTCCTTGCGTTTCTCTCTTCGACCGAACGTAGGGGCAAGAGATTGATGGATGAGATAACCAACCTAGGCAATCCCCAATACGAGAGCGATTTCAAATAGGGGCAATCGAAACGGAAAATGAAGAACAGTTGAATGAGAAAAATACCATGAAAAATGCCTCTGATCCTAGTAACCGGGCCTGCTTCTCCTAAGGCAAGAGTCGAGGTTCACGTAAAACGGTGAAGGGTTGTGCAGTATCATAGGCGTATCAAAATTTTGAAAAAGGAAAAATTATGCATTAAAGGCACGACAAGAGTGGCAAAGTCCCCACGGGTCATCACAAGACCGGTCGTATGCGTGCCAAATGAAAGTTTGATCCCCCAATACAATAAGCTGACTCTTTGAGGGCTAGTGCCTTGGATGGAAGTCGAGTCTTAATACCTCCCATCCCAATGTAAGGCTTGTCCCCAATTTTCATTTTCCTCCCTGAAGACTAGGTCCTACTCTGGATATGACCCTGGGAGAGACATCGTCATGCGAACTGAACCCCTAGCTAGGGGGTTGTCATCTTTAGCGCACGTTGTGCTTTAGGAGATTCCTGATGACATGGGTTAAGGTTCTCATTGCTTAGTTTGAGTAAGTCAAAAAAAATTAAATATTTTTAAAATTCCAAAAAAAATAAATATTTTCAAAAAAATCTAAAAAATTCAAATATTTTCAAAATTAAAAAAAAATAAATATTTTCAAAAATCCAAAAATTAAATATTTTCAAAATCCAAAAAAATCAAATATTGTCAAAATTTCAAAAATTTCAAAAAAAACCTAAACATTTTAAAAATTCAAAAAAAAACAAAAAAATCAAACATTCACAAAATCCAAAAAAAATCACATATTTTTCAAAAATGAAGAAACAAGAAAGAAAAAATCATCACATGTTTCTCTTGCATTTCGTGACATGTATTGCATTTTTCCTTTATGTCATGTTTGCCTATTTGATAAGGCTTCACCCCTTGACAAAACTTTAAGGATTGGTCTCACATTGGGATTGTCCTAGGCAAGGGGTTAAGCCTAAAACAGATCTAACCTGTTTTTTGTTTAGTATGTGTACATGAACATGCCCGCAAAGTCCGAACCACAAGCCCATGGGCCCTTCTAGCATCTACTTGTTTGCGGTCCATCGGAGACCGTTTTCATCAGCTTCGCAGTCAGACGGTGACCGTCGTATTTCTTCAGCGGTCGCTGGTGGGCCGTCTTCCCATCCAAGAGCTATTAATCACAAGCCCATTGGCTCTTCCTGGCGCATGTTCTATTGCGGTCTACTAGTGACCGTTTGCCCTTAGCGGTTGCTCCTTGACCGTCTTAATTCTTAGCGGTCCCTCGATAGCCCGTCTTTCCACTTGAGAACTCTTAACTGAAGTCTCACGATCAATGACACCCAAGAGGGGGGTGAATTGGGTGATTACAAATTTTAACTAAATTTTAGCCGATTTAAAACAAGTATGACGAAGAAGCTACTTTCAACTTTAGATCTGATGCAGCGAAGAATAAATTTCACAAGATTAACCACCACAATAGATCTATAGTACTAGGTGGAGTTACGGAATCCGAGGATTCTCTCGTGCAAGGTGGTATCTTCCTGACAAGACTAACCATGTCTATCCAAACCCACCTTTTGATATACCATAAATCTAGTGTGAAGTTATTGAACTATGCTAGATGTAATGCAAGGGAGACAAGTGATTTAACTACGCAAGCATGCACAGAACGGAGATAGGAGAGAAGGATCAAACCACACAAGAGACAATGATTTTTAGGTGGTTCGGATGCAATGACGACAACCTACGTCCACCCCTCACAATCTGTGAGGATTAACACACTATCTTGCAAAGGAATACAAGATCAACACACACACACACACACACACACACACACACACACTTGTGGAGAGTTTAGAACTCCCACGACGGTGCACACTCACCGAACCAGACACGGATCTGAAAGATCCAAGACACATACACACAGATCTAAGCAGATCCACACACACTAGAATGTTTAGAGATTACAATAAGCAAACACTTGAAGTTCAAAAATTCTGGAAGAAGAAACACAAAAGAGAATTGCAGATTTAAGCTCCCCCTGAATGGATGAAGAGGATTTTAGATGCAGCTTGATCTCCACTTGACTTAGGTTGATTGGCCTCAGATCTTGCTTGAGAACCTTGAAGATGGATGAGGAAGTTCCTGCACAAAATACTATTCACGAAGGTACAGTGGCAGCACTCTTTCTCCCCTTGATAGCCTCTTTGATCTCCCTTGAGTAATTAGGGTTTTTGACCCCAATGAGAGGTTTTTATAGATCTTGGATGGTCAAGAGACAAGCCAGGAACCAGATCCACAAATCATTACATGTCTGGTGGCTTTGGGATGAAACAAAATAAAGGAAAGGGGCTTCCCACTTTGAAGAACACAAAGTCAACAATTGCTGCCTTGAAGCGGGCGGTCGACCGGAATTTTACAGAAATGAGGGTTTCAACGCTGGGAAAATCGGTCGACCGGCACCTGACCGGCGGTCGACCGCTAGCTGGAAAACCTGCATTTTTAATAGAGTTAGCCAATAAATCATAATCTGTGAACAAATCATTTCATGACGATATCTTGTTCTAATCAATATGAGTTGGTTGAGCTTATCCTGGGCATTTCTTGAAGCATGGTAGATTTAGGCATTTTCTTGATTAAGGATGGCTTTGAGAGTGGTTTAAGCAAGTTATTACTTAGGTTGTAATTCCGGTGTTTTGTTATCATCAAAATCATCTGGAGAGACTCAACAATCTCCCCCTTTTTGATGATGATAAAACTCTAGATTACTAGAGCATTGGCATGCCTTTAAGAAAGTTTGGAGCTAAGTAAGGTCGATAAACCACAAGATGAATAAAACAACCATTCAACACTTTATTTGCCAAATAGATAGGAAATGAGACACAGGGGCCAACCATTTGAGATCAAACACCAATTGCATTCATTTCATCATTTCATTACAAGGTACATTGATGCTTGAGAGAATGAGTGCAAGACTCTAGACACATGCGACAAAACAAATGCAGAACTGACACAATGATCCTCACCAATGATCATGCATACAAACATATGAACATATCGACACAAAATATATAAGACCTGCACTACTACTTCTCCCCCTTTGAAATCATCAAAAGAGGGGATAGGATAACCGAATAGGAGACCCAAAAGATAAAAGACCCAAAGACACAGACTGGAGGTAGGAAACCAAAGAACAGCCTCAGTGGCCATCTGCAGGTGGCTGGGTGTCTGGTGGAGGAAGAGGCTCATGGCTAAGGCACTGCCGAATATCTACAAGTAGGTGGTCTTGATGCTGAAGGCGGTGCTGGATATGGGCAAGGGTTTGATTCCTATCATAGTCACGGCATTGCATGTTCAGGAGAACGCAGTTCATAGCATGAAAAGCCTCACGTGAATCTTCATGGCTCTGGGTGAGGGTGGGTGGTCATGTTGGTGGAGAGAGTGTGCATCTGAGTGGATAAGGAGTCCAAAACTGTGGAGAAAGAATCTGGCTGATGTGGCAAAGATTCCAGCATGGTGCCCATGATTGCTATATTATCCTCAAAGGTAAAAATTTGTTGCCCAAAGGCATCCATCCGAGTTTCTAGTCCAGTAAAACACCTGTCAAAAGTCTCATAGTCTACCCAAGAGTGCTGCCCGGCCCCCTGAGTAGAAGACTCTCCATGATAGTACTGTGGTGGAGGAGGCATCTCCGGATCCATGTGATGAGGTGAAGGTGGAGGAGGCTGGTCCTCAGCCTGAACTGGAGGGGGTAGTTCCCCTGGATCCTCCTGCTACTCCTGTTCTTGTTCTTCTTCATTGACTGCATCTTCCCCATAAACGGGCACATCACTACAGAGCTCACCATCCGGACCCCAATAATATCCCATTTCTGTGAAAATCTTATGCTCATTATATATATCATCTTGTCGAACATAAATGAACTGTTCATCTGCCAAATTGATCCCAGCATAGATGAATATGCCGGTCAACTGTGAAGCATAGGGCAAGGATCTCTGCAAATTTGTTCGACAGGTTCCAATCAGAGTCATCATGAGGTGACCCATGTTGACTTGAATCCCATTCATAACATTGTAAAACAGAAACCTGTGAACTTCTGTTACTTCATTTCTACTGCCACTCTTTGGATAAATGAGGGAGGTAAACATATGGTGCAATATACACTGCAATGGTGGAAAATGATTTGCATTCAATATGATTAAGTCACTAACACCATGCACATAATCACAACTGGTCATAGCAAGAAAAGTTTCCTCAACATCACCATGACCAAAAATCATGTCGGCTCCTCTAGCCGAAACTCCTAAGCCACGCTCAAACAAATCCGGAGTAATATGAAACTCAACACCTTGAACAACTGTATATAATTCCTCATTTCTTTCAACCAGATTTCCATAGAACTGCTACACTATATTGGGGTAATATCGGGTATATCTAGTGACAAAATCAATCCAACCTGGTTGAAATCTCAAAGACAGCACATAAATCGGGTAAAATCTCGTTCACCTCATTGAAGTCGACCAGTCGAGGGTCGATAATAGGACGGGGAGGCAACCGAGGTGCACGATGAGGTGTAGGTGCTCACTGTGGTGGAGGAGCCACGGCCTCTCGTCTCTGACCACTAGCTTCCCCTTGGGCAAAATACCGAGAGCTTCGTCTAGGCGGCATCCCAAGCTAGAAAACCTGGTGGAAACCCTTGAAAAGATGACTCTCGTCCTGGGGGATGAAGTTGAACCAAATGACACTCCAAGGGCTTGCAAAAGCCTTCTCTACAACCTGGAACCCTGGGAAGAGCTTCACACTCGCACGGATGGCCGCGGAGATTTCGTCACGAAATGGTGACGAGCCGACCGGATCTTGTGCGGGTTGAAGGGGGATGACGTTTTCGGGTTTCAAGGGTGGAGTTTGGGTGTTCTAGGGTTAGGGAAATATGTTGGAGAGAAAGTGGGGGTGATAGAATGAGATAATGGGGTGTTAAGACCCCTTATAAGATGGTCTGGTTGAGGGTTCGGCCGGGCCGGGGCTAGCGGTCGATCGAAATGGTCGACCTAGCCCAAAATTCAAATTTTTAAAATTTTCAAAAAAAAAATTGTTCATTTTTCTTCTCTTCTTTTTTATATGAGCACCATCAACCGACCTTCTAGATTGAACCATCAACAAGGAATAATGATAGGGATGACTTGATAGGAGAAGAGATTGAAGATTGAGAACAATCTCTAGCTCCCCCTCAGAAGTTGCCTTAGGTACGGCATCACTGGGTCCACATTTATTTAACCAAGGAATATCTAGCCTTGGAAATATTTTTCAAGGAGGGCTATATGTATAAATACATTCAAGCATGCAGGAGTGTATATGAACACACAAGGTATTAAAAGTAAATACATACAATATGCATGTTAATCTACCCTTGATGCATATGAGTTTCTACAAGTGCAATTCTTATCCTAAGTGCAGACCTATGTATGTATGCTATCACCCTTGCACATCCCAAGTTCTCTTCTTATCTTGCTAAAATGATCCTGGTTTAGAGGTTTTGTGAAAATATCAGCTAGTTGATTGTGTGTGTCAATGAAATTCAATTCAAAGACCCCTTTTCCTACATGCTCTCTCAGAAAATGATGTCAAATGTCAATGTGCTTTGTCCTAGAATGTTGAACAGGATTTTTTGACAAGCTGATTCCACTGGTATTATCATACAAGATTGGCACACATTTCATTTCAACATCCAAATCAAGGAATTGATTTTTGATCTAAAGTACTTGGGCTCCACAACTTCCGATGGCTACATATTCAGCCCCGACCGTTGAGAGAGCTACTGAATGTTATTTCTTAGAGGCCCATGAGACTAGGCACCCACCAAGAAACTGACAATACCCACTAATACTTTTACGATCTACAATACATCCGGCATAATCCGCATCCGTGTATGCAATCAAATCAAATGAACTACCGATGGAAAATCACAAGCCAAAGTCTATGGTGCCAATTAAATATTGAAAAATGTGTTTAACAGCCATTAGATGAGATTCTTTAGGGCATGACTGAAAGTGAGCACATAGACATACATTGAATTGAATGTCAGGGCGGCATGCTATGAGATACAGTAGTGATCCGATCATACCTCGAAACAGTGTAGGATCTGCTGTTTTACCATTTTCATCTTTGTCTAACTTCGAGGTTGTGGCCATTGGAGTTGACAAAGGTTTTGCTTCAGCCATCCCAAATTTCTTTAACAGCTCTAGTGTGTACTTAGTTTGATTGATGAAAATGCCCTCAGGTGTTTGCTTCACCTACAATCCAAGAAAGAAGTTCAGTTCACCCATTAAGCTCATCTCAAATTCTCCTTGCATGATTTCTACAAATTCTTCACATAAGACATTGTTAATGACTCCAAAAATAATGTCATCCACATATACTTGAACTACTAATATGTCTTTACCTGATTTCCTTGTGAAGACTGTTTGGTCAACCTTACCTCTTTTGAAACCATTTTCCATGAGGAATGAAGTGAGCCTTTCATACCATGCCCTTGGTGCTTGCTTTAACCCGTATAAGGCCTTCTGTAACTTGTACACATGCTTTGGATACTTTGAATCTTCAAAACCTTGAGGTTGCTCTACAAAAATATCCTTCTTGATGTAACTGTTAAGAAATGCAGATTTAACATCTATTTGAAATAGTTTGAAGTTCAATGAGCAAACATAGGACAGTCAAATCCGGATTGCTTCTAGTCTAGCAACCAGTGCAAAAAGACTCATCAAAATTAATACACATCCCTTGGTTGTACCCTTTGGCTACGAGCCGGGCCTTGTTCCTAACAACCAATCTCATATCATTTAACTTGTTTCTGAAAACCCAACGGGCTCCAATTGTGGGATGATTCTTAGGATATGGCACGAGAGTCCACACTTTGTTCCTTTCGAACTAGTGTAGCTCTTCATGCATAGTGTTAATCCAAAATTCATTTTGAAGAGTTTCATGAATATCTTTAGACTCTTCTTGTGAGATTAAGGCCATCAAATCCTCTTCTTCTACTTGCCTTAATGAAGACCTAATTCTTACCCCATCTTCAGGATTACCTATGATGTTTTTAGCGGGGTGATCTTTCAAGAATGTGGAGGAATTTGGCAAATCTGGGTGCTGTACTCGCTATTCTTGAAGTGTTTCAATTGGTGGATCTTCATTATTTTCAACCTTGCCAGAGATATCTTCTACTTTTTCATCCGTAGCCTTAGCATCATTTGGACATTCAGGAGCTTCATCCTTGTAGAGCTCATATGGGATTTTCTTCAAAATGGGCCTTACCATTGCCCTGTTGATGATGTAGCATGCTGTACTTACCACCTCAGCCCAAAAATATCTAGGTAGGGAGTTCTCACTTAACATGGTCCATGCCATGTCTATCAAGGTTCTATTTTTCCTCTCCACTACTCCATTTTGTTGAGGTGTCCTTGGTGATGAGAAATTATGTGTGTATCCTTGCTCTTGGCAGAAGCTACTGAAATCATGATTTTCAAATTCACCACCATGATCACTCTGAATAGTGGTGATGAGGTACCCTTTATCATTCTGGATTTTCCTGCAAAACACTTGAAACTCTATCAGGGCATCATTTTTATTGGCTAAAAATAACACTCACGTAAATCTGGAGTAATCATCAACAATTACAAATCCATAAGATTTACCTCCTAGGCTGGATGTCCTAGTCGGACCAAAGAGATCAAGATGCAGTAGTTCTAGAGGCCTAGCGGTAGAAATAATATTTTTATTCTTGAAAGAGATACGTGTTTGCTTACCTTTTGTGCAAGCCTCACATATCTTATCACTTTCAAATTTTAATTTAGGCAACCCATTCACCAAGTCATGTCTAGACAGTTTGAAGATTACTCCAAAACTAGCATGACCTAGCCTTCGGTGCCATAGCCATGCATTATCATGGTTGTTTACTACCAAGCACACATCATCACCGGCAACATCATCAAGATCAATTGTATACACATTATTGTTCCTTTTACCGATGAATCTAATTTCATTAGAGATTTTATTCATAACAAGGCAGTGAGTTTCATCAAAAACAATTTTAAAGCCCTTGTCGCACAATTGGCTTATGCTTAGCAGATTACGATTCAAGCCTTTCACTAACAGAACATTTTCAATCAAGGTTTCAGAATTCTTACCTATGTTGCCAATCCCAATGATTTTACCTTTGTCTTTGCCTCCAAAAGTAACTGAACCTCCATCCTTATCTTACAGTGTAGCGAACACCTTCTTGTCCCCTGTCATATGCCTTGAACAACCGCTGTCCAGGTACCATTTGCTCCCCCTGGCTTCAAGACATATCTGCAAGAAACAACATTCTCATCCAATTATTTTTGGTACCCAAATCAGTTTGGGTCCATCAGAGTTAGTCCAGTTCTGTGCATATCTTTTTCTGGTCCAAATGGCATGATTTCTTTGATTGTTTTGTTTGAACCAATAATTAGCAATAACATGTCCAAATCTACCACAATGAAAGCAATTGACATTTAAAAATCTTCTCTGTAATTCACATGGTTTAGGTTGAACATGTTTTGGCTTGGAGTGAGAACATGAAGCATAGTTGTCATCTTTTTCATGAACATAGGATGTAGTGATCTTATGCTCAAAGGATTTTTTGTTTTGGGGAATGTATCTCAATCCTTCATTTTGGAAGTTAACCTTGGCTCCCAACAAATTGTCTAAGTTCTGTTTGCCTTTGACAAACCTAGGCAGAGTGGACTGAAGTTCAGCCACTTCTCCAACCAAACTCACGTTTTTCTTTTAAGTTCTGAATTTGTGAATTTCAGAACTTCTTCTTCACTTTTCAATTTTTCAAAACCTTTTCAATTTCAGATAATTTGCACATCAATTCTTCTTGATTTTTCTCACTGGCTAATATTGTTTGTAACAAACTTTCTTTTTCTTCAGTTAACTCGAACCATTCCTGTTCCAGTTTCTCAAACTTCACATAAATATCCTCATGTGTTAAATCATCAATCTTCTTTTTGAAAGTTTTATTTTCAGATCTGATTTTTATGTATTTGGTGAACAATTTTTCATACTTTGACTCCCATTGTTCATTAGATATAAAATCAGGGTCAGAATTTATCTCAGTTGAATCATCTTCATGTGCCATGAGACACAAGCTCTCCACTAGCTCTTGGATCTCCTCATCGGACGGTTCGTCCTCTTCGTCGCTCCATGTGGCGACCATTGCTTGGGATTTCTTGAGCTTGTCCTTCTTCAATTTCCTCATTAGATCTAGGCACTCTCCTCTCATGTGTCCGAGCTTCTTGCATTCATAACAAATGACATTATTGGGCTTACTCGGCTCGCCCTTGGTTTGAACGGGCTTCCTTTGCCCCTTTCTGAAATTACCTTGGAAGTTTCTCTTCTTTCTTAAAAATCTCTTTACTTGGCGAGTTATCATGGCCAAGTCTTCTTCTTCATTGCTTCCCTCACTGGATTCTTCTTCTTGGAAGTCATCATCAGATTGGTGAGCTTTCAATCCCACCAGTTTCTTCTTCTTCGTTTCTTCCTCGGCTGTTCTCCTCATGTTTATCTCATAGGTCATGAGTGACCCTATGAGTTCATCTAGAGAGAGTGTGGATAAATTTTTTGAGTCTTCAATAACAGTGGCCTTGGTGTGCTATGCTGGTGGAAGTGATCTCAAAACCTTCCTCACAATATCAGAGTTTGTGTACTCCTTCCCAAGGCTTTTGAGACCATTTGTGATCGCAGTTAACCTTGTGAACAGCTCTGAGATGGTTTCTTTAGGCTTCATTTTGAATGCCTCATAATCCCTGACAAGTAGATTGGCTTTGGTTTTCTTGACCTCTGAGGTTCCCTCATATATGAGCCGCAACTTGTCCCACATCTCCTTCGCTGAACTGCACATGTATACATGAGAAAACTCATTAGGATGTATAGCACATTGCATAATATTCATAGCATTAAAATTTACAGTGCATTTCTTAATTTCCTCAGGTGTCAATTTTTCTTCATCATCCGAGAGTTTATACGGACCCTTGTCCACAACCCTCCAGATCTCATATTCTTGGGCTCTCAGAAAGACGTGCATTCTATTTTTCGAATAGGAGTAATTCGAGCCATCGAAGTATGGAGGACGGTGAATGGAATGACCCTCAGGCATCATCCCCTTGTTGGCCATTGATCTGGATCTTACTCTAGATTGTTAGATCTGAAAGAATTAGAGCCTTACCTCTGATACCAATTGAAGTCTCACGATCAATGACACCCAAGAGGGGGGTGAATTGGGTGATTACAAATTTTAACTAAATTTTAGCCGATATAAAACAAGTATGACGAACAAGCTACTTTCAACTTTAGATCTGATGCAGCGAAGAATAAATCTGACATGATTAACCACCACAATAGATCTTTGGTACTAGGCGGAGTTACGGAATCTGAGGATTCTCTCGCGCAAGGTGTTATCTTCCTGACAATACTAACCTTGTCGATCCAAACCCACCTTTTGATATACCAGAATTCTAGTGTGAAGTTATTGAACTGTGCTAGATGTAATGCAAGAGAGACAAGTGATTTAACTACGCAAGCATGCACAGAACAAAGATAGGAGAGAAGGATCAAACCACACAAGAGACAATGATTTTATGTGGTTCAGATGCAACGATGGCAACCTATGTCCACCCCTCACGATCTTTGAGGATTCACACACTATCCTGTAAAGGATTACAAGATAAACACACACACACACACACACTTGTGGAGAGTTTGAAACTCCCACGACGGTGCACACTCACCAAACCAGACACGGATCTGAAAGATCCAAGACACACACGCATACAGATCTAAGCAGATCCACACACACTAGAATGTTTAGAGATTACAAGAAGCAAACACTTGAAGTTCAAGAATTCTGGAAGAACAAACACAAAAGAGAATTGCAGATTTAAGCTCCCCCTGAATGGATGAAGAGGATTTTGGATGCAGCTTGATCTCCACTTGACTTGGGTTGATTGGCCTCAAATCTTGCTTGAGAAGCTTGAAGATGGATGAGGAAGTTCTTGCATGAAACAATGTTCACGAAGCTACAGTGGCAACACTCTTTCCCCTTGATAGCCTCTTTGATCTCCCTTGAGTAATTAGGGTTTTTGACCCCAATGAGAGGTTTTTATAGATCTTGGATGGTCAAGAGACAAGTCACGAATCAGATCCACAAATCATGGCATGTCTGGTGGCTTTGGGATTAAACAAAACAAAGGAAAGGGGCTTCCCACGTTGAAGAACACAAAGTCAACAATTGCTGCCTCGAAGCGGGCGATCGATCGGACGACATGGGGCGGTCGACTGGAATTTTACAGAAATGAGGGTTTCAACGCTGGGAAAACCGGTCGACCGACACCTGACTGGCAGTCGACCGCTAGCTGCAAAACCTGCATTTTTAAAAAAGTTAGCCAATAAATCATAATCTGTGAACGAATTATTTCATGACCATATCTTGTTCCAATCAATATGAGTTGGTTGAGCTTATCCTAGGCATTTCTTGAAGCATGGTAGATTTAGGCATTTGCTTGATTAAGGATGACTTTGAGAGTGGTTTAAGCAAGTTATTACTTAGGTTGTAATGTCGGGGTTTTGTTATCATCAATACTTAGGTTCGAAAGTTTAAAATCTAAAATATAGGTTTGATCAGAGTGCCGATCATTCCAACATGACCTGATAGATAAAAGTGACTTGTGAGAGCTGACAGATTCCAAATTGGATACTCGGTTTGAGCCCGACGCTCATAAGTGCATTCTTCAAATGCAGTTAGTTTAAAATTAAAGAAGTTGGGTTTGGGGGGTCAAAAATATAAAATACTGGCCTGATCGTCATGTCGATCATTCCAACGCGACCTGATTGATGAGAGTGACTTGAGAGAGCTGATAGAATCCAAATCGGATACCTGGTTTGGGTTCGTCGCTCAGAAGTGCATTCTTTAAATGCACTTAGTTTAAAATTAAAGAAGTTAGGTTTGGGAGTCCAAAATCTAAAATATCAGTCAGATCGGCGTACTGATATTTCCCACACAACCTGTGAGGTAAAAGTGACTGGTGAGAGCTGACGGAATCTAAACCGGATACCCAGTTTGAGTCCGACGCTCAGAAGTGCACTCTTCAAATGCACTTAGTTTAAAAGTAAAGAAGTTAGGTTCGGGGGTCCAAAATATAAAATGCTGGTTTGATCGACATGCCGATCATTCCAACGTGACCTGGGTGATGAGAGTGACTTGAGAGAGCTGACAGAATCTAAATCGGACACCCGGTTTGGGTTCGTCGCTCAGAAGTGCATTCTCTAAATGCACTTAGTTTAAACTTAAAGAAGTTAGGTTCGGTAGTCCAAAATCTAAAATGTCTGTTTGATCGGCCTGCCGATCATTCCAACATAACTTGAGAGGTAAAGGTGACTTGTGAGAGCTAACGGAATAAAAATCGGATGCCCGATTTGAGCCGGGCGCTCAAAAGTGTATTTTTTAAATGCACTTAGTTTAAAATTAAAGAAGTTAGGTTCGGGGGTCCAAAATTTTAAATACCGGTCTGATCGGCATGCCGATCATTCTAACACGACCTAGGAGGCAAAAGTGACTTATGAGAGTTGACGGAATCAAAATCGGATACCCGACTTGAGCCCGGTGCTCAGGAGTGCATTCTTCAAATGCACTTAGTTTAGAATTAAAGAAGTTGCGTTCGGAGGTCCAAAATCTAAAATATCGAACTGATCGGAGTGTCGATCGTTCCAACACGGTGTGGGAGGTAAAAGTGACTTTTGAGAGCTGACGGAATCCAAATTTGATACTCAATTTGAGCCCGGCGCTCGGAAGTGCATTCTCTAAATGCACTTAGTTTATAATTTAAGAAGATAGGTTCGGGGGTCCAAAATCTAAAATATCAGTCTGATCGGCGTGCCGATCGTTCCAACATGACGTGGGAGATAAAAGTGACTTGTGAGAGCTAACGGAAACCAAATTCGATATTCGATTTGATCCGGGCGCTCAAAAGTGCATTTTTCAAATGTACTTTGTTTAAAATTAAAGAAGTTAGGTTCGGGGGGTCCAAAATCTAAAATATCGCTCTGATCGACGTACCAATTATTCCACCACGACCTGGGAGGTAAAAGTGACTTGTGAGAGCTGACGAAATCTAAATTGGATACCTGATTTGAGCCCGACGCTCAGAAGTGCATTCTTCAAATGCACTTAGTTTAAAATTAAAGAAGTTAGGTTCGGGGGTCGAAAATATAAAATACTGGCCTAATCGGCATACCGATCATTCCAACGCGACATGGGTGATGAGAGTGACTTGGGAGAGCTGACGGAATCCAAATTGGATACCCAGTTTGGGTTCATCGCTCAGAAGTGCATTATCTAAATGCACATAGTTTAAAATTAAAGAAGTTAGATTCGAGTCCAAAATCTAAAATATCAGTCTGATCGACGTGTTGATTATTCTAACACGACCTGGAAGGGAAAAGTGACTTATGAGAGCTGATGGAATCCAAATCGGATACCCGATTTGAGCCGAGCACTAAGAAGTGCATTTTTTAAATGCACTTAGTTTAAAATTAAAGAAGTTAGGTTCGGGGGTCCAAAATCTAAAATATCGGTCTGATCGCCGTGTCGATTGTTCCAACACGACTTGGGAGGTAAAAGTGACTTGTGAGAGCTGACGGAATCTAAATTGGATACCCGATTTGAGCCCAACGCTTAGAAGTGCATTCTTCAAATGCACTTAGTTTAAAATTAAAGAAGTTAGGTTCGGGTGTCTAAAATCTAAAATATCAGTCTGATCGGAGTGCTGATCGTTCCAACACGACATGGGAGGTAAAAGTGACTTGTGAGACCCGAAGTAATCCAAATTGGATACTCAATTTGAGCCCGGCGCTGAGAAGTGCATTCTCTAAATGCACTTAGTTTATAATAAAAGATGTTAGGTTCGGGGGTCCTGAATCTAAAATATCTGTTTGATTGGCATGTCAATCATTCCAACAGGACGTGGGAGGTAAAAGTGACTTGTGAGAGTTGATGGAATCTAAATCGGATACCCGGCTTGAGCCCGGTGCTCTTAAGTGCATTATTCAAATGCACTTAGTTTAAAATTAAAGAAGTTGGTTTCAGGAGTCCCAAATCTATAATATCAGTCTGATCGGCGTGCCAATCATTCTAACACAATGTGGGAGGTAAAAGTGACTTGTGACAGCTGACGGAATCCAAATTGGATAGTCGATTTTAGCCCGACGCTCAGAAGTGCATTCTCTAAATGCTCTTAGTTTATAATTAAAGAAGTTAGGTTCGGGAGTCCAAAATCTAAAATATCAGTCTGATCGATATGTCGATCATTCCAACACGACGTGGGAGGTAAAAGTGACTTATGAGAGCTGATGAAATCCAAATTGGATATTCGGTTTGAGCCAGGCGCTCAGAAGTGCATTCTTCAAATGTACTTAGTTTAAAATTAAAGAAGTTGGGTTCGGGAGTCCAAAATATAAAATACTGGCCTGATCGGCATGCTAGTCATTCCAACGCGGCCTGGGTGATGAGAGTGACTTGAAAGAGCTGACATAATCCAAATCGGATATCTGGTTTGGGTTCGTCGCTCAGAAGTGCATTCCCTAAATGCACTTAGTTTAAAATTAATGAAGTTAGGTTCGGACATCCAAAATCTAAAATATTAGTCTGATCGGCGTGCCGAACATTCCAACATGACCTGGGAGGTAAAAGTGACTTATGAGAGCTGACGGAATCCAAATCGGATACCCGGTTTGAGCCTGGCGCTCCGAAGTGCATTCTTCAAATGTACTTAGTTTAAAATTAAAGAAGTTGGGTTCGGGGGTCCAAAATATAAAATACTGGCCTGATCGGCATGCCGATCATTCCAAAGCGACCTGGGTGATGAGAGTGACTTAGGAGAGCTGACATAATCCAAATCGGATACCCGGTTTGGGTTTGTCGCTCAAAAGTGCATTCTCTAAATGCACTTAGTTTAAAATTAAAGATGTTAGTTTTGGGAGTCTAAAATCTAAAATATTGGTCTGATCAGTGTGTCGATCATGCCAACATGACCTGGGATGGAAAAGTGACTTGTGAGAGCTAACGGAATCCAAATTGGATACCTAGTTTGAGCCGGGCGCTCAGAAGTGTATTTTTCAAATGCACTTAGTTAAAAATTAAAGAAGTAAGGTTCGGGGGTTCAGAATCTAAAATATCAGTCTGATCGGCGTGACGATCATTCCAACACGACCTGAGAGGTAAAAGTGACTTGTGAGAGTTGACAGAATCTAAATCGGATACCTAGTTTGAGCTCGGCGCTTAGAAGTGCATTCTTCAAATGCACTTAGTTTAAAATTAAAGAAGTTGGGTTCGGGGGTCCAAAATCTAAAATATCGGTCTGATCAGCATGCTGATCATTTCAACATGACGTGGGAGGTAAAAGTGACTTGTGAGAGCAGATGGAATTTACATTGGATAATTGATTTGAGCCCGGCGCTCAGAAGTGCATTCTCTAAATACACTTAATTTATAATTAAAGAAGTTAAGTTTGGAGGTCCAAAATCTAAAATATCGGTCTAATTGACGTGTCGATTGTTTCAACACGACATGGGAGGTAAAAGTGACTTGTGAGAGCTGATAGAATCCAAATAGGATACCCTGTTTGAGCCAGGCTCTCAGAAGTGCATTCTTTAAATGCACTTAGTTTAAAATTAAAGAAGTTAGGTCCAGACGTCCAAAACTTAAAATATCGGTCTTATCGGCGTGCCGATCGTTCCAACACGACCTGGGAGGTGAACGTGACATGTGAGAACTGTCGGAATCTAAATCGGATACTCGGTTTGAGCCTAGCGCTCATAAGTGCATTCTCTATATGCACTTAGTTTAAAATTAAAGAAGTTGGGTTGGGGGGTTCAAAATCTAAAATACCGATCTGATCGGCGTGCCGATCGTTCCAACACGACCTGGGTGGTAAAAGTGACTTGTGAGAGTTGACGAAATCCAAGTCGGATACTCGATTTGAGTTCAGTATTAAAATTATCGATTTGATATTATATCTGATTTGAATTCATACAATCAAATAAAATATTTAATTTATTTGCTCCATAATTTTTTATTTATGAATGTATATTTAATGCTATTATTTTTTTAATATAGGATCCTCCAGCAAGTGGCGATGGAGGAGACGAGCAGGATGGGGAGGATGAGGATATGGAGGATGCGGAGGATATTTCTTGATTTTATTATTATTATAAAATTGATAATTGTTATTGTGTTTCGTTTCTTCTATATCTTTTGGTTTGCTTGTGATGGATAGGTTTTATGTTTTTTATTTAAATAGATTTTTATATAAATTTTATGTATTTTTTTAAAAATAAAATACATTTTTCGATTGATATTCTGACGTATCTGTCTGAATTATTCCGACGGAATCACCGACGAAATAGGTATTCCGTCAGAAAACATATATATATTTATTTCTTTTAATGTCATACTTTTTGACGGAATCCTAGACGGAAAGGCATTCTGTCGGAAATAATTTCCAACGGAATCCTGGACGGATATAAATTCTGTCAGAAACATGAGGCTCCAACAATTACCGACGGAATTTCCATCTACTATTTGTCTGTCGGAACTTTCCGGCGGATTGCCGATGGAATATTCATCCGTCAAAAATTTTTGACAATGAATACCCGATGTACGTAATCCGTCAGAAATCAGTCAGAAATTCCGTCGGAACTGTTGTTTCTCACGGATTTCTGACGGATTATTTTCGTCAAAAACTCCGCCTTTTCTTGTAGTGGGAAAATTCCTACTGCCCCCCAGTTTTCTTCCCATTTCCCACCACAATGGGTTCATACCCCATTTCAAGGGTCTTCTAGTAGGCACACTCAAGACATTCCACCTCAGTTCAACTACCCTACAACTCCCCAAGGGGTTGCTCAACACCCAATTCCCCCAGTTACAGCCATTCCCCTAAGAGGGATCGATCCATTCTCCAAGCAGGAGACTCAAAGCTATGTTCGGTAGTTGGTTGCCAAGAGCATGCCAATTACTCATCCCCATTCCTTGGCTCAATATTGGAAGCTGCCCAACGCATACTTCCCACCCGGTTTTAAAGCTCCAAAGTATACGAAGTACGATGGTACTACCGATCCCCATCATCATCTCTTGGGTTTCCTTATGGACTCTCACCAATGGTTGTACAACCGGAGCCTGCTGGTCCATCTATTCTAAAAGTCCCTAGAGGGTGAGGCCCTATACTGGTTCTCCTCTCTCCCTGTCGTTGATCTTCTTAATTTCGACATAGTCTCTGAGAGATTCCTCGCTCACTTCGGACACATGTCCAATATAGCTCCCACCCTATACGATCTGGTCATGGAGAAGATGAATCCCGATGAGGACTTCATTCAATTTGCCAACCGTTGGACAATTATGGCCTCCCGGGTGGAGGTGGTCATCCCCGAATCTCAATCAGTCACCATGCTGGTGAACAATGCCACCCACAGCTTAGGGTCATCCTGGTGCTTAGCGAGCTCCACACTTTACAATCGAGCTCGAATCATCGAAGCCCAAATGAAGGATGCCACACTGCCACCCCTCTTTGAGACACGCACTAGAGTCCAAAAATCTCCAACCGCTCCCACCACAAAAGGGGACACGGTGAACGAACAAGTAAATGCCTCCGGTCCACCTTTTAGGCCCAATAACCACCAAACTTCGCAATGCAATCATGCTAGTCCTAATCAAGGTCCTACAGGTTCGAGGCTATACTCCAACATTCCTCCACCACAAAACTACACACGGGCTAGTCCTAGACGAGCCTCATACCCTCCGTTACCAGATCATTGGGTGACGTCTTCTTCGCTCTCATGTCTTCCCAGGCCATTCAGCTACCTCCTCAGAAAGATTGGATTCATCCCATTGCTGACACCTCCAAGTATTATCTGTACCACCGCACTCCCGGGCATGACATCTACAACTACTTCTAGTTCAGGGACTGGGTGTACGATATGAATGATGAAAGTAGAATCAACTGGGCCAATGTCAAGCTTGCCATAGCCAGCCTCAAAAAGCCTAATAGAGACCTGGGCATCGTTCAAAATCCTTTGCCCGCTCATCAACCAAGCAAAGATCCATTGAGCTGCAAATAGCATGAGAGAGTGAACACCGTCATAGGCTTAGAGCCGCGCCTTGTTAGAAGAGCCCAAATGTGGGGTGTTGAAGGTTCTCCCGAATGGCATGAGCATTTCAAAGTAGAGGTTGAGGAACCATGGGCTGATGTCAATATGTTCACATAGGGGTCCCAGCGTTGGACACTAATCACTCCTCCGATTCACTCATCAATACCACATCAAGGCCCGCTCATGTTGATAGTCCCTCCACGGCCTGCATTCCAAGAATCAACCGCTCCTAAGAATGTCATGAGTGAGAAAGAGTGTCCCCTAGTTTTACTGAAGCCCCCGCAACCTAACGTGACCTCTTCTCCTATTCCTACTACTCCTACCGAAGAATCAGCTTCCCTCTCATTCATATTTGGGTCTCCTCCCTTGCAACTTATCCGCCCGAAACCCCTAGATCCGGAGGTTCCAAAGGAATCTACCCTCAGCGTCACTCTCTGGAACCGTATCATCCCCCCATCCCAAAGGCAATCCCAACCTAAGGAAGGGGCAAACTCCCAAACTCCCCTGACAGAGTATGACAATTTTTAGCACCTAGATAGGACCCTAGCAATGGTTTCCATTCTGGAGCTTATCAAGAGGTCCCCTTCTCATCAATCCACCTTGCTCCAATTCCTACAAAGGATAACCATCAACGAGGATCTCCTAGCCAGTGGCATGTTCGACGCTATCCTGGCCATGACCCAAGGTCCTTCCATCTCCTTCTCTGGCAAAGACCTGGCTCTGCTCGAGAGTAGGTCACTCCCGTTATGCCTCACCCTCACTCTCAATGGGGTTAGGGTCGATTCCATCCTAATCTATACGGAAACTTCAATCAATGTGTGCCCCATGAAAACCATCGAAAAGATCGGGTTACGAGAAGAGAACCTGGAGGAGGTGTGCACCACAATCTCCGCATACGACAACTCGAGAAGTTGTGCTACGGGCAAGGTAACCTTACAACTTGGTCTGAGTCTTGTAGTCATGTCTTCTAACTTCTTTGTCCTTGATGTCAACCCGACATATAAAGCCATCTTAGGATGAGCTTAGATTGAACTAACTTTGGGAATCCCATCAATTGCCCATCAATGCTTTAAGTTCCCCTATAATGGAAGAGTGATCAAAATCAAGAGCTTCCCATTGGTGGAAACCCACAATGCTATCACCTTCGAGTAAATTCCATTCATGACCATCCCGGACAACGGAAAGAAACCTATCCTCTCCATAATGGGTGCCATAGGGCCGGCAACCCTTTGTCAAGCAGGCCATTCCGTCCTTCCTCGATCGATCAGTCACTCCAATATCCCATTAGGAAAAGGATGTGAAATAATGGCTAAAATGGGTTTTGTGATGGGTAAGGGTTTAGGCCAGCATGAACAGGGTCCCACTCAGAGGACGAGGCTCAAGATCTCCAAAGGTCAGACCAGATTAGGGTATTCAGCTGAACATGCATCCAAAACCGCACAAGCTAGGGGCAAACTTTGTGATCATTTTGTCAAAGGCCCAATACAGCCAGGGACTTGGATTGAGCCTGGTGAAAGTCATGAAATCAAGCAAAAAAAAACTCAACAGAAACACTCACTCGAAGAGGACTTAGGGCTCCTCTTCTTATTCCATTTGGATGAACCTCCAAGTGACGCCCCACCCGTGGGCGTGTTCCTAGCATTAGACAGGCCGGCTCCTATCTGCGTCATCCCATTTCTATTTCACCCTCCATTTCCTCCACTTCTCGCCCACCCGGTCATAGAACAACTGACACATGTTGTCTTCAAGTTTAGCCATGACCACAAAAAAAATGCCAATCTACAAAGGTGGGCTTGTGAGCTCACTATTGAAGAAAGCTCCTCCTTGGAGTCAAGATTCCTCGGCCAAGGGCCGACACTTTCCACCTTGAATTCCATCTCTCACTTTCCCCTTGTACATAGTAGTGTAGAGTCAAGTCTAGGTTCTAGTGTATCCTCCCCTCATTCCTCCAAGAAACCTAGGGATAGACACATTCCTACACGCTACATCAGCCAGCTAGTGAAGAAGTGTGCCCAGCTATGCCAGGTCTCCAACTTCATGTCGACTCCCATTCCCCTAGAGACAGATGGAGTAGATGGATCTCTACTATATGACGATTTAGGTGTTTATGTTTTGGAGGAAGATAGCGAAGAAGGAATTGAAGAAAATCAGCTAGAGAACTGCACTGATCATATAACTGCCTTTGTCGACGGGACTAAAAGGTTTGACGAGCCTAGTGTGTGCATCGACGAATCAACCAAGGAAGTCAACGTGGGAACTAAGGATAACCTGAAGATTATTTTGATAAATGCAAATTTGAAGAAAGAAGAGGAAGTTGTCATCGATGTAGTACTTAGGGAATTTCTTGATGCTTTTGCTTGGTCCTACGAGGACATGCCAAGCCTGGATCCCTCATTAGTAGAACATCGCCATATCTTAAAGCTCGATGCGAGAGTTGTCAAACAAAAGTTGAGGTGGATTCACCCGAAGCTCGCACTCAAGATTAAGGAAGAAGTTGACAAACTCCATTAGGCCAAGTTCATTAGGGTGGTTTTATATCCACAATGGGTAGCTAATATCATCCCAGTTATGAAGAAGGACGGTAGGGTCCGGATCTACATAGACTTCTGCAATCTTAATTGGGCATGTCCAAAGGATGATATCCCTCTTCCTCACATAGATGTCCTTGTAGACAACACCGCCGACTACAAGATGTTGTCATTTATGGGCAGCTTTTTAGGGTACAACCAAATCTGCCTAGCAGAGGAGGACCAGGAGAAAACATCCTTCACTACTCCGTGGGGGACCGACTGCTATGTTGTCATACCCTTCGGAATGAAGAATGCAGGAGCTACATATCAAAGGGTTGTGATGGCAATCTTCCACGACATGATGCACATTCACATGGAGGTATGCGTGGGTGATATCCTGGCAAAATCCAAAACCAGGAGCGGCCATGCAGAGGTCCTCCGCGCAGTTCTCCAAAGTTTTTGGGAGCATCAGCTCAAGATGAACCCCAAAAAGTGTGTGTTCGGGGTTTCTTCAGGAAAACTCCTAGGGTTTATGGTCAGCAAAAGAGGGATTGAAATAGACCCTAATAAGGCCAAGGCAATCGCCAAGATGCCACCTCCCAAGAATATCAGGGAAGTGCGAGGTCTAATCGGGCGCGTGTAGTTTATCAGGAGATTCACATCTCATCATTCTCAATGATGCAAGCCCTTTTATGACATGTTCAAGGGAGAGGCTAGATTCGAATTGAACGATAAATGTCAAAAGGCCTTTGATGACCTGAAGAGCTATCTCCTTAATCCTCCTGTTCTGGCACCCCCGATCCTGAGTCGGCCTTTACTGCTCTATGTGTCCACCACGGAAGAATCCATTGGCATAGTCTTGGCTTAATGTGACGACGCGAAGAGAGAATGAGCCATCTACTACATGTCGAAGTTGTTTAACGAAGCGGAGAAAAGGTATATTGTTATGGAAATAACTTGCGCTGTCACGCCCTGAGATATGCAGCGGATATAAGTTGGGAACGTGAACAGCCGGCAATACGCCTCAAGCCAGCATGATAATCATAGCGCTAAACATTCACACATAAAAGATGAATGCACAAGGTCGTATACTCAAAATTCCAACTTTATTGAATAATAAATCAAGTTTACAAAAGACACTGAACTTTGACTCTCTTTGACTACTAGACTCAATAAAAAGAAAATTACATCACATGATCAACTTCACCACCTATTACAGTGAAGGTACTAGATTACATCATGACTCATGACACTCTAGCAGTCTAGGGCTTCTCTCGTCTATCAATCGCTCTCACCCTCGGATCTGTCATTCGAGTAATCCAAATCCGTTCCACTAGAGTTTCCTGAAAAGATTGAAAAAGTGGAGAATGAGCACACTCGCCCAGTAGGTATCTTCGTATTAACATGAAGGCATAATTTAAGTAATTAACATTTTAGCTCTAGAAGGTAAGATAAAGGAAATGTGATAAAACATGCGATAATACCAAAGTAACAACAAGATATCAAGATGAGTGTAGAGATGAGAGATAATGAGATTTTTCAGAGCATGATCCAGTAAGAATATAAAGTGGCTTTTAATGAACAAGAATGTACTAGCATGTATCGTGAATGTACTTTTCATAACCATAAAGGCTATGCACTAGAAAGTCATGTAACAAGCAAGTATAATTTCATGATGAGCCTTGTGGATTTCACCCGTTTATAAAAAAAGTACTCCCGACGTAATGCGACATCAATGTTCATCATATCCCATGGTTTACAGTATGTTTCCAGCCATCTGTCGAGAGGGCTAGCGTGGAGCCCATGGACACCATCCGTGCCCGCTCTTACATCTTCAAGTTATAAATCAAGCTACTTCCATGAAAAATATAAATATGGCCAATAATATCAAGTTCAACAATAGTTTCATAATAACAACAACCAAGGTGAGAATGTACCAAAATGGAATCTTGAGATCAAGGATGATTTAATTAGACATTATGCCACGGAGGAATTTTGGCAGTACATTCATAAATTTCTATAATTTATTAATAGCTTATTGAAAGAAGTGTTGGGTTCTAGATAATCAAAGGACCATCTAAGAACAGAGTATAACCAACCCTTAGGTCAAACCACGGGTTAGACAACATTTACACAGAAAGTGGTTGTGCCTGGACCGTTTTCTTGAGAAGGCAGTCACGCCAAGACCGCTATCAGGGTGGAGTCGGCGCAGAAGAAGGACAGGTTGTGGCAACGAGTTAACCAGGTAGAATGCGGTCACGCCAGGATCGCTACTTGGAAGTGGCGGCCGCCTGATGGTCGCGTTCACGTTCGTTCACAGAAAAATGCAGGGAACTCAAGTGCTTTCTAGACCATTGGGTTTTTAGGGTACAACCAGCTCGGCGTCCTAGTGGGAATCCCCGGCTCACGAAGACTTGCAGAGGCCTTGAAACAAGATCACCTAGTCTGGCAAAAGGAATATCCAACGGAGAGGATCTCAAATCTAAGAGATGTGCCTATCAAGTGCATGTGTATCTAATATCAATGTATCAGAATACGTGCTATGTACTTAACCAAGAAAGATAGAAGATGAGAGTGAAACATGTAAAAACAGTGATCACAATACCAATGTAGCAGGTTCTACAAAACATAGAAAAATATCTTAAATACAAGACTATATGATTTTTAAATGAAATTAGCATAAGATTAAAATAAGTTCCTAAAACATAATTGTTGACATGTTTTCCTACCTTTGTATATATCATTCCTTACCTTCCCTTTTCTAAATGCATCAAAGTGTAAAAACAAGCCAAACAAAGGAAAGTAAGTAAAGACAGAGTGCAGGGGTGTGTGTGATCGTGATCGCCACCAAGACACGAAGTACCGAGGAGTACGACGTACCATGGAAAGGGAGAAAGCACTCGCCCAAAGAAAGCAGCGCTGCAGAAGTATGTGGTCCTGGACAACTGCCTATTGAATGGCACGGTCTCTCGACAGACCGCTCACAGTGCTAGGAAGGATGCGGGACGAAGACAAATCTGGCGATAGAACGGCTAGAAGGCAACCGCTTACAGGATATGAACGGCTTGAATAGAATCGCTCTGATCTGCAAACGGACGAAAGAAGACCGCCCAAAACGCCAGACTCCTAAGTTGTGGGATTTGATCCTCCACCCCTTCCAGCCGGCCAGAGGGGATGGGCCTCGTGCTACGATGATGCTGACCTACAAAACAAAGTGTAGAACACAAAAATAAAACCCAAATTAGCTCTAAGAAGTGTAGCAACTATAGAACAAAGTGGAAAATAAACATAACGACATGAAAGGGGCGATACTTGGGAGGTTTTTAAACCCCTAAAGGGCGCCAAAAACAAATAGGAGGGGTGTGAAATGCTATGAAGCAGTGAAAAACGTGGGAAGAAGATGATGAAAAGAGCATGCAATAGAGAAAGAAAGAACTAAAAAACCTATGACTCAAAACAACGAATACTCCCTGAAACCGGAGGCTTAAAGGACGTAGTGATGGAATCCTCGGTTCAAGATTCAAAATTTAAAAATTTGACGGGGATCGGCAATCAACTTCATCAACACAATCAAATGGCCAATCTATTTGTCTCATGATAAATGGGCCTCTTTATGGGCCTTATGGGTTATGTCCGTAGCAATTATGTAATAGTCCTTTCATATTTTTGTCTTTAAGTCTTCCAATAGAGTGTCTTTTAGTCTCCCCAAGAGAACTATAATGAGTAGACATTAAGTGTTTAGGATAGTGTCTTTTGGTCTCCCCAAGAGAACTATAATGAGTAGACATTAAGTGTTTAGGATAGTGTCTTTTGGTCTCCCCAAGAGAACTATAATAAGTAGACATTAAGTGTTTAGGATAGTGTCTTTTGGTCTTCTTTGAGAGTCTATAAAAGAGTCATGTATCTTTCATTTGAAAAACAGTGAATGAAGATCTATTTTTGGAACCCATGTGAGTCCCACGTAGGGGGACCTTTCCCCCTCCCTTATCTTCTTCCCTTCACCCCCCTGCAATTCCCATGGCCGCTAGTGCCTTTTCTTCCTTCCCTCTCCACGGGTGCGATGCCCACTTCTTCCCTTCCTCAACCACGGGTGAGTGATGCCCTTCGTCTAATTCTCTATCTCTCTCCAATTCTCTCTCATCCCCACCCCAAATTCGGAATCCACTCTCTCTCCTCTCTTTCACCTCTAATTAAGACCCCTCCCCCTTCCCTATACCCCTCATTTAAGTCCCCTCCCCTCCCCTAGGTAGAACTCCCACTCCCTAGGCATTCTCTCCCCTTCCCCACACAACCTTTCGTCTTCCCAGGCACCCTTTCATCTCCCCAAGGCCCAATTTCGAATTTGGGTGTTCCCTCCTCTCTCTCTCACCACCCCATTACCTCCCCACCTCCCAAAAGCACCCCCCTGCAACCCCAGCCACGTCCATCCACTATCCCCATAGCTTACACCCACAAACACCACCACTAAACTTAGCCCCCACTCCACAAGCCCATCCCAAACCCACAGGCAGCTTCTGGCCCAATTTGCAGAGTAACTTCCAGCTCGTTCCAGGTGGAGTCTGCATCTAAGGTCTTCAGCAAAGTTGATCGTCCACAAGTCCTCTTCGCAAGCGAGTTGGAATCGTGTCGATCCGAGTTCGTGGCCGCCCACAAGGGACTTTCTTCCCCGACTGCGCAGAGAAGGCCTGACAGCGACCTGAAGCGGTTTGGGGCAGCAACCACGACCTCTTCTTGAAGGATTCAGGCTCCAGGATCTTCATCAAAGTTCTCCATCCTCAAGTCAGCTACCGGGATCAGAAGACGGAACCGCAATCAGAGGTCGGTGGCCAGAGTTACAAATTTTATACCCCGACGACCCCATTCTGCCTCCTGTCTGTCTCCTCCGACCAGTCCCCACTCAACGGGACCTGCACGTCCACACCGACACCCGACTGAGGCGAGACCAGTGCCGCTGGAAAGTAGTCGTCCCCACGATTCCAACGCCACCTGCCGCGCACCAAACGGAGTTCGGGGTTGCTCGTGGTGTCCCTGTCAAGCCGCTGTTCAGAAGCTGCCCCTGTACAGAACCAGAACGGGGTCCCCGCTCAGTCGTCCGTGGCGACCAGGTTCGGGTGGAACCAAAATTCAGAAAAATTGTGCTGTATCCCTACCCTGTTACGAAGCCAACGGCACCAACCGCGCCTCCGGCAAAATTCCAGAGTGCGATCTACAGCCACTTCAACAGCTGATGGTCACAGATTCCAGAACCGGGCTGATAAAAGAATTTGGAGAAATATGAAAGAAGAGTCAGTTTTATGCCCGACGTTAATTCGTTTCACATCAAGTGGTATCAGAGCTTAGGGAATCGGGCCGTCCCATCGGACCGAGATCCTGAGCTTTGAGGTTCGAGGTCGAACCTCCTCCAAGCGGAGGAGTATGATGGAATCCTCGGTTCAAGATTCAAAATTTAAAAATTTGACGGGGATCGGCAATCAACTTCATCAACACAATCAAATGGCCAATCTATTTGTCTCATGATAAATGGGCCTCTTTATGGGCCTTATGGGTTATGTCCGTAGCAATTATGTAATAGTCCTTTCATATTTTTGTCTTTAAGTCTTCCAATAGAGTGTCTTTTAGTCTCCCCAAGAGAACTATAATGAGTAGACATTAAGTGTTTAGGATAGTGTCTTTTGGTCTCCCCAAGAGAACTATAATGAGTAGACATTAAGTGTTTAGGATAGTGTCTTTTGGTCTCCCCAAGAGAACTATAATAAGTAGACATTAAGTGTTTAGGATAGTGTCTTTTGGTCTTCTTTGAGAGTCTATAAAAGAGTCATGTATCTTTCATTTGAAAAACAGTGAATGAAGATCTATTTTTGGAACCCATGTGAGTCCCACGTAGGGGGACCTTTCCCCCTCCCTTATCTTCTTCCCTTCACCCCCCTGCAATTCCCATGGCCGCTAGTGCCTTTTCTTCCTTCCCTCTCCACGGGTGCGATGCCCACTTCTTCCCTTCCTCAACCACGGGTGAGTGATGCCCTTCGTCTAATTCTCTATCTCTCTCCAATTCTCTCTCATCCCCACCCCAAATTCGGAATCCACTCTCTCTCCTCTCTTTCACCTCTAATTAAGACCCCTCCCCCTTCCCTATACCCCTCATTTAAGTCCCCTCCCCTCCCCTAGGTAGAACTCCCACTCCCTAGGCATTCTCTCCCCTTCCCCACACAACCTTTCGTCTTCCCAGGCACCCTTTCATCTCCCCAAGGCCCAATTTCGAATTTGGGTGTTCCCTCCTCTCTCTCTCACCACCCCATTACCTCCCCACCTCCCAAAAGCACCCCCCTGCAACCCCAGCCACGTCCATCCCCCCCCCCCTCCCTTAACCCAAACCCACAAATCCCTTCCATCCCCCTTAATCCCCCCTCCTCAATCAGCTCCATTCGCAGGCAGAAATCAAGCCCGAGTTGCAGTCGATATTGGGAGCAGTTCCAGGCAGAATCGGCTTCCGGGTTCTTCATCAAAAACGTACGTTGGCGAGTCTTCTGACCAGGCGAGGTGGAATCGTCCTCTTCCAAGTTCGTGAGCATCGGCAGTGGCCAATCTCCCACGACTGCGCAGGAGGCTCCTGAACCCGACCAGAAGCTGAGGAAGACCACCACCACGCCCAACCCTGACGGAATCCGACTCCGAGCTGTTCAGCAAAGTTCCTCCCCTCTCTGTCAGCTCTCAGGAACAGAAGGCGGTTCGTCGATCGGAGCTCAAGGTGTGAAGTTATCAATTTCCTACCACTGTTGGGTCATTCTGTCCATCGATCCCCTCCTCCGACCCGTCCCCACTCAACGGGACCTGCACGTCCACACCGACATCCGACTGAGGCGAGACCAGTGCCGCTGGAAAATAGTCGTCCCCACGATTCCAACGCCACCTGCTGCGCACCAAACGGAGTTCGGGATTGCTCGTGGTGTCCATGTCAAGCCGCTGTTCAGAAGCTGCCCCTGCACAGAACCAGAACGGGGTCCCCGCTCAGTCGTCCGTGGCGACCAGGTTCGGGCGGAACCAAAATTCAGAAAAATTGTGCTGCATCCCTACCCTGTTACGAAGCCAACGGCACCAACCGCGCCTCCGGCAAAATTCCAGAGTGCGATCTACAGCCACTTCAACAGCTGCTGGTCACAGATTCCAGAACCGGGCTGATAAAAGAATTTGGAGAAATATGAAAGAAGAGTCAGTTTTATGCCCGACGTTAATTCGTTTCACATCACGTAGCAAGCCTCACTCCCTGGCTACAGTTCGTTCAGAAATTCGGCAGAGCTTCGCCGTCAACCTTGGATCCCCCCCTTTCAAAGTCTGGACTAAAGGTCCTATTTATAGAGCCCCTAAACCTAGCTCAAAATTAGGGTTTCTAGCCCATTTTAGCTTGAGATAATAACACAAAAATCATAGATAAATGAATCATCTCTCACCAGGATCGGACAAAATCCCATTTGGTTAAGAAACCACGGAGAAAATGGTGGGGTAAGTCAAGGGTTTATCCATGGGTGGAGAGAGAAAACCCCTCGTCTTTTGTCGTCTTCTCCGATGTCTGACCCCGGGGGGCGTCCCGTGGCCCCCTTGGCGCCAGGCCCCCCCTTGGCCTCCTCGCAACGGGCTCCTTTGCCTCTCCATGCTGGTCTCGGCCTCCCTGTGTCCACCGGCGCCAGGACTTTCGCTGAAGTCCTATCTTCTTCCATGGCGCCGCCGATTGTCCCGGGCCACATCCATGCTCCGGCGCTTACTGACAAAGGAGAACCCGAGTGTTCTTCTCCCAGGAGGAGATCTCAGCGTCCCTTGGTCCTTTCTCTTTCACCTTGGTAGCCCGCACCCCTCAGGGACGGCCTCCGTTCTCGGACATTAGAGCTCATTTGAACGGCAGATGCAGATTCAAAGATGACTTCTTGATCAGCGCCCTGGATAAGCGACACCTCCTTTTACGATTCCGGAACTATGATGATTACCTGTCTCTACTACTGAAGGAGACGCTGCTAGTCCATGGTAGGATCTTCCGTTTCTTCAAATGGACCATGGATTTTTCACCTTTGGCGGATTCGCCTATTCTCCCGGTATGGATATCTTTCCCTGGTCTTCCGGTGAATTTCTACTTAGAGCACTTGATTTGTTCCATTGCTGGTAATGTTGGTCGAGTTTTGAAAGTTGGTCCTTGCACTTTGAACTTGTCCCAAAGGACTGCTGCTCGGGTCTGTATCGAGCTTGATATTTCAAAACCTCGCCCTCCCCGAGTTTGGATTGGTTGTCCAGGAGGTGGTGCCTGGCAGGAGGTTGTATACCCGGACCTTCCTCCCTATTGTTCAGCCTGTTCTCGTATCGGCCATATTGAAGCTGCTTGTAAAGGCTTAAGGAATTCGACTTCGATAGTGAAGCCCATTCAGACTATAGCCGATACCAAAGGCAAGGTAATTTGGCAACCTGTAGCTAATCAGAAGACCTCTGCTGAAGTTAATTTATCTATTCCCCGAGCCAAAGATGCTCCGCATAATTGTAATGATTTGATTAATGCAAGGACCGTTAGTCAGGGCGATTGTTCCATTCAGAATTCAGTCTTGGATGCCCCCTGTCCAGCTAAACCTTCGCCAGCTTCTGCTACAGAGTCAGGGGATCCTGATTATCGCCTTCCGGAGGTTTATCCAGCGAAGGATGTTCCATGTTCTAATGTGGAGCAAGCTTCTGATTGTGAGTCTGATATTCCTCGGCCAGTTTCTGTTCCTGTTCAGTCAGATATTCTACTCCAGGATCCTTCTCAAGCTCATCACTCGGCAGCTTTGGCCTGCCCTCCTTTAGAGCCCCCTTCAAACCAAAATTTTGCTATTGCTCCCGACCCTGCAGTTGTAGTTGCCTTGCCAGAGCTAGTACCTCAGTCGGCTGAAGAGGTCTTTTCTAGAAGACTAGATATAGCCAAGCTAGCAGAAACTCAAAACGACATGGCTCTGCATCATGAGCGCACAGGCGTTATTACCAGATCAATGTTAAGGACTGGTTCCACGGGTAACATACCAGATACCAAACAATTATTATGAATTGCATTATTTGGAATATCAGAGGTATAGGGAATGATGTGTCCATTGGCAGAGTTAAACTCCTTATTAGAACTCACCAGCTTGACTGCATTGTGCTATTAGAACCTAAACTAAACACTGGCAAAATGGATAATATATGCAGACGCTTGGGTATGGATAAGGCTGTTGCCAACACTGATGGGCTGGCCCACATCTGGGTTTTCTGGAAGGATCCTTTGCATTTTTCAGTTGTGAGTAGGGATGATCAACAGATCACTGTCTTGCAGTCTAATGCTTCTTTGCCAGACTTTTACTCTACTTTTGTTTATGCCAAATGCAATGCTTTTGAGAGGCATTCCTTGTGGGCTTCTTTATCCAACATTCACTCTCGGATAGTTGGACCTTGGATTGTTGCAGGGGACTTTAATTGCATCACTAATGTGGATGAGAAGCTCGGTGGTAATTCCCCAAGCCTTTCTGCAATGACTGACTTTAGCAACTGTATTTCAGATTGTGCTTTACTTGATGGTGGATATGCTGGCTCAAAATACACTTGGCATAATAATCAATCTGGCAGCAGAGGAATTTGGGCCAGATTGGATAGGGTCCTTCTCAATCCAGCCTGGCTGAATCAAATGCCAATTTCTATAGAGCATTTATCCAGGGAGGCATCTGACCATGCTCCGATGCTAGTTAAAATGCTACCCCAAGATCGTAGATTCAGCAGATTTTGCTTTCAGGAAATGTGGACTTTACATGAAAATTTTTTTGATGAAGTTAAGGCTTGCTGGCACTCAAGCCCCATTGCTTCCTCTCCCATGCACTGTTTGTTCCTCAAGCTCAATTCCCTGAAAAGGATGCTTCGAGTCTGGAACAGAGAAACTTTTGGTAATGTTCATTTGAATTTGTCAAAAGCTGAGGATGCTATTCTGCAAGCTGAGCACCTTTATGACTTGCAACCCAGTGATGTTAACCTGGCAGCATTAGAAGAAGCAAAATCCAATCTGTAAGACAGACTGCTCCAGCAAGAGTACTTCTGGAGACAAAAATCTGGTATTAGATGGCTGCTTGAGGGGGACAGAAATACAAAATTCTTCCACATGTCCACCTTAGCTAAGAGACGGAAACATAAAATCAAACATCTGAAGAATCCTGCAGGCAATCTTTCTTCAAACCATGAGGATATGAAACATATAGCAGTATCCCATTTTCAGAATGCTTTCTCCTCTCAAGATCACTTCATTGATCATTCATTCTTGGGCTGCATTCCTCATTTACTTAACCAGGAGGATAATGACTATCTGTGTGCTATTCCCACTGAATCTGAAATTCATGATGTAGTATTCAATTTGTCAGCTGATAGTGCTCCTGGGCCCGATGGATATTCTGGGTTCTTTTTTCACAAAGCCTGGAACATTATTGCCCCTTTGGTAGTCAGTGCAGTGCAAGAAGCATTCTCCTACAGGAATCCACTGCCTCGGTATGTTACCTCTACCTTGATTGCTCTTATTCCTAAGAAACAGAATGCTGTGGAGATTTCAGACTACAGGCCAATAAGTTTATGTAACTTCTTCTACAAGATTATATCCTCTATAATCAACAGAAGATTGGCTTTAATTTTACCCAAAATTATTTCGCCGGAGCAGTCAGCCTTTGTCAAAGGAAGATAGATTATAGAAAATATAGCCCTTGCTCAAGAGCTCTCCCTTGAATTAAGCAGACATACAAGAGGTTCAAATGTCATGTTTAAACTTGATATGGCTAAAGCCTATGACAGGCTTGAATGGGACTTCCTATACTCAGTAATGTTCAGATTTGGCTTCAGCAACAATTTCATAAACCTTGTTGAAAGATTGATTAATAACTGTTGGTTTTCTATTCTGTTGAATGGAGACACTGCTGGTTTTTTTAAATCAACCAGAAGTATTCGCCAAGGTGATCCAATTGCACCTTCCTTATTTGTTATTGCTGAAGAAGCTTTGAGTAGGTCTCTTAGAGAATCTTTCAGTAATGGCTGGATAGAGTGGTTCACAGGCTGTCAGAGATGTCAAGAATATCACACTTACTTTTTGCTGATGATACCCTGATCTTCAGCAAAGCTACTTCTTCTTCCATCAGGAATTTGCTCAAGCTTCTTCACACTTATGAACAAGCTTCTGGTCAGCTGATCAATGTCAGTAAGAGTGGTTTTTTAATCCATCCAAAGAAGCCTATTTCTGTTGTTCAGCGCATTCAGAGACTCACAGGATTCTCCAAATTGTCCTTTCCTCATAAGTATCTCGGGCTTCCTCTGGTGATTGGTAGAACAAAGAAGATTCACTTTGCTGAAATCCTAAATTCCATTCATAAAAGGATTGATGGGTGGAAGGCCAGCCTCTTATCCCAAGGGGCCAGACTAGTTCTTATCAAGCATGTGCTATCTTCTTTGCCAATGTATGCTCTGTCCTCCACTCCATTGCACATTGGCACTCATATTTTGATTGAGCAGGCCTTTGCCAATTTCTTCTGGGGGTCTTCAGCCCATGGCAAAAAGAGACATTGGAAATCTTGGCATATCTTATGTAGACCTCAATCCGCAGGGGGCCTTGGCATCATATCTCTCAAGAAAATGGAAATTGCTCTCTGTGTCAAAATGTTGTGGAATGCTATTCACAATGACACCTTATGGGCTTCTTATTTTAGAGCAAAGTATCTGTTCAATTGCCATATCCGAGATGCAAAATTCAGGAACATGAAAGGTTTTGCAAGAAGAAGCTGGTTGAAGGCAAAGGAATATATTCTTCAATTCAAAAAGGTCATCGTGGGCAATGGAGATAATACCAGTTTTTGGTATGATAATTGGCTGGGCCAACATTGCTTAAATACTTTTGTTTCTGAAGCTCAAATTCCTAATCCGAAAGCATCAGTTAGTGAAGTTCTTTTGAACCCATCCCCTGAAGATATTGTCTTGCTCAATTCTCTGCTCCCTAACAGCATCCAGCAAGCCATCAGATCAGTTAATCTGAACCAGGAACCGGACCTGGGTTTTTGGAGTATCTCCTCATCTGGTCAGTGCTCAGTAGCATCAACTAATAACCATATGGCTAACAATCAAATTCCAGCTGATATCCCCTGGAGTTGCTTGTGGTCTAATTGGGTTCCAATTAAAATTTCAGTTCATATATGGAAGATTATGAATAACTGCTTGCCAACCGATGCCAATATACAAAGAGTGGGCATTGTCCTCTATTCGAAATGCTTTTGCTGTAAAAATCCACAGGTTGAAGACCTCACACATCTGTTTCTCAACAGTGATATTGCAGTTGCAGTTTGGACTGCACTCAAAGCAGTAGGGTTACAACTTCAAGGGTGAAATCCTAAGGAACTCATTCTGAATTCCATCTGTAATGTTCAGCCAGGTACGGCCTTTGCAGTTTTCTCCCTTGCCTCCATTGGATTTGGTATGTGGGAAATTTGGAAAGCTAGGAACATTGCCAAGTATGAGGATAAAGCATTCTCCAAAAACAGTTGCATCCATCAAACTTTGTTCCAGATCAAGAGAGCATGTTCGCCTGCCTCACTCAAGGAACCAAAATCCAGCTACCAGAGAATCTTGGACCAAATGGGAATCGCACACCGAACTTCATGCAGTGATCAAATGAAGATAGTGAAATGGATTTGCCCCCCTTGGCCATTTCTTAAACTTAACACTGATGGTGCTTGCAAGATTTCTAAGGACACAGAAGGAGGTGGTATAATCAGGGATTCCAGAGGAAAAGTTCTACTTGCCTTTTCTCATTTTTATGGCCATTCAAACAGCTTAATAGCTGAAGCCCGAGCCCTCCTGGATGGTATTAAGTATTTGAAGACTGTGGATATTTCTCCAGCCCTCATTGAATGTGATTCCCTCACCCTACTCAGGATCATCAATAAAGAAATTCACTGCCCATGGGCTATACTCAGCTACGTCAAGGTGATCTGGAGTATTCTCTCTCAGCATGACTTGATCTCTCATATATTTAGAGAAGCCAACACTGTAGCTGATTTACTTGCTTCTTTAGCTTGCATCAACAAATGTAATTTTTTCTATTCTTACAATGAGCTACCTTCCATTATAAAAGGGCTGCTCGGCTAGACTCTCTAGGTTTGCCTAGACTCAGATTGATGTAATTCATTATTCTTTCTCAGTGGAATAAATCCGCCTCCTAGTGGACCAATGGTGGAGTGGCTTTCTCCTTACCTCTGGTAAGGGGTGCACTCTCCCATCGAACCCTAGGTTAGGTTTTTCTATTAAAAAAAAAGAGAGAAACCCTTTAATTCTTCAGAGATCGGACCATAGCGCGGTCGAGCGATAGAGCGCCCAGAACATTGCACGGTCCGATGCCAGACCATTTTACACTATCGGTGGAAAATAAATAATTATAAAAATAATCCAATTATCCATTGAACTAACCGACCATTTCGTCGTTGGACTCTCATGGATTGAACGGTCTACTGCTAGACCACTCAATGGCCAGGCGGTCCAAATCCAACCGTGTAGAGCCTGTCGATGACAAATCCAGACAAATTAGATAAATAGATAATTATCTGAAAAACCATCGCCTTGGGGACTATGGGAATTGGATGGCCACATGACCATCGTTCCATTAATTGGACGGCTACACGTGGACCGTTTAACAGCTTGTTAGTGAAAATTCAAAAAATCACCTTAATATCCAATTAATCATATAAACGGTTCCCACCTGCCCGCTCAATAACTGAACGGCCCATAAATAGACCGTTCTCATTAAGGAGAGACGCTAGATAAGACGCTGTCATGATAAATGTGGTCCTTCACTGGACCGTCCCACTCAAGATAAGACGCTAGTTAAGACGATGTTATGATAAACGCGGTCTTTCACTAGACCGTCCCACTCAAGATGAGACGCTAGTTAAGACGCTAGCCTTTCCTGCCTTGAAACGGTCCTTTAATAGGCCGTTCAATTAGTAGCGGTTCACTTGGGACCGTTTAATGAAAATAAGGTCAGTGCAGGAAAACTCAAGTCGGTGCTAGCTCAGAACAAGGTCGGTGCAGGCGAAGGCCAGGTCGGTGCAGGTTCAGTGGACGGTCCCAAACAGACCACTTAAGTAAAAGCAGGTCAGTGCAAAGACAACTCAGGTCGACACTAGTTTCAAAGGCACGGTCCTCAAAGGACCATGTACTTAATTGAACGGTCAATCGAAAGGCCGCGTAAAGGCTGGACATTAAAATCAATAAAATGGGATAAATGAACCCATTCAACCCAAAGATCAATCGAAATCAAGACCCAATAAGCATGTATTTGATAACAAACCGAGCCAGGGAGGAAGCTACCCATAGAATAAGCCCAAGGTTATGCTTGAAAATATCCCAATGAGCAATGGACAACTCGAGGCATCAACAAATGGTGGTAAAAGGAATGACTCAACTTATCGGTAAAAAATGGGTGTCAACATATGCCCCTCCTTAACGTCCTCGTTGTAGGGGAGCGAGCGGAGGTGAAGCGAAAAGTGAAATGGAACATGGAGATGAAGCAGAAATGAAGCGGAGCGGACTGAAAAGTAGGCGTTAAGATTAGAGACCCGTTTTCTCGCCAACAAGCGATAGAAATCTTCTGGAAATCTCCGAACCACTCACAAGGAATAGTCAGACCAAAAGCGACACCAGTATGGAGGAACTAAACTAAGGTAAAAGCAAAAGGAGGCAACCTCATCAGGGGACACAATCCACAACCAATGAGGAAATCGAAGTAGTAACGAAAGTAAAGAGATAGACTAAAACTCCAGATAGGGGACTCTCAATCGGCCAAACCAAGTGAACAGACCAAAGAGAACCTTCCAACTCAGAGTGGAACTGTTCCTCTTACTCAAAACATTGAACGCATAGCCATCCATCACTGGTGGGACATTTTCAGACAAGCCATGGGTCATGAATGTTCAAAAGATGCGTATGATGCATGTTGGACTAAGATTAAAAAAATCATTAAAATGAATGCAAAGAAAGCCAAAAATAGAAAATATTCGAGAATAATATTGCTAGACCGGGACAATCAGAATCAAGACACTATCCGCAACCATGGTGTGCGGGATAGAACCATCGTCCCCCAATTTTCCCAACCTAACGGCCTATCCGATGATTAAACACGTGAACTTGGATCATCATCATTTTTGTTAAATGGGAACATCAGATCCTGGAACACGTAGATACCCAACTGGCTCTCGAGATAATATAGCGTGGATAGGATATAGTAATGCAATAAGGGATGTAGGGATAGAAAGTCATACTTGACTTACCTGTACAGGCGAAACGGCAAGTGACTAATGCTGCAAGGAATCAAAGATTTGCAATATTTCATCATGAAACGATCATTCAAGCCAAAAAAGAAATTAGCCACCAAATCACATAACGCAGCCAAAAACACACTTTATCATCAATTCATCATATGAACGGCCCATCACCAGACCGTCCCAGGATATAAACAGTCCATATTAGGCCGTGCAATGATTGCTAATTTAAATATGATAATGAATCCACACGGCCTATTATAAGGCCATTCAATAACTGGACGGTCATCTATGGACCGTTCAAAGAAGCACACCGTTAGAGATTAAGCGGTCACATGGTATACCATCCAATGGTCACACGGTCTATCGATAGACCGTTCAATCACCAGTGATTTCAAAAAAATAAAACCCTTCTTCTTCCTCCTCCTCCCTCCACACCGCAACCGACGGAGGCACCCCACGAACACCACACACGAACGCTCTCCATTCTCCCCATTACTCTCGTGCTCACTCTTCCATTCCCCCCCCCCCTTTCTTTCATGCGATACAAGCACCAAACCCTGAGATGGGCTGCCCAGCAGATGACCGAGGAGGAGGCTCGGACGCCGTCGCCACCCGTCGCCGCTATGGAGGAGGCTCCACCGCCGGAGACGGCACCACCAATGGAGGCAGCCACTGAGGAACACCCAGTGCCTGAAGGAGCACTGGCACTCGTCACCAAAGGGAATGAAGCTGCCGGGGCAGCGCCGGAGGTGACCACAACGCCGGTGGAGAAAACCCCAAAGGCGGATGAGGTAGGTGCCCAAAACTTTCCCCATTTCCAGCTTTAAATCCATGCATGTAGCTCTAGGGGAGTTAGAAGGGCTCACAACCCCATTAGGGCCGGTTGGGAGGCCCTACGGGCCCTCACCACCGACGGGGAGGGACTTAAACGCCATCGGGGACGACGAGCTCAGAACGGTTTAACAATGACCGTTTAACAAAACTACACGGTTCATATAGAACCGTTCAATAAAAACACGGCCCATGGGTGGCTGTTCAAAAGCAACTGAACCGACGTTGTAACACAGTCTGCGGAGGACTGTGTATATCTAGGACAGCCCACATTGGTCCGTTCAGAATATGAAGAGCATGAAAACAGAACGATCTCCACCAGACCGTAAAAGTTTAGGATGGGCCACCCAGGTCCGTTCAGAACATGAACATTAAGGAGCAGAGCGGTTTATACCAAACCGTTGACAGCCACATGGTGGAACGGTAGGCTGTGCAACCCAAATGACTAGGGGCTTGAGGGGAACTGACGCGGTCATATGGGGACCGTGGAACTGTAGAACGGCCAGAGTTGGTCCGTTCCAGGGTAGGAGCCGGACAATAGAACGATCCTCACGGGGCCGCGGATAGGGCATAACGGTCCGTGGGGGCCCGTGAACTTCAGAGGGGGATTATTGGGACGGTTGGGACACAACCGTTTGAAATATAAAACGACTCATATGAGACCATTTAGTGAGCAGAGAGTGAATTATTCAATTAAAGAAATGCAAGATTCTAAAATAAAATGCAATTATCCTAAATGTATGCAGGGAAAGCGGAGGACTCGGATCTCCGGGCTGCAGGTCCGAGCAGTGTATCTCGCACTGTCGGACTTCCAGCGGGAGAGGCTGACGAGCATGGGCTTCTTCAAGTTCCTGAGTGTGGAGATGAGTAGGCTAGACACATCGCTCCTCTACGCTCTGCACGATCACTAGGATCCGGTCAGTCGGACGTTCCTTTTCCATTGGGGCCACATGGTCCCCACGCTGGAGGACGTGGCGCGCATCACCGGATTGCGCGTGCATGGGACTCCGATCAGTAAGGTGACTTACCCCGACTATTGGGAGCTAGCCCAGGAGCTGCTGGGCTTGGAGTTGCTGCACCCGGAGCATCAGTCGACGACGCTGACGAGGGTGAGGCTTCAGGACAGTCTGGGACTTAGGCGAGCAGGGATAGCGACCGGGGAGCTGCCCGAGCAGCATTTACAGAGGCTGATAGAGCTAGCGCGACCGAGAGTAGTGGCTACAGCAGGACCGGAGGCAGATAGAGTGCTGAGACGCTTCTTGATGCTGTTCTTCGGTCGACTTCTATTCGCGACGAGAGCGGATGTGATCAGCTACCGGTTCTTCCGACTCCTCAAGGACCTAGGGCACGTCGGGGACTACGCGTGGGGAGTGAAAGTCCTTGCCTTCTTGTTTGACACACTCAGCTCTATGAGCCGACGGACGATGCTCAGGGGCTTCTCCCCTCTACTCCAGGTACGACTCTGACTCTTATGCAATTTGCTATATGATTCCTATAACTGCTATATGTTGACATTTGATGAAATGCAATTGCAAGTGTGGGCCTACGTGTACCTACGGGGACTCGGGAGTGGTGACGAGACTTACCCAGAGCGGCTGCCCATCGTGAGGCAGTGGACAGCTCCACGAGAGACTGGGTCCCTCCGGAGACAGGTCCGGGAGATGCAGGATGACCTAGACACACTGCCTTTCGCCTCGGTACGACTCTAAACTCAAACACTTTAATTAAATGCAATCTATGTGCTTATGATGCTAATGTGACTTTCCTATTTGGTGGACAGGTTCGGTGGGCACCGTACACAAGTGAGGGGAACGAGTGTCAGCCGTGGGTAGTGGCGGCCCTCACCTACGCTAGATGAGATGTGTGGCTTCACTGCATGAACATAGTGGAGCCACTCCACTATCACCTAGTGATGAGGACGACCGGCGTCCATCAACCAGTAGTCGAGTTCCCGGCACTAGCAAAGTCGGAGGAGCAGGTCGGGCGACACCCCCGAGGGTTAGCCACGGAGCTGGACTGGAGAGTGCGGGCAACAGATCAGATATGAGACTGGGCAGCACGAGGACGGGTGGTGACTGCCCGGGCTGACAGTGAGGAGGCCTACTACACGACCTACGCACGGTACTATAGGGACCAGGTGTTCCGTGGTGCCCGCCGATTGGTACAACTTCTAAACCCTAAATGCTTTTTGTCATGCTTCTATATGATTATGCATTGATGCCTGAATTTCTTAAATGCAGTTTGACCCTGAGGGGAGGATTGCAGAGCTACAGGGACTCCTTCACTCGACCATCTAGGATCGGGATGAGGCACGACAGGCCCTGGCCTTACTGGTGAGTTTCCTAACCCAGAACTCTTAAATTATGCAAATGTTGATTATTATACATGTGACTGACCTGGAGTTTTGGATGCAGCGAGCCGAGGGAGCCCAGCGCCAGGGGGCAGATGCACCTTCTTCCTCTTCACAGACCCTCGTAGACCGAGCAAAGCGAGAGGTGGAGTTCACACGGATGGTAGCGCGGGACAAGGCGACCGAGGCGGCACTCTCTGAACGGGTATGCAACCACTACACTCTCCCTTGATGCTTATGATAATGAAATGCAATTGACTAATCATGAAATGTGTATGCAGATGATAGAGCTGACATCAGCCTTGGGCGAGAGTACCCAACTGAGAGCGGAGCTGGAGCAGAGCCGTGTAGCGGCTCGGGAGGAGGCGGCCCGCCTTCGACATGAGATGGAGTGTAGTCGATCAGTAGACCAGGTCGAGACAACACTCCTCCGTGTAGAGTTAGAGCATCTCCGGGCTGGAGCGGAGGAGCTGGTCCGAGCCCGTGCTGAGGCAGAGCACTGCCGGTCAGAGCGAGACTGTGCACTGATCGAGGCATCTGGGCTGAGTGGGGAGCTACGGGCCTACAAGGAGATCAGACGGCGGCCAGCGCATAGCGAGACTCCAAGCAGCAGTACTCACGGCACTCATGGCTCCGCCAGGAGTTACTTCACAGGTTCCTCCGGCCACCGGAGGAATGAGGAGGACGAGCGGCACCGACGACACTGCGAGGAGGCGACCTCGGCGATGCCTCCACCAAAGAGGCATGAGGGCGTTGACAATAGTGATGAGGGCCAGGGAGAGGGACAGGCCTAACTTTTGTACTACGACTTGACTTTTGTACATATGGGCAAGATAGTGATATGACATGTTTTTGGTTTTGATTTTGTGGATAAATGTATGTATGAATGAATGAATGCGAATGTTTAACACTAACTAACTAACTACGACTACTAACTCAACACGAGTGAGACGGACATGTGTGAGAGAGACGACACGAGCGAGCGAGTGAGTAGGTGAGAGAGAGGGACACGACACGAGTGAGTGAGAGACGACTCCGAGTGGGCGAGAGAGGGACACCAAACTAGAGTGAGAGAGGGACGCCAAACAATGAGTGAGAGAGAGACGCCAAAACAATGAGTGAGAGAGAGACGCCAAACCAATGAGTGAGAGAGAGAGATGCGACCATAGTTTGAGTGGCACAGGTGCAAACGGGTTAAAAATAAGGTTTCAAATCTCTAAACGGTCGTCCAAGGGACCGCTCAATCACATTACACGGCCTTCCTTTAGACCGTTGAGAGAAACTCGGCCAAAAGATATAGATAGACGGTCCCTTATTGGCCGCCCAAAGAACATAATGGTTTATACGTGACCGTGTGCCAAATAGAACGGTCTCTTCTTGACCATGCCAACTCCAACACTCGAAGCGTGTAGAAGCTTTCTAAACGATCTAGATGAGACCATTCATTGATTAGGGCGGTCTATTGATAGACCGCGTAAACGTACGCCCTGAGAGTTCGAACGCGACTCTCTTGGAGAGTCACAAACCGAAGATAGACATGCTAAACCGACCCAAGCTCTATCCTAACCCGATCTAGATCTATCCTACCTCACTTCTAGTGGGATTAGGCCTCTAACCAAGCCCTATAAGTACGAGGGCTCTCTAAATTTGTGATTCACACCTTATCCATCTTCCAAACCTTAAATTTCTTATTTCTCTTCATCAAACAATCATGAAAAGGGCTCTTGAAGAAAGTTCCATGGAGGGAGCAGTCTTTGAAGGCCCTAAGCCAGCCAGGAAGGAACGTGAAGTGCTCCAACGGCTGACCGCGATCCCACGACATCTGAGCTCCAGCCCGTTGAGAGAGGTATGTTGCCAACAGATCATTTAATTCAATTCATTCTATTACTTACACGGTGATGGGGACATCACTTACCACTTCCCATTTCCCCGTGGGTCCCGATGCTTGCCACTATTTTCATCTCAAGCTTCTGAGTCTAGCTATGTAATTTTTACATTTTTTCTTGAGTCTTAAATCATGTAATTTTCTTTTATTGAGTCAAGTACCTAAGTTAGTAAGTCATCTACCTAAGTCTAAGGTTTCATTAAGTGGCCAAGAGGGTTAATGGGTTATCATATCTTATTGGGCCATATCATTAGCTTGGCCCATGGGCGCCCCTCTCCCCACCCCTTGGTCTTCTATCATTAGTCCTTTTCACAGGGACTTTTTGTAAAATGGGGATTTCCTATATATAGGACCCCAACCCCCCCCTCTTTTGAAGATAATGAAGTATTGAATATTTGAGCATAAGTGCACCCCTCTCTCTCTCTCTAGCTCTCTCATTCTCTCTCTCTCTCTCTCTAAATTTCGAAATTCACTCTCTCTCCTCCCTATTCTCCCCTAATTAAGACCCCTCCCCCTTCCCCATACCTCCCATTTAATCCCCCTCCAACCCCTAGCTGGAAGCCCCTCTTCCAAGGCACCCCTTGGCATTCCCCATACACCCCCTCACTTCCCCAAGCACCCCCTTCACCCCTCCCAAGCTAAAATTTGAATTCTCCTCCCTTTGGGACTGCACCACATTCATTCCCAGACCCCCTCACCTCCCTAGGTCGCAGCCCCCAACCCCCCTTCCCATTGTTCTTCCTTTGGCCAACCAAGTTCTTCCACCCCTCCCCCCCCCTTTGATCAGTCTGCAGGTGGCTGAAGAAGGTACGACTTGCATAAGCTTCCCCGGATTCACACGGTGACATCCAGAGGCATACCATACCTTTCTGGAAAGGGCGTCCAGTCCACTACGCAGGCGAGGAAGAATCGTACCATTCTGAGTTTGGGGCTGTCTGGGAGAGCCAATCTCCCCCGACTGCGCAGAGCTCCATCAGCAGAGTTCCTGAACCCTGTTCAAAGCTACACCACGGCCGACGGTGAAAGATTCAAGCCGCAAGCTCTTCTACAAATATCTTCCTCCACCAGTCCTCTTTCTGGATCAAGAAGAGGAAGTGCATTCGGCATCCGGAGATCAGAGTTTTGGTCTTTCTTCCTCGACTGGTCGGATCTGTCTCCCACAGTTGGCAGTGACCTGCCTCAACTCATCGGCATTCCCCAGTCCACCCCGACATCGGACGGCTTCCCCGTCAGTTTTGCAGTGCAGAGGGATTGTCCACGGTTCCAGAAACTCTGACGGTTCAAGATTCGGAATCCGGGAGCAGCCGGGACAACTTCTGCAATCCACTGCTTGTATCTGGTAGCTGCTGCGGCCAGAATCTGCAACCCGGTTCGTCGCTGCACCACGACTAACCGTGGAGGATTCAGACCAACAGCCTTTCTTCAAAGTTCTTCCTCCACCTGTCCCCGACCAGAAGCAAGAAGCGGAACCACAGTCGGCATCCGGGAGCCAAAGTTCTGATTTTTCCCCTACAGTCACGGGGGTCTGCCTTCCCCAGTCCTCTACGACCAGCACTCACTCATCGACGTCCCCCAGGTCACCCCGACCTCCGACGGCCTCCCCGTCAGTTTTTCTGTGTAGAGGCTTTGTCCACGTTTCCAGCGACTCCAACGGTTCTTGATTCGGCGTCCAGGAGCGACCGGAGCAACTTCTGCAAGTTGCAGATAGAAACAGGGAGCCACCCGCCCCAGAATCTGTTGCTCTACTCAGACCTCCACTACAGCCGTCGACGACGTCAGAAGAAATCAACATAATTCTGAGGCGTTCGGGTTCCTGTTATGAGAAGATTCCCCCTAAGCTCGACATCGGAAAAATTCTTGGCTGCGATCTACAGCAATTACACCGACCGTCTGTCCCCAACCACAGCAAGCAGTCTGGGTCGGAAGCGGCTCCTCCTTGTGGGTTTCTCAGTCAATCTACCCTTCTCGCCTGGCCGGCTTACCGCCCCTCCCTGCGGGAGGTAGTGTTTGTTTGTAATCAATTAATTCCCACCCCCGAGATCACCCTCCTGTGCGAGGTGTAGTGCATGTACTCTTGAGCAGGTTTTTTTTTTTTGAAGCTTCATCGGCGCAGTGTGCGGGGAACCCACACTTCCCCGCTCGCCCTCGTCTCCGACCGGGATTGGTGTCTTCACGCCGATCAGGTGAGCCACTCACACTACTCTTTGCCGGCTTTCTCTTGCTTAATTAGTATTGCATCCTCAGTACCGTCGGCGTAAGAGAGTGCCTGAACCCGGTTTATCTTCTAGTTGCGTGATTACCGCGGGTGAGTTGTGAGCGTGACATTTCAACCCTCGCCCTCGGTGTGCCGGTCGCCCTTGATTTTGGGCATCCTTGGCTCATTGGGATCTAATCCTAGCTGGCCAAACCTTTGGAGCCCCGAGATCCAACCTCGGACCCTCACCGCCATCGCCGGTCCTTCTACGGATCTGAGTGTGCTTACGCGAGTGAATCCGCCAGTGTGACGTTACCAACTTGTTGTGTTGCTTGCTATTCTAGGTCCAAGGGGTAGTTTCATCGTCATCCATCATTGTGTCACAACAAATTGGTATCAGAGCAAGTTTTAGACTTGTCTCTACGAGTCTAGTCCATGGGCACGCTTGCATTAGAGTCCCCGACAGACCGTCCCATGTATTGTCCACCACCCACTGTCAATGAGTCTACGGACCAAATGATCCCTCTCCCAATCATATCCCATGCATACCTACCCAATGGAGAGCCTACAGAAATTGATTTCATTGACTTAGAGTCCGATAATTGGGTATCCCCCGATATCGTTGCCTCTCTTTCTAGGACCGGACAAATCGTGCACGACGGAGACCAAGTCTTCGTTGAATTCCATAAATGGTTTGGGAAGACCACATACTGTGATGGAGCTTGGTGTCAAATTGAGACTATGGCGGGGCCTTGCATAATCCTAGGTAGGAGATGGTTAGATGAAAGGAAGGCCAACATTGACCCGACACGTCGGACTTGCCTTGTGCATCCGCCACACCTTCCGGGAGCCTTCCGATTCAACAACACCCATGTCCTCTCCCATCCACCAGAGTCCCCTCCTTGTTCACCACCCCGTGTGCATCACACACCGGCTAGCAACACCCCACCATCAAAATACCTTCCCACCCCATTGGCTTTAGAAGAAGTAGCCACCCCTTTCCAAAAGGAACTTGAGGAGGTGACCAAAGACCATGAGGCTCCCCTAGAATGGGAGGAGGAATATGAAGCCCAATGTCAAGAGTTGGGTCAAGAGAACTCTTCCCTACCCACAGAAGACCCATTGGGCCTAATTGGATGCCATGCACCAACCATCATCACCCCACCCCCAATAGACCTTCCCATTCCCTTGAGAAAGGAAACCACAACCCTACTCCAACCTAGGCCTCCACTTCTTCCCCTACCGATCCTGAACCAAATTTCCCTTTACCTTCCACCCCGGGGGTACCATACACCTACCCTCGTCACTCCACCTTCAAAAGACCATCTCACCTCCTTGGTAGAGGAACCCATGACTCCCACACCCGCCATCATAGTGGTGGACACCCTAGAACCACTCCCCACCTTGGAGGAAACCCTTGCCCAAACCAAGGAAAGAACTTCACCTTTTACACCACCCTCTCTAAATAGGAGTGAACTTTTCATAAGTGAGCCCCTGGCTAAATGGTTAGAGGAAAATCCGGTTCACCCTATCCTGCCCCATGTCAACCCTCCCATGGAACGACACCTCCCCATAGTACCCTTCTCCACCTATCACACTACCATCCAATCCTCTTACCAAGTGGAAACTCTAGGAGACCTCCTACAAGGTCTAGCATGGCAAGTGGAGTTGACGGCTATGTTGAACCCTATGGTCGACCAACCTAGGAGCCTTGGTCTTCTACACCCATGTGTCGGGTCTATCACTTCGGTTTGCATTGTTGGTTGCTACATTAGCGACCTCCTTCTCTTTCTTCCCACACCCGATGAGCCCGAGGCCATCCTTAAATTGGAGCTCCTCATTTCAGGAAGAAAACCCAGCCATCCCCTCAAGGCTAACCCACCCACCAACAACTTTTGCCCAAAAAACTCAATAGAGGTAAATGACTCCCCACCACATGTGGACCTAGAGTTTCTAGGTAACCCATACCATGACCCATTCGATCCCTTCCTATACCCACCCACCTTACTCAACACCAACATTTTCTTACCACAACCTACCATGATGAGTCAATACTACCTCTCCCAAGACCATGAGGACCAAGAGTTCCTCCCCCTAGATGACCCATCCCATGACCCCTTTGATCCCTCCCAATGGAAGCCAAAGAACCCATGGGACCTAGTCGCCTTACCCACCACCCACCTTTTCCTACCCTCACACACCATGTCAAACCTAACCCACCCATTCCAAAACTTAGCCCACACCATGAGAGCCATGACCAAGGGTGACATCCACCTAGGAAATGAGGAATTAACCCATCCCAAGATGTCCACTTTCTGGGACCCCTTCGAACCCCATGAGTGGAGACCCCCAAACCAACCCTCACCAAAAGATGGGACCATCTTGATAGGAATGCATGGGCCACAACATTTTACCCCATCCGGTAGGGCTAGTCATCTCATTTGTGTCACATACACACTAGGTCCAGTGCATGGCAGGTTCACATTTGGATATGTAGGTCCACCCCTATTCATCATCCATCTTATGCAAGTTAGGAGCATCCATGGTTGTCTGGGTCCTCCATCATTCATCACACTCACTCACAAGAGGGACACCTATGGATGCCCCGGTCCTCCCAAATTCTTCAAAGTCATCATAACATCACTACATGATAGGTCTACTTTTGGTTGCCCTGGTCCCCCATTGCATACCACACACTTCCCACCCCCACTGCACCGTAGCTCAAGGCATACTCATTCAGGCAAGCATCTAGCAATGGGCGATGACGATCATAATGAGCGGGCAAAAGATTCACGAGTGGCACTTGAATTCCAAGAAGGCAACCTCACGATGGTGGCTTTGGAACGGCTCTACCTTAGGGCCACCTTCAAATCGATGGCACGAGGACTTGGACCTTCCATGTTCCAAAGTGGCTTTGGCAAAACTGGCTTATGGATTGAACTTACTAATGGGTTATGGGATATACCCCAATTCTCAAGCGACTGACCCGGCACCCTATTTGGGCACCGCGGTGAATCCTCGTGAGTACTTTGAGCCTATACCTTCCTTTAAAGAGGGACACCCCGGAGAGCATCCACAAAATAGCCTTGAGAGCCCGACGTGTACACAGAGGGGCAATACTATGCAAGCAGGGTTCCATCGCCAGCATAAGGGTGTGTCCGGGCCACCTTGAGAGGATGAGGGGCCGTCCCCTGGTCGCAGGTTGAGTTTGGAGGATGAGGATCGCCCTGAGCTGCTCCCCCGGTGAGCCTTTACTCGACGGAGTCGAGTTTTCCGCACCCCGGGAGTATGATGGGGACATCACTTACCACTTCCCATTTCCCCGTGGGTCCCGATGCTTGCCACTATTTTCATCTCAAGCTTCTGAGTCTAGCTATGTAATTTTTACATTTTTTCTTGAGTCTTAAATCATGTAATTTTTCTTTTATTGAGTCAAGTACCTAAGTTAGTAAGTCATCTACCTAAGTCTAAGGTTTCATTAAGTGGCAAAGAGGGTTAATGGGTTATCATATTTTATTGGGCCATATCATTAGCTTGGCCCATGGGCGCCCCTCTCCCCACCCCTTGGTCTTCTATCATTAGTCCTTTTCATAGGGACTTTTTGTAAAATGGGGATTTCCTATATATAGGACCCCAACCCCCCCCTCTTTTGAAGATAATGAAGTATTGAATATTTGAGCATAAGTGCACCCCTCTCTCTCTCTCTAGCTCACTCATTCTCTCTCTCTCTCTCTAAATTTCAAAATTCACTCTCTCTCCTCCCTATTCTCCCCTAATTAAGACCCCTCCCCCTTCCCCATACCTCCCATTTAATCCCCCTCCAACCCCTAGCTGGAAGCCCCTCTTCCAAGGCACCCCTTGGCATTCCCCATACACCCCCTCACTTCCCCAAGCACCCCCTTCACCCCTCCCAAGCTAAAATTTGAATTCTCCTCCCTTTGGGACTGCACCACATTCATTCCCAGCCCCCCTCACCTCCCTAGGTCGCAGCCCCCAACCCCCCTTCCCATTGTTCTTCCTTTGGCCAACCAAGTTCTTCCACCCCTCTCCCCCCCTTTGATCAGTCTGCAGGTGGCTGAAGAAGGTACGACTTGCAGAAGCTTCCCGGGATTCACACGGTGACATCCAGAGGCATACCATACCTTTCTGGAAAGGGCGTCCAGTCCACTACGCAGGCGAGGAAGAATCGTACCATTCCGAGTTTGGGGATGTCTGGGAGAGCCAATCTCCCCCGACTGCGCAGAGCTCCATCAGCAGAGTTCCTGAACCCTGTTTAAAGCTACACCACGGCCGACGGTGAAAGATTCAAGCCGCAAGCTCTTCTACAAATATCTTCCTCCACCAGTCCTCTTTCTGGATCAAGAAGCGGAAGTGCATTCGGCATCCGGAGATCAGAGTTTTGGTCTTTCTTCCTCGACTGGTCGGATCTGCCTCCCACAGTTGGCAGTGACCTACCTCAAGTCATCGGCATTCCCCAGTCCACCCCGACATCAGACGGCTTCCCCGTCAGTTTTGCAGCGCAGAGGGATTGTCCACGGTTCCAGAAACTCTGACGGTTCGAGATTCGGCATCCGGGAGCGGCCGGGACAACTTCTGCAATCCACTGCTCATAACTGGTAGCTGCTGCGGCCAGAATCTGCAACCCGGTTCGTTGCTGCACCACGACTAACCGTGAAGGATTCAGACCAACAGCCTTTCTTCAAAGTTCTTCCTCCACCTGTCCCCGACCAGAAGCAAGAAGCAGAACCACAGTCGGCATCCGGGAGCCAAAGTTCTGATTTTTCCCCTACAGTCACGGGGGTCTGCCTTCCCCAGTCCTCTACGACCAGCACTCACTCATCGACGTCCCCCAGGTCACCCTGACCTCCGACAGCCTCCCCGTCAGTTTTTCTGTGTAGAGGCTTTGTCCACGGTTCCAGCGACTCTGACGGTTCGTGATTCGGCATCCAGGAGCGACCGGAGCAACTTCTGCAAGTTGCAGACAGAAACAGGGAGCCACCCGCCCCAGAATCTGTTGCTCTACTCAGACCTCCACTACAGCCGTCGACGACGTCAGAAGAAATCAACATAATTCTGAGGCGTTCGGGTTCCTGTTACGAGAAGATTCCCCTTGAGCTCGACATCAGAAAAATTCCTGGCTGCGATCTACAGCAATTACACCGACCGTCTGTCCCCAACCACAGCAAGCAGTCTGGGTTGGAAGCGGCTCCTCCTTGTGGGTTTCTCGGTCAATCTACCCTTCTCGCCTGGCCGGCTTACCGCCCCTCCCTGCGGGAGGTAGTGTTTGTTTGTAATCAATTAATTCCCACCCCCGAGATCACCCTCCTGTGCGAGGTGTAGTGCATGTACTCTTGAGCAGGTTTTTTTTTTTTGAAGCTTCATCGGCGCAGTGTGCGGGGAACCCACACTTCCCCGCTCGCCCTCGTCTCCGACCGGGATCGGTGTCTTCACGCCGATCAGGTGAGCCACTCACACTACTCTTTGCCGGCTTTCTCTTGCTTAATTAGTATTGCATCCTAAGTACCGTCGGCGTAAGAGAGTGCCCGAACCCAGTTTATCTTCTAGTTGCGTGATTACCGCGGGTGAGTTGTGAGCGTGACATTTCAACCCTCGCCCTCGGCGTGCCGGTCGCCCTTGATTTTGGGCATCCTTGGCTCATTGGGATCTAATCCTAGCTGGCCAAACCTTTGGAGCCCCGAGATCCAACCTCGGACCCTCACCGCCATCGCCGGTCCTTCTACGGATCCGAGTGTGCTTACGCGAGTGAATCCGCCAGTGTGACGTTACCAACTTGTTGTGTTGCTTGCTATTCTAGGTCCAAGGGGTAGTTTCATCGTCATCCATCATTGTGTCACATCACACGGTCTTCCTCTCTTTCTCCCTTTTCTTTTCTTTTCCTCAACTTCAGCTTCTCGCTGGCTCCAGGCGCTACTCCACCTTGAAGTGGATGGCTCCGATGATCCGTGCATTGCCCCTAGTAGTGACATCCATCCTGAAGTCTTGGCACCTACACCCACTCTTGGTACTAGGCCAAAACTACCCGAAGTTGTCCTTAGACTGGCATAGCATCTCGGCCCTGCTAGAAATCTGGCATCCTCAAACCCATACGTTCATTTTCCATCTTTTGAGGCCACTATCCTACTAGAGGAGGTAGAGACCTACTTCTCTTTTCCTAGGTCTCAGGTGGGCGAGGAGGACTTAGTGTGTCATACCGTGGCCCCTATAGACCCTAGCCTTATCGTGGGAGAGTTCATACCTGACAGCAAAGACATCCGAACCTTCATAGGCCCACGCCAGATCCATCTCCTCCCCCTTAGCCAGTGGGTGGTTGCTCATTGTAAGAATAAATGCAGATGGCATGAGGCCATAGCTAAGGCCGCGTCTATTTGCCTATGCGGGGCCATCCTGTTCCCCTCTGCCGACCATGCGTTAGATACTCCTATCCTTAGCACCATTAGTGGTCTATGGCAGGGTCTTTCTATCTCCCAGGCCGTCCTCGCCTACTTGTATGAGGGTCTTAGTTCAGCAGCCCTAGGAGGTCCACTCTTCGGCTCCATGATACTTCTAGAGTGCTGGATGGGTGCAAGGATGAAATTCATTCATAGGGAGGATGTCACTTCAGCCAGTCGGATCTTCGGGAGCCATCCCCTTTTCTTCATAGGTGGCGCCTTCAGGTTTTCTCCACAGGTAGAGTGCAGGATAGCAGAAAAAAAGACCAGGGACGAGTGGCGACTGTACATCAACAGATTGCCCCTGGATTGGTTCGTGATGCGTCTTGACTTCCTCCACGGCACCACTGTCAGGCTACCTAGGAGGCCAGGCTTGGATCTGAGGCTCGTGAGCGACACTGCACTGGCGATGTACAGCCCACACCGGTGCTACCTACAGGTTGGACTACCCAGGACCGTACTACCAGCACTACCCCACCTTCCCGCACTACAGGCGAGGAGGATCGGGACGGAGGAGGATGATTAGGCGGTCAAGAGTGCCCTGATCACGTGGGAGGTGAGCAGGGTGCTCACCCTACCACCGGAGGTTGCGGAGGCTCCAGATACGCGCCAGGTTTATGTTAGAGAGCTGAGAGAGATACGTCCCCATGGGGATGCCCAGCGGAGGATCGAGTGATTTTTCTTCTTTCATGATGTTGACATAGAGATTTATGCTTGGAAATATTTACCTTTGAATGAATAAAGTTGGTGATTTGATTTGACTTGAGTTTGGCTCGTTCTTACATGTGATTGAGTGAGTTTGAGGTATGATCTCAGGATGAACACGGCCAGACATAGACCGCTTGGTAGAATAAACGGTTAGAGACTAACCGTGCAAGGAATGGAACGACAAGTTCGGGGCTGTGTGTTAGATCAACGGCAGAGTTGAGAATAGGGAATTGAACAGCTTATCGATAGGCCGTGAACATAGTCAAACGGTCAAAAGTCTGCCGTTTATGTCCTTGAATGGTCTAATGAGGACCGTAGATCCTTGAAGTAGGTAGAGATTTGGACGGTCTGAATTAAGCCGCGTGAACTAGAGAACGGTCTGAGTTTGGCCGTTGGAAGGAATAAAACGGTCGCCAGAGGACCGTTCAGTGACAGAAGTGCTAACCTTTACCTTCAACCTGCCCCTGCACACACACAAACAAAGAAACAGATTAAATATGTTTTAGACATAACCCCTTGCCTGTAGTAAGTTAGGAAATGACCAACTCTTGATTTTTGGTCAAGGGGGTAAGCCTCATTAAATAGGCAAATAACAACTGAAAATGAATGCAATGCATGCCATGAATGCAAATCATGATGATGAAAATCTTTTTTGCGATTTTGAAAATATTTTAATTTTTTAATTTCAAAATATTTAATTTTTTTGGATTTTGAAATATTTGATTTTTTATTTTTTTAGATTTTGAAATATTTGATTTTGGATTTTAAAATATTTGATTTTTTTTGGATTTTGAGATATTTGATTTTTTTTTAGATTTTGAAATATTTAATTTTTTTTTGGATTTTGAAACCAGCTTATACCCGACGACGGGGAACCTCACATCTCATTAGGCGTGTCCCAGGTCCAACGTGCATTATAGGTGACCGCCCATGGCCGAGGTCCGGTTCTGCTTAACGGTGCTTCTACCGAGGCCATACCCGGGGTATGATCCAATCCTTGGAAAATAAAAGAGAATTTGATTGGAAAGCCGACAATAGGTATAGAGATTTTTAGGGCTTGAGTTCTCCTCACGACAACCCCTTTTTCAAAGATTTTGGTCTGTTGCACCGGGACTTTGTGTCCATCATCGAACCTACATCCGCTCTAGGCACGCATACGACCGGGCTCATAATGTCCCGCGGGGAAACTGCACTACCACTCTTGCCATGCCTGGCTTCATTATTTTGGGGTCATTTAGACTTTTGAGCTTCGAGCTTTTGGATGAGCTTTTAGCTTTGTCTTTGATTTTGCCCCTTTTCTTTTTGTTTCTTTTCTTTCTTTTACTTTTTGGATGCGGAATAAGGTCATAACAGACTGTCCCTATTTGAGACTTTCCCTTCATCGGGGTGTCTAGATATGTTCTCGCCCCCTTATTCACAACTTGCCCCTATTTTCAGCCGAGAGAGAAGAAAATTAAGGATTTTCACTGTCCCCTAAGCATGGCCAAGGGAGAAACGGTGTTGCACAATAGAGGAAAACCGAACCACTGGGGGTCGTGTAGTGTGTGAATGTTGAACCGGGGATTAACCTTCATGATCAAGTAGAGGCATGCCCCGCCATCGAGCCGTTGCTGGCTTGACTCTATGGGTAAAAACATTTTAAATACAACCCATTCCACAGATTTGGCAATTCTTCACCCTCCGCGTTAACTAGACGGTATGCGTTCCCAGAATAGATTTCTTTAACTACAAACGGCCCTTCCCAATTAGGCTACAGCTTCGACCTAGGACATGCTGATCTAATAAATTTGTGTTTCAAAATTATGTTACCCACTTGAAATTTTCTTTCGATAACCTTCTTTTGAAAATGCCGCGAGACACGTTTTTGATAAATCGAGACGTGATTGGCCGCATTAAGCCTCTTCTCGTCTAAGAGTTCCAGTTGGACTAGCAACGCCTCTCGACACTCGTCGAGATCAAGTTCTTTGTCTAACTGCACTCTTAGGGAAGGGATCAAGATCTCGTACGGGAGTACCGCCTCCATCCCATAGGTGAGAGCAAAAGGAGTTTGCTCCATGGGAGTACGGACGGAGGTGCGATAAGCCCATAGAGCTTCTATCAATTTATCGACCCAATCAGTAAATTTGTGTGACTCGCATGTTTTCTTAATGATTTTAAGAAGGGTTTTGTTTGTGGCCTCGGCTTGGCCATTGCCTTAAGGGTAGTATGGTGATGAATGATGAAATGAAATATTAAATTTCTTACAGAGGTCCTGAAGTTCTTGAGACACGAATTGAGGCCCATTGTCGGTGATGATATCACTTGGCACTCTAAACCGCGAGATGATATTCTTGAGGATGAAGCAGCATACTGTGGTAGCTTTGATCTCGGCATAGGCTTCAGCTTCCGCCCACTTGGTGAAATACTTCGTAGCAGTTAGAATAAAAGATTTTTGTTTGACTTGAGAGTTCAGATCACCTAGTGGTCCAACAATATCAAAGGCCCACATCGAAAAAGGCCAAGGAGCAGAGAGAGGATGGAGAGAAGAAGCCGGAGCATGAATCTTATCGACATGGAGCTGGCATTGAAGACACCTACGGACATAGGTGGATTAGTGTTCTTCTATGGTTGCCCAGTAATAGCCCTACCTAAGAATCTTTTTCGCCAACGCATGTCCATTAACATGCCCTCCGCACTCACTCGCGTGAGCTGCTTCGACAACTTTCCCAGCCTCATCGTCATCCAAACACCTCATCAGAACTCCATTAAGAGCCCGCCTGTATAATTCTCCGTCAATAATCATGTACCTGGCGGTGACTCTTCTAATGGCCTTGCGCTGCTCGACATTGGCTACCTCTGGGAAGGATCCATCCCTGCAATACTGCTCTATCTCATGGTACCATGGCAATAACTCCTCTTCTATGATCTCCTCAAGCTCAGTCAATGATACTTCCTTCAAATCTTCCTTCTCAGCTTTCCTATCTATAGACTTCCTAAGGTTGTCAAACCAGGGATCCTGAAGGGAAGGAGCGTCTAACCGCTGGACCACAATGGTCTCAGTGGCACGACTAAGGGGGAAGGATAGGGAAGAAGCAAGCGATGCAAGTGCATCAGCAAGAATGTTCTGAGAGCGAGGAGTGTGAATGTAGACGAGCTTGCAAAATTGCCTAGCCAAGAGCATGACCAAATCTTGATAAGGCTTAAGTTTAGGGTCACGGGTGCGGTAAGTGGAGAGAACTTGACGCAGCACCAATTGAGAGTCTCCTATGATGTTAAGGTATCGCGCGCCCATGAGGTAGGCGTGCTTCAGTCCGGCAAGGAGAGCCTCATACTCGGCTATGTTATTCGTGGCAGGAAAAGAGATTTGATAAGTGATGGGGATGGTTACTCCTTCCGGAGTGAGGAGAACGACGCCGATTCCACGGCCTTGAGAATTGAGAACACCGTCAAAATGAAGAGACCAAAAGGGAAGATGAGTGAGTACATCCAAGTGTTCATCAGGAAACTCGTCCTGGATTGAATCAGTGCGAGGGATAGGAGAATGAGCAAGATGTTCAGCAATCGCGTATCCCTTGATCACTTTCTGGACAACGAAGGTGATATCAAATTGGAAAAGAAAGCTCTGCCAGCGAGCTAATCTGCTAGAAAGGATGGGTTTTTCTAAGAGATAATGAATTGGGTCCATTCGAGAGATCAACTTAACTTCGTGGGAAAGGAAATAGTGTTTGAGTTTCTGAGCTACCCATACCAATGCTGTGCAGGTCTTTTCCATGGCACTATACCTAGATTCAGCAGGATTGAACAATCTAGAGAGGTAGTATGCTGCCCTTTCCCTTCCTTCATCATCCACTTGAGCCAGGACAGCTCCTAGGGAGTCCTCAATAAAATAAATGTATAATATCAGGGGTTCGCCAGGGACGGGTGGTTGCAGAACTGGGGGATTAGATAGATAAGCCTTAAGATCCTCGTAGGCATTCTGACATTGTTCATTCCATTCAAATTTGGCCCCCGCCTTTAACAAATCATAGAATGGGCGGCATCTTTGCGAATGTTGAGATATAAATCTTCTAATGAATTGCAAGCGCCCAATCAGACCTCTAAGTTCAGTGATGTTCTTTGGTGGGGGCATGTCCATCACGGCCTTTGCCTTATTTAGATCAATCTGATTCCCCCGTTTACTAACTATAAACCCAAGCAATTTCCCCGATGCAACCCCGAACGCGCATTTCTTTGGATTCATTTTAAATCTGTACTCCCTAGCCCTTTGCAACACTTTAGCTAAAATGGCGGGGTGTTCCTCCTTGGACCTTGACTTCACCAGAATATCATCCACATAGGCTTCCATATACACATGCATCATATCATGGAAGATAGCCATCATTGCCCGTTGATACGTGGTACCTACATTCTTCAATCCAAATGGAGTAACGACATAGCAGTACGTGCCCCAAGGCGTGGTGAAAGAGGTCTTTTCTTGGTCTTCGGGAGCAAGATGGATTTGATTATAACCAGAATACCCATCCATAAATGAGAGTGCCTTATACCCAGCAGTGTTATCTACTAACACATCAATGTGAGAAAGCGAAAAATCATCTTTCGGACATGCCTTATTTAAGTCCATGAAATCAATACAAATCCAAATTTTTCCATCCTTTTTCATTACCGGGACTATATTTGCCACCCATTGAGGATACAATACGACTCTAATAAACTTGGCCTTGTGCAATTTATCGACTTCTTCCTTTATCCTTAAGGCCATTTGAGGGTGGAACCTTCTCGCTTTTTGTTTAACGGGTGTCACCCCTGGTTTAAGAATAAGTCTGTGTTCAACCAAAGTGTGGTCAACACCCGGCATGTCCTCATAGGACCAGGCAAAGGAATCGCTATATTCCCTCAAAACCTCGATTAGCTCCTCTTCAACCTGAGGAGGGAGATTGGCGGAGATGATTATGGGCCTGGGGTCCTCTTCATTTCCAAGATTAATTTCTTTGGTGGGCTCATCCACTATCAACGACGGTTCATCGAACCTCTTCAAACCTTGTGCGTACAGATCGACAGTGTCCCCCACATCACTTTCCTCATCATGGACTGGGTCCTTCTCATCTATGATTTCATACACACCTAATCCGTCATTGCTCCACACCCCTTCTACTTCCTCATCATCCTCTAAAACTATCGTGGTCTCTACAAACTCAGGGCACTTGAGAAGGGCATGGCATCTTTGAGCTAAATCTTGCAGAAATCTATCTGGAACGGATTTAGAATGACGCATCACAGGGTGCGCCGTAGACGTGGATGAGTTGACAGCACTAGAGCTAGACTCTACCCCAACTGACTCAACTAACCTAGAAGATTCTGTAGAATGTACATCTAACCTAGGAGACAAGAAATCTACTGGGAAAGGAGCAGGGGTCTCATGCCCCTGGGAAGATGGGCAGAACATAGTGTAATCCTCCACTAAAACCTCTGTTTTAAAATTGGCATTTTTTTGGAAGCCGGAGGAGATCACACAACAGGAAGAGGTGGATGGAGGAGGAGGAAGTTGCATGGGAAACAGAGAGGGGAAGATACAATCGAAAAAGGGGTCGGAAGATAAAAACCACATCTCGTGGAGTTCCGCAGTGGGGGAGGGAGGAGTAAACAGAGTTGATAAATCAACGGGTGGGCAGCACCCACATGCACAAGGAATAATAGAATTTCAGGTGGTCTTTCCGTGAAGTACGGGTCGACCATAATCGGAGGGGAACGGGGAATAAACCCCAATTGCTGAAACAAGGAGGCAAGACGGGACGGGGACAAAGAAAAAGTAGTGATGGAGCTCCCCACTTCCTGCGACCTCTGATAAACTGGCTCAATCGGAGAATGCTTCACCAGCTGCATCTCCATCTTTTTCGGACAAGCTTCTTCTTCACGGAACATCTTTTCAAAACAACTGCAAAAGTCACCCATGTCACCCACTAGCCCCTTCTGCGGCGGCGGCGGGTCGGCAACAACATAAGCGGCATCAGTTTTCTTATCAGAACAGGGCGGCGGCTTCTTCAAAGTACCTTGCTGTAACGGGCCTTTCATGAAGTGTTGATGATAGTCCCACGTCAATGGCCCGGAATCTCCCAGTACAGACAGTGCCGACTCTCGGTATCCAAGGCCTCTTCGGCTCATCTTTCTGCCCCTAGGGACGGGATTAGTCCGCCCCTACAATTGTGTGCCGAGGCCCATGGCCGGCTGATAGCCCAGCTTCAAAATCATATGCCACCCTCTCGAATCTCTAATCTTGGACTTGATTTTGACTTTTGTTGGTGCAGTGGCGGGCTTGCGTGACGCATATGCCTAAGGAAAGTTCAAGTCCATTACAGATAAAACTGGCCTATTACTCGACCAAAGCGTAGGAATAATCTTATTAGCAATCGCATCAACAGTCTGAATTGTGGAAACACTCTTAACCTTGACTACCCGGCCCTGAAATGGGAACTTAAGGCATTGGTGGGAAGTTGAGGGTACGGCATTCAGACTGTCTATCCATGGACAACCCAGAATTGCCTTGAACATCGGGTCTATGTCCAGCACATAAAATTCCACATCCATTTTTAAAGGCCCTAGCTCGGCCTGAACTGTTACAACCCCATGGCAAGCTCATCTGGAGTTATCATATGCTGCAATGGTGGTCGGTGTCAGGCGCAGCATGTCTTCTAAAATATTGTAGGCACGTAATGTGCTCAATGGACACACATTTATTGATGCTCCCGTGTCCACAAGGGCTAACTCAACTGTCACTTTGTTTAAGGAAATAGTAATGCAGAGTGGCATCTGCCGTGCCTCTGGGGGTGCCAATTCTGATTCAGAAAATGAAATGGAAGGCCCCCTTGTGATAGTGGCCAACACTGATGGCAAGCTGTCCACTGCTACGTCTTCGTTAACCATCACTTTCTGCAGAAAAGCCCTTAGGGCATCCTGGTGTAGCGTGGACCTTTTTATTAACTCCAATACTGAAATCTTGGCCGGGATCCAGTCCAAGTGCTGTAGCAAATCATACTTCGTGCCAGGCACGGGGTCTACTTCTTCTGCTTCAACAGTTGAGGAAGGAATTGGAGGGTTGGGTGCAGGTGCACCAGTAGAGGGGTAACTTCTGTGAAATAAACACCCGCTCCGGAGGGCGCATTGTCGTGCCGGCACGGCATCAGATGGACTCCCGATTGGCCCAGTGGGGTAAGTGGAAGGGATAGAAATGGGGGTGAGGATGGCGGAAGCTGGCCTGACGGGCCCTAGTGGAGTGGTGATTGGTGAAGGGTTAAGTGGAGGGGTGATGATGGCGGGTATGGCGGGTGATGGTGGAAGGATTGGCAGAATGGTGGGGAATGTGGCGGGTGTAATAGGTGATTAGGAGAGGACAATGGGTGGAGCAGTGGCCAAGGTGGTGGGTCGGAGAATGGAGGGAACAGAAGGTGCGAGGGAGTTGGTATGGTGGAAGGCCAAGAGATGAGCGGGAGTCTCATCGTCAAAAGACCACCCAACATTAGGGGCTGAGCGCTGAACTACATTTACTTGCGCCGGTGCCGGCGGCTGTTGTTGCTGTTGAGGAGCGGGCGGATGTTCCGGCATGAGCTTTTGATGAATCCCGAGGTGTTGCTGTTGCTGCTGTGGAGGTTGTTGTTGGGGAGGTTGATAGAACTGTTGTTGCTGAGGTGCCACCTGCTGTGGCCTTGCTTGTCTTCTCCTTTCTTTTATATGTTTAATTAACTGGTGCATTTGGGCCTAGTCGATCCTTTGGCCCTCATGCAAATCATAGACTAGATCCCTGAACTGATAACACCTCTCTATCGTGTGCCCAGGTTGCCGATGGTATATGCAATACCTTGACTGGTCGGCTGCCGGGTTCCAGTTCTGACGTTCCGGAGGCAACTATATGTCACCAGTGTACATTAAGGCCGAAAAAATGTTAGGGAGTGTTTCTGGAAGCGGTGGATAGTTGGCTCTCTTTGGCCCCGGCCGAGCAGGTCCATAACCAGCAGGAGGAGGGACGTTATGGTACTGGGGTGGCTGTTGAGGCTGTTGTGGTGGTGGTGGTTGTTGTTGTGGGTGTTGAGGAGCTGGAAAAGAAGGTCGAGGAGCTTGCGGAGCGGGGAACTGGGGGCTGCGTGGGGGTTGCTAGAAACGAGGTGGAGTGAACTGGTTAGGGAATTGAATAGCCTGGACCTGCTCGTTGGTTTGTACTCCCTCAATAACGGGGCCCTGGGACTTTCTTGTGGTTTTGGATTTCTGGGCCTCGAAAAGAGAATGAATAGGGGAGTCTTTGAATTAGGTCTGGATGAACCGGGCCCGACTGTACAACTTGTGCATGTTTGAAATATCGTTCATTGCTAGTATATTCCGGAACGTAGGGGTTGCATTTAAAATTAACAACTTTACCTTTTCTTCTTCCGGGATCTGCCCGGGCACACACGAGGCCATCTGCCTCCATCAGTCAGCATATGTTGCAAAGTCCTCATCTGACTTCATCTTCTCTGCTACTAAGTCGGTGAAGGAATACTCCGGGCCCACCCGGTCTTGAAATCTTGTTATGAACTTCTCTTTCACCGTCTTGAAACTTTCTGCCTCCTCCAACGGCAAGGTATAAAACCATTTAAGAGCCACCCCATCCAGGGATCGGCGGAAAAGATACGCCATAAGGCGATCATCATGCTAAAACTGCGCCGATTCATAAAGGTATTCCCTGACATGGATGAACGGGTTGCCATTCCCGTCATATTTACGGTATACGGGGAGCTCAGACTGGGGAGGAAAACGAATGTCCTTGAAGTTAAGAATGGGGACATCGGCAAGGGATTGTGGGCCGACCCTTTTATGAACGAGATCGATTTACTGCTGCATGGTAGCCCACTTTTCAAGAATCTCCCGTTCTCAGGATGGGGAGACGGAGCAGGAAGAGTAGAACCTGTGTACGGAGCAGATGGATAGACCGATGGAGGGGGAAGCCCATAGGAAGGATAATGGGCCAGGGAAGGGCCCATGTCTGAGTAAGCAAGCTGGGCAGCCCCTGGCTGGAGGCGAACCAAATCGGCCAGGGCCACAAGGGCCTACGGCGCTGGAGAGATGGTAGCTTAGGGATCGGAATAGGAGGACATGGGGATCTGGGCCTTCCCCTTGTCAAGAGGCTGATGGGCCGAGGTAGAAGCCTGGCCCGCTTCCACGTTGGAGAATCGAAGAACCTGAGGAAGAATTGTAGTAAGGTCAATGGGGGCCGCAGAGGTGGCCCCTAATCCAGCAATCGGAGATGTGGTGGGAGCAGTCACTCCAGAAGAGAGCACTGAAGGCGGGGCATGTGCCCCTTGCAAAGCTTCTTAAGGAGATGGAGTTGAGTAGGGTCCAACTGGGCCATCATGTGGAGAGCCTGACTGGCTGAGTTATGAGTGGATGAATCAGAGAGGGAGGGTTGGGCACCCTCAACAACAATGGTCGGGAGAGGAGGGGCAGTCCCCTCTCCCCCCTGCACATGAGTGACCCTAGGCGGGTCCTCCAAAAGTCCCCGAGGGAGAGAATCCTCATGGGAATGGGAGAAGTTGTAGGGCGACATGGTGGGTGAGGACTCGAACAATGGATTAAAATAAGAAAAGAAATGCGAGCTGCCCCTAGGAGACGATCCTGAGGGTGTGAAGCAACTCCACATGCACTAAACACCTAGAGAGAAGAATCAAACAACCCTAACCAAGATCCAAACAAACAATCCAATAATGCACACGAGAGAGGGGAGGGATGAGAAAAGAGACAACCAAGTAATCACCCAAGTTATGAATGATGTGCGGAAGATTTTTATGAATTTCCCTTTTAGGACCTTAGTGGATTAATTAAGATATGAGTTCACTCAACCACAAGGTACTTAACTAGGTTAGGAAAGGGGAAACTGGCTGACTCTAAGGGACTCTCTCTCTCGCGGATGCAAATCCTAGACTAGGGTGGTACGGTACAACCTGCCCGGCGTCCGTGTGGGAATCCACGGCTCACGGGGACTTACGGAGGTCCTTGATAAGGTCACCTAGTCGGCTCCAAGGAGTATGGATATGAGAGGATCCCCTACCTCGGTGGGAATGCAACTAATATGGAAAGTATATATGCCCCTATGCGCATCGGAGTGCATGCAAGAATCAAGCCTAGGTCTAACAATCAATGATCAATCAAATATGAGAAGTATGAAATCAATCATGCAAAAGCCCAATGAAAGTAAAGGGGAGATTGGGAGATCAATAACAGCACCAAATCAACATGAAATGATATGAGATAACAATGAAAGTGAAAGGCTCAGGTGCACTGTAGCACAAATAGACGGTCTGTGGCAGACCACTCAGGGAGGGTGACAGTCCTGGGTGGACCGCTCAATGGCAGTGAGTAATGAAAGAAACTGACAGAAATCACAGAATGTTGAAGTGAACAGAATGCTGAAACGAGGGCATACCTGGATGCACGGTCTTGCGATAGACCGCGCAGATTATGGGGCGGCTCTGCAAAGACCGCAGAATATCAGCGCAAATAACCAGTGTAAGGGCAGAAACGTACCTGAGCCAGCAATGCTAAACGATCTGTGTCAGACCGTGGGAATAAGTGGACGGTCTGAGCGGGGCCGCTGGGTGCAACAAGCTGCCACGACAGCACCACTGGGATGAGCACAGGACGGCCAATCCACGGCCGTTCAGGTCCGTGCGCGGCTCTGAGGGAACCGCATAAACTCCAGAGGGCAGAAACAACAGATGGACCAGAGAGAAACCTGGAACACTCAAAGAATGAAACTAACCAAGCACACGAACATGTCAGCAAAACTCTAGCACAATGGGCACTAGGCGTCCCACCGTGATCGCCAAAAAATGGGATGTTGACATGTTTTCCTACCTTTGTATCCTTCCTTACCTTCCCTTTTCTAAATGCATCAAAGTTTAAAAATAATCCAAACAAAGGAAAGGAAGTAAAGACAGAGTGCAGGGGTGTGTGTGATCGTGATCGCCACCAAGACACGAAGTACCGAGGAGTACGACGTACCTTGGAAAGGGAGAAAGCACTCACCCAAAGAAAGCAGCACTACAGAAGTACGCGGTCCTGGACAACCGCCTATTGAATGGCACGGTCTCTCGACAGACCGCTCATAGTGCTAGGAAGGATGCGGGACGAAGATAGATCTGGTGACATAACGGCTAGAAGGCAACCGCTTACAGGATATGAACGGCTTGAATAGAACCGCTCTGATCTGCAAACGACGGAAGAAGACCACCCAGAACGCCAGACTCCTAAGTTATGAGATTTGATCCTCCACCCATTCTAGCTGGCTAGAGGGGATGGGCCTCATGCTACGATGATGCTGACCTGCAAAACAAAGTGTTAGAACACAAAAATAAAACCCAAATTAGCTCTAAGAAGTGTAGCAACTATAGAACGAAGTGGAAAATAAACATAACGACATGAAAGGGGCGATACCTGGGAGGTTTTTAAACCCCTAAAGGGCGCCAAAAACAAATAGGAGGGGTGTGAAATGCTATGAAGCAGTGAAAAACGTGGGAAGAAGATGATGAAAAGAGCATGCAATAGAGAAATAAAGAACTAAAAAGCCTATGACTCAAAACAATGAATACTCCCTGAAACTGGAGGCTTAAAGGACATAGCAAGCCTCTCTCCCTGGCTACAGTTCATTCAGAAATTCGGCAGAGCTTCGCCATCGACCTTGGATCCCCCCCTTTCAAAGCTTGGACTAAGAGTCCTATTTATAGAGCCCCTAAACCTAGCTCAAAATTAGGGTTTCTAGCCCATTTTAGCTAGAGATAATAACACAAAAATCATAGATAAATGAATTATCTCTCACCAGTGTAGACACGCCATTTCTGACGTTACGATGAGTAAATCCCATATTATACCATAATGTCTTGAAGTGGCTTACATTTTCTTTTATTTGAGTGATTTCTGTAATTCTGGTTAAATTGCATTTATTTTGTGAGAGGGAGAAAATTAAAATATGTGTACATATAAATAAACAAAAGAGAAAATGAAATCAAAAAAAAAGTGTGTGTATAATTATGTTTACATAAAAAATGTAATTATTTTTCTTTAATAATATTTTCATAAATATATATATATAAGTGATTACTATATATATATAATTGATAAAAATATATTTATTAAAAAGTAAAAGATATGATAATTAAAAAAAAACATAAAAAAGCAAACAAAAATAAATAAAACAAACAAAATAATATATATATATATATATATATATGTTATCCTCACGTCCCTTTCTCTCCCCCTATTTTCTTCCCTCTCTCTCACGTAACCCTCTCATTTTCCCTGCTCATTTCCCTCTCCCTCACGGCACACACACACACACAACCCACGTCGAACCCCCCCACCCGCAGACCTCCCCCCCCCCTTTCTCTCTTTCGCTGCTAACACCGTACCCCCACGACCTCTCACCACTCACTTCCTCTCTCATGCACGACGCCACCACTTCCACCGTCCCCCACTTCTCCCTCTGGCCATCTCCCTCTCTCTGCATGTACACCCTTCGCAGCCACCCCCGGCCACCATGAGACACCCCCCCATGCACGTCGCCCACTCGCCGTGAAGCTGCCCCGGCCGTCTCTAGCCACCTCCAGCCCACCTCACCGTAAAACCCAGCCTCACGCTGCTAACTGTGTCCGAGCTCCCCCTCGCCGTGAAGCTGCCCCGGTCGTCTCCAGCCACGTCCGTCCGTCGACTGCAGAGCCTCCCTCGTCCACCGTCAACACCGCAACCACCGCCTCTCTCTGCCACCCAGCATCGCCAACGCTACGCAAGCTGGCCGCCTCTCTCTGCCAGCACGCTCACCGCCGTCGTCGTCGAGTTCCACGTCCACCCGTCCGCCGTCAAAGCTGGCCGTGAGCCTCCTTCACTCACCGCGAAGCTCCTCGTCTCCACCACCTGCACTGCCACGACCGCGTCCACCTCCGCTCCCCACGCCAGAGCACCCCGCCGCGCACGCCACCTGCACTGCCGCCCCCGGCCGTCTTCCCTCCACACCGACGCCGCCTGTCGCCGCCGCACCTACCGCCGTCGTCGCCACCGGCAGCCCGTCGGCTCTCCCTCCTGCGAGTCCCCCCTCTCGCACCCCTCTCCTCTCTTCCGTCTCCCTCATCTCTCCCGTTTCCTCTCTCTCTCTCTCTCTCCCTCTCCCTCTCCCGTTTCTCTTCCTCCCACCGGCCTCCCTCTCTCTCTCTCTCTCTCTCTCTTTCTTCTCTCCCTCTCCCTCTCCCCGTCTTACCTTCCTCCCCCCGTCGTGACCGCCGCGGTCGCGGCTCCCCCTCTCATCTCTCTCGTCTCTGCATCTCCCTCTCCCATCTCTCTCTTTCTCTCTCCTTTCGCACCCCCACTCTCCCTCTCTCTCTCCCGTTTCTTCTCTCTCACTCTCGTTCTCTCTCCCTCCTACGAGTCCCCCCTCACTCACCCTCTCTCCCTCTCTCTCCTCATCTCTCCCGTCTCCCTCATCTCTCCCGTCACCCTCTGTCTTTCTCCCCCTCTCTCCTCTCGCTCCGTCTCTCGCTCCAGCCCTCTCTCTCCTCTCACCGCGCCCCTCTCTCTCTCTCTTCTCTCTCTCGATCTCTCCCTCCTCTCTCCGTCTCACTCTCTCTCTCTCTCTTTTTAATTTTTTATTTTCTCGTTCCTTCTCTCTCTCTCGATCTCTCTCTCCTCTCTCCGTCTCACTCTCTCTTTTTTTTATTTTTTTATTCGCTCTTCTCTTATCTCTCTCTCAACATTCCTTCCTTTTTATTGTTTTTTATCCTCTCTTTCTCTCACCCTCTTCCTCTCTCGTTCTTCCCACCTCTCTCTCTCTCCCATATATAAATATATATTATATATATTTCTTATTTTACTCTTCATAGTTTTATATTTTATCTTTTAGTCTTATATTCTATTTTGTTTAAAATTAAAAAAAACTAAAAAAAGCTTTAAAAAGCAAAAGAAAAGAGTCCTTTTCTCTCCCTCTTTCTCCTATTTATTTTTTTAATTTTTTTTAAATCATAAATAACCTCCTCATCACACACATATGCATTAACTATATATCTTTTATTATATTTTCACATATGTAACTCTAAACATTTTCCCATTATGTATATACATATATAACTATATATATTGATCTTATCTTCATCTATATCACCACATACATCCCTCATATTAAGTGTGTTTGTGTTCTCCATTTAAACAGTTTCTGAAGTCCGTTCGGAAGCTCCTTAGTCGTACTGTGTTCGTGACGTTGAAGCCCTTCTCAAAGCTCGTCGCCGGTCCTCCGATAAACTTTTCTCCCCTTTCTTGTTTTAGTCAGTCAGTTAATTGTATCGCATGCATCATTTAACATATGTGCCATGCCTTTCTCTCCGAGAGGGCCTAGCTTGTGAGTGTCTTTGTGTTTGTGCATTTCATCATGTCATTCTCCCCCCCCCTTTTAGTTCTAAAGGGGTTTTAAACACACCAACCAGGTACGTGTTCGTTTATGTTATTTACGGTTTCATTACCTAAGCATTGGTACTACACCACCGTCGTTCTCACCAACCAATTTTCCTCTGTTTGTTCTTTGTGTAAGGGTAACCAGTTAAAGGCCCTCTTCTTCGGCCTGTCGAAAGAAGAGGAAGAAAGAACCCACGCAATTCCCGCGTCAAAGGCAAAAGCGATCAATCCACTCGGGACCCTCGGTCCCTGGCGATCACGATACTCTTAACGCACGCTCCATTTTGATCATCTTTGTTTTAATAACACCCGCGGAGAGTTGCTTCCCGCAGCGGTTATCTTCTCCTGCCTCTGACCTCACCCGCGTGGAGGATTATTCCCCGCGGCGGTTTCTGTGATTTACTTTCTGTATATCTAATTCCTAACTGGTGCGGTGGGTCACCTCCGCGACCGTTTCCATTTCAGCATTTTATTTTCTGCACTTTACTTTCTAACTCCTAACTATTTAATTTCAGCATTCCCCTATCATCGCTTTAAAATCCCGTGGAGATCAACATCTCGCGGGGGTTTATTTGATCCCTTTTCCTTTCCTGTCACATATACTTATATTATAGTAAAGACCCCTCAGAGGCCACAGTCTCGTGGTGGTTTATATATATATATATATATATATATATTATTTATATTATTTATGTCACATTAAAGACCCCTCAGAGGCCACAGTCTCGTGGTGGTTTATATATATATATATATATATATATAATTTATGTCACATTAAAGACCCCTCAGAGGCCAAAGTCTCGTGGTGGTTTATATATATATATATATATATTATATTTATTATCTATATTATACTAAAAACCCCGTAGAGGCCACAGTCTCGTGGTGGTTTCTATATATATATATATATATTATATTTATATTATTTATGTCGCATTAAAAACCTCGCAGAGGCCAATGTCTCGTGGTGGTGTGTATATATATTTATATTTATTATTTATAATGCATTAAAAACCCCGCAGAGGCCAATGTCTCGTGGTGGTTTATATATATACTTTTATTTATTATTTATATTGCTTTAAAAAATCCCGTAAGGCCAATGTCTCGCGGTGGTTTCTAGATGTACATATATTAATTACTGCTCATCTTGCAATATTGTTGTTAAAACCCCGCAAAGACCAATGTCCTGCGGTGGTGTCCTTTTATTCATATTGTTCTTGTAACTGTTCGAGGAGTGATATATCGTTACAATTTCCGAGTCTACGTCTCTTCCCGTCTGTCAAATTCTATTACGTAGAGTCCCAGGACTCGAATTCGGTATCTGAAAAGCTTCTCTCGGAACGGTGGGTTACGCCTACCGGGAAGGGGTTCAGTTTGCGCGAGAGGGTCTTCGGACCCCTATCTCCGCCATGTACCGGAGTTCGGTCAGTGTAAATTCTTTCTGTCTCCATTAGGGTGTCATCTGTAGGTGTACTTGTCCACCGTTCTTTCATATCCCCTATAGTACATGTTTCATTGTTTTGTCCTCATTTCTTTCACCCTTTATTACTCGGAGAGGGAGAAACCCCATCTCTCTCTCTCAGTCCACCACGTGACGCGTTCACATCTCTGGCGATCACAGTGGGACTTCTTTTTGTTTTTCTGGTTACCCACAAGCTTTCGGCACCCACGTGTGCCTCTCCTTTTGACATCCACGTGTGTCCCTCTTTTCGGCACCCACGTGTGCCCTCCTTCATTCGGCACCCACGTGTGCCCTCCCTCCACTATTCGGCACCCACGTGTGCCCTCCTTCATTCGGCACCCACGTGTGCCCTCCCTCCACTATTCGGCACCCACGTGTGCCCTCCACTATTCGGCACCCACGTGTGCCCTCTACCATTTGGCACCCACGTGTGCCCCTACCATTCGGCACCCACGTGTGCCCTCCCTACCATTCGGCACCCACGTGTGCCCTCCCTACCATTCGGCACCCACGTGTGCCCCTACCATTCGGCACCCACGTGTGCCCCTGCCATTCGGCACCCACGTGTGCCCCTTCTCCTCCATTCGGCACCCTCGTATGCCCCGCCTCCTTGTTCCCTTTTATTTGGCATCCTCGTGCCCCCCCTCCTTATTGCGCCCACATGCGCTACGTCATTCCCCTCGTGCACTACGTGCACCCTTAGAGCCCCTTTCTCTTTTTCCAAGTGATCTACGTGTCTCGGAAAGAGGAACGGTTGTATCCTACTCCATCTGCTTATTGCTTTCCTTGTTATATTATTGTGATTATCTCTGTTCTATTTATGTGTTTATCTCTGGTATTTGTGCGTTATACATCTTTTATTCAGCACTGCATTTCATGCATTTACCCCTTTTCTTTTCTTTCTTTTACTTATTTAAGGATTAACCCCTCTCGGTGAAGGAAGGACTCTCCGTCGGGAATTCCTCTCGACGGACTAGGATCTCCTCCATTGAGACCTCCGTAAGTCCCCGACAGCGAAGGATTCCCTCTTCGTTCACTGGGCTGGTTGTACCACTGAAGTACCTCGGAGTTAGTTACCTATTCGTGGTGAGACGAGTGCCCCTAGCTGACACGGCGGTAAAACAAAGTGCAATTAGGGTCCCTCCTACTAAGTGTGAATTTTATATTTGTTAAAATCAAAAAAAAAGAGAAAAAGAAAAATCAAAAAAATTAAGTAAATCAAAACACAAAAAAATGGTTAAAACAAAAACAAAAAAAATGGCGTAAGATCATCCACTTGTCTGTTAATCTCTGATACTTGTTTGCTAGTGTATGCATTTACGTTCTGGTAAAATTACAGGAATGGCTCACGACTCTTCCGAAGAGAATCAATTAGGTCGTGGTCAGTCAGCTGACCCACGGGTCCACGCAATGGACTCAGGCCCCTCCCGCGAGACCTCACAAGAGGTCCCCGTTATTCCACAGGAGGTAGCTCCACCCCAGGATATCTTCTCCCTTTTGGGTGCCCTCGCTAGTATACAGCTCAGCCCTGAGCAACTTCTGGCCTTTCAGGCCATTTGAAAGGGGAAGTCTGTTTCTCCCCCTCCTCAGGATTCAACTCCAGCTCCCACATCCTACCAACAGTCGCTCCAGGCTACTACATCTCCATCACATGTATATGTCGCTCCTTCTTCTTCACTTCAAGGACAGGCGATCCAACAGCCCGCCTCTCACCAATTCCCCCCTCTACAGTCTCAAACCCCTGCCATCCCTCATACGGTACCCCAAGCGGATCCGTCCACTGGTGGGCCACCATACCCTTCTGGTTCAGGGCTCCCTTCTCAGGCCCCTGTGAGGCCTTCTCAGTCTCAGTGGCAGGCCCCGCCTCCACCTGCCGAGGAGCTCACCCAGTCACTCCTCAACAAATACAATGAGATGGACCAGCAAGTTCGGCACTTAAAGAAAGTGGTGGATGGGAGGTCCGCCCCTGAGATTTCCCTGCCAATCCTTCCCACATTTCATCTCCCTCCCTCCGAAATGCCTACATACCGTAGGTATAACGGCACGGGTAACCCTTCTATTCACATCAAGGATTTTATGTATGAATCCTCCTTCTGGCAGAATGAGCCAAAATCCCTGGCTTACCTTTTTTGGAGGTCATTGGATGGTCCTGCCTTAGAATGGTTCTATTCTCTAGAGCCAAGTGAGGCTGAGGATTTTGACATTGTCAAAGCTAAATTCATACAAAAGTACCAGGATAGGGTCGGTCCTTCTCTTTCTATCACCGACCTAGTTGCTGAGAAAATGAGGTCGGACGAAGATTTTGTCCAGTATGCTGATAGATGGAGGTCCCTGGCTGATAAGATAAAAGATACCCTTTCAGAACCCGAGCAAGTCAAGATGATTGTGTCTAATGCAACCCCGCAGTTTAGACACATTTTAGCCATGAATAAGCTTACCACGATGGAGGAACTTTATGAGAGGGCTCGGTATATCCAGACCCAATTAAAAGATTCCCCCATCATGCATATGTTTGAACCCTCAAAGCCTAGGGTGTTTAAGAAAACAGGTACCGGTGTTCAAGGAGGAACAACTGAGGGAGTCGTCATAAATGAGCAAGTGAGTGTGCTTGGCAGCCCCAACCAACCAGTTAACCCAAGGCCTCCTCAGGTTTCACGACCTCCCTTTCAACAAGGTCCACCTCTTTATCGTCCTCCACCCCAAAATAACCCCCTTCAAAACAACATGCCTCAACCCTTTCATCCCCAACAACAACAACAACCACAACCTCAGTATCACCAAGTTCCACCCCCGAGAAATTACGGCCCACCACAACAACGGATGAGGCCCATTGGACCCAAAAGAGCCCATTATCCACCATTGCCCGAGGCATTGTCGGACATTTTTAATGCCCTCATGGCTGCCAACCTACTTACTTTGCCCAAAGAAAAGTTTGCATGGCTCCCAAATGCTGATACCTCCAGGTACTGTGTCTATCACAGACAGCCGGGTCATACGGTGGAGAATTGTTTCAACTTCAAAGATTACATTTACGACATGAATGATCTCGGTGAAATCCATTGGGATGAAATGAGGCGATGCATCGCCACCCTAAAGGCCAGGAGACCTCCGCCTAGGCCACAGTTGCCACAACAACCACATCAACAACAACAGCCTCAGCAGGCCCCACAACAGCAGCCTAATATGGGCATCATCCATAACCCGCTTCCGGAGCACCAACAGCCCAACTACCAGGTTAATCCGATTTCCTCCTTCTCGAAAATTGGAAGAGAGCAAACCTGTCATTTAGAAAGCACCTCTATCCTTGCTACCAGTCATACCACCAATCAACCTCCTCGTCTCCTTCGAACAGCATCTTCTTACCATTCAACCCCCTCACAACCCCTATTTGGTCCTTCTTCCGTTCCACAGCCATCACGCCCTCTTATTCGTACCCCTATCATCAATTCACCGTTAGTCCATCACCAAAGGCCATCTCCCACTCCTTTTTCACCCCTAAGTCCCCTGATCACTTCTTATTCCTCTAATTTACCATCTACCTCTATCGCACCTTTACCCTCGCCTTCTAATCTTTTTACCGCCCATTACCCGTATGACACACCATCCACCTCTACCCTCCTTGAACCTCCTCCTCCACCATTTAAACCTCTTATCAGTCACCATTCATCTGAGGTCCCCTCTACTTCCATTATACCCCCTCCACCATATAAACCTCTTATCATCCATCACTCACCCCAAGTCACCTCCGTTTCTAATCTACCTCCACCATATAAACCCCTTATCATCCACCATTCACCCGAGATTCCCTCTACTTCCCCTATTCTTTCACATTCTAAACCCCTTATCATCCGTGATTCACCCGAGATTCCTTCTACCTCTACTATACCTCCACCAAGCAAACCCCTAATCAAAACCCCTACACCCATCATAACCCCTATCCCACCAACCATTCCTCCACTATTACCCCTTAAACCCTTGTTAAAATCCACACCCAATACCATAGAGGTGTAGCAAGACCCACAAGCAATGGTGCTCCGGAGTGGAAGGATGTTCCACCGGGTATTTCCCCAGAATAGTCAGGCCCCTGAACAATCTCGGCCCGAGAAAGATAAGGAAGAGCAGTCAGAAGAGTCCATCCCTGGGACCCAGTATGACTTGTTGAAACATCTGGATAAGACGCCTGCCCGTATCTCCATCCTCGAGTTGATCAAAAGATCCACATCTCACCAAGAAGCTTTAAGGGAATATCTCCAAAAAGTCATGGTGAATGAGGATCTCCCTGCGGAGAAAATCTCGGCAGTCCTGACGCCCACCGATACACAACCGCCCATCATGTTCCATAATCACGAGCTTGCCCCCAAGGAAGCTCGAAAATATGCGTTGTGTATTGCGGTGAAAATCAATGGCGTATCAGTGGATCCGTGCCTAGTAGACACGGGCGCGTCTATAAATGTGATTTCCCCGAGTACTCTTCAAGCATGTGGGGTTGATGAAGAACAACTCATGCCCTCCTCAATCACAGTCACGGCCTATGACAATAGTAAAAGACCGCCAATGGGGATGATTACCATCAATGTAGAACTAGGCCCTGTATCAGTCTTCACGGAATTCCATATCCTTGATATGGATCCCACTTTCAAGGCTATACTAGGCCGTACCTACATTGAAGTCATGAATGCTGTACCATCCACCAATCATCAGTGCTTGAAATTTCCATACAAAGGATGGGTTATTAAGGTAATGACCATGCCTCTCTGTTCTACGGTAGATGCCATCAACACCTCTTTGCCTTCGATCTGGCCGACTCATCGGCCCATACTATCCTTGTTGGATGTGTATGACCCCTGCCGTGCTCCCTTCACACAACAAAAGCCATTCCCTATGTTAAACTCACGTCTCCCCTCCCGCTCTAAAGGATGGGAGATTATGAGAAATATTGGCTACCAAGATGGCAAAGGTTTAGGGGCACAACTGCAAGGAAGGCTGAGACCACTCCAAAAGATAAAGCCAATCCATAGAGCTGGCTTGGGTTTTAAGGGGCCATTCGAATCAGACGGCAAACCCCTCACTTGGACTTTGTCCTCACATTTCAAAAAGGGGCCCATCATCCAGATGGAAGATCTTCCACCAGAATCACATGGGGGGTTACAGAATGTATTCTTGGCTGAAGGATGTTCAAAAACTCCAAAAAAAGGAAAGATTGTCCACTTGGATTGTGAATGGTATAAATGGTTTGACATACCAGACATACCCATTGCACTGGAAAGAATGTTCTCGCCTCCACATCTAGAATGGTCGTTTTTGATCTTCGAAATGCCAGGGGATATCACTACTAATGCCAGGACTCTACATCCTCCTTATCAGGAGGGTGTTGTCATCAACGGATCATCATCTATCATCAATATTGTCACCGACGGCTCATTAGCCGTCATTTTCTCTACCCACCTATCACAGCCTCTGTTGCTGTCTCCTTTCTGGGCCAGACAGTTGTCTGATGATCTTCCCAGGTCTCCTTCTTTACTCATTTACCTGCGTGAGTTTCTCAACTCGCGCAAGGTTTTCAATCATGATTTGCTCTACGGACTACACAACCCTCTAGCTGTAATCCCATTTTTATCTCCTTTAAGTCCTTTCCATTATTTTGTCATTAAACATGAAAATGAAAATGAAAAAAAATGCCAATTCCACAACTCCTCAACAGCGCATTGTCTTTGAGGAAACCTCTTATATCTCCCACGAGTGTGCCCCGACTCACGGGCCACTCATTCAAGGTCCCCTGAGCAACCTTCTCTACCCCTCATCTGAGGGATCCTTCCCTGTACATTCTTCACCATCATCTTCAGTTTCTTTTTCTTCTTCTGTAAATGTCAGTCTAGCTAGCAATAATAAGTCAAGGGTAGTGCCTAAGAAGAAATCCAAGGGTAGGCAGATTCCCCGTCGATTCCTTTTGGATCTAGCCACCAGGTGTCAAGCCCTTCTAGCCATTCCCCAATTGCTAGAAAATCCCATCCAACTGCCAGAAATAGAATGTGAGAATGATTGCATGATTGATGAAGGGTATGGAGTCTATGAACTCACTGACGAGGAATACCCCATTGAAGAAGAGGATGAAGAATATGAGGACGTGGCTGACACCTATGCTAGTGGAATAAGCAGATTCGACGAGCCGTCAGCCGCTGTAGAAGAGTCTACCAAAGAGATCAATCTGGGAACTGAGGAAGACCCTAGGATTGTCCTCATAAGTTATAATTTACCATCATATGAAGAAGAGGCACTAGTTAAGGTTCTTAAGGATTATAAGGACACGTTTGCATGGAGCTATGAGGATATGCCAGGATTAGATTCTACTCTGGTTGAGCATCGTCTCACTCTCAAACCAGGGTCCATCTCGGTAAAGCAACGGTTAAGACGTTTCCGCCCACAAATGGCTTTAAACATGAAGGAAGAGGTCGACAAGCTCCACAAAGCTAGGTTCATAAGAGTCGTCCTTTATCCTCAGTGGGTCGCAAACATCGTCCTGGTCATGAAGAAAGATGGAAAGGTGAGAATTTGTATTGACTTCCGGGACCTTAACTGTGCGTGTCCGAAGGATGATTTCCCTTTGCCTCATATTGATGTGTTGATTGATAACACGGCAGGATATGAAACCCTTTCATTCATGGATGGATTTTCTGGATATAATCAAATTCATTTGGCAGAAGAAGATCAGGAAAAAACTTCATTCACTACTCCCTGGGAAACTTATTATTATGTGGTCATGCCATTTGGACTGAAGAATGCTGGAGCCACTTATCAAAGGGCTATGATGGCAATATTTCATGACATGATGCACATATATTTGGAAGTGTATGTGGATGATTTGTTGGTAAAATCTAAAACTAGGGCAGAACATCCCGAGGTCCTTGCAAAGGTGTTGCAAAGATCGCGTGAGTTCAATTTGAAAATGAATCCAAAAAAGTGCGTGTTTGGTGTATCATCGGGCAAGTTACTTGGCTTCATTGTGAGCAAAATGGGTATTGAGATAGATCCCAACAAGGCTAAGGCGATTAGGGATATGCCACCCCCGAAGAATCTGAGAGAAGTTCGAGGATTAATCGGGAGGTTGCAGTTCATCCGCCGCTTTGTGTCTCAACACTCGCAAAGGTGTAGACCTTTTTATGAGTTGACCAAAGCAGGGACCAAATTCTGTTGGGATTCTAAGTGCCAGAATGCTTTCGACGGATTAAAAGAATATCTGGCCAACCCGCCTGTTCTCACTCCACCTATTCCAGATAAGCCTTTGGTCCTATATGTGTCAGTCCTAGACGACTCTGTGAGAGCCGTTCTGGCACAAATCAATGAAGAAGGCACGGAACGGGCAACCTATTACTTGTCTAAACTTCTCAACCCCTGTGAGCGAAGTATACAGCCATGGAGAAGACATGTGCCGCCCTTGTGTGGGTAGTGCAGAAATTAAAACATTACTTTCTTGCTCATGAAGTCCATTTAATTGCTCGCATGAATCCTATCAAATTTCTCTTGGAAAAGTTTGTCCTTACTGATAGGCTAGCACGTTGGCAAAGCTTTCTATCTCAATTCGACATCATCTATATCCAGCAAAAGGCGATTAAAGGCTATGCTATAGCTGAGCATCTTGCTCACCACCCTCTCCCCAAATTTGATCCTGTTCAATCAGAGTTTCCAGATGAGGAACTAATGTCCATTACCCAGTCTGATGATCCGATGTGGACATTATATTTTGATGGAGCTTTGAATTCCCAGGGGAGAGGTATTGGTATCGTTCTTTTGTCACCTGAAGGTGTCGCTATCCCAGAGGCATTCCAGCTCTCATTTCCAGTCACCAACAACGTGGCTGAATACGAGGCTCTTCTGGCAGGTCTGAATCTTGCATATTCCTTCTGGGTCACCGAATTGTGAGTCATAGGTGATAGTCAACTTATCCTTCACCAAGTGCTCACTAAATATCGCACTCGTGATCCCAAGCTCAAGCCATACCAAGAGCTTACTGTTGCTTTCGCTAAATTGTTCACCAAGTTAGTCTTTATTCATGTCCCTCACAATCAGAACATTCTGGCTGACGCTCTTGCTTCGTTGGCATCATCATTAAGGTTTCTTCTAGGCAGAAGGGCTCTGTCCGTGTCTATCCACAAGCTTATCCTCCCTGCTATTCACAACCCTTCCTATTTAAGGGTTCAGGAGGAAATGTCCAAGATGGCTCAGGATAGAGAAGTTGTTGAGAAGAGGGAGATTATGTTGGTTGAATTGGAGGAAGAACTTGCTGATGAGGAGAAGCCATGGTTCTATGAGATTATCAAATATTGCAAAGACCAGTCTTACCCTATAGAAGCAACAGCAGAAGATAAGAGGGCTATAAGGAGAGTAGCCCAGAGATACACATTGGTTGGAGGATTGCTATACAAAAGAAGCCTCACTGGTATTCTTCTAAGGTGTCTTGATGATGACGAGTCCTGGAAGTGTGTAGAGGAAGCACACTCAGGTGTGTGTGGTGGCCATGTGAACAGCCAAATGTTTGCTAAGAAGATCCTTCGGCAAGGCTTTTACTGGCCCACCATGGAGGAAGACTGTGCCGTCTATGTCCGTAGGTGTGTCAAGTGTCAACTTCACGCTGATAAGATCCATTCCCCATCTTCCTCTCTTCATCCAGTGTCCTCCCCATGGCCTTTCTCCATGTGGGCATTCGACATCATCGGTCCTCTTGGTGATCCTAACTCCCTTACTAAGCAAAAATCCTTCATCCTCACTGCAACGGAGTACTTCACCAAATGGGCTGAAGCCGAAGCCTATGCAGAAGTCAAGGCATCCATAGTCTGTAAGTTCATCATGAAGAATATCATTGCCAGATTTGGCATTCCAAGAACTATCATCACCGACAATGGGCCACAATTCATTTCTCAGGACCTTCAGGACCTCTGCAAAAGGTATAAGATTACATTGCATCATTCATCACCATATTATCCACAGGGCAATGGCCAAGCAGAGGCCACGAATAAAACACTGATCAAAATCATAAAGAAAACTTGTGAGTCTAGCAGATTCTCGGATTGGCCAGAGAAGCTTATCGAAGCTCTATGGGCCTATCGCACTTCAATCCGAACTCCTACTGGGCAAACTCCGTTCGCCCTCACTTACGGGATGGAGGCGGTAGTTCCGTATGAGATTCTGATTCCCTCTCTGAGAGTACAATTGGACAAGGACCTTCCCCTCGATGAACGTCGCGATTCTCTCCTTGCCCAGTTGGAACTCTTAGACGAGAAACGTCTGGTTGCTGCCGAGCATGCTCGCGTCTACCAAAATAGACTCGCACGTTTTTACCAGAAGAAGGTTATTGAGAGAAAGTTCAAAGTTGGTCAAATGGTAGTGAAAAGAATTTTTGTAAAACCTGGCGGGCCGCGTTCTAAGCTCCAACCCAATTGGGAAAGACCATACGTGGTTCATGCTGTGCATCCTGATAACGCCTACAGGCTAGTCAATGCTGAGGGAGCTGAGTTATCCCACCCTTGGAATAGGCTTTATCTTAAGAAGTACTACCCTTAGATAGGTGTACATACTGTCAAAAATGAAAAGAAAAAAAAAGGAAAAGAAAAACCACAAAAAAATAAAAAAAATGAATGAAAAAAATGAAAAAAAAATTAAAATAACAAAAATATGTACATAAAACAAAAAAGAAAAGACCAAAAGAATGGAAAATTCAAAATGCTGATGCTTGGAGATCACCATGTAGTTAAGTCATTGCATTCAACCTCCATGTTAGGAAAGGGCCCATTAAGACTTGGTAGGTCTCAAGTCTTGGTTTGCCAGAACGGTGGAGACCCCTGTCCGGCCAGTTCGGCCTATGCCCCCTCAAAAGAAGACAACATGTATACACATCTGTGTTATAAAGATTGATAGCATCGCTTATGATAGGGCATCACTCAAAAGGTCTCTAAGAAAGCTCAAATCTTTATTCTCTTCTTCTCGACCGAATGAGACAGTCGGCGCCCTTAAAACGCTGAGCATGGGAAACATGAACACAACCCCTAGGGTGAGAGTAGGATCCAATTCTTCGAGCATGAATCAGAGCACGAGAAGAGGGCAGTGTCCCCGCAGGCATCCAAGAGGGATTCCATAATGTCAAAATACTATGTCCCTCGCAAAAAATCCATCAAAAGAATCAGAAAAAGAAAAGCAGGAAATCAAAGTCAAAAGAAAGGCCTGGCCGTACCGTGCCTGATTCCACTAAATGAAACCCCTTTGACTGAAAGTCAAATTCTACACAAAAGGGGTCATGAGATGTAAATGCTCGAGAGTTAGTCCGAAGTTGCCCGAAATGGGAGAGTTAAATGGACCTTTATTGGCTCGCCGGGTTAACGGTTTTGCCGGTCCTCTCACGAGGTTTACCCCCAATACTCTTCCTTCTTCCCGGAAGATAAAGGCTCAATGGAGTTCCCGAAGGGTGAAACTCACCAAAGCTTGCAAACATATGGTTGTCCATTTTGAAAGCAGAAGTCATTGTCGTGAAGGAGTCTCCGTGTTTCTGGCTGGTCAAGACCTTTATCTACCACCTTAATGTCTGCTTAGTATAACCTCGGGCTTAGACCAATGCAAGCGCGTCACCTATAGGTGCGACGGCGTCTGATTCCGGGTCAGCGTCGCGCGGTTGGTCATTTGGGTTCCAAGGTGTTCCATTACATACCATCTAGAGTTGTGAGGAAATAGACCCGGGTCGGGCAAATCATTTACCTCGAACATTTTTTGGGTGAATCCCTGTGGTCGGAAGCAACTGGGAGCCTAAGCATGGCATGACGGCATTGTCATCAGGATAAGTCTTAGCCGGCGGAATTATCATTCGAGGAGTCTAGAGGCCCAAATCAACCTAGATGTGCACTTAGGATACCTGGGAGGTTAGCAAGAAACCCTTATTCTCGTGCAACTTACATGTTATATGGGTTGGTCATCATGCATTAGTAAAAAACAAAAAAATGATAAATAAGCCAAAAGTGACAAAATCAAAAATCCAAAAAAAAGGGGCAGAAAAATGTATATGCATAAAAAAAATGGAAATGTAAAAGACCAAAAAATAAACAAACAACAAAACATAAAAAATGAATGAAAACTCCAAAACAAAGATCACATCTTTGCGTGATCGCATTTGTATGCAGCATTCATTTTAAATTATCATTTGCATCCGTGTGCTTATCTGTCGCATTCATCATTATCTTTTATCAGTGCCTTTGTTAATAAGGCTTGCCCCTTGACTCGTCATCAAGGATAGTTCAAAACCTCGTTTGCTTGTTGAGCAAGGGGCAAGTCAGAGCAGAAATACTGACTCGTTTGCTTAGGTGTGTGCAGGGATTCGAGAGCTCAGGAAGAAGCAGAAAATCAAACACAAAATACTTTATTTCACTTCTATTCAAAATAAAAATAAACAACAAAGAGATTACATCATGTTTCACCTTCTCTCTCCACATTACTTGTCCCGCCACCCTCCGGGCGAGACACTCTTGAGGGTGCTACCAATCATGGAAAGCGGTCCTTCTACCGCTTTGTGAGCCTCTTTCTATCTCTACTCCCCGGCGCCGATCTGCGGGGGCACCAAAGAAGCTGCTGACACGAAAGCCACGCTCTCGTGCTCTTCGGTAGCGTTCCTCACCGTCCTTTAGCCACTGCTCGGCGAGGCCGAGACTGGTCTTCAATTCAAATAATTGGGCCTCCAGGGCCCTCTTCTCCTCTTTCTCGGCCGACCTCTTGGCCTTCTCTCTTTCCTTGGCCTTTTCCCTCTCAGCACGTTCTCTCGCTCTGTCTTCCCTCTCCAGCTGAAGGGTGATCCTCAGCTCTATAGCGTCCCTAGAAAAGTCGTCACCTGGACGACGCTGCAGTTCCTCTTCCAGCTCGGCTATTCTAGCTTCCTTCTGGGCGGCATGCGCGAGTGCCTCCTCCGTTTCTTTCTCCTGCCAGACGTTTCATCTCAGGCTTCTGGTAACGCTTGAACAAGGGATATTAAATGGTGAGGCTCTCACCTGTACAGAAAGCATCCCTTCTGCTTCCGCAGCCCGCTGTGTGGCATGAGCAAGTTGCTCGTGTAGTGAATCTAACTCTGAAGTGGGAATCCATAGACTGGAAGAAACGCCGTCTGCCCCCATTGCCGATGAAACTACATCGAGCTGGGCACGCTGCGTACACATACGAGAGGTGACAGTTAAATGGTTAACGCCATGAATTTCAAATCATGCCAGGAGTATGTATATATACACTTACTGATGAACCCAGAGCCGCTCGGGTATCAGTTAACTCTTGCTCCGTGTCCGCCAAACGAGCTCGTAAGTTCGTTATTATGGTGTCACGGGCATCCTACAGCCATGGCTCTTGAGTTCACAAATAAAAATAAAAAAAATGGAAATTATAAAAGACAAAAAAATGGTGTTTTACTTTACCTCTATAAGCCCTCCAAGCTGGAGCCTCTCCGCATACATTGCCCTATAGAGCCGTAGGTAATCTTCACTGTCTTGCGCTTGTGATTCTAGGAGCGTGCCACCCCGCTGCCAGTCTTCATACTGTTCGGGGAAGCGCACCCTCCAATCAACGCAGGTTGCCGGCCCGCGCGTCTTCTTCCCGACGCTGGGTGAGGAGGTTATATCCACCCATTCCTGGGCAAGCCCGAGGGTCTCATGACTAATCGTAGCCTTAGTGGCTCAATTTCATTCAAGCAATGAGCCAGAGGTCCCGTCCAATCGGGCACGGCTTCCAATTACCCATGGCTGGTCGACATCGACCATATTCAAGTAAGGCCTCCAGTTCACCTATGTTGGGTTGTACATATCTTCTTAGTTACTCAAAAATACAAAAAAATAGAAAAAAATAATAAAAAACATATAAAAAAGAGAAAAAAGTATCCTACCATCGCTGCAGGGAACTCTTGCAGCTCCCGTCTCGATACCATCAGCTGGTAGGATAATGGTGCTGTACTCATGATGGGTTGCCACCGCCTAGCCAACGGGATCGTCACTGACCGACAGTGTCGAGCTCTCCCCATTGGAAAATAATAGTAGCTCCACAGCTACACCATCATGTGTCATTGGCATAAACAAATACAAAAAAAAAGCATAAAACGAAAACCACAAAAAAAAAAAAATTTTACCTGGATGAAGGGCGTAAACCCATTTATTGTCACCTCTCTGCCTGTCCTTTGCGACAGACCTGTAAATAGATGTGCCAGCACGGCAGCTCCCCAGGCGTACTGTCCTACTCTCTCCAAATCTACGAGCAGCTCCAGGAAGCGGCAGTGTATGTTGTCTCCCTTGGAGCCCAGTAGCAGCCTACCCAGCAGAAAGAGGAGGAACCTCCTCAGGTCTATATTGGTCCTCTCCCAGTTGCTGGCATCCGCACAGTATACAGCACGGGCACCTCTTTCTGCCCTTTCCATGAATTCCTCTAGGGAGTCGTCATCCCGTGGACGAATGTCAGTAAGCCCTAACACCTCCAGGATCGATGTCTTGGCTACTGACCTGTTCTTCCGTCCATCGAGTTCCAGTCCTAACAGTTTCTGGGCACCTTCTCGGTAATCCGCATAAGTGACGCCGGTCACTGCCTCTCCATCCACTTTGAGGCCCGTAATGCGGACCATATCTTCCAAACTGGGCACCATGTGCCCCCAAGGCATCAGGAATGCCCGACTCGCCGGATCCCATCTTTCATGTAATGCTTGGATCAGGGCAAGGTCGAGCTTTATCGGCTCGATTCGGAGGAAGGCACCGAACCCCATCACATCTAGCCTGGCCTTTTGGAAGTCCGGGAGACCTCGATATGCTGCCACTACCAGCTCCCACGAGATGTGCGAGCGCATCATGCTCTGCACACATACAAGAGGTGAAAAGGGGAGCATTGCTAAGCAAGAAAGGAGAAGAAAAGGATGAAGGAAGGAAACCAAAGAAGCCACTTACAAGCTGTGATCGGGTCCTCTCACTCAGTTGTCCTTCGACTTCTGAGAGTCTCCTGGAACTGCTACCTGATCTGCTCCTCTTCGAGGAGCGGGAAGACTCACCTTCTGCTCTAAAGCTGGATTCACCCTCCATCCTGAAAAAGTGAGCAACACTCGCAACCTCCCTTCCTTACAAATTTGCACTCCTCAAGTCTGCTCTCAGGACTTCGGTGTTTCCAAGTCGAGCGAAAGGGGAGGTATTTATAGGATTGGAAAGAAGGTGATCTGGATCTATCACCATCACCCCAGCAACAGCCTTTACGACAAGTCACCCTCTCTTTACTCTCGCATGTCACTCTGCCATCTGGAGTGATCAATTCGGAGGCGTGATTTGTTGACTTGTCCTCCCCATGCGGTCTAAAGATTCCCCGTGTTTATTGTCCCGTTGCGACTACTCCTAGCGCGAAGAAGAAAGTGGGGGACATTTATATGGGAAAGTAGGACCAGGGACCGACGTTGTTGAAATTGGTAGTAGATTCCTTTGAAAGTCATGGCCACGGCACACTCGCGTGCCACTTCGCCATGTGGAGTAAATGGAGCAGAGCTCTGATTTGTTGACCCGCCACTCCTATTCGGTCCAAAGATTCCCCGTGTCCCTTGTCCTATTGCGACTACTTTTAGCGCAAATAAGGAAATGAGGGACATTCACGTGGGAAAAGAGCACCACGGGCCGATATTGTTGAAGTCGGTGGTAGATCCCCTTTGAAAATCATGGCTATGGTAAGTCACCGCCCCGTGTTTTAAGGCGACATCTCGGCGAGCATACTGCGCGAGAACCTATGTAGTGGAGAAGAGGCATAGAGCAGAAGGAACATATCCAGGGCGAACCAGCCATGTTCAAACCAACCTATTTCACTCGCACATATATAAGGGTTTGTGCCCGTCATGAGAAGGGAGTGAGTGAACAAGCCACTCACTAACCCTCATCACCCTCCTGGTCGCTTCTCTTCTCTCTCCCAAGGTAAGAAGTCCCTTGGAGGCCTTCTATAGTTCCGTGACGCAGCAATCGCTTTGTCGCGCCATGCGTTCCCACCTGCTCTTCGGCAGTGCTCCTCGCCGTCCTCCTGTCTCTCTCGCGACCCTGATGGTCGCGAAGCTCTTGAAGTCGAGGCCGCTAGCTGAGCTGCCCTATGCTCTGCCGATGAAGATGCTACCAACTCCAGGAGCTCCTCTGTTGCGAGCTCTAATCCCCTTCCATCTGCAGAGCGAGCCATGTCTGGATACTCTTTCTCTCAGAGCTCCATCTCCTGCGTCTCTTGTGCTGCTCTATTTTTGCCTTTTCTCTCTCTACTATCTCTTGCTTTATCTCTCTCTTAGCCATTCGGAGAGAAATCTTTAGCTCCCGGGCATCTCAGGGCAACTCCTCATGCTAGTTGCCTTGAGTTTTTGGCTCTTGTCCGGAATGGTTGGCTATCACCTAGCACTGGCTATTGCAGATGTTTGTGCCAAAAAACAAGAAAAAAGAGAAAAAAAGGGAATAAAAAAGAAAAAAACAGAAGAGAGTTAGGATCTAAATAGGCATTAAAGTTTCCATATTCATTCCAAGATAAGATACATTAGGGTTTGGGCATCTCAGGCCTCAATTTCCCCAATTCAATTACATAAGCTTTCAGCAGTTCTTCGTCCTCACTCACAGACTTTGTTGCCCTCAGTGTAATGCTGGCCTTCCATGACGCTTTGATTGTCTTCACATTTCTTGCGTCACCCCCTGTGCCCAGCTCCCTTTTCCTGATTAAAGGAAGGTTGGATAGCAATGGGAGTGAATGGCGAGGGAGGCCCATCTGACTATGACACCGGTGCGTGTTGTAAAGGATGAATTCAGACGCGCCAACAAGCTGGAGCTCCATGTTAAGAGAAGACCTCGTGAGAAGCTCATATGGGAGTAAGCATGTCGGTGCACGAGTGAACATATACTCTTCAAAGGTACTGAAGTGAGCCCGCCAGTCTTCTCGTTTCTTCAGCCAGGGAACACGATTTGCTATACTACCACTAGAGCCTAACACATTGACCATATGGTGAAGCGGGCTTTGTTGGAAGAGTCTTGAAGTAGACGACATTCCCTCGCGATGGTTAAATTTGAAATGCAAGTCAGTCCAGCAATTCAAAAGGAGTGCGCAACCAAAAGGAGGCTTACCCATACTGGAAGCCGTGAGTCCGCTATAGAGATAAGCAAGGATAGCCGGTCCCACTCTCTTTCCTTCCCAAATTCCACAGATGGCACTTAGCTGATCTTCCTCCACTATGTTGTCAGTATAAGGGAATAAGAGAGCACCCGCTAAGCAGATGGTGAATCCCTTCATGAGCCCTTCAATGCGATCATCATCACTTGTCAACCTTTCAAGAGCATTTATCACCCAATCTGCAAGTTTTTGCAGATGGATCCCTTCTGAGTCTGGACGCCCTTGATGGCTTCGGACGGCATGAAGCTTCTGAGCACCTCCTCAGAATTCACCCTTCTTAGCATGCGCATAACCTTTACCTTGCCATTTCTCTGGAATTTCTTCACGCCAAGTAGAAGTTCTGCTTCTTCGAGAAGAATAGTTGCCTCGAAAGTGGGGAAAATGAATGTATGGGTTTGAGGGTGCCAAAGCTCTACCAGTGCACCCATGGCCGCCCAATCCATGTGAATCTCGTTATAATGCTTGGCATGAGTTATGAGCTTTTGGAGATGCCACTTTCTGATGATGGCCCTCATGTTGATCGAGATGTTCGAAGTGAGTCTCGACAGCCATGGCAACCTTGAAAACTTCCTCGGGCCAGGAAAGAGAGGATACGGCTGGAAATAGAAAAGTGGAGAAGGCGAAAATGAGCGTAAGAAGGTCTTGCAGAAACACAAAAAAGAAATGGTAACTCACCATTCGAGACTGGATTCTCCCGCTAAGATGCCCTTCGAAGTCGGTAAGCCGCTTGCACTCGTTGCTGGGCTTGCTTTTCTTTACGGGACGGGAAGACTCCCCTTCCATCTCGAACTCTGATCTCCTCCTAAGCTTCAACTTTCTTAACTCGCCCTTGAATGCATTTTCTTAAGGCCAAAGGGGCGATACTTATAGTGAGGAAAGGAATCTAGGAATAGTGTTGGCAGTTTCGTTTTGTTGTGTGTGATAATTTGCTTGTATAGTTGTGATTTTGTTTTGTTATGTTAATTATCGAGTGGGGTACCATTGTCCCACCGATGTCCCACCTTGTCCCGCCTTGTCCCCTAATCATTCAATCATTGTGGTCCCCCCTTATCATGCATTGTATTGTATGATATTTACGCTACTAGAGCATGCCAAGGACCTTACGCCTTGGACGAATCCGGGATTTGAGTTCCCCTTCAACAAAAACAGTGATGATCCCGGAGGAGTTCAGGACGTACGGATAGGCCGTTAAGTTGTGATAGAATGGGGACGATGGTTCCGTTCGATGAGTCGGTACGTGGATAAACGGGCCCCGGCTCAGTATCAGCTCATTGGATCGGTATCCTGACCCACTCTCCACAGCTTAGCAATATTATCCTTGGCTAGTTTCTATTTTAGTTTGTTTTATTTTTCTTTTAAACCCAGCATGCATTCATGTAGGACTTTGAGTTCATTGTGGAAAATCATTCACTTACTTTGATTGTGTGAGCTACTGTGCTTAATTGCTTAAATATGGGATATTCCATTCTGAGTCGAGTACTGAGTTTTCCGAGGTTACCTTGGGATGTTTCCCTGGAAGAAACCATTGTTTGGATTTGTCTCCAATCATCTGTTTATTTCCCTCGGACCCACCTTGGCTGCAGCACTTCCACAATGGCTGGTAACCGCTCCCCAATGGTGAAACCTGAGGTTTACGACCCAGGTACTTCCGCGCCGTGAAGTTGGTCCTTTTAGTTTGTTTGTGCCCCAGTGCACACAATGTCCTTCCTTGTTTACCATCCAAACAATCGTGGATTTCGGAGAACCTTCCTCAAGGTTGCTTCGTGAAACTCGGGAAAGATTCCCATCGCGTGATGTTAGAAGCGTGTCTCATCACACCTTGGCATCGACTTTTCAGTCCACTCCATTTCATTCCAATACACTTCGTTTCATTCCATTACACGCCCTTCCCCTACAAAGTGGATGCCAAGGCGGGGCAGCTGTAGACACGCCATTTCTGACGTTACGATGAGTAAATCCCATATTATACCGTAATGTCTTGAAGTGGCTTACATTTTCTTTTATTTGAGTGATTTCTGTAATTCTGGTTAAATTGCATTTATTTTGTGAGAGGGAGAAAATTAAAATATGTGTACATATAAATAAACAAAAGAGAAAATGAAATCAAAAAAAAATGTGTGTGTATAATTATGTTTACATAAAAAATGTAATTGCTTTTCTTTAATAATATTTTCGTAAATATATATATATAAGTGATTACTATATATATATAATTGATAAAAATATATTTATTAAAAAGTAAAAGATATGATAATTAAAAAAATAATAAAAAAACATAAAAAAGCAAACAAAAATAAATAAAACAAACAAAATAATAAAAATAAAAATAATATATATATATATATATATATATTATCCTCACGTCCCTTTCTCTCCCCCTATTTTCTTCCCTCTCTCTCACGTAACCCTCTCATTTTCCCTGCTCATTTCCCTCTCCCTCACGGCACACACACACACACAACCCAGGTCGAACCCCCCCAGCCGCAGACCTCCCCCCCTTTCTCTCTTTCTCTGCTAACACCGTACCCCCACGACCCCTCACCACTCACTTCCTCTCTCATGCACGACGCCACCACTTCCACCGTCCCCCACTTCTCCCTCTGGCCATCTCCCTCTCTCTGCATGTACACCCTTCGCAGCCACCCCCGGCCACCGTGAGACACCCCCCCATGCACGTGGCCCACTCGCCGTGAAGCTGCCCCGGCCGTCTCCAGCCACCGCCAGCCCACCTCACCGCAAAACCCAGCCTCACGCTGCTAACCGTGTCCGAGCTCCCCCTCGCCGTGAAGCTGCCCCGGCCGTCTCTAGCCACGTCCATCCGTCGACTGCAGAGCCTCCCTCGTCCACCGTCGACACCGCAACCACCGCCTCTCTCTGCCACCCAGCATCGCCAACGCTACGCAAGCCGGCCGCCTCTCCCTGCCAGCACGCTCACCGCCGTCGTCGTCGAGTTCCACATCCACCTGTCTGCCGTCAAAGCTGGCCGTGAGCCTGCTTCACTCGCCGCGAAGCTCCTCATCTCCACCACCTGCACTGCCGCGACCGCGTCCACCTCTGCTCCCCACGCTAGAGCACCCCGCCGCGCACACCACCTGCACTGCCGCCCCCGGCCGTCTTCCCTCCACACTGACGCCGCCTGTCGCCGCCGTGCCTGCCGCCGTCGTCGCCACCGGCAGCCCGCCGGCTCTCCCTCCTGCGAGTCCCCCCTCTAGCACCCCTCTCCTCTCTTCCGTCTCCCTCATCTCTCCCGTTTCCTCTCTCTCTCTCTCTCTCCCTCTCCCTCTCCCGTTTCTCTTCCTCCCGCCGGCCTCCCTCTCTCTCTCTCTCTCTCTCTCTTTCTTCTCTCCCTCTCCCTCTCCCCGTCTTATCTTCCTCCTCCCGTCGTGACCGCCGCAGTCGCGGCTCCCCCTCTCATCTCTCTCGTCTCTGCATCTCCCTCTCCCATCTCTCTCTTTCTCTCTCCTTTCGCACCCCCACTCTCCCTCTCTCTCTCCTGTTTCTTCTCTCTCACTCTCGTTCTCTCTCCCTCCTGCGAGTCCCCCCTCACTCACCCTCTCTCCCTCTCTCTCCTCATCTCTCCCGTCACCCTCTGTCTTTCTCCCCCTCTCTCCTCTCGCTCCGTCTCTCGCTCCAGCCCTCTCTCTCCTCTCACCGCGCCCCTCTCTCTCTCTTCTCTCTCTCGATCTCTCCCTCCTCTCTCCGTCTCACTCTCTCTCTCTCTCTCTCTTTTAAATTTTTATTCTCTCTTCCCTTCTCTCTCTCTCTCGATCTCTCTCTCCTCTCTCCGTCTCACTCTCTTTTTTTTATTTTTTTATTCGCTCTTCTCTTATCTCTCTCTCAACCTTCCTTCCTTTTTATTGTTTTTTATCCTCTCTTTCTCTCACCCTCTTCCTCTCTCGTTCTTCCCACCTCTCTCTCTCTCCCACATATAAATATATATTATTTATATTTCTTATTTTACTCTTCATAGTTTTATATTTTATCTTTTAGTCTTATATTCTATTTTGTTTAAAATTAAAAAAAACTAAAAAAAAGCTCTAAAAAGCAAAAGAAAAGAGTCCTTTTCTCTCCCTCTTTCTCCTATTTATTTTTTTAATTTTTTTTAAATCATAAATAACCTCCTCATCACACACATATGCATTAACTATATATCTTTTATTATATTTTCACATATATAACTCTAAACATTTTCCCATTATGTATATACATATATAACTATATATATTGATCTTATCTTCATCTATATCACCACATACATCCCTCATATTAAGTGTGTTTGTGTTCTCCATTTAAACAGTTTCTGAAGTCCGTTCGGAAGCTCCTTAGTCGTACTGTGTTCGTGACGTTGAAGCCCTTCTCAAAGCTCGTCGCCGGTTCTCCGATAAACTTTTCTCCCCTTTCTTGTTTTAGTCAGTCAGTTAATTGTATCGCATGCATCATTTAACATATGTGCCATGCCTTTCTCTCGAGAGGGCCTCGCTTGTGAGTGTCTTTGTGTTTGTGCATTTCATCATGTCATTCTCCTACCCTTTTAATTCTAAAGGGGTTTTAAACACACCAACCAGGTACGTGTTCGTTTATGTTATTTACAGTTTCATTACCTAAGGATTGGTACTACACCACCGTCGTTCTCACCAACCAGTTTTCCTCTGTTTGTTCTTTGTGTAAGGGTAACCAGTTAAAGGCCCTCTTCTTCGGCCTGTCGAAAGAAGAGGAAGAAGGAACCCACGCAATTCCCGCGTCAAAGGTAAAAGCGATCAATCCACTCGGGACCCTCGGTCCCTGGCGATCACAACACTCTTAACGCGCGCTCCATTTTGATCATCTTTGTTTTAATAACACCCGCGGAGAGTTGCTTCCCGCAGCGGTTATCTTCTTCTGTCTCTGACCTCACCCGCGCGGAGGATTATTCCCCGCGGCGGTTTCTGTGATTTACTTTCTGTATATCTAATTCCTAACTGGTGCGGTGGGTCACCTCCCGCGACCGTTTCCATTTCAGCATTTTATTTTCTGCACTTTACTTTCTAACTCCTAACTATTTAATTTCAGCATTCCCCTATCATCGCTTTAAAATCCCGTGGAGATCAACATCTCGCGGCGGTTTATTTGATCCCTTTTCCTTTCCTGTCACATATACTTATATTATAGTAAAGACCCCTCAGAGGCCACAGTCTCGTGGTGGTTTATATATATATATATATATATATATATATATATATATATATATATATATATATATATATATATATATATATATATATATTTATTTATTTATTATTTATATTATTTATGTCACATTAAAGACCCCTCAGAGGCCACAGTCTCGTGGTGGTTTATATATATATATTTATTATTTATATTATTTATGTCACATTAAAGACCCCTCAGAGGTCAAAGTCTCGTGGTGGTTTATATATATATATATTATATTATATTTATTATCTATATTATACTAAAAACTCGCAGAGGCCACAGTCTCGTGGTGGTTTCTATATATATATACTTATATTTATTATCTATGTTATAATAAAAACCCCGCAGAGGCCAATGTCTCGTGGTGGTGTGTATATTTATTTATATTTATTATTTATAATGCATTAAAAACCCCGCAGAGGCCAATGTCTCGTGGTGGTTTATATATATACTTTTATTTATTATTTATATTACTTTAAAAAATCCCGTAAGGCCAATGTCTCGCAGTGGTTTCTAGATGTACATATATTAATTACTGCCCATCTTGCAATATTGTTGTTAAAACCCCGCAAAGACCAATGTCCTGTGGTGGTGTCCTTTTATTCATATTGTTCTTGTAACTGTTCGAGGAGTGATATATCGTTACAATTTCCGAGTCTACGTGTCTTCCCGTCTGTCAAATTCTATTATGTAGAGTCCCAGGACTCGAATTCGGTATCTGAAAAGCTGCTCTCGGAACGGTGGGTTACGCCTACCGGGAAGGGGTTCAGTTTGCGCGAGAGGGTCTTCGGACCCCTATCTCCGCCATGTACCGGAGTTCGGTCAGTGTAAATTCTTTCTGTCTCCATTAGAGTGTCACCTGTAGGTGTACTTGTCCACCGTTCTTTCATATCCCCTATAGCGCGTTTCATTATTTTGTCCTCATTTCTTTCACCCTTTATTACTCGGAGAGGGAGAAACCCCATCTCTCTCTCTCTCAGTCCACCACGTGACGCGTTCACAACCAGGATCAAACGGAATCCCATTTGGTTGAGAAACCATGGAGAAAATGGTGGGGTAAGTCAAGGGTTTATCCATGGGTTGGAGAGAGAAAATTCTTTAATTCTTCAGAGATCGGACCATAGCGCGGTCGAGCGATAGACCGCCCAGAACATTGCACGGTCCGATGACAGACCGTTTTTGATGCGGGACGGACACGCGACCTGGGACTCTAGCTCGTGATCGTCCCTAAGCGAGGGAAGACGTGGGACCGTGCGCGGTTGAGAAACCGGCAGTGAGTCTCGGGTATCGACTTTCCGCGTGTCCTCGGATCGAGTCACGGGACGGGTCACTCACTCTCTCTCGCAGCGGTGATAATAATTATGATCGATCTAGAATAACCTATCACTCATGTAGCGGCATTCAAAAATATACGAGTAAAGCAAATGCGATAAGAGAGAGGGGGCGAGTTTACCTCCACACTCCGGGCGTAGGGAAGACGATCCCGGCCAAGACAGGAACTCCCGGTTAAATAATTATTACAATAATTACAGAAATGGTTTCTACTGCCCACTCCACGCAGGGAGGTAACGGGCTACAAATGGGGCCCGGGAGGACTGAACTTGGGTTGATGGGCAGCGTTTTGATGTAGCTTCAGCGGCACGCGTATTCACGAACGTGGGGCCCACGTGCTCGTCGACGGGTCCGAGTGGGCCCGGAGTGGTACCGCTGTGACGTTAGATCCTAGAGAGGTGATCCCACGTACGGTGGCACACCGGTTCGCCTCGCGGAAGGCGAGTCGGCTCCGGTCTTCACTTGTTGACCTTGCTACCCACGGATCTGAAGCTGCTATTTTACAGCCTGCGACACGGTGAGATCTACTGCTACGATCACTCCCGGCGTCGGATCGACGCACAAGAGGTACCATTCAAAAGCACTTTTAAAATACCTCAATCTATGGCCAAAGAAAGAATTTTAAATTTCTTGGATATGGCCTTGATCGATTTTCCAAACTGCTGTTGGACAGAACCCGAAATCTCAGGATAAAACTAAGTTTTCCTGAGAGTTGGCGTTGACTGTGTCTCAAACCTTAAATTTGGAACTTGGACTCTTCACAAAAGTTGTAGATATGGAAACAAGGAAGACGGGGATAACTTTTAGTTGACTTTTGGTGAAGTTTTCGATTTCTGGAGGATTCTATACTGACTGGGGGTCGGATCTGAACTGCACAGGACAGAACAGAATTGGGAGAAGATAGTAATTTTTAAAAATAAAAAAAGGACTCCAGTAATTCTAATAAAATTCTTGGATCATGGGGGTGATGGAAAGAACTCCCAATAAAATTGGTGACTCAATAAAATAAATAAAAGATGCTCTAAACGTGGAAACTCAGGGTTGTTGTGACAGGATCTGAACAGAAGATAGAACTGGAAGACTGAAGAACACGAAAATGGAAAAATACTTAACGATGGGTAAATGACTGGATTTGTTTTGTGGAGGCTGGGGTGGACGTGGATGACTCACAATCCAAGTTTGGACTCGATCTGAGCTCTTGATGGAGAGCTAAAATTTGAGCTTGGGGATCTGTCCTGATGTAGACAGAACTCCGAGGTTGATGACGGCGGCACGATGGCGGTGCGATGGCGGCGGCGGCGACGGTAGAAATAGAATTCAGAGGATCAGAGAAGGAGGTAGAATGGGTCTCACACGTTGGATTGTTGGAGGAAGAAGAAGAACCAGAGGGAGAGAGGAGAGAGGGGCGCACTTTCCAAGGGGGATTCAACCAATTTTCCAAATTTTCACTTCATTAATTCTCATAAAATGTGAAATACAAGCTATTTATAATAAATGTAAAAAGACTCTAAATGACCCTAGATCTAGATTTGGGAGGGGTATTCATGGTACATCACATTAATGCCACATGTTGTCAAAAAAATAAAAACTAAAATACTCTTAGTGGAGGGGGGCGCCCCCTTGACCAAGGGCATTCCAACTTGGACTTTGTGGTCCATTTGTCTCCCATGTGTCTAATTGAATGTCAAACCATCTAGAAGCCACCTAGGATGGTTGACCAGCCCCACATGGCTTAGGTGGACCAATGGGAAAGGAGTGAGGGCCCCCTTGCTGGACCTACTGATATTTTGCACAAAAACCCAAACAATCCTAGGGAATGACACATTGGCTTATAACGCCTTACAATTGTAAACATACTTCCCCATAAAATATTCTTAGTGGAGGGGGGGGCCCCTTGACCAAGGGCATTCCAACTTGGACTTTGTGGTCCATTTGTCTCCCATGTGTCTAATTGAATGTCAAACCATATAAGAGCCACCGAGGATGGTTGACCAGCCCCACATGGTTTAGGTGGACCAATGGGAAAGGAGTGAGGGCCCCCTTGCTGGACCTACTGACATTTTGCACAAAAACCCAAACAATCCTAGGGAATGACACATTGGCTTATAAAGTCTTACAATTGTAAACATACTTTCCCAAGGATATAAAAATAAACTAAAGGACACAAATGTAAATTAAAATGTCAGTGCTCTTGCTTTGATGTCCCCATCAATTCTCCCCGGGTGGGAAGAACTCGACCCCGTCGAGTAAGGGGTGCGGCTGCTCGAGTAGCTCCGGCAGATGCGTCACCGAACCTGGAAGCGCAGAGTACGCTCCACTCCAAGTAATCAACACCTGCTCATCCCGTATAGATTCGATATGCACACGCTGCTGGGGAGGAGGCTAGAGGTGGACACGCCAGGGTGGGGTCACTCTCAAAGGAGGGAAGGTGGCTCGAATACTCACTAGGAATCACCGCTTGTCCCTTATGTGACTAGATCCGATATGTGAAGTAGAACCGATCCCAAAGTCTGTCAAGTCTTGCACTTGAAAGGGCCTAACAACGCGAGCGTACAAAGACCGACTCGACTCAACGTATGCACAGACACACGACAGACAAACGAAACAAAGACTCACAAAGACCCTAAACAAACCTAATCCTAGTCCGACCTACGCATAGGTGATGGTAGACCAGGACACCCGAATATGTGCCATGCATACATGTTATGCAGCGGGAGGTTGGTGGCATGGGGAACACCTAGACGTCCAAGTATGACCCAGTCATGCATGGACGGCCCTTTGGATTTTGGAGACTTGAGAGGGCTAGGGGAAGCGGGTATAGGTGTATCGAGAACGGGCTTGGTGGGTATAGATGACCCGGCCCGTGGGGTAGGGGTGTGGTAGTGGACTCCCTCGAAGAAGTGAAGTAAATATGGTGAGTCAAGGGGCCCACTAGGGAATGGGTCAAAGGGATCAAAGAAGGTATGACCCCTTGTGGTGGGTTTCCACAAGTCACGGTCCCACGTATGGAAGTCTTGAAGGTGTAGATGGTCACCTTCATGCGGTGTGGTAGGTGGGACGGTGATCATATGTAGGAAGTATGGTTCCTCCCTCGGGCGAAAGGGTATGAAGTCGGGTTCGGCCGACATGAGGAGGAATAAGAGGATCTCCGTGGTGACACAACCCATGGTGCACACGGAGGTAATGGACGCTAAGGATGGATGGGTGAAGCTAAGACTAGCAGGTTGGTCGAAGCCTCGGGCCAATGAGTGCGTCAACTTCCATTGCGAGTCTAATCCCACAATAAGGTCATCCAATGTATCAACATGGTGACTAGACCGAAAGGTAGTGTGGCACGAGTTGACGGGTACTAGTGGTAGGGTGGGGTCCATGGTTGGATATGAAGGCGGGACCAAGCCATGTTTGAGCCAGCTAAGAAGTGGCTCGACTATGAAAGGCGTACCCGTTAAAAATACGGGTGGCTGGGATGAAGTGGCTCCAAATGAGATGGTTCCGAATAAAGATCGGCAGTAGATGGCAATGGAGCTCTAGGGAAGGGGTTCCCCGACTGAGCTGGGGAAGGCCGTGGTGTAGGCGGTCCGATCGGATCAGGACTCGGCTGGGAGGTAGATGCTTGCCGAAGGGCAGCATACCAAGAAAACTGAGACTCAAATGGTTCGACCTCAAGAGCGACCTTATAAGACTGCGCTATAGAGAACGCGTCGCGGCTAAGACATTCAATTTGGAAGTGGAGCCGCAAACCTCTCCGGAACTGAAAGGCAATCATGGTGCTCTCCTCTCCAACTCCATATTCCAACCCGTACTTATCACAGTCCTGAATGTACTCGGACATGGACCTATCGCCTTGGACGGGTCAGCATGGGTTGGACATAGTTGCCAAAGGATAGGAACGGATCCCTAGGAATGGGCATGCAATGGCATTTTTTTTATTTTTGTTTCATAAGCAAAATGTTATGGCAACTAATGCAAGCACCTAGACACGACTTAGAATGTGATGCAAATGCAAAGTTGAAATGCACTAACTAATGCACACTAAGGACCCTAGACTTAAATCAAGACTCGGTACGTGGCGGAGTTAATCGATCTGAAGATCACTCGCGTAAGTGTGCGGCTTTCCCGATAGGCGTAGCCTAACGTTCGGACAACACCTTTTGATATACCGATTAATGGTATGCAAATGTGACACTTAGACTGACTTAGACAATGACTAGATGTAAATGACACTTTTTTTTTTCCACCAGACTACCCTAGACTCAACTGGCTCTGATACCAAATTGATGCAGGACGGACACGCGACCTGGGACTCTAGCTCACGCTCGTCCCTAAGTGAGGGAAGACGTGGGACCGTGTGCGGTTGAGAATCCGGCAGTGAGTCTCGGGTATCAGCTTTTCGCGTGTACTCGGATCGAGTAACGGGACGGGTCACTCACTCTCTCTCGCAGCAGTGATAATAATTATGATCAAGCTAGAATAACCTATCACTCATGCAACGACATTCAAAAATATACGAGTAAAGCAAATGCGATAAGAGAGAGGGGGTGAGTTTACCTCCATGCTCCGGGCGTGGGGAAGACGATCCCGGCCAAGACAGGAACTCCCGGTTAAACAATTATTACAATAATTACAGAAATGGTTTCTGCTGCCCACTCCACGTAGGGAGGTAACGGGCTATAAATGGGGCCCGGGAGGACCGAACTTGGGTTGACGGGCAGCGTTTTGATGTAGCTTCAGCGGCACGCGTATTCACGAACGTGGGGCCCACGTGCTCATCGGCGGGTCCGAGTGGGCCCGGAGTGGTACCGCTGTGACGTTAGCTCCTGGAGAGGCACTCCCTGGGATGGCGGCAGGCCGGTTCACCTCGCGGAAGGTGAGTCGGCTCCGGTCTTCACTGGTTGACCTTGCTGCCCACGGATCGGAAGCTGCTGTTTTACAGCCCATGACCCGACGAGATATGCTGCTGTGATCACTCCCGACGTCGGATCGATGCACAAGAGGTACCATTGGAAGGAACATTCAAAATACCTCGATCTATGGCCAAAGAAAGAATTTTGAATTTCTTGGATCTGGCCTTGATCGATTTTACAAACTGCTGTTAGACAGAACCCGAAATCTCAGGACAGAACTAAGTTTTCCTGAGAGTTGGTGTTGACCGTGCCTCAAACCTCAGATATGGAACTTGGACTCTTTACAAAAGTTGTAGAGATGGAAACAAGGAAGACAAGGATAATTTTTAGTTGACTTTTGGTGGAGGTTTCGATTTTTGGAGGATTTTATACTGACTGGGGGTCGGATCTGAACTACACAAGACAGAACAGAATTGGGAGAAGACATTAATTTTTAAAAATCCAAAAAGGACTCCAGTAATTCTAAGAAACTTCGTGGATCATGGGGGTGATGGACAGAACTCCCAATAAAATTGGTGACCCATGAAAATAAATAAAAGATGGTCTAAACATGGAAACTCAGGGTTGTTGTGATAGGATCTGAACAGAAGATAGAACTAGAAGACTGAAGAACACGAACATGGAAAAATACTTAACGATGGGTAAATGACTGGATTTTTTTGTGGAGGCTGGGGTGGACGTGGATGACTCACCCTCTAAGTTTGGACTCGATCGGAGCTCCTGATGGAGAGCTAAAATTTGAGCTTGAGGATCTATCCTGATGTAGACAGAACTCCGAGGTTGATGACGGCGGCACGATGGCGGCGGCGGAGGCGGCGGCAGAAATATAATTCAGAGGATCCGAGGAGGAGGTAGAATGGGTCTCACACCCTGGATTTTTGGAGAAAGAAGAAGAACCAGAGGGAGAGAGGAGAGAGGGGCGCACCCTCCAAGGGGGATTCAACCAATTTTCTAAATTTTCACTTCATTAATTGTCATAAAATGTGAAATACAAGCTATTTATAATAAATGTAAAAAGACTCTAAATGACCCTAGATCTAGAATTGGGAGGGGTATTCATGGTACATCACATTAATGCCACATGTGGTCAAAAAAATAAAAACTAAAATACTCTTAGTGGAGGGGGGCGCCCCCTTGACCAAGGGCATTCCAACTTGGACTTTGTGGTCCATTTGTCTCCCATGTGTCTAATTGAATGTCCAACCATCTAGAAGCCACCTAGGATGGTTGACCAGCCCCACATGGTTTAGGTGGACCAATGGGAAAGGAGTGAGGGCCCCCTTGCTGGACCTACTGACATTTTGCACAAAAATCCAATCAATCCTAGGGAATGACACATTGGCTTAAAAAGCCTTACAATTGTAAACATACTTTCCCAAGGATATAAAAATAAACTAAAGGACACAAATGCTAATTAAAATGTCAGTGCTCTTGCTTTGATGTCCCCATCAGTTTTACATTGTCGGTGGAAAATAAATAATTATGAAAATAATCCAATTATCCATCAAACTGACCGACCATTTCGTCGTTGGACTCTCATGGATTGAACGGTCTACTGCTAGACCACTCAATGGGCAGGCGGTCCAAATCTAACCGTGTAGAGCCTGTCGGTGACAAATCCAAACAAATTAGATAAATAGATAATTATCTAAAAAACCAATGCCTTGGGGACTCTGGGAACTGGACGGCCACATGACCACCGTTCCATTAATTGGACAGCTACACGTGAACCGTTTAACAGATTGTCGGTGGAAATACAGAAAATCACCTTAATATCCAATAAATCATATAAACGGTTCCCACCAGGCCGCTCAATAACTGAACGGCCCATAAATAGACCGTTCTCATTAAGGAGAGACGCTAGATAAGACACTGTCATGATAAACGCGGTCCTTTACTGGACCGTCCCACTCAAGATGAGACGCTAGTTAAGACACTGTTATGATAAACGCGGTCTTTCACTAGACCGTCCCACTCAAGATGAGACGCTAGTTAAGACGCTAGCCTTTCCTGCCTTGAAATGGTCCTTTAATAGGCCGTTCAATTAGTAGCAGTTCACTTGGGACCGTTTAATGAAAATAAGGTCGGTGCAGGAAAACTCAAGTCGGTGCTAGCTCAGAACAAGGTCGGTGCAGGCGAAGGCCAGGTCGGTGCAGGTTCAGTGGATGGCCCAAACATATCGCTTAAGCAAAAGCAGGTCGGTGCAAAGACAACTCAGGTCGACGCTGGTTTAAAAGGCACGGTCCTCAAAGGTCCGTGTACTTAATTGAACAGTCAATCGAAAGGCCGCGTAAAGGCTGGACATTAAAATCAATAAAATGGGATAAATGAACCCATTCAACCCAAAGATCAATCGAAATCAAGACCCAATAAGCCTGTATTTGAGAACAAACCGAGCCAGGGAGGAAGGTACCCATAGAATAAGTCCAAGGTTATGCCTGAAAATAGCCCAATGAGTAATGGACAACTCGAGGCATCAACAAATGATGGTAAAAGGAATGACTCAACTTATCGGCAAAAAATGGGTGTCAACAATAATGTGTCATAAAACAGAACCGTGGAATTTGTAATATAATAGGAAACATATCCTAATAGACTTTGAATAAAATATAGCATGAGGGATAGTATAATCATGAACCAAAAGGGGGCGATCTGGCTGTTGTTTAGGGTGAACAGCAATCAGAAACTAGGTAGCGGTCAACAGAAGGCTTCCTTATGTAGGTAGCGGTCAAATGATGACCGCCGTCCGATGGTAGTAGTCTCTGGGCGACCACTGTCTGTCTGCCTGATAGAAGGTAATCTCTAACGTGCAAGGCCTATCTAAGGGCATTTATTGCATGAAAATTATGGAGACATGGAGTTAAAACATGGTTACATGTTAAGAATGAAGGGAGTGCATGGAAAAGGCATGAATCAACCAAAATTCTTATCTTTTAATTAAGGGGTGTAGGGATGGTATGTAGTGAAAGTTATGCATGCGTAGTCATGGAAAAACATCACATACTCTATGTATAGTGCATGAAATCGAGCAAGGTTAGAGGGATTTTATTCCTAACACATTGTTTGAGCCATTCATGAGATAACCTACCTCTTGGATGGGCTCTAAACTTTGAATTCCTTACTGGAAGAACACCCCAGTTCCTGCGCGTCCTACGTAGAAACCGCAACTTCCCGATGCTCTAACACTTCAACGGCTTGATCTCCTAGCACGATATTTGGAGGGGAGTTAGACTACTAAAGGAAACAAAATCTTCTAAAGACTTAATCTGAGATGACGACATCTTCCCTTCGAACCACGCGCTCCAAAGCTAGGGTTTGCGTAGAATAAAGTTAGGGTATATTTATAAGAAATGACCTAGGGCTAAGGGATTGGAACGAATTAGAGTCCTAACTTGAGGGAGAATCGATCCTCATAGAGTCCTAGACATATTTCCTCATTGGATAGTGTTGTGTGGGAATGGCTGATCTAGAGGGAAGTGGTGAAAAGATCTGCCCCTCTTTTTCCAAAAATAAAAACGACCACAGCGAAATAAAAGGAACTACTATAAAAGTAGGGAATACACACACGCTATGCAAGAGAGTAAATAGATAACCGGCATCGAAAAGCATCTAGCGAGGAGCAAACACGCATGCAAACCACAGGAATAGGTTTTTAAGGTGGTTCGGACTTTCTCCAAAGTCCTACGTCCACCCCTCACTTAAACCAAGTGAGGCTTCCCTAGTGCAACTGCCCAACCCGCTGATTACACAGCTTAACAACCCGATGCCTTACAGCTTGTAGAGAGATAATCCACTCTTAAGGAACTACTTTCACACAGCTTGATGGCACACCGGCCAAACCACAGACCCAAGCTCACAAGCTTGATCTGTCTTCCTACTATCACCGGTAGGGATGATTCAAGTTTTAGCAAGAACAAGAGCAAAACAGAAAAGGGTAATAAAGAACTTCAGATAAGAAGAATAAAACTCAATGCCAAATGTAAATATCCTTGTCTAAAAACTAGAGGACTTGGATTGCTGCTTTCAAATTTGTTGCTTCAGTGATGGTAGCTTCTCTTTGCATGACAACGAACAGGTGGAAGAAGAGCTTGTGGCTTCACTTTAGATCTTCACAAAAATGGCACCGAGCTCTTCACCTTCTTCTTCCTTGTTCAGGGGCACCAACCTCTCTTACAGCAGCAACAGCTCCTCCTCTTCCTGCTAGCCACAGCAACTCCTCTCTGTTCATGCCTTTTTCCTTTTGGCACACTCGCAGCACACTTCATGCATGGAGGTGCGTGTCCTATTTTGGTTTCCCAAGAGGGGAAACTTCCGTCCAAAAATTTGTCCACTGATTGGTCCAGCATAAGTAGAAAAATAAGTTTTCAGACTTGATTTCTTTTAATTGGCTCAGAGGAAATATAGAATAAGACTATTCTTCAGCTCCAGATCTGAGCATTTAATGATGCACATGGGAAAAATCTTACAGTCTACTTCCTTATTGGCTCAGGTCAATTTTTTGCTTGGTGTACCTTTCTAGGACCATATCCTATTGGTTGCTCGCAGAAAGTGGTGTCTCATGACAAGAGACTTTTCCCAGATTTGGACTCTAACATAGCTGTCTCCAAAAAGTTGGTCAGGTGTGGTGATGATGGCTGAGACATATGTCTGACCTTGGACCTTCCTCCAGACCTCGAAATCCATGTTTTTGGAGGTTTGCGGTTCATTATTTTATTCCCTAGATGACCTGACGTGTTTGACAGAAAATAGCTTAAAGTGCTTCTGGGAGAACCATAGTGTCGACCTGCTGAAATAGTGGTGTCGACAATGCTTCACAAAATTCTATCTTTACCGCTTTCTAGAAGCATTGTGGTGTCGACTTGCTGTGCTGTAGTGTCGACATTGCCTTGCAAATTCCTATCTACAACGCTTGCTGGAAGCATCATGGTATCGACCTGCTGAAATGGTGGTGTCGACACTGCCTTTAAAAAACCTGTCTTCAACGCTTGCTAGAAGCATCATAGTGTCGACCTACTGAAACAGTGGTGTTGACACTGCCTTTAGAAAACTTGTCTTCAACGCTTGCTAGAAGCATCATAGTGTCGACCTGCTGAAATAGTGGTGTCGACACTGCCTTTAGAAAACCTACCAGTAGAATAGTTAAGCTGTGAGGTCGATGCAGTGGCTCCATGAGGTCATAACTTCTTCTTCATTTTTCATGTTTTCAGCCTGGCCACCTATTTTCCATCATTTGCCTTGATTTTTGTGCAACTAATTACCTCGATTTCTGTGCACTTGATTTCTCTCAATGTTGACTAGCACATATTGTGAGTCTTAGATGCATTTGTGCCTTTTGCTTGATCTACAAAGAGAATATCGAAGTATCTTGAGAAAGTCAATGACTCATGATGTTAGACAGCATCAAAACCACATAATATCAACGACTCATGGTGTTAGATAGCATTGAAAATGCAGGGACACAACATTATCCCCCTTTTTGATGATGATAACACTGTGAGTCATTAGCAAACAAATATTGAAGCATAAAGAGATACACATGCATAAAGATATGCTCTCTCCCTTTGACATTAGCAAACACCCTTGAATGACTCATCAACCAGCTCTCCCCCTTAGACATTAGCAAAAAGGATAGACAAATAATCAATAAGAGGAATTTTGGAGAAATACAACCTAATACAAATCAGATGAGTGGAGGAGTGAGGATGCAAGGGGATTCACAATCTAATACTAATCGCATAATACAAAGAAGAAGTATGTTCAAAGTCGCCCATTATATGCATCCAATGACGCGATCCTTATTTAATTTGCATGGTTCAAATCTATTGATATCTGAGTTTGTCAATGGAATTTACTTGAAAGACATCTACATTCTTGGTTTAATAGAAATGAACCAGATTTGCAAGTCAAAACCATGTTTAACTCTTCTTAGTCTTACTCACTCAATTTCAATGACTCCTTCGAGAGTCACACAAACTAGTATTGAGGTTAAACAAGCATGAAGTTCTTATGGAATTCCAGAGTTTTAGCAATTTTCCTTTTGTCTTTAGCTATCATGCACATAATTTTCTTTAAGCACAAGAAGATTTTTATGAGCAATTAAGTCTAGTGCAGGCCTTGTATCTTGAGGATACACGTTGTTTAGACGCCAGTATCCCTAGGCACTTGGTATGACTGACTGTTATGCCTCAAATTTGAACAGAGATAGCATTGTCACCTCATGACATATCTGTAGATCATGAATTTATGAACACCCCAAAAATTGATGAATTTGCCTTTTAGCAAGATAATCTAGCAAGATAAAAGCGCTAAAGTCGATGATAAAAGAGAGGGTGAAACATGCATTAATAAGATCCGTGATCGCCACTGAGGCCAGAAACATGCCAAATAATAAAAGACTAAAATAGGGGCATGCTACATACCTCAGAAATTCATGAGGGCCAACTGTAGGCCGGGATATGAACGCGCTATATCGTCCTAGCGCGTTCTTCAGGTCGCGCTAGGAACATATGGCGCGATATCAGACAGGAAGCGGGCTTTTTTGGATTCGTTCCTTCCTTGCTCCAAGGCCGGCCTAGGTGCAAGGGCTCCACGTATTAGTCTTCTAGTGCCTGCAAACAATCATAAACAACAAACAAAATGCCCATTAGATCGAGATTTTAGTAGAATCTGCCCCTATTCTTAATCAAAAGCATGCAAACGGGGGGCTTGATTACCTGGGGGTTTGGTGGTTTTTAAACCCCTATAGATGGGCAAAAGATAGGTATGGTGTGTGTGTATGCATGTATTTCGTAAAAGGAGTGTTTTGAAATCAATATGCAATGCTATGCAAAGATTAAAATTCGTAAATTGGGGAAAGAAAAAGAGAGAAAGAGGAATAACACGAAAAGAGCCCCTAAATACTCCCTTGGGTGTGCGAGAAGCGAGGATCTATTGATCTGGCACGAAGAACTTCCTCCTACTCATCAATATCTTGAGTGGCATCCTCCTGAAATGACGGCCAAATGGTGCAATTTATAGGAGAAAGATCAAGAAGCAACCCTAGGTCGGAGTTCAATTCAATCCGATGATTTGACGGCTCAAATTGAGGTAATCCTGCTGATTAATGAGGGGGAAAGACTCCTATTAGGGTTTGGGACCTTCCTTTGGAAGGAAAACGATTGGAAACTTACCAAATAAGGACTCTGAGTCGACAGAAGGGAGTCCGGGTCGGACTGGGTTCTGCCTGATAACGCGCTATACTGCCATAGCGCGTTCATGAAGAATGCGCTATGACGATATAGCGCGATAATTAAAGGCCCATGAAATAATTTTAAAAAGGAGAAATATCCTTTGGGCAGCCATTTAATCAAATATTAAGTGAGAACAACATCCAAAGTGGACGCTACAATGATCAAACGTCAATCAATAACAACTGCTCAAATGATAACTTCAATTAGATCCACCACGCGCTATGAACAAGAAAGCGATAAGAGCGGATAGCGCGGGAATGCCAAACTCGAGACGAGATCCAAGGTATGGAATTGAAATGTTGGTCCAAGAATGGGGAGAAATCTCAGAAAATCAACCAACTAAGGATCAATTGAGGCATTAACTAGGAGAACAAAGAAAATGCTCAATTTATCGGCCAAAATTGGGTGTCTACAGATGCCCCTCCTTGATATCCGCTTTGCAGGGGAGTGAAACGGAGGTGAAACGGAGGCAAAACGGAGACGACACAGAGTGGTAGTGACGGGGAGACAAAGTGGAAACGTAGTGGAGCGGACTGATAAGTGAATATCAAGGAAAAAGGGACACCCATCACAACTGACAAATGATAGGAACAATCTAGAAAACTCTGAGCTAACCGTAAGGTCAAGCTAGCATCGGTGACTCCTACCTAGAATGATAGGCACGGAACAAAGAAAAGGGAGTTGATCAACCTCTTGCACAAAAGAGGCACCCGCAGCGCGTAGCAACTACGAATTTCACTCAATTTGTGGAATAGACACGAGCCCGGCGGATCCATCGACGCCATCGTGCGGTTCACAGCTAATGAGTGGATCAAAAGAAGGAGGATAAGTTGAATTGGATCGAAAGGGGATAAGCAAATTCCAGGCAAGGGTCACATCGACCAGCGAGATATAGTGTCCAACTAGGAGTAATCTTTCAAATTCGGAATGGAATTGAATTTCTTTGTTTAAGGACAAAAGCATTATTGATCCTTAATCGAGAAGGACTGAACATTCATGGATGTAAAAATGACATGATGCGTGAAGGGCTAAAATAAAAGAAATCATTAAAACAAATGCCAAGAAAGGATAAAATATAAGATACTCAAGGATAATATTGTTAAATCAAACAGACTTGGGTAACGAGTTATTCGCAACCACGGCGTGCGAGATGGAGTCCATCGTCCCCAAATTTGTCTGACCTAACGGCCTATCCGACGATTAACTGCATGTTTCTAGATCATCACTGTTTTTGGTAGAGGGGAACTCAAATCCCGAAACATACAGAGAACCAGTCGGTCCTTGAGATAATATAATAATGTAAAATAGCATATAGTAATGCAATAAAGGAAGGGATAAGGAAATACTTACCTGATGGCGTGCCACTTGATTTTTCTTCCTGAAATACAATGTTAAGCACAAGTAGAACAAATCCAAGTACGCGTAAGCAGGAGAATGCAAATTTTTATTCATCCACAAGCTACATCTTCTTTTCTTTTCTCCCCCCCCCCCTTCTATTTTCATTTTTCCTTTTCTTTGATTATCGCGCTATATATACATAGCGCGACATTGTCGCGCTATGAACATATAGCGCGTCATCTACCCGCAGGTTTTCAAAAACCGCCCCCCCCTTCTATTATTTCAAACTCACTCTTTTCCATCTCCCCACTCCCTCTCTCGCCCTTTCACCAGCCCGAAAGTCCCATTGCCCTAATCCGATGGAAGGTGAACATCCGCGACGCTCAAAACGGCGCGTCGTCCGCGGCCGTCCAAGATCACGCACAGAGGAGGAGCGAACGCCCCCTCCCGTGGAAGAGAACACCGACTCGGAGGCGACCGTCTCGGCCCGGCTCGAAGGGGACAAAATGGAGATCCCCCCCGATGAAACCGAAGAGGTTGAAGGCGCCCCGGCGGCCGAGGAAGCAGCGACAGAGCCCGTTGGCGGCGTGGCGGCCCGAAAATGGTGAGTTGTAAGAAAACCGCCCCAATCTTGTTTTCTCTTGATTTTTTCTTGTTTTTCCTTCAGATGTGATAAAACGGTAGAGGGGATGCCCTCTTAAATCAAAATGTAGGGCAGAATGCCCAAGGATTGAAATTGGGGAATGAGGGGTCGCCCCCTACCTGCAGAAGATGAACGCGCTATATCTTTATAGCGCATTCTTGAAGAACGCGCTATGTCGATATAGCGCGACAAACAACAGCATGCTAGTTTTTTTCTAGTTTCTGATTTTTTCTTTTGTTTGATGAACACAAATTGATGCCTTCTTGCTTTTATGTTGTGTGCAGGGTGTGGAGGGTGCAGTCCGTGCCCGGATTTCATGGACATTGGTTCGGGCCGCCTACTCCGCACTACCGGAGTTTCAACGGGCCCGCCTCCGCCGAATGGGCTTCGGGGAGTTCTTGGAGATCGAGGTGCTGAGAGTGGATGTGGGACTGATAAGGGCTCTGAAAGCCAGATGGGACACAGGGTGCAAGGCCTTCCTCTTCCCCTGGGGTCATATGATCCCGACTCTAGAGGATGTCACCTGCATTACTGGGCTGCGGGTGCATGGATCAGCAGTGACGGGCTACACTTACCCCAACTACCGGGAGATGGCGCGTAGACTGCTAGGCTTGGAGCTGGAGGGACTGGCCGGACCTCGCTAGTGTCGAGGATTGCTTTGCAGGAGAGTCTCGGCCTGTTCCACACGCAGAGGGAGGTTGGTGAGACCTTGACAGGCCATGAGAAGAGGTTAGAGGCTGGAGCCAGAGAGAGTTTCACGACTGAGGTAGGCCCACAGGCAGACATGGAGCTGAGAAGGTTTCTCATTCTGATGATAGGCAAGCTGCTCCTACCGACCCAGGGTGATGCAGTGAGCTGCTGCTTTCTACCCCTACTGGAGGATCTGGATAAAGTCGGACGGTATGTTTGGGGTGCGGCAGTCCTTGCCCACTTGTTTGACAGCTTCGGCATCTCTTCACTCCAGTCTTCACTCGGGGGGTTCTACCCTCTACTTCAGGTATCTCTCTAAACCTTAAACTCCAATGATTAAGTTATGCACTTTCCTCTTATATTGATCACATGAGCTGCATTTCAGGCTTGGAGTTATCTGTATCTTCCTACCCTCAGGCGCGCTTGGGAGGATCGGGGAGATCTACTGCCCTTGGCCAGACGATGGACCCCTACACGAGATGGCCGATCTCTGAAAGACCAGGTCACCCATATTCAGGAGACGCTAGACATGATGCCCCATATAGAGGTAAGATTTAATTGTGAAATTGAATTATTTATAAGTGGAATTGAGGGCAATGATAAATTGAATTATGCAGGTGGACTGGACTCCCTACCAGAGGGACATCGGGGTGATGCCTTGGGTGGAGGCGGCCATCCCATACTTTGGGAGAGAGATCTGGTTACATGCCCTCAACCTGGTCGAGCCCCTATATCATAGACTGATCATGAGGACACTAGGGCTCCACCAGGCGGTAGTAGAGTTCCCGACCCAGGCGACGGACCCACGACCTGGGTGACGTTTTCGAGGCCTCCAGGGGACAGATGACTGGCGGCAGCGAGCTCGAGAGCAGTTGGCAGATTGGAAGAGGCGCGGCAGAGCAGTCCCTGCGGGAGCGGATTCAGATGATGCCTATCTCCAGGCCTACTCCCAGGCATATGGCAGCCGAGTCTATCAGAGTGCTCGCGGACAGGTATGCTTTAATTTACTTGCACTTCCATTTATAAAACCTGGTTATTCAATATGTGACCAACATGTGTTATTACAGTTTGACATAGAGGGGAGACTGGCCATGGTACAGGGACTCCTCGACTCCACAATCCGGCAGCGTGAGGACCTCCAGCAAACTGTTGATGAGTTGGTAAGAATTTATATTTTAAAATGATTTGGATTTGAATTTTAATTAATGGTAATGCTTTCTTTTCAGCGCAGGAGCTGGAGGTAGTCCGATCCTCCCACGGCGCGTCATCCTCTACTCAGCCCGTCTGCGACCACACCGAGTTAGAGAGCCAGCTCGCCAGTGCAGTGGCTCGGGCAGAGGCAGTCGAGGCCTCCTTGCAGGAGAGAGTAAGCAATCTTGTTCTTTTAATCTTAGTCTTGGAGATTTATCAATTATCAATTATTGATCAAGATTTTGGATGCAGGAACAGGAGCTGCGCGTGGCAGAAGCAGAGTTGAGGCGCCAAGATGCAGAGGAGCTTCCCCGAGATGTGATAGAGCTACGCGCCCTTCTTGGCATGGAGAGGAGTGAACGGCAGAGGGAGAGGGAGGAGCGAGACAGAGAGAGAGTGGAGCGTGAGCTGGAGAGAGTGCAGTTGATCACTAGATTGGGAATGGCTGAGCAGCGGGCGAAGGACGCGGAGGATCGTTATCGGCGAGGGCGTGAGCGGGCCCAGCGCGAGGGATACTCCCGAGCTTACTCGAGTACTGATTATTTAGTTACCTCCTCTGAGCACCAGAGGAGGGAAGATGCTGAGAGGGGAGCACATGGTGACATGGTTTCAGCTTCTCGGGGACAGATGGCTCCTCCTAGGTCTTCGCGGGGAGGACAGGAGGAGGCTGAGAGTTCACGTTGAGGGGGAGACCAGGAGGGTCGAGGGGAGAGCTGAGAGATTGTTGTATCCACTCTCATTTTGTACTATTTTGGCATGTTATAGTGGAATGAGATAGTCTTTGATACTTGTTGCACTTCTTGTGATTTGTTCTTTATTTTGCGTGCCTCTACAAAAGGATGCCATCAGAAATGTAATTCGATTTTTTTTTTGATTTTTGAAAATATGCAAATTTTTATAAGTTTTTGAAAAGAATATTTTGCATTTTTTTTGTTTTGTTTTGGAAATATTGGAATTTTTGACAATATTCAATTTTTTTTAGAGTTTTAGCAATATTCAAATTTTTATGTGGAATTTTTGGCAATATTTAAATTTTTATGGAGTTTTTGGCAATATTCAAATTTTTATATGGATTTTTTGGCTTAGACCTTGCTAATGCAGCATCAATGGATGTTTTAAACCACTGGCTAGGGGTCCTTGTTCCTTCCCCTTTTGCTTAAAACTGTCCAAAGCCGGGCGTGCATTGAAGAGTGGCGCCCTATAACTGACTGCCCTTGATTAACGGTGCCCCTACCAAGGCCATACCCGAGAAACATTCGGTCCTAGAGGGAGAAGAGAAGAATAATTAGAGATAAACTTTATGCAGGATGGGAGATGTCGGGACTTGAATTCCTTCCAAGGTATTTCCCCTCAAAGAGGTAGTCTATTGTGCCGGGGCTTTGTGCCTTTGATTCTTAGACCCTTGACATGCATACGACCAGGGTTTTCCCTGCGGGGACTTTGCCACTCTTGTCATGCCACAATTCATACTTTTGTATTTATCAAAATTTTAACTTGATTTTCATAACAGCCCTTTTGGCGAGATGTATCATGAAATTTCACTTTATTTTGGGTCAAGACTGCCCCTATTTGAGACTCCTCTCGTATTGGGGAATACCCTGATTGGGTCATCTCATCCGTCAACCTCTTGCCCCTGCACGCGGTCGAGTAAAGAAGAGAAAAGACTTTCAGGAATTCTCATGGCATGGCCAAAGTAGCAACGGTGTCTTACCAAAGGATCTGGCTAAGGACGCCGTGAAGTGTGTGCGGTGCCCAGCTAAGGGTTGCTCTTAACAAGCGGGGAGAGAATGTCGAATCCCCAGCGCGGGGTTCTTATTAACCAGAGGTGCCGCAGAAGCAAGCCTAAAGACTCTTTTATGAGATTTAGTAAAAATAAAGATACGACCTAGGATAAAGGCCTAAAATACCTCTCTTAATCTTGTTAAGAAGCACTTCATTTTGAAAATCATGCGTGAAGCAATGAGATAATGATATCATAAAAATACGTACTTACGCCAACATACTACCTTGCGACCTTTCTTGAAATAGTTGCCGCGAGAGGCGGGGTTGATCATCGTGGGATAGTCCTCTTTTAGCGAATAAAAGGATTGGAAGCAAAGGAATTTGAAGTGGCTTAACAAGAAGGAGTGGTACTCAGACCAGACTCAGACGAATAAGGAGAAAAGGAAGAGAGTCGAGGGCTAGAACTCCCTCACTAAGGCGCAGAGACCCTGATCACATAGAACAGTCTACAGAAGAAGTGAGATATCAAGAAGAGAGGTGAGGACTAAAGCCTCGGAAGCAGTGGGAGAAAGGGCAGATGCCCAAAGCAGTGGACGTGGGAGAAGTTGGGTTGGACCCATGATCAGGAGGAATTAGGAGAAGAAATTGATAGACGGAAAGAGGCGGATCCGGAGGGTCCGGAGATAGAGGAGGAGAATCATGATAGGAGGAATCCGGAGGCTCCGGAGGAGGAAGACACCATGGGGCATGATGCCCAAGGGATAAAGAGGAGGATGAAGGATCCGGAGGTTCCGGAGGAAGAGAATCAGAAAGGGCACGATGCCCTGGGAGGAAGGAAAGAGAGTCCGGCGGTTCTAGAGGGGGAAGGTACCATGGGACGCGATGCCCAAGGAGAAGAGATAAAAAATTCAGAAGATCCAGACTTGAGGGTGTGTAGGGGCGCGATGCCCAAAGAGCAGGATCCGGAGGTTCCGGAGGAAGAAGACGGAAAGGGGCGCGATGCCCTGGGAGAAGAGAAAGATCCAGAGGTTCTGGAATAGTGGAATCAGAAGGGGCGTCATGCCCTAAGAGGAGGGATAAAACACCTGGAGGTTCCAGGGAAATAGCAGGAAAGGGGACGCGATGCCCCAGGGAGAGTGGATTAGAAGAGGATGAAGATGGGAAATGCGGAAGATCCGGATGTTCCAGAAGGCGGGGAAGATACGGGTCCGGAAACCCGGGAAAGAAGAAGTGCCAATGTATGCAAGTGCAATGCAACAGATGCGATGAATGCATGGATGCGACAGAATGCATGAGATGCAAAGAATATGAAGAACATGAAGGGCGAGAGGATGAGATCCTCCTCCTTACCCCTAGAGTGGCCCATGTGGATGGCGTCGAATGGAAGGTGGGTAGACTAGTGGAAAGCCCTTTGACACCAAGGTAACTGCCCCTCCATGGCAGTGAAAGTGTATAGCCAATTGGCCCAATGGATGAAGCTTCAATGGTAAGTGACAACTCTCTTGGAGAGTGGAAAGCAATAGTGTGAGAGAGTTGGAAAGTTGGGATAGGAAACATCGTGTTGCCCAAGGATTGTAGCATATGAAGAATATTGATCAAGACGGGCGTTCGTCCCTTGTATGGAAGAAACAGTTCAAGATTTGAAAGTTGGAACAAGGGGTGCCTTGCCCGGCCCTTGGGCACAAACTTATACGGCATCAACGCTTGGCATTCTCTTCTAGTGAGCAGTGGCGGGGACTCGGCCTCTTCAGCCATGCTTGGCACAACAACCCAGATTGGTATCCGGCAAATAAACTATTGCATCTTGAACAGCATGGTCATGGCCAAATCTTTCTTTCCCGGCTCTTGATCATCTTCGGCACAAGTATGTACAGAAGGACGCCCGTTCCGAGTAGTAAATGGGGGTGAAGCGGAGGCGGAAGGCTCCATGGATGGTGGAGGTGAAAGGATGAGTGGAAGCAAAGGTTCAAACACGTGGAGCTTCTCTCTTTGCTCGGAAGCAGTCGGGGTTGGCTCGAGTTCAAAAAAGGGTGAACCTTGCTCAGGACTAGCCACAGGTAAGGGTAAAGGGTTAAGTAATAGGGTAGGGGTCATAGGCATAGTGGACGGCTGAGGTGGCGAACAATTTGGAGGTGTAATGGAAGGCTTGGCGGAGACTGGCGTAATGGAGGGTAATGGAGGTTCGGTGGAGGCCGGTGGAGTGGAGGCTATTGGAGTGGTTACGGGAGGGGTGAACAGAGAAGGTTTAGTGTGTTGAAAATGCCGGATGGGGTGAGCGGTGTTAGGGATAGAATGTGACTCATGGTGTGGCGGTGTGGGTGATTGGAATGTCGACCCATCATCGTAACACCAAGAGGTCTCATAAATGGGGGTTGGATCGGGGACTGTGGCTTCGTCCTGAGTAAGGGGTTCATCAAGTGGTAATGGAGGGAGAGGGAAGCGAAGGAAACTCGGAAGGGGTGCTTCTTGAGGAGCTTCGTCGTATGCCGCCTCAAATTCTTCAATTGCCGGTTCTTCATTATCGAGTTCAAGTGGATGCCATGGTGGAGATGTATTAGTAGGTGGTGGAATGTAATGGTATTGCATATGATGTGGTGAATGCAAGTGTGAATGCGTTGGCGGAGGCGGAGGGCCATATGAATGAACGGGGTGAATGGGTGGAGGATGGACAGCGTCCGCTTGAACGTTGAAATCTGCCGGCTCTTGCTTGCTTGAACTGTCGATGCCGTAGTCGTCTCTCCTATCCTTCCAATCTTTCTCCATCTTTGTAATGTCATTTAGAGCCACATAAAGGGGATTGACTAGAGTAGGAGGAACGGGCCGTGGGCTCGTAACCCCTTTTAATTGTTCCTCCAACAAAGTGACTTTGTCGAGAAGCGTTTGCTGGAGGGGTGTGACTTGAGCAACAGAGGGTTGGCAGGGCCTTGAAGGAGGGGCCGCATAAAAAGGCCGTGAAAGGGGATTAATGGGATGACCCATAGAAGAATCTGGATGGGCTGGGTTGCAAGGAATAAATGGGCCTTGGGGCCGTGGTGGAGGAGAAATAGAAGGAGGCGGGTATTGGACCACCCGAGGAGAAGTGTGAATAGGAGGAGATGGGTGATGGGCTACCCGAGTAGGAACGTGAATCGAAGAGGGAAGTGGGTGATGGGCCACCCGCATAGGATTGGAAGGAGGATGAGAGGAATGAGATGCACCCTCAACAACGGCCTTAAGGGCTTGGATTTGTTGAGGGGTGAGATGATCTAATGCATGCAAGATCTGGGAGACCTTCTCATCATCGGGAGGAGACGGTCCCGTAGGTGTAGTGGCTCGCGATTGAATCGAGGGACCATGAAATTGGATATTGCCCATGGGCGGGACAACACCATGAGAATGAGGGCGTGGTCCCTTGAAAATATGGTGAGAATTGTGATGAATATGTTGAGATTGAGGGGAATAAGATGTGCTAGGTTGATCACCCTCATGAACATTAATTGAGTTAAACATGTTGACTTTCTTATCAAGGTAATCCAAACAATTCAATGTGCAATCACAACAGCACACAGAGATAGCAAACAAGTTGGGATGGTTACCTTTGATTTCTTTTGTTTGAACCTTGGTGAATTAATGATTTTTAACAAATTGATGTGATCACTCAAGTGATGAACCTAGTTTCAAATGTGATTTTCTCCGGTGCCAACTAGGAACACTCTCTCACCATGCGTAGGCCAACTAAACCCGGGACTTCAAAGGTACAACCTGCCCGGCGTCCGTGAGGGAATCCACGGGTGCGGGGACTTACAGAGGTCTTGGAAAAGGAATTTCCAGTCCAAAGAGACGGAATGCTCAATGGAGGGTTGTTCCAATTCCAAGAAGGGTGTGTGGAATCCTAGTGTAGAGAGAGGAGGTCTCTCAAACCAAATGCAAAGATGAATGCCATGCTATGCAAAAACATCTAAACTAGAACTGACAAATAAAACAAGAATATGTAAGTACACAGCAGGAAATATACACGATGCCACCAGAGATGAACCCCAACAGAAGGTGTACCTGAGAATACCCTCAGGTGATGAACGCGCTATATGTCCCCAGCTCAATCTACAGAACGCGCTATGGACACATAGCACGATAAACGACAGTGGGGAAGGGCCCAAAAATCAAATAAACACACACACTGATATATAGACAAGCAGGCAACTAGAAGCACGAACGTGATAGCACAAAGTGTCCCACCGTGATCGCCAATTTGTAGATCATGAATTTATGAATACCCCCAAAATTGATGAATTTGCCTTTTAGCAAGATAATCTAGCAAGATAAAAGCGCTAAAGTCGATGATAAAAGAGGGGGTGAAACATGCATTAATAAGATCTGTGATCGCCACTGAGGCCAGAAACATGCCAAATAATAAAAGACTAAAATAGGGGCATGCTACATACCTCAGAAATTCATGAGGGCCAACTGTAGGCCGGGATATGAACGTGCTATATCGTCCTAGCGCGTTCTTCAGGTCACGCTAGGAACATATGGCGCGATATCAGACAGGAAGCGGGCTTTTTTGGATTCGTTCCTTCCTTGCTCCAAGGCCGGCCTAGATGCAAGGGCTCCACGTATTAGTCTTCTAGTGCCTGCAAACAATCATAAACAACAAACAAAAGGCCCATTAGATCGAGATTTTAGTAGAATCTGCCCCTATTCTTAATTAAAAGCATGCAAACGGGGGGCTCGATTACCTGGGGGTTTGGTGGTTTTTAAACCCCTATGGATGGGCAAAAGATAGGTATGGTGTGTGTGTGTATGCATGTATTTCGTAAAGGAGTGTTTTGAAATCAATATGCAATGCTATGCAAAGATTAAAATTCGTAAAATGGGGAAAGAAAAAGAGAGAAAGAGGAATAACACGAAAAGAGCCCCTAAATACTCCCTTGGGTATGCGAGAAGCGAGGATCTATTGATCTGGCATGAAGAACTTCCTCCTACTCATCAATATCTTGAGTGGCATCCTCCTGAAACGACGGCCAAAGGGTGCAATTTATAGGAGAAAGATCAAGAAGCAACCCTAGGTCGGAGTTCAATTCAATCCGATGATTTGACGGCTCAAATTGAGGTAATCCTGCCGATTAATGAGGGGGAAAGACTCCTATTAGGGTTTGGGACCTTCCTTTGGAAGGAAAACGATTGGAAACTTACCAAATAAGGACTCTGAGTCGACAGAAGGGAGTCCGGGTCGGACTGGGTTCTGCCTGATAACGTGCTATACTGCCATAGCGCGTTCATGAAGAATGCACTATGACGATATAGCGCGATAATTAAAGGCCCATGAAATAATTTAAGAAAAGAGAAATATCCTTTGGGCAGCCATTTAATCAAATATTAAGTGAGAACAACATCCAAAGTGGACGCTACAATGATCAAACATCAATCAATAACAACTGCTCAAATGATAACTTCAATTAGATCCACCACGCGGTATGAACAAGAAAGCGATAAGAGCGGATAGCGCGGGAATGCCAAACTCGAGACGAGATCCAAGGTATGGAATTGAAATGTTGGTCCAAGAATGGGGAGAAATCCCAGAAAACCAACCAACTAAGGATCAATTGGGGCATTAACTAGGAGAACAAAGAAAATGCTCAATTTATCGGCCAAAATTGGGTGTCTACAATATCGAACCTCATTTCATTGATGAGGGGACATATTTATCAGCAAGATTGCCATTGCTCTGCCTTGAATGTTTTTCCAATTTTCTGCAGAGTTAACAAAGGTACCTCATGACACATCCCACTTTTCTTCGAGGAGAAGGGGCATGGTTTCTCAGTAACCTAGTGTCATTACTCTGTCACACTTAGCTATTTGGAATTTCAGATTATCATTGTGTTTAAAAATCATACTCAATGTACATGTCTCAACCAAAATAGCTATGAAAGTAGAATTTACAGATTTCAGAAAGAATCATTCAGGGCACAACATGTAAACACTAGTTAAGGTCTATTAAAAGTTTAACAGAGATGATTTCAAGAGGTCATTTATATCAAAACTCAATGAAGTCATTAAACCTGAACCAACTTATTATTTGGATGAACATAAGAGTATATAATAGAAGATTCTTACATTGAAGTGCACTCTATTTTATGATCATGGTATCCAGATAGGAACCTATCAGAATTTCAGAAGTTCAAGGAGGTGATCAAAACAACCAAAATGAGTGGCAAGCATAAATGACCTAGAGAATTTTCAAGAAGACTTCTCATGAAGTTAAGATGAACAGTCAGACCCATGGTTCATTGAGAGATCATATGAAACTGTTTAATTGAATGATGACCAATGGAGTCTTACACACACTGAATTGACATGGGCCAGTCACAGAACAAGGATTTCAGCTGGCGAAACTAAAGTGTCGACACTGAGTTGATGGTGTGTCGACGCAGGGAGCTTCACATAAAACCAAATTCAGGAAAAATATGAATTGTTTATTCCAGACACAGGATTTTCAAAGAGGTGCATTTCTACTCTTACTCCCCCTGAGCGCGTGCATGGATTTCAAACAATATTTTTGAGATTTTTAACTTAAATGATATGCAAGTTATTCTACGACCCATGTATACAAGATCAAATCAAAAGATGCAATTGCTCCCCCTGTCTAAATAGCCTAAATGCAACATTGACTCATGGTATTGGGCGGAGGTATGTCCTCACGCATGGCGAATACAGCCAGACAGGCCTAACCTATCCTTTTGACAAATCACCATTTTATATACCATGATCAAGCATGAAAATGCATCAATCAATGCAGTACACCCTGAGCAAGGACCCATTAAACTATGCATGGCAATGTAGAAGAATATGTCTAAATGTGAAACATGTATGCATCAAAATTGTTACTGCTTTCCATCACAATCAATAGGCATAAACAGTGAGATATATAGAACAATTTAACCCTTGCTGATTTGAGGTCGGCACAGACCAAGCTCTCTCCTAAGAGTTGAAAACCTGTCATTACACAGAGGCTTGATAAAAATGTCAGCAACTTGATTCATTGTATCAATAAAATGCAATTCAAAATTCTTCTTAAGGACCTCATCTCTAAGGAAATGATGCCTACTTTCAATATGCTTTGTCCTAGAGTGCTGGACTGGATTTTTAGCAAAATTGATTGCACTTGTGTTATCACACAAAATCGAGACACATCTAATATCCACTAAGTAGTCTTAGAGTTGGTGTTTAATCCACAACACTTGGGTGCCACAACACCCCGCAGTAACATATTCTGCCTCTACGATAGAGAGGGCAACCGAGTGTTGTTTCTTGGAGGCCCAATAAACTAAACACCCGCCCAGAAATTGGCAATATCCACTTGTACTCTTGCGATCCAGCTTGCATCCAGCGTAGTCCGCTTCTGAATAAGAGACAAGAGAAAGAACACAAGATGACGGATACCACTGATAAGTGTGCATTTTTATATCTTAATTAATGTTATAACACACTTTTATGAGCTTTAATATTAATAAATATGCACTTATCATAATTAATTTTAATCTAGATTAAAATATTTAATTTGATGGAATTAAGTGATTTTAATAAATAAATTTACTTATTTTGCAGGAACGAAGAGGACGATGACAAGAACTCCACAAGTCTGTACAATAATGGGCCAAAGTCCGTTAAAGACAAAAGAGAAAAGGTACAAATGGGCCAAAGACCCATGGGCTTGTTAAAAGAAAAAAAAAGAGAGAAAAATAAAAAAATAATAACAGCAAATTATTCAATATCTATATGCATATAATACACACATACACACACACACACACACACACACACACACACACACACACACACACACACATATATATATATATATATATATATATATATATATATATATATATATATATATATATATATATATATATATGCTGCAGGCAAAGTGCATGCATGCATGCGGCTTAAGGCTTCACGCTGAAGAGCGTCGACGTAGCCAAGTGCATGGTGGCTCGGGTGCGAGCTTCTCAAAATGGCCAAGGAGGCCAGGTCTTCGGCACGGGCGCATGCGAGGTCTTCTCTGGCGGATCAACCGTCGAGGCAGGCGGGCAGCTTTGCATGTGAACGCGGGTGCAGGTGTTCACGCGGGCGGGCGAAAGCCAGCCATGTGCTGGCCTTCGACATGCGGCAGGCGGCTTCAGCGGTCTTCACACCAAGCAGGCGCTGGCAGTCAGCACACGAGAGAGGCTTCGGGCGGCCAAAGCTACCAAGGCGGCATCAGCAAGCTTGCGAAAGTCACCGCAGGCGGCGAATGCGGCTTCTCCATGTATGCTGGCGGGCTCTGCATGGCGGACGAGGCTCGGTCAGCAAAGGTGGAGCTCACATGGGTGGCTAAGGTATGGAGGGCGCGAGCTTTAGGTCAGCAGAAGCGGCAGAGGGCTTCTCCACGGGGCAGGATGACAAGACAGGCGATGAGCACAGGGCTTTGGCTTGTCAAAAGTGGCAGGCAGGCGGACGGGTCAGCGAATGCAGGCATTCAAATGTGAACGGCTTGGGATTTACGTGGCGCACATGGCAGACAGAAGAACAAGCACGGCAAAGAAAAATGGTGGTGGCTTGGAGACTATAAAAGGAAGAGAGATGGAGGCTCTTCTCTCTCTCTCTCTTATTACGTAGTTAGGCTCTTTCTCCCCCCACTTCATATGCATATACGTAGCTTGATGCCTTCATTCTCCTCCACCCTCCTTTCTTAGTTCCCTTTCTTTTTAAGTCCTCAAAATGGTTTTTTTTTTATGAAGTGAGACCGAGGTGAACTATTGGGGGAGAGCACAATTTGTGCGACCTCCACCAATGCCACCCGGCCTTATGTTTATTGCTAAAGGATGACGTCTATACAAGAATTCAACGGGGCATACCCCTGGGAAGCCAGCAAAGAAACAAAGCAAAGAAATGACAAACTCAATCCCTCTAGCTTGGAAGACCCGCAGCATCCACTGTTGCACATCCTCGAGCCTGACTAGGAAGACTATTCCAGCTATTAAAATCACAATTGGACCGGGTTTGACAAGCATAAGAAGCAAGGACATCCGCTACAGAATTCCCTTCCCTGTAGATATGCTGCAAGTTCCACTTGTTCCTAAGAAGAGTTTCTTTAATTTCATCCCACCACTTGCTGATTATCCATGGAGGGGTTGCATTTGAGTGTATCATATTCGCCAGGGTCTTAGAATTAGTGAAAATAACAACAACCAGGAGTTTGCTTTTAACCACCATTCTCAAACCATCCAATAATGCTCTAGCCTCAGCCACAAGGTTCGTCCCTACTCCATAATAGTAAGAAAATCCATAGATGAATTCTCCTCGGCATCCCCTGATACAGCCGCCTCCTCCTGAAGGACCAGGATTCCCTTTAGAGGCACCATCTACATTTAGCGCACAGCCATTGTCCGGGCATATCCATTTGACAATTTTTGGGGGCTTAGTATTGATATTGTAAAAGAAATCATACTGTTCCAATGTAGCTTTTTCCTCTCTTGATGGGGCTTTGATGAAGTTTCTTTGCTTCATTGAGTATGCCACCTGCTCCACAATGTGTTGGTGCAGAGTTCTAGTAGAGAAGCCTTTTTCTTCATATTTAGATTTGCACCGAGTCTTCCATATTTCCCATACAATATGTAACATAGATTGGACGGCTGTGTAACGATATGGATTAGCAGTGTTAGCTAAGTGTATAATATCCCAGCATCTGATAGTAATGGAATTAGTGGCTCTACAGCGAGAATCAAAGAGACTTCCGAAATTCCTCCATAATGGTCTTGCAAGCTGGCTTTCTATGAACAGATGGTTCAGATTTTCCTCCTGGTTGTTATCTCTGCAGCAAACACATTTAGATGGAAGAAATATACCACGGTCTCTTACTATGTTATCCACAGGGACTGCCAAGTGCATGAGGCGCCAACAAAATAGAGAGGCCCACGGAAAAATGTTAGTACCCCAGATATTTTTAAGTGGAAGCCTTTGATTCCCGTGAGGGCGAACTGCATTATAGGCTGATTTGCATGAGAAATTTCCATCTGTGGTTAAAGCCCATATACACTGGTCCTGCCTCTGATTAAGTTGGATTGTGGTGATAACCTCAAATACATGCTCAGGAATATAAGACCACACTGCATGACTTGGGTTAAGAATGGCTTCCCGCAGTGTAACTTTTGGAGTACTCCCTTGATTGCCCAGGACATTTCCACACCAGTTGTCACTTAGGATGTTAATCGATTTCCTAGAGTAGGATTAAGCTTGTCCATTTTATTTCTTTTGTTAGTGTTATAGTTTTGTTGTAATTTATTTATTGTAATTTTCATACAGTTGTAAGTTGGTTTTTATTTATGTTTTAATTCCAGTAGTGTTGTTATTTTCATTTTTATGTTGCATCATCTCCCTCCATCTCTCTAATCTCTTCCTAAATTCTTTATCCTTCACCCTCTAAACTTCTTCTAAAGACGGTCAATAGAAGCGGTTCCGATCCGGACGAGTGTACGTAGTCGTTCCCGACGACTCGTAAATCAAAGGCTCGAGGAGACGACGCCGTTATCATATCACGGCCGCACCAACTATCTCAACTTCATCTATTTCATTTCGCATTTAATTTTGTTGGATTAGATAGGTTTATTTCATGTTCTTTAAATTATGAAAATCAAATCATTCATCTATTTTACTTAAAAAAAAAGAAATCAAAGTTTTCAGTCTCAGCATTCCTCTAAGTGGATTTGACCCGTGCTACCAGTGTACTACAGTTAATTTAGATTATATTGTGAGTTCGGTATTTATTTTTGATTGATTGCCGCAGGTTTTTAACGACGAACATTTCGGCACATCAACCACAACCCCAAATCTTGAGTCTCGAAAAGATATCTAAGGATACGCTTGACGACAATCAAGTGAGATTATCTAGGACTAGCTTGAAATCTAGCACAAAGGCATACACTAAATTGGATGTCCGGTCTAGATGCAGTCAAGTAAAGCAATGGACCAATCATACCTCTATAAATCTTTGCATCCACAGATTTAACTTTCTAATCCGCATCCAGTAATGTGTTGGTCCCCATAGGAGTTGCAATGTGCTTACAATTTTTCATGTCAAACCTTTTCAGCAGCTCCTTGATGTATTTGGTTTGGCTTATAAAGCACCCATTTGCACCTTGGTTAACCTGCAAGCCGAGAAAGAATTGGAGTTCACCCATTAAACTCATCTTGAACTCACTAGTCATAAGGTTACCTGTAGAAACCCGATAAATTAAAATCACAAATAATTTTTTTAATGAATTATATAATTAAAATCTTCATGAAATGATCAAATTATATTTTTACTATATGAAATAAACTAGGTAAATGCATTTACTTGAATTTACTTAAGGTAAATAGAAATTAAATACTCTAACCCTTAGAAAAATCATAGTAAGTCCAATAAAAGTCCATATGATGGATTAGGATTATAATTGGCCTATTGGATAATCTATAATGAGCTGAATTAATGGTTAAAGGATTCAATAAAGGTTAAATTAACCTTAAATTCGTAGCATGTGTTTAATATGATATTTAAGGGATTAAAATAACTCCATTTCTAGAAGATTGACTCAAGAATCAACCCTTACCTACCAGCCACCTTAGACCAGCCGTTTTTACATTGATTTCACACCAAATTAAGGCTAGATTAAGAGGAGAAGTTGGAATTTTCTTCTAATTCGGAGTTAATGGGTTTGGTAAAATTAGATAAGGAATTTTGACAAATTTGGCCAAGTTTTGGCTATAAATAGAACCTCATTCGACCCTCAAATCATTCTTGGTGGCCTAGGCTATGCTGCTGCGGAGATTGGAAGGGATTTGAAGGGAAGATTGGGAGACCAAAGGGCTTTCTTATTATTGGGGCTATTTTTCTATCTCTCCTTAGATCTGCTCAAAGGTATGTGTCTCTCAGGCCAAATCTTAATTAAAGCATGCCATCTTGTTCATTTTTCAGTGCTCTTTCCATTGATACCTGTTTCCCTGAATTTCATTAAGAAATGAGCAAGTTATGGTCTTTTTATTGGAGGGGTATTCCTGTTTTTCTTCAGAACCAAAACACACTGCTCATCAGGGGCGCGTTCATAAACGCGCTGCCCCGACATGGTGCGTTCCTATACCCTATTTCCATCGTCCAAATTTCAAAAATATATATATATATTAAAATTTTAGATCACGCTAGCCTTGGATAGCGTGTTCGTCAGGTCGCGCTATCTAGAGCCAGCATGTTATCAAAAGACTATTTTTCAAAAAAAAATATAAATATACATATTTCCAGATCGCGCTAGCACTGGCCAGCGCGATCTTCAGGTCGCGCTAGCCATGGCTAGCGCTTTCATAAAATTTCCCAGAATGACCAGGGTTCAAAATAAATTATTTTTGGGTTCCACGTCGCATTCAAAACCAACAAACCGCACCGCACCGGCTCGGCTCGGCTCGGCACAAACAAATAAATAAATATATTAGTAGTTTTGTATCCACACATAACTCGAGTCCACATCCTATGCCCCTTGGGTCCTGACCCAAGGGTGAGCTCTTCAACATATAAAGCCAAGGAAGTTTTTCTAAATTCCACTAAAGTTTAGTCACTTTACAGTAGGAATTATAAGCATTTGGAATCCACATTAATTGTAAGTATCCAGTCACTAAAAATGAGATAAAGTAATATTAGAATATTTGAATTTTTACAGCATGTTAAAAATTATTTTTGTAGAATAAAAATTATTTTTAGCATGTGAAAATCTATTTTTACCATATTATTAGTAAACTAATACATGAAAAATATTTCCAGCATGTTAAAAATTACTTCCAACATGATAAAATTATTTTATCCATACTAAGATATGAAAACTATTTTTCAGCATGTTAAATCCATTTAAAACTATTTTTTTGCATGCCAAACCTAATTTCCTATTAAATAATTAGTAAATTGATACATGAAAATTACTTTCAGCATGTTAAAATTACTACCAGGATGATAAAATTATTTCCAGCATGGTAGAATTATTTTTAGCATGCTAGAATTATTGTCAGCATATTAAAGCTATTTAAAAACTATTTTCAACATGATAAATCTATTTTCCCATCAAATAATTAGTAAATAAATGTAACAAAAATGATTTCAGAATGATAAAATTTTATTTTGTTATCAGAGAATTTCTGTAATTAACATGGTAAGCTTCTTTTATCATCTCATCAGTAAGTTCATGTATGAGAATTATTTTAGCATGTTAAGTATCAATTTTAACATGTTAAATATTAATTTTCAACATGATAAAATTACACTCAGTATGATAAAATTATTTCTAGCATGTTAAAATTACTTTAACATGTTAGAATTATTTTCAGCATGATGAAACTATTTTTAGCATAATAAATCTATTTTCTTAAGCATGAAAATCTATATTTATCATAATATCAGTAAATAAATATATGAAAATTGCCTACAGCATGTAAAAATCTGTTTTATCATGTTATCAGCAAATTGGTGTATAAAAAATTACTTTTTAATATGTTAAATTATTTTCTGCATGATAAATCTATTATTATATCTTATTATCATTAAAAATATCAATAATGTGTGAAATCACGATTTTAATTCAAATATATATACATCTTATCTAAAACTTATCATTTCTGAATTTTAACAGAATTAAGAATAAATTCTCGAATGATTTCGTGAACATGGTGCTTACCTACACCACGTTCATAATAAAAATCCGATTGGCTATAAAATCCGCGTTTTAGCTAAACTAAAATACCTCTAGAATATAAAAACTTCCTGAAAATATGTCTAAACACTTGTTAAATCAATTGAACACAAGATTAAATTATGGAATTAAAATAATTCTATTAGTTCTTTTTACTTGAATTTTCTTCCTAGTTACCGTTCGTTCTTGAATTCATGACTTAATATCGTTAAACATGATGCCTTAAAATTATTATTCACTTCTCTTGTAACTTCTGAGATTTTTGCAAGATCTGTACTTTTTACAAATGAGTTTATTCTTGAAATTCATTGGCCATAGTGTTAAGTGGATGTCTAAACGTACTTGGGATCTTATGATCCACCAACCCAATGCCTGGCATTAATGGGGCCCGGTCTAGTCCTGGGAGGAGCGCCCGAAAGTACTTGTACACATGGGAGTTGATTGACCACGGTGTGACATTGCACCGAAGTGCATGACTTGTTAGATTTTTAAGGCATTCCACTATTCGTACTTGTTACTTGTTTACATGATTACTTGAAAATTACATGAATTACTTGACCTGCGTGAAGTGGCCAATTACCTGAAATTCTTTACTTGTTCAAAGTTATTACTTGAAAATTTCTCTTGATATCTTGTAATCTCAATTACTTGGAAATTCTACTCATGTTATACACTTTTCAATGCAAGTTGGAAATATTACTTAAATTGTTAAACACTTAAAGATTGCCTGGTTTTAAGAGATATAAAATCCTACTGAGCTTTTTGCTCACCCTACGTTTTGGTTAAATTGTTGCAGGAAATGACATTGAACAAGGGAATGGACAAGTATGAAAGAGTGATTTCCTTTTCCCTAGGATTTATGTAGATCATTAGTGTTTTACAAGAATCATGTACTTTGGGTTTGGAAGTTTGTAATTTGCCTTTATGGCTTATGAATTAGCAATGTAAACCTCTATTTCGATGGAATAAAAGTATCATTTTCTCATCAATCTTTGTCTTAGAATTAAATTTGTACATGCTCTGATTGACACGCTTGATTACGACTCGCTCACGCCCTCGATATTCTGCGTCGGGGCGTGACAATCTTTGTGGTATCAGAGCCTAGGTTACATAAAACATAGGATTCTTAAACATAGGTTAGGTTTTAGATCAATATCTAGAAATTGGATAGGTCTTAAAACCTTCCCGATAAGATTGGGTAGAAACACGGGTTAAGTTTTAAGAAAAAGGGAATTATCAAGAAATAAATACCAAAACAAAAATAATAAACTTTGGAATTATGGTTTCAGGCTAATTCTCACAAATGGCCACCGAGAGAGCTCAATGGCCCGAGATGCAGCGCACAGTTCAAGGCTTAACCCAAGCCCTCCAACAGGTTGCTCAGGGAGGAGCAAACCAAGGAGCTGGTGATTTGCATAGGAATTTCTGAAGCATGAACCCTCCCAAGTTCGCTGGATCTACGGATCCGGATGAAGTCAAACACTGGATTAAGGAGATCGAGAGGATATTCTGAGTCATGCAATGCGCTAACGAGGAGAAGGTCCTACTCATTACCTTTCAACTAGAAAGGGATGCCCGTGCCTGGTGGAAATCGGTCGAAGCTACTTTACCGCACGACCAAATTCTATGGGAAGAGTTCGTGGAACACTTCAATAGTAAATATTTTTGTGACCGAGTGCAAGAAAGGAAGGCTACCGAATTTGTCACTTTGAAGCAAAGGGGTTTATCGGTAGCCGAATATGAAGCTCAATTCTCAAGATTATCTCAGTACGCTCCACATCTCGTGGGTACCGACAAAATGAAGGCAAGGAGGTTCTTAAATGGCTTAAGGCCTCAATATATTACTCAACTCGCCCCGATAGATATCCAAATTTATTCTGATGCGGTACGGAGAGCACAACTCCTAGAAGATGCAACAGAGTTATCAGATCGCATTCGAGGAAGGGAAGCCAAGAGAGAGCAAGTTACTGGGTCCAGAAGTTTCAAACCTTCCTTCGGGAAGAAAAGGCCCAATGACGGGCGTAACCTCAACAAGGATGGGCGAAATTTCAACAAGGGTGGACGTAACTTTCAAGGGGACAAGAAGCCAAGAACCTTTGACAAGCAAATTGTTCCTTTCTCTACTTCATCGAAGGAATTATGCAAATTCTGCGAGAAACCCGGACACAAAGCCGAGGAATGTTGGAGAAAGCTCGGTGCATGTCTTCGATGCGGTAGTCGGGAGCATAGGATCCCGAATTGTCCTCTTCTCAACGAGCAAGCTCCACCGGAGAAGCTTCCACCTATTGTCAAAAAGCAAGGAAGATTTCAAACTCTTATGGATGCGGAACCTACCGAGGAAGGAGGCGTCGTGGAAGTTACTCTTTCTGTGTACTCAAGGCATGCCTCTATCTTATTTGACACCGGAGCGACGCATTCATTCATATCTAGAAGATTTACTGGTCTTTTACCTGTGAAGCCTATTCCATTAGATTCTACACTCACTATTACTACCCCTATTGGAACGGGAACGAGATTAAACATTTCTATCCTGCTAGTGAAGTTCTAATTAGTGGTTATAACTTACCCACTGATTTGGTATGCATGGAGATGGACGGATATGATATTATATTAGGTGCCGATTGGCTATCTGCACATGGTGCTAATGTCAACTGCAAGTTGGGTACGGTAACTTTTATGGGTTACCCCAACCTCTTATTTTCTGGTGTCAGGCATTCTAGGCACACATCTCTCGTTTCGGCCCTCAAAGTTGAGAAATTATTAAGGAAGGGTTGTGCCAGTTTCTTAGTTTCTATCATTATGACCAAGCATACGGAACCCGTTCTAAAGGACATTCCTATTGTTCGGGATTATTCTGATATATTTTCGGAGAGTTGCCTGGTATTCCTCCAGAGAGAGAAGTTGTCTTCTCTATTGATTTAATTCCGGGAGCTGCACCAGTTTCTAAAGCTCCATATCGGATGTCTGCCGTTGAAATGAAGGAGTTAAAGGAACAACTATTGGAGTTATTGGAAAATGAGTTTATCCGACCAAGTACTTCACCTTGGGGAGTCCCGGTCCTCTTTGTTAAAAAGAAGGATGGTTCGATGAGACTATGTGTTGATTATCGGCAATTGAATCAAATCACCATCAAGAATAAATATCCATTGCCGAATATTGATGAATTATTCTACCAGATTTCTAGAGCTCGATATTTCTCAAAGATCGATCTTCGATCTGGTTATCATCAATTAAAAATCAAGGAAGGGGATATTCACAAGAGTGCATTTCAGAGTAGGTATGGGCATTACGAGTTCACCGTTATGCCTTTTGGCCTAACAAACGCGCCTGCCGCATTTATGCAATTAATGAACAGCATATTTAGGCCATACCTCGATCAATTTGTTGTTGTCTTCATTGATGACATTTTGATCTACTCCAAGTCAAAGGAAGAACATGAAGAACATCTCAAGAAGGCCCTTCAATTATTAAGAGATCACAAGCTTTATGCCAAATTAAGCAAGTGTGATTTCTGGTTAGAGGAAGTTTCTTTTCTCGGTCACATAATTTCTTGAAATGGTATCGTTGTCGATCCTTCAAAGGTTGAGGCCGTAAAGAACTGGGAAAGACCTACTAGTGTGACGGAAATCCGAAGCTTCTTAGGATTGGCTATATATTATTGAAGATTTATCAAGGATTTTTCCAAGATTGCGGTATCTTTGACAAGATTGACAAGAAAGGAGAATCCTTTTATATGGTCCGGGGAATGCGAGAAGAGCTTTCAAACTTTAAAGGATTGTCTGACGACTGTCCCTATTCTCACATTACCTACGGAAGGAGGAGGATTCGAAGTGTATGCTGATGCATCCGGAATTGGCCTGGGTTGCGTATTAATACAACATGGTAAGGTTATAGCCTATTCTTCAAGATAATTAAAGAAACACGAGGAAAATTACCCCGTGCATGACCTAGAGCTGGCAGCTGCGGTCTTTGCTTTGAAGATCTGGTGACATTATCTCTATGGCAAAGCCTTTATTGTGTACTCCGATCACAAGAGTCTCAAATATTTATTCTCTCAAAAGGAGCTCAACATGAGACAAAGATGGTGGTTGGAATACTTAAAGGATTTTGATTTCTCTATACAATACCACCTTGGGAAAGGCAATGCCGTAGCTGATGCTCTTAGCCGGAAGCCAATGGCCTTATTATCAACTTTGATGGTTAAAGAATGGCATCTACTTGAAGAAATGGCAAATTTAAACCTCAATGTGAAGGAGAAGAAAGACGGAGTGTTTATTACAAATATTCGACTCCAACCCGAGTTACTCTCAAAAATCAAGGAACGGCAAGTTGATGATCAGATGATCATTGAAATTAAATAGAAACTAGATCAACGACCGGATTTCTTTCTGGCTGGTGATGGAAGGTTATTATTCAAAGGAAGAAGTTGCATACCCGATTGTTCTACCATCAAGGGTAAAATCTTAAAGGAAGCACATCGGTCAAGGTACACTATTCACCCCGGTGATACAAAAATGTACCAAGACCTCAAGAGAACTTTCTGGTGGCCTAACATGAAAAGAGAGGTAGCCGAGTTCGTAAGTCGATGCTTCGTATGTCAACAAGTTAAAGCCGAGCACCTCAAACCGGCTAGTAAACTCAAGCCTCTCGAAATATCGGAATGGAAATGGGATAGTATCGGTATGGACTTCATAGTTGGATTACCGAAGACCCGAAGTGGTTTTGATGCTATATGGGTAATTGTGGACCGATTAACCAAGTCCGCTCACTTTATACCTATTAAGACTAAATGGACCGTGGATGTTCTAGCCGCCTTATATATCAAAGAGATCGTAAGGCTGCATGTTATTCCAAGTTCTATTATTTTGGATCGAGATCCGAGATTCACCTCTCACTTCTGGAAAGGTTTGCAATCATCTATGGGTACTAGGCTAAGATTTAGCACTGCTTTTCACCCTCAGACTGATGGACAAATCGAGAGAACGAATCAGATTATTGAAGATATGTTGAAAGCATTCATGATAGACTTCGGCGGAAGTTGGCATGAACATTTACCATTGACTGAGTTCGCTTATAACAATAGCTATCAGTCAAGTATACAAATGGCACCATTCGAAGCTCTTTATGTCCGAAGTTGTAGATCGCCTCTCTGCTGGAGCGAGGTTGGAGAGAAGGGATTGCTTGGTCCCAATATTGTCGAAGATACAACTGACAAAATCCAGTTGATTCAAGAAAGATTGAAGGTAGCTCAATCATGGCAAAAGACTTATGCCGACAATTGGAGGAGAGACCTCGAGTTTCAAGTGGGGGAGAATGTCTTCTTAAAGATCTCACCCACTCTTGGAATTAAAAGATTCGGCATCAAAGGAAAGTTGAGTCCAAGATTTATCGGCCCTTTCGAGATTCTGGAGAGAATCGGTGAGGTGGCGTACAAGCTGGCTTTGCCTCCTGTTGACACCTTGAAAATGAGCAAGGGTGGAAACAGAATTGAAAAGAAGATCAGACCAACAGTGAAAGATCAACGATGAAGCTCGTCAACCGTCTACCCGACTGAAGCCTTTTCCCGGCCAAGCTGAAGTCCGGTGCCATTGCCAGTCAGACGGCGGCGCTGATGAAATAGCAGTCACCCGACTGATGAAACCCCCTAGCACCCTTTAACAAGAGCTACACTACGGCCTCGTCTGAAGGTCTGCAGATGACACGTCATATCAAGTCAGATATTGATTTGTTGACAGATGAGATGTGAGCAAAGATAAAGATAAAGCCAGAACCAGCAAATGAAGATCGTGAAGATTCCGGCAAGGTCGGAAGCCACGGAAGAATTACCACTGAAGCTGCCATCCGACTGAAGCCCTCCCCGGCCAAGCTGATGTCCGGTGTTGCCACCCCTCAGATGGCAGTACTGATAAGAATTGCAGTCTATCGACCGATGAGAACTCCAGAGGTATTCTAATAAGACTATGTCAACCCATCAACTAAAAGGACCTTCATCTGTTCTGACAGATTCGAAGGACTAATGAAGAGGCAGATTAGGCGCCCCAGAAGCCTAGTGATGAGAAAAATTAAAGCAATAAGAAAGGGGCCTAAATGGGCCATGGCGCCGAGAGCTCTTCACCACGGCCCAAAGCATGGCGCCGAGAAGCCTTTGCGTCGGGAAGCAAGGGGGCGCGCCGGGAACCTGAGGTATGCGCGCCAAGGCAACCCTGCCGAGAAGGGGGGGTGCTATGCCTATAAAAGCCCCATTTCCTCCATATCGCTAGGGGCGAGAGAGGACACCGGGAGATAAAAATCCCCTCATTCGAAAAGGGCCAGAACAGAGGAAGAGAGCCTCCTCCACTGAAAGAAAGAGAGAAGAGACCAATCCCAAGAGAAAGAAAAGGAGAAGAAGCTCCAGGTGGGCAGCAGGGGAGGGAGAGGAGTCAATGCTCCGCCCTCCCCCATGTTTTCTTTTCTTCTTCATGTAATTATACGAGTCTTGTCTCGATTCCTCGGATGTAACCGGGATATCTCAGCCCCTGGCTCATTCCCCCCTTTCCTCACTCACTTCTCGTGGTTGATTTGAGTTTTGGAATGATGTAATGAAATGGAATGTCACGATGGCCCGTTTGGGCACTGAATGATTGAAATATCTGCTATCTGTCCCCCCCTTCTTTTCATCCGATGTTCTTCAAAGCGTTTGTTTGCTTAGATGCTCCGGATTTTCGGCTCAAGTCATTCTCTCGTGAAGGATGAAGACGGAGCCCCAACCCTCATTCAATGGGTTATTGGGCTCTGTCCCCCTCCTTCCCTCCCTCTGATGATGGACTTTCCCGCATATCATGGATTTCTGCCGAGCTCCCAGCTGGTTCGGGGTCAGAGACATCAATCTCTTGATCGTCTGAGCAGCAGGTGACCAAAAAAAACACCTCTCATCCCCGAGGGTTTAATAATGGATGATCTTGCCCTTCGACTGATGCTAGCCTCCCTTAAACCCCTGACCTTCATGCCCATAAAACCTTTGTGATTGATTCCCCATCTGAAATCCTGCCTGAAACCTCCCCTTTGAAACCAAAAGAACTAAGAACAGGGGGTCGGAACCTCCCGGCGCCCCGAACAGTGCCCCATGAAGAGACCTTCCCGGCACGAGGCTTCCCACGCCGATAACCTCCATCCCCAGCTTCTCGGCGCCAGGAACAGCACCTTGTGAAGAAGACTGCCCGGCGCGGTGAGTCTTGGCGTCGGGAACCACCCCTCTTGCCATACACCCCTTGACACTATAGATTCTCTATCCCTTGAACCCCGGATGAAAGCGTCCCTGCCACCAGCCAAGAAACCATACAGATACCCCTTATAGTCTACTAGATGTAGCCTCTTATTCTGTCAAAGGGCACCCCAGGTCATCATATGCACCTCAGGGATAAAGATTAATGGGGATAACCCCCACATAACCTTACGAGCCAAGGGAGCTCTGCCACTGCATAAGCTTCAATGGCCTCAAAAGGGATATTAAGCTAGTGCTCCAAGCACATACACAGGGCAGGGGTCCAATACCCCTCTATTGTGGCTTTCATCCCGGCACTCCGTGGGTGATTGCCTATCATTCCCTGGCAAAGGCTGATTCCAGGGGACGTGCTGCCCAAATTCTCCCGGGATGATGAAAGACAATATTGAACTGTCCCCGGGACTCTGCACATCAATGGTGAAAGAGGTCTTCTATGCTGGATTGGTCTTCCTCAGTTCCTCTCAGCCTCTGGCCTTCTTTTGAAACACAAACCAAAATCAGTTGAAGCCCGATGAATAGATGCATTTTGATCACCCAGGGCCCATCTACTTTGACCTGGATCTCTAGGAAATCCTCTGACCCACCAGCAAACCCCAGAACAGAGTATCGTCAAACCTTGCCGGCGCCATAGCTCCCGGCGCGGCCCTCGCCGGGAACCCCACGCCGAGAAGCCCACCTCCTTGGCCTCCTGCCGAGAGCCTTGCTATTCGCGCGCCGGGAACCCCTGGCCGTTTGGCCCTTGCGCCGAAACCCCCCCCCCCCTTGGCTTCCCTACGTGCCGAGAACCCCTGCCTCCTCACAGTGGCACCGGGAACCCCCTTCTTGCCACGCTGTTTAGCGCCGGGAGCCTATATACCCATGCGAACCCGTGTCGAGAGGCTACCCTGACACCCAATGAGCCTTCAACACCTCTATCAAACCCACCTACGGATGTCTACGGGTCACCAGAGCTGTCACGGGGATGAAATTAAAGGGAGTCAAACCCCTTATGTTCCATTGATCCGCAGCGGGTTTATGAGCAACCCCCTTAGCTAAAGTGAGCTCTGCCACTGCATGAGTGTCACCGGCTCCTATAAGGGAAGAGTCAAACATTGCCCCAGGGCATACATGTGCAATGTGGGAGGTTCGCTCCCTCCTTCTTTCGGCTTTCATCCCGGCATTCCGTGGGTGATAGCCTATTCTCCCTTGGGCATAATCTAGATTGTGGGGAGATGCTGTCGAAATGTCAATAGATATTTTAACCCCGATAAGTCCCGGGAGGTGCACGTCATGCGTCCCTCGTCCGGCTCAATCTTCCGGGGAATATGTATGCTGTGAGGCCCTCGGCTGGATGAGAAATATGAAAGGGGACATCTCCCCGATGATGGTCCGGACCCCGTCCCTCCACTGCGTGGACGGTGTCCTATTTCTACCTGGCACGACCCACATGAGAGGTGGTCATGTCGGTGTAGTAATCTACTGCACACTAAATTGTCCGCCCAGAATAACAATATCTTCAATATCACGCACTATCCTTTTTTTTTAGCCGCCCCTAGCGGCCTCCTATTTTGGCGTTTAATCAAGGGTTGTCCTTCTTAGGAAGGGCGTAATTAACGTCATAGCCTTTATGGTATGACGGACTTTTGGTCCCGACTCGGACTTCACAATCGACTGACCAAGTCAAGTCGAGCGCACAATGAAATCGTCACACATGTGACTGGCACGCCTAACAAACCAACTAATAAACAAAATAAATAAATAAATCAAATCGATAAATAAATTATAAAATAAATAAATCCATTCCCACAAGCTGGCATGCCCGGTGGGACTGAGTCTCCCTTCATCTCTACGCCAAAATAGGAGGCCCGCCGGCCCCTCTTAAATTCTAACTGTGCGCTAATCCTATTTCAAGGAACTAAGATGACGAGTGGATTCGCCTCCCTCCACTTCGGCCAGCAGGTCATTGATGCTCATGTTCGCGAAGGATACCTGGCGGTGCCCACGATGTTCGGGTCTATGCCCCTTGCTGTCAGGATGCCCAACTACTTGGGCCTCGTCTTCACCGACCTACTGGAGGTTGCTGACCAAGAACAAGGCACTACTGCAGGTGCCCCGTTGAAGACTGCTGATGAGAAGGAAAGCTTACCAGAAAAGGCGGTCCCGATAGTCGTCGCCTGCTTTGTCCACCATACGGAAAGGAGGGACGCTGTCCCCGCTGCTGCCCAAAAAGGGAGAAGAGGTAACCGGAGGAGCCAGTGTGCTGCTACAAGCCGTCGTCTTTCAAATTCTGGAAAGACGATGATGATCGGAGATGTTAGGGCGAACCTCAATGGTCGCCCCAAAGACGTCTGGTCGAACAGGGTTGTCCTAACCAGCCAGACCAACAACAAGTTCCAAATTCTGGCCACTAGGAGGGCCAACTGGGGAACTGATGAGAGGAAGCCGCTGGCGCCCAAGCCAGCAAGATATAAACAGATATGGAGGCCGAAGAAGATATAGAGCTGGATTCCGGCTCAAGAGCAAGGTGCCACTGCTATCCACCTTGAAGCCAGAGTTAGGAGAGATAAGAAAAGAAAGGAAGAGACTACTGCCATCTGTCCCAGAGCTGGGGGCAGAAGATGTCAGAAGAAAGAAGAATACGCCGCTATTATCCGCCCCAAGACTGGTAGCAGGAGATGAGAAGAAAGAAAAAAAGATGTTGCTGTCATTCACCCCGGAACTGGGGGCAGAGGAAAAGAAAATGCTACTGTCATTCACCCCAGGGACGGGGGCAGAAGGAGAGAAGATGTCATTGCCACTCGCCATGAAAGAGGGGGGACAATATATACTGCCAAAGGGAGGAACAAAGAAGAACGGAAGATCCAGCCTATGCTGCTATTCCAAAGAGACTGAAGGCCTGCGCCAGATAGGCTGATATCTTCAAATATTCTAAGTCAGAGCATTTGGCTGCCCAAATTTTAGGGCTGGCTTATCAACCAAAGATCGAAGATAGGCCGCTGCCCCGATCAGATCTGCAAAGGCATAGCCAAGAAAAAAATGAACCAGGTGGTTCAAGACTACTTCCACTGTCTAGGGGATTCCTCCCTAGGGCAGCAAAGATTGTCTCGTGCCCTGGGCACCCCACATGAAAAAGATGAAACCCCAGAAGATATGGCGTTTGGAGTCTCATCCTCAGACTCCAACGACTATGAGGACGGTCGTAGGGTCAGATATCAAAAAGACAGCCCCAAGAGGGAAGAAGCAGAAGAAAGGACTTTAGTCTTTGACCGCCTCACATATCCGAGTTGGGTCAAAAGGAAAGTCCACAGCTAGAAGGGAAAGATGCAGGTTTTTTCCTGCAATATGGCCGGTGTCACCGGGAAATATAATACACTACCAGACCAGCTTGAAGAGCTGATTAAATTAGCACACAGGCCAAATGCCGTCACAAGAAGAAGCCGAGCAGCGAAAGAAAAGATAATGGCTGCCGAGGGAGCTCAATAAACCACTGTGATGACAGTCAATGTAGTGACTGCAGAAGAAGAAGACAACCCTCTGAGTGTTTCCACTGAAGAAATATAGGGAGAAATGCAGATGCCGACAACCCTGGATCCCATGATCCAGATGATGTTCAAGAAATATCAACAGGAGATTGACTCCCTCAGAAGACAGCTCAATGAAAGAGGCAAGCATACACCTGTCTCCAAGCATGCTAAGCCAGCTGGAAAGACTTCCAGCTGGATGGGGGTGGCCTCTCCGGTCCATCCTGCTCAAACTGACAAAGGCAAGGCGCCGAGGCAACATTCTCTACAACAAGCGACAGCTCAGCCCTCTGCGTCTCAAACGCAGCCTGCCATGCCTACTCTGCATACAACAATTATGACAGCCCCCTTCAGCTGGCAGCGGACACACTTCTTCCTGGAGCCCATAGAGCCGGATGTGGCTGGCAAGTTGATGATAGAAAAAATTATTGAAATAAAGTTTTCCGAAAGGACCGGGGATTCCAGTACCTATGATGTTTATAAGGTACCATATCTTGCGCATTATGCTGCTAAGAAACTACCACCAGGCGTCAGCATGAGCTGCCTGAGCTAAAAAGAGCAGCCAATGTGATATCCCTATACCAGCAGTTGCCTAAAGTGACGTCAAAAGCCTGTGCAGAAAGCACCGATGGGCCCGTCCTGCGGGAGCATGTCAAATCCCCAGGCCTGATGAAGAAAATGAAAAGTGAATCAAAAGTGCCAGATGTGCTAGATGATCCCTTTGCGGTACAGATGTCGACCGCCAAAAGGAAGGAAAAGCGGACGCAAAGAAATATCGGGGGAACAAAGTCTGCTCCTATAACATGCTGTCGATCTCGCCTGGCAATGGCCAGACTCTCAAAGAAAATGATGAAGAGATATGCTCCGTACCAGTAAGGTTAGAGCAAGCCCAAGCTTCAGTCTCCCGTCATGATGATAAAACCCGGGAGAAGTATGGGCACCTCCCGCCACCAAAAGAAGAAGCATGCTACCCCACTCCTCCTCTGTACGGAGGCATGAGGGCAAAGATGTCAATCTCTGGAAGCCTAGGCGCATCTCGCGTCTTTAATAGAACACCGCCAGTCCCTCCTAAGATTAGGACTGGGGGCAATGTTCTTGGCCTTGCCATGATGACAGAACTATATGAAAAACTACAAGAAGTTGAAGGGCTGCAGAGCAAGCGGAATGAAATGGACTGGCATCTGCCTGGTTTGCACTCAAACTCACCAGCTCTAGCAGTGATGGATAGACCCGATATGAAACAGACAATGGGAACTGAGTCTGCCAAGGAAGAAAGCACTAAGGCAAAATTCTACGAAATTAAAACAAAGGGCCGATGAATCTGCTCTGGATTATATCTGCCGATGAAAGGACCTCTGCGCCAGATGTCGGCACCCGCCAAACCATGAAGAGGCTGTCCTGATATGCAAGCGCAACCTGAAGATAGAAATCTTAACAAGGTTGATTGGCATCGAAGTCAAGTCCTTCGATCTCTTGAGTGAGATTGTGGCTGATATTGAGGCTCTTTTTGGTGAAATATTGCCCGGTCGCTACTTCCCTAAGTCAAAAGAACAAGCCTGCCGGTGAACAACTGATGCATAAAGATATTCACATTGCCGATTTTCAGGCCTTAGATAAACAAAGGAAGAAGGCAAAGAAGGCAGCCAGCTCTTCGTCGGCAAAGACTGGCGAGCTAGGCCATCCCCTAAGAAGCAAAATGACTAAACCCTACTCCTTTCCTAAGGAAAAGACTTGGGCCCTGTTCGAGTGGGTCACCCACTACAACAAGGATACATTCCCGGCCCCAAAGAAGCCCGGTGATGCTACAAGAAAAGATGACACCCCGCTCTGGGGCAGATATATACCAAAAAAGGGGGGAAGAGAAGAAAAAATGATGATGGTGAAGGATGCCAATGATACCCCTTCCTTAGGGGCAGATGTCCACGCATAAAAAAAAATGAAAAAATGAATGATGAGGGGTACAGATGATGCCCCGTCCTGAGGGCAGATGTATTAACAAAAATGATGATGAAAGGTATGATGATACCCCGTCCTAGGGCACATGGGAATAAAAATGATGATGAAATAAATAAATAAATAAATAAATAAATAAATAAATATATATATATATATATATATATATATATATATATATATATATATATATAAATGGTACTCCCATTTGAGGGGTGATGCACATCAAAGATAAAAAAAAATGAGAAAGATGATGAAATGATGGAAGATACAGATGATACCCCGTTTTAAGGAGGGGGACGCATATCAAAAAAAAAAGGGAAAAAGAAAAGAAGAAAAAAGAAGAAAAAAAAAGATGATTATGAGATGATGAAAGTTCCAAATGGTACCCCATCCCGAGGACCAATGTATGCCAAAAGAATGATGGAAGACACACATGGTTCCCCATTCTAGGGGTAAATGTATGAGATGTCAATGGCGGCATGCATGGCCATTGCTGGATATGCTCACCCCTTTAAAGGGGCAATGATCACTTATGGCAGTGATGAATAACATTGGAGCATTGGCCTTTCAAGGGCCATCCTGTCGCAGACTCTTACACTGCACGTCTGCTGCTGATGTCAGGGACTATCCAAATGATAGAATCCCAGATGACAATGAACAATGAATGATGGATCAATGAAGAATGATGGAAGTTTTCCTAACCATCGGCGTTCAAATTGATAGATGCCTGATGAGCCACCAAAGTGCCAGAGATGTCTAACCATCAGCATTCGAGATGACAGATGCTCACAAACATAGATTGCCAGTATGGCCAAATAAGAGAAATCAAAATTCTAGTTATCGGTGCCCAGGCCGACAGATATTCTGCCCATCAAGCCTCGCCGACCTAGGCCCATAAACCTTTTCCCTCTTGCTCAAGGCACCCCGCCTTGGCCGAGCTCTCAGATGTTAATCCCTAGCCCCACCGGCGCTATAACAACATAGTCAAATCCATCAATAGTCCCACCGGACAGCACAGCCTGCACTATGGACTGGTCTGTACCAGGAGTACTTTTGGAGGGTACCATTCTTAGCCCTCGCCAGTCGGCTAAGTTTCAACCTTGGCCTAGACCCCACGTCTTTGCTGAGTTGCTTGATTTCGGCATTCTGTCGAGTCAACGCCCATTTATATATCTTGCCCTTGTTTCAGGCCTCCCGTCTGAGCAAGGTTTGTTGATTCCGACATCTCGTCGGGTCAACGTCTATATTTTGCCCTTATCCCAGACATGCCGTCCGAGCAGGGTTTGTCAGCTCTGACATATTGTCAGGTTGGCATCAAGATTCTACCTTTGACATAGATCTCCCGTCTAGGTCAGATGCATGGGTTGTCTTCGACAGTCCGTCAAGGCAACATCAATTCCAGATTGCTTCCAAGTCCGGCATCCTACCCGGATATGCTATCCTATCTTCTGGCCTTTGACATCCAGTCGAAGCCAGCTATCCTTGTTGGCGAGCCCCACACCCTATCATGTATTTCAAGTATCTCATTTTTCGGCTCAGCCATCTTGGCCAAAACCGCTATTACAATTCTTCAGCTATCTCCTCTTTCGGTTCAGCCATCTTGGCTAAAGCTGCTATCATGATTTGACAGTTATCCCATCCTCCGGCTCCTGTAGCCTGCTATCCCTGGCTTCTACGGCTTGCTATCTTGGCTCTTATAGCCTGTTACCTCTGGATCTCGTAGCCTGCTATTCCTGGCTTCTACAGCCTGCTATCCTGGCTCTTATAGCCTGCTACTTCTTGGCTCTCGCAGCCTGCTATCCTGGCTCTTATAGCCTGCTACCTCTGGCTCTCATAGCCTGCTATCCCTGGCTTCTACAGCCTGCTATCTGGCTCCTATAGCCTGCTACTTCTTGGCTCTCGCAGCCTGCTATCATGGCTCTTATAGCCTGCTACCTCTGGCTCCCGTAGCCTGCTATCTTTGGCTTCTACAGCCTACTATCTTGGCTCTTATAACCTGCTGTCTCTGACCCGTAGCCTGCTATGCCTGGCTTCTACAGCTAGCTATTCTGGGTATTATAGCCTGCTGTCTCCGGCTCCCGTAGCCTGCTACCTCTGGCTTCTACAGCCTGCTATCATGGCTCTTACAGCCTGCCATCTCTGCTACTTCTTGGCCCTCGTAGCCTGCTATATCTAGCTCTCGCAGCTCGCTATCTCTGGCTCTCGTAGCATGCTACTCCTGGCTGTTACAGCCTGCTATCCTGGCTCTTGCAGCTTGCTATCCTGGCTCTAATAGCCTGTTACTCCTGGCTCGTACTACTATTCTTGGCTTCTACAGCTTGCTATCTTGGCTCTTATAGCCTGTTACCTCTGGCTCTCGTAGCCTGCTACTCCTGGCTTCTACAGCCTGCCATCCTGGCTCTTATAGCCTGCCACTTCCTAGCTCTCGCAGCTCGCTATCTCTGGCTCTCGTAGCATGCTACTCCTGGCTGTTACAGCCTACTATCCTGGCTCTTGCAGCTTGCTATTCTGCCTCTTATAGCCTGCTACCTCCGTCTCCCGCGGCCTGCTATCCCTGGCTTCTACGGCCTACTATCTTGGCTCTAATCGCCTACTGTCTCTGGCTCTCATAGCCTGCTATTCCTGACTTCTGCAGCATGCTATCCTGGCTTTTGTAGCCTGCTGTCTCTGGCTCTCGTAGCCTGCTATTCCCAGCTTCTATGTTCTACTATTCCTGGCTTCTACGGCCTACTATCTTGGCTCTAATAGCCTACTGTCTCTGGCTCTCATAACCTGCTATTCCTGGTTTCTACGGCCTGCTATTCTGGTTCTTAAAGCCTGCTGTTATTGGCTCCTATATCCTGCTATTTTTGGCTCATTAGTTTTATGTTTCCAAACCTTATAGTCTGTTGATCCTAACTTTACAGCTTGCTACCTCTGGCTTATTTAACCTGCTACCTTGGCCCCCACGGCCTGCTATCATCACTTTCCTGGATCCTGTTACCTCGGCCTTTATGGCTTGCTACCCTGCTATACCAACTTTTACGGTCTATTAGCCTGCTACCTTGGCTTGTACAGCCTGCTATCTCACCATCTCCGGGTCCTTGCGACCTACTATTCTATCATCTTTCACTACACATGAAATTCTCGGCCTTGACATACCGTCAAAAGCCCGCTGTCTCACTACCCTTGTGGCTTAAGCCTACTTCAATAATGACCATCATGTCCCACCGTGATGATTGCTACAACGCAATGACTTGGGCTCCCCTTGAAGCATGCTTCCCTCCTACCGCTAGATGATAAAACTATATTCTTCTTTGCGTTGGTGTTAACCCCACATCAATGATAAAACCCACCTTTTTCGGCGAACGGCTTCGGGCCTAAGCCGCTATACACCAACATCGGTTCAGACCTTCCGTCTGAATCAGATGATGAAACCTTATTCTGCTTTGCGTTGGTGTTAACCCCACATCAATGATAAAACCCACCTTTTTCGGCGAACGGCTTCGGGCCTAAGCCACTATACACCAACATCGGTTCAGACCTTCCGTCTGAATCAGATGATGAAACCTTATTCTGCTTTGCGTTGGTGTTAACCCCACATCAATGATAAAACCCACCTTTTTCGGCGAACGGCTTCAGGCCCAAGCCGCTATACACCAACATCGGTTTAGACCCTCCGTCTGGATCAGATGATGAAACCCTATTCTTCTTTGCATTGATGTTTATCCCCACATCAATGATAAAACCCACCTTTTTCGGCGAACGGCTTCAGGCCCAAGCCGCTATACACCAACATCGGTTTAGACCTTCCATCTGGATCAGATGATGAAACCCTATTCTTCTTTGCATTGATGTTTATCCCCACATCAATGATAAAACCCACCCACCTTTTCGGCGAACGGTTTCAGGCCTAAGCTGCTACACACCAACATCGATCCAGATCTTCCATCCAGATTAGATGATGAAATCCTATCCTTCTTTGCATTGGTGTTTACTTCACACCAACGATAAAACCCGCTCACCTTTTCGACGAATGGCTTTAGGCCCGAGCTGCTACATACCAACCTCGACCTGGATCTTCCATCCGGATTAGGTGATGAAACCCCATCCCTCTTTGCATTGGTTTCTACCTCACATCAACGATAAAACTTATGTACACATTTCTCAGTGAACGGCCCCAGGCCTGAGCTACTACACACCAACGTCACTCAGACTCTCCGGCCGAGTAGACGATGAAACCACTCTCCTTTGCGTTGATGTCCCCCCCCCCCCACATCAATGAATGGCATTCCGCCCTCGATGAGCTCTACCTCAAACTTGGTTTAGTGGCACTCCGCCCTAGCCGAGCTATCCTTTTCTTGGTCTAGCGGCACTCTGCCCTAGCCAAGCTACACCCTTTTCCCGGTCTAGCGGTACTCCGCCCCAACCGAGCTACCCTTTTATTGGTATAGTGGCACTCCACCCTAGCCAAGCTACACCCTTTTCTTGGTCTAGCGGCACCCTGCCCTAGCCAAGCTACCCTTCCTTGGTATAGCGGCACTCCGTCCTAGCCAAGCTACCCTTTTCTTGGTCTAGCGGCGCTCCGCCCTAACCAAGCTACCCTCATCTTAAACCGGTGGCATTCCGACCTGTCACCCTCTAAAAGGGAGGGAAAGACAATAAAAGTAAAAAAAAATGGGGTTAAAAAATAGAGATACCCCGCCAGACTTACTCCTATATTAGGGACAAGTGCAAAAATGGCCTAAAACCCAGTTGCGGTGAAAACCCGAAAGGGCACTGCAGGCAAAATTGGGTACCCCGCCACGTGAAAACCCGAAAGAGTGCGTGGGCAAAAGCAAGAGGGGGCTGACTCTGGCGAAAACCCCGAAAGGGCGCTTGGGCCAGTAATATGGTAATATAAAATGTTCACTTCATGAGTCTCCTTCGGCAGCACATTCACCGCATGTCCCACCGATGATGAAACCCCGTTGGTCATGAGGCATATCGTCTCGATCAATGCTAAAGCCCATCTTGGAGTAGACCTTCCGTCTGTTCCGATAAAACCCTTCCACTTCCTGCCTGAGACCCACCACGGTAAAACCTATCCAGTTTAGATCTTACATCTATTCTGATGAAACCTATCATGTGTCCCGCCGTGATGAAACCTGCTGTTGATCGTTTGGCACACTGCCCGATCAACGATGAAACCTATCCGGCTTAGACCTTACGTCTATCCCGATGAAACCTATGAAATCCTTGCATTGGTATAAACCCAATACCGATGATGAAACCTGCTGTTGATCGATTGGCGCACTACCCGATCAACGATGAAACCTATCCGGCTTAGACCTTACGTCTATCCCGATGAAATCTATGAAATCCTTGCATTGGTATAAACCCAATACCGATGATGAAACCTGCTGTTGATCGATTGGTATCCCGCCCGATCAACGATGAAACCTATCCAGTTTAGACCTTACGTCTATCCCGATGAAACCTATGAAATCCTTGCATTGGTATAAACCCAATACCGATGATGAAACCTGCTGTTGATCGATTGGCGAACTGCCCGATCAAGGATGAAACCTATCCGGCTTAGACCTTACGTCTATCCCGATGAAATCTATGAAATCCTTGCATTGGTATAAACCCAATACCGATGATGAAACCTACTGTTGATCGATTGGTATCCTGCCCGATCAACGATGAAACCTATCCGGCTTAGACCTTACGTCTACCCGATGAAATCTATGAAATCCTTGCATTGGTATAAACCCAATATCGATGATGAAACCTGCTGTTGATCGATTGGTATCATGCCCGATCAACGATGAAACCTATCCGGCTTAGACCTTACGTCTGTCCCGATGAAACCTATAAAATCCTTGCATTGGTATAAACCCAATACCGATGATGAAACCTGCTGTTGATCGATCGGCGCACTGCCCGATCAACGATGAAACCTATCGGCTTAGACCTTACGTCTATCCCGATGAAACCTATGAAATCCTTGCATTGGTATAAACCCAATATCGATGATGAAACCTGCTGTTGATCGATTGGTATCCTGCCCGATCAACGATGAAACCTATCCGGCTTAGACCTTACGTCTATCCCGATGAAACCTATGAAATCCTTGCATTGGTATAAACCCAATACCGATGATGAAACCAGCCGTTGATCGATTGGCACACTGCCCGATCAGCGATGAAACCTGTCCGGTTTAGACCTTACGTCTATCCCGATGAAACCTATGAAATCCTTGCATTGGTATGAACCCAGTACCGATGATGAAACCCGCGACTGATCGATTGGCACATTGCCCGATCAGCGATGTAACCTGTCCGGTTTAGACCTTACGTCTATCCTGATGAAGCCCATGAAATCCTTGCTTCGATATAGACCCAATATCGATGATAAGAGCGGCTATTAATAGAGCGATACACCGCCTGATCGACGCTAAAATCCATCCCGGGTAGACCTTCCGTCGCTCTGATATAGCACAACACTGCTCTTTGAATCTATTCAGACCATCCGTCTGGATAGATCATGAAACTCTATCCCTTTGCGTTAATGTTAAACCCCACATTAACGATGAAACTCATATTCTCAGCAAACGGCCTCGTGCCCGAGCTGCTATTTATATCCTCTAAATCAATTTGGACCTTTCGCCTGGATAGATCATGAAACCCTACTTCCCTTTGCATTGATGTTGACACCCACATCAATGATCGTGTGTCCACAATAAACATATGGTGCCATGGTCCATATGATGAAAGTTCTGGTCCCAGAAAAGACAATGAAAAAGGAAAAGAGAAAGAAAACGACAAAAAAGTATATATATAAAAATGGGGTTGAAAATAGAGATACCCCGCCAGACTCGTTCAGGCATTCTGGACAAGTGCAAAAATGGCGCAAAACCCAGCTGTGGTGAAAACCCGAAAGGGCACTATAGGAAAAATCGGGTACCCCACCACGTGAAAACCCGAAAGGGCGCGTGGGCAAAAGCAAGAGGGGGCCGGCTCCGGCGAAAACCCGAAAGGGCGCTTGGGTCGGTAATGTGGTAATTCAAAATTCCATGCCAACCGACACGCTACCTTTACCTCCCCTTCACTGATGAAGCCTTCCGTCGGTCATCTGGCTCTATGCCCCACCGATGATGAAGCCTTTCCGGGGTAGGCCTTACGTTCACTCTGATGAAATCTACATACCCTCTTTCAAACGTCCCACCGATAATGAAACCCATCACCATTCTGATAAAGCCTGTCCAGCTCAGACCTCACGTCTGTCCTAATGAAACCTACGTATTTCTTGGCAAAGTCCCACCCGTCATAAAACCTGCTGGAATAGACCTTACGTCTGTCCTGACGAGACCTACACCTTTACATACGTCCCACCGTTGATCGACCGGCACCTCGCCCGATCAATGATGAAATCCTCTGTCCGGTTTAGACCTTATGTCTATACTAATGAAACCTATGAGACTCTTTGCGTCGATATAAACCCAATATCGATGATGAAACCAACCGTTGATCGATTGGCACCTCGCCCGATCAATGATGAAACCCTGTCAGTCTAGACCTTACTTCTATTCTGATGAAACTTATAACACTTTCTTTGCATCGATATAAACCCAGTATCGATGATGAAACCAACTATTGATCGATTGGCACCTCGCCCGATCAATGATGAAACCCTGCCAGTGTAGACCTTTCGTCTATTCTGATGAAATTTATAACACTTTATTTGCATCAATATAAACCCAATATCGATGATGAAACCAACTGTTGATCGACCGGCACCTCGCCCGATCAATGATGAAACCTTGCCAGTATAGACCTTTCGTCTATTCTGATGAAACTTATAACACTTTCTTTGCATCGATATAAACCCAGTATCGATGATGAAACCAACTGTTGATCGACCGACACCTCGCCCGATCAATGATGAAACCCTGTCAGTGTAGACCTTTCATCTGAGGCAGTTGGATCAACGATGAAACCCTACCGGGATAGACCTTACGTCTGTTCTGATAAAACTACATATCCCTTTCATATCCCACCCGCAATGAACCTACCCAGTTTAGACCTTCCGTCTAATCTGATGAAGCTTAAACTCCTTTGCATCGACATAAGCCCAATGTCGACGATGAAACCACGCACTGGTCGGTCGGCAAATCGCCACGGTCAGCTTTGAGGAACAGACCTCTCGTCTGTTCCAGATGCATGTCTTCCGTTAGCCAACAGGCCCAGCAAAGGCAATCCCACCAGATACTGATACGCGGTGGAGCGAGCCCCCATTCTCTCCCTGAGAGGATGGACGCTCTCCTGCTGAACACGGGTCGTCCGTATAAAGGTAGCTGAGACTGCCACTCTTCCACATGAAGGAAATAACAGCACATGAAGTGAGATGTTCAGCCAATCGGGGCTTCAAGCCGACAGATACAAGATGTTCAGCCAATCAGGGCTTAAGACCGATAGATGCAATATGTAGCCGATCAGGGCTTAAAGCTGACAGAAGTCAAATATGTAGCCAATCAGGGGCCTAAAACTGACAGATGTCAGATGTGCCAGTTGATCAGGGCTCAAGCCGATAGATGTTCAGCTGATCGAGGCTCAAGCCAAGAAGATCGTACCAGGATGAAATCCCAGTATGAGGATACTGCCAAGCTATAACTGAAAGAATGAGTCAATAGCATTGAGCTAAAGATACACCTGCGGACACCGTGCCGTTTATTCTGCGCTTACGTTGCCCGCAGGTGGGGGGCATTTGTTGACACCTTGAAAATGAGCAAGGGTGGAAACATAATTGAAAAGAAGATCAGACCAACAGTGAAAGATCAATGACGAAGCTCGTCAACCGTCTACCCGGCTGAAGCCTTTTCCCGGCCAAGCTGAAGTCCGGTGCCATTGCCAGTCAGACGGCGGCGCTGATGAAATAGCAGTCACACGACTGATGAAACCCCCTAGCACACTTTAACAAGAGCTACACTACGGCCTCGTCTGAAGGTCTGCAGATGACACGTCATATCAAGTCAGATATTGATTTGTTGACAGATGAGATGTGAGCAAAGATAAAGATAAAGCCAGAACCAGCAAATGAAGATCGTGAAGATTCCGGCAAGGTCGGAAGCCACGGAAGAATTACCACTGAAGCTGCCATCCGGCTGAAGCCCTCCCCGGCCAAGCTGATGTCCGGTGTTGCCATCCCTCAGATGGCAGTACTGATAAGAATTGCAGTCTATCGACCGATGAGAACTCCAAAGCTATTCTGATAAGACTATGTCAACCCATCAACTAAAAGGACCTTCATCTGTTCTGACAGATTCGAAGGACTAATGAAGAGGCAGATTAGGCGCCCCAGAAGCCTAGTGATGAGAAAAAATAAAGCAATAAGAAAGGGGCCTAAATGGGCCATGGCGCTGAGAGCTCTTCACCACGGCCCAAAGCATGGCGCCGAGAAGCCTTTGCGTCGGGAAGCAAGGGGGCGCGCCGGGAACCTGAGGTATGCGCGCCAAGGCAACCCTGCCGAGAAGGGGGGGTGCTATGCCTATAAAAGCCCCATTTCCTCCATATCGCTAGGGGCGAGAGAGGACACCGGGAGATAAAAATCCCCTCATTCGAAAAGGGCCAGAACAGAGGAAGAGAGCCTCCTCCACTGAAAGAAAGAGAGAAGAGACCAATCCCAAGAGAAAGAAAAGGAGAAGAAGCTCCAGGTGAGCAGTAGGGGAGGGAGAGGAGTCAATGCTCCGCCCTCCCCCATGTTTTCTTTTCTTCTTCATGTAATTATACGAGTCTTGTCTCGATTCCTCAGATGTAACCGGGATATCCCGGCCCCTGGCTCATTCCCCCCTTTCCTCACTCACTTCTCGTGGTTGATTTGAGTTTTGGAATGATGTAATGAAATGGAATGTCACGATGGCCCGTTTGGGCACTGAATGATTGAAATATCTGCTATCTGTCCCCCCCTTATTTTCATCCGATGTTCTTCGAAGCGTTTGTTTGCTTAGATGCTCCGGATTTCCGGCTCAAGTCGTTCTCTCGTGAAGGATGAAGATGGAGCCCCAACCCTCATTCAATGGGTTATTGGGCTCTGTCCCCCTCCTTCCCTCCCTCTAATGATGGACTTTCCCGCATATCATGGATTTCTGCCGAGCTCCCAGCTGGTTCGGGGTCAGAGACATCAATCTCTTGATCGTCTGAGCAGCAGGTGACCAAAAAAAACACCTCTCATCCCCGAGGGTTTAATAATGGATGATCTTGCCCTTCGACTGACGCTAGCCTCCCTTAAACCCCTGACCTTCATGCCCATAAAACCTTTGTGATTGATTCCCCATCTGAAATCCTGCCTGAAACCTCCCCTTTGAAACCAAAAGAACTAAGAACAGGGGGCCGGAACCTCCCGGCGCCCCGAACAGTGCCCCATGAAGAGACCTTCCCGGCGCGAGGCTTCCCACGCCGATAACCTCCATCCCCAGCTTCTCGACGCCAGGAACAGCACCTTGTGAAGAAGACTCCCCGGCGCGGTGAGTCTTGGCGTCGGGAACCACCCCTCTTGCCATACACCCCTTGACACTATAGATTCTCTATCCCTTGAACCCCGGATGAAAGCGTCCCTGCCACCAGCCAAGAAACCATACAGATACCCCTTATAGTCTACTAGATGTAGCCTCTTATTCTGTCAAAGGGCACCCCAGGTCATCATATGCACCTCAGGGATAAAGATTAATGGGGATAACCCCCACATAACCTTACGAGCCAAGGGAGCTCTGCCACTGCATAAGCTTCAATGGCCTCAAAAGGGATATTAAGCTAGTGCTCCAAGCACATACACAGGGCAGGGGTCCAATACCCCTCTATTGTGGCTTTCATCCCGGCACTCCGTGGGTGATTGCCTATCATTCCCTGGCAAAGGCTGATTCCAGGGGACGTGCTGCCCAAATTCTCCCGGGATGATGAAAGACAATATTGAACTATCCCCGGGACTCTGCACATCAATGATGAAAGAGGTCTTCCATGCTGGATTGGTCTTCCTCAGTTCCTCTCAGCCTCTGGCCTTCTTTTGAAACACAAACCAAAATCAGTTGAAGCCCGATGAATAGATGCATTTTGATCACCCAGGGCCCATCTACTTTGACCTGGATCTCTAGGAAATCCTCTGACCCGCCAGCAAACCCCAGAACAGAGTATCGTCAAACCTTGCCGGTGCCATAGCTCCCGGCGCGGCCCGCGCCGGGAACCCCACGCCGAGAAGCCCACCTCCTTGGCCTCCTGCCGAGAGCCTTGCTATTAGCGCGCCGGGAACCTCTGGCCCTTTGGCCCTTGCGCCGAAACCCCCCCCCCCCCTTGGCTTCCCTACGCGCCGAGAACCCCTGCCTCCTCACAGTGGCGCCGGGAACCCCCTTCTTGCCACGCTGTTTAGCGCCGGGAGCCTATATACCCATCCGAACCCGTGCCGAGAGGCTACCCTGCCACCCAATGAGCCTTCAACACCTCTATCAAACCCACCTACGGATGTCTACGGGTCACCAGAGCTGTCCCGGGGATGAAATTAAAGGGAGTCAAACCCCTTATGTTCCACTGATCCGCACCGGGTTTATGAGTAACCCCCTTAGCTAAAGTGAGCTCTGCCACTGCATGAGTGTCACCGGCTCCTATAAGGGAAGAGTCAAACATTGCCCCAGGGCATACATGTGCAATGTGGGAGGTTCACTCCCTCCTTCTGTCGGCTTTCATCCCGGCATTCCATGGGTGATAGCCTATTCTCCCTTGGGCATAATCTAGATTGTGGGGAGATGCTGTCGAAATGTCAATAGATATTTTAACCCCGATAAGTCCCGGGAGGTGCACGTCATGCGTCCCTCGTCCGGCTCAATCTTCCGGGGAATATGTATCCTGCGAGGCCCTCGGCTGGATGAGAAATATGAAAGGGGACATCTCCCCGATGATGGTCCGGACCCCGTCCCTCCACTGCGTGGACGGTGTCCTATTTCTACCTGGCACGACCCACATGAGAGGTGGTCATGTCGGTGTAGTAATCTACTGCACACTAAATTGTCCACCCAGAATAACAATATCTTCAATATCACGCACTATCCTTTGTTTTAGCCGCCCCTAGCGGCCTCCTATTTTGGCGTTTAATCAAGGGTTGTCCTTCTTAGGAAGGGCGTAATTAACGTCATAGCCTTTATGGTATGACGGACTTTTGGTCCCGACTCGGACTTCACAATCGACTGACCAAGTCAAGTCGAGCGCACAATGAAATCGTCACACATGTGACTGGCACGCCTAACAAACCAACTAATAAACAAAATAAATAAATAAATCAAATCGATAAATAAATTATAAAATAAATAAATCCATTCCCACACCTCCTCAACTAGCCGGTGTACATGATGTCTTCCATGTTTCAATGCTGAGGAAGTACGTGTACGATCCTTCGCATGTGATACTGTTTGAAGATTTGAAGCTACAAAAGGGGTTATCATATGAAGAAAGATCGATCAAGATACTGGATCGAAAATTACACCAACTGAGGAATCGGGCCATTCCGATGGTGAAAGTTCAATGGAGCAAGCGTGGATTCGAGGAAGCCACATGGGAATTGGAAGTGTCCATCAAGAAGAAGTATCCGGACTTAATCTCAGGTTAGAAATTTGACTTCTCTATTCAAATTTTTGAATTTTAGTTATATAATATGAATTTGGAGGACCAAATTCTTTTAAGTGGGGGAGGATGTAGAAACCCGATAAATTAAAATGACAAATATTTTTTTAATGAATTATATAACTAAAATCTTCATGAAATAATCAAATTATATTTTTACTATATGAAATAAACTAGGTAAATGCATTTACTTGAATTTACTTAAGGTAAATAGAAATTAAATACTCTAACCCTTAAAAAATCATAGTAAGCCCAATAAAAGTCCATATAATGGATTAGGATTACAATTGGCCCATTGGATAATCCATAATGGGCTGAATTAATGGTTAAATGACTCAATAAAGGTTAAATTAACCTTAAATTCGTAACATGTGTTTAATATGGCATTTGAGGGATTAAAATAACTCCATTTCTAGAAGATTGACTCAAGAATCAACCCTTACCTACCAGCCACCTTAGACCAGTCGTTTTTACATTGGTTTCACACCAAATTAAGGCTAGATTAATAGGGGAAGTTAGAATTTTCTTCTAATTCGGAGTTAATGGGTTTGGTAAAATTAGGTAAGGAATCTTGACAAATTTGGCCAAGTTTTGGCTATAAATAGAACCTCATTCGACCCTCAAATCATCGTTGGTGGCCTAGGCTATGCTGCCGCGGAGATTGGAGGGGATTTGAAGGGAAGATTCAGAGATCAAAATACTTTCTTATTATTGGGGCTATTTTTTTATCTCTCCTTAGAACTGCTCAAATGTAGGTGTCTCTCAGGCCAAATCTTAATTAAAGTATGCCATCTTGTTCGTTTTTCAGTGCTCTTTCCATTGATACATGTTTCCCTAAATTTCGTTAAGAAATGAGCAAGTTATGGTCTTTTTATTGGAGGGGTATTCCCGCTTTTCTTCAGAACTAGAACGCACTGCTCATCAGGGGCACGTTCATAAATGCGCTGTCCCGACATGGCACGTTCCTATACCCTATTTTCATCGTCCAGATTTCAAAAAATATATATATATAAATTAAAATTTTATATCCCGCTAGCCTTGGATAGCGCATTCGTCAGGTCGTGCTATCCAGAGCCAGCACGTCCTCAGAAGACCATTTTTCAAAAAAAAAAAATAAATATACATATTTCCATATTGCGCTAGCACTGGCCAGCGCGATCTTCAGGTCACCGCACCGCATCGCACACAACTCGAGTCCACATCCTATGCCCTTTGGGTCCTGACCCAAGGGTGAGCTCTCCAACATATAAAGTCAAGGAAGTTTTTCTAACTTCCAATGTGGGACTAAAGTTTAGTCACTTTACAATAAGAATTATAAGTATTTGGAATCCACATTAATTGTAAGCATTCAGTCACCAAAAATAAGGTAAAGCAATATTAGCATGTTTGAATTTTTACAACATGTTAAAAATTATTTTTGTAGAATAAAAAATTATTTTTAGCATGTAAAAATCTATTTTTGCCATATTATTAGTAAACTAATACATGAAAAATACTTCCAGCATGTTAAAAATTACTTCCAGGATGATAAAATTATTTTATTCTTACTGAGATATGAAAACAATTTTTCAGCATGTTAAATCCATTTAAAACTATTTTTTTGCATGCCAAACCTAATTTCCTATTAAATAATTAGTAAATTGATGCATGAAAATTACTTTCAGCATGTTAAAATTACTTCCAGCATGATAAAATTATTTCCAGGATGGTAGAATTATTTTTAGCATGTTAGAATTATTGTCAGCATATTAAAGCTTTTTAAAAACTATTTTGAGCATGATAAATCTATTTTCCCATCAAATAATTGGTAAATTAAATGTAAAAAAAAGTATTTCAGCATGATAAAAATTTATTTTTTTATTAGAGAATTTTTGTAATCAGCACGGTAAACTTCTTTTATCATCACATCAGTAAGTTCGTGTATGAGAATTATTTTAGCATGTTAAGTATTAATTTTAGCATGTTAAATATTAATTTTCAGCATGATAAAATTACACTCAGTATTATAAAATTATTTCTAGCATGTTAAAATTACTTTAAAATGTTAGAATTATTTTCAGTATGATGAAAATATTTTTAGCATAATAAATCTATTTTCTTAAGCATGAAAATCTTTATTTATCATAATATCAGTAATTAAATATATGAAAATTGCCTGCAACATGTAAAAATCTGTTTTATCATGTTATCAGAAAATTGGTGTAATAAAAAAATATTTTTTATTATGTTACATTATTTTCTGCATGATAAATCTATTATTCTATCTTATTATCATCTTATTATCATTAAAAATATCAATAATGTGTGGAATCATGATTTTAATTCATATATATATACATCTTATCTAAAACTTAACATTTCTGAATTTTAACAGAATTAAGAATGAATTCTCAAATGATTTCGTGAACATTGTGCTTACCTACACCACGTTCATAATAGAAATTCGATTGGCTATAAAATCCGCGTTTTGGCTAAACTAAAATACCTCCAGAATATAAAAACTTCCTGAAAATATGCCTAAACACTTGTTAAATCAATTGAACACAAGATTAAATTATGGAATTAAAATAATTCTATTAGTTCTTTTTACTAAAATTTTCTTCCTAGTTACCATTCGTTCTTGAATTCCACGACTTAATGTCGTTAAACATGATGCCTTAAAATTATTATTCACTTCTCTTGCAACTTTTGAGATTTTTGGCAGATCTGTACTTTTTAAAAATGAGCTTATTCTTGAAATTCATTGGCCATAATGTTAAGTGGATGTCTAAACGTACTTGGGATCTTATGATCCACCGACCCAATGTTTGGCATTAATGGGGCCCGGTCTGGTCCTAGGAGGAGCGCCCGAAAGTACTTGTGCCCATGGGAGTTTATTGACCACGGTGTGGCATTGCACCGAAGTGCATGACTTGTTAGGTTTTTACGGCATTCCACTATTCGTACTTGTTACTTGTTTACATGATTACTTGAAAATTAAATGAATTACTTGACTTACGTGAAGTGACCAATTACATGAAATTCTTTACTTGTTCAAAGGTATCACTTGAAAATTTCTCTTGATATCTTGTAATCTCAATTACTTAGAAATTCCACTCATATTATACACTTTTCAATGCAACTTGGAAAGATTTCTTAAATAGTTAAACACTTAAAGATTGCCTGGTTTTTAGAGATATAAAATCCTACTGAGCTTTTTGCTCACCCTACGTTTTGGTTAAATTGTTGCAAGAAATGACATTGAACAACAGAATGGACAAGAGTGAAAGAGTGATTTTCATTTCCCTAGGATTTATGTAGATCATTAGTGTTTTACAAGAATCATGTACTTTGGGTTTGAAAGTTTGTAATTTGCCTTTATGGCTTATGAATTAGCAATGTAAACCTCTATTTCGATAGAATAAAAGTATCATGTTCTCATCAATCTTTATGTTAGAATTAAATTTGTACATGCTCTGATCAACACGCTTGATTACAACTCGCTCACGCCCTCGATATTCCGCGTCGAGGCGTGACATTTAACAAATTCCTCACATATTACAAATTTTATGGATCCAAACACAATATCACCAACATAACTTGGAACAATCAAGATGTTCTTACCTTACTTTTTGGTGTAAAGTGTTTGATCTACTTTACCTCTTGTGTATCCATTTTCAGTGAGGAAGGAGCTTAACATTTCATACCAAGCTCTAGGTGCTTGCTTCAAGCCATAAAGAGTCCTGTCCAGCTTGTACACATAATCTTCATGATCAGAACTTTTAGAGTCGGATGGCTACTTCACATGAACGTCCTCTTTTATCAGCCCATTTAAGAAAGCACTTTTAACATCCATTTGATGCAATTTTATTTTGTGTGAACATGCAAATGCAAGTAAAATCCTAATGTCTTCTAGTCGAGCTACAGGGACAAAAGATTCTTCAAAATATACTCCAAATTCTTCATTGTAACTCTGAGCAACCAAGCTAGCCTTATTTCTTATTATCTTGCCATCTTCACTAAGTTTGTTCCTAAATACCCATTTGGTACCTATGACAGATTTTGTTGAGGGTCTAGGAACAAGATGCCAAACATTATTTCTTTCAAATTGATTTAATTCATCTTGCATGGAGTTTATCCAGTTTTCATCTTTGAAGGCTTCTTCAACATTTTTTAGTTCAATTTGTGAGACGAGCAATTTGGTCCAATTCTTCAACTATTCTAAAATGTGACCTGATTCTAGGTAGTTCATTCAAGTTCCCAATTACATTATCCAAGGGATGATCTTTAATAATTCTAACATCAGTAATATCATTACCTTCACCGATAGTCGGATCCCTCGAATTGCTTGATTCTCCCAAGTCATCATTTTCTCTTGTCTCATTTTGTGGAGGATCATGTTCTTCCTTCGATTTCTGGAACTCCCCATTGTCATCTTTCCTGCAAGCTTGTCATTATTAGATTCATCATTGAATTCATCAAAAGTAACATGGGGTGATTCTTTCACAACTTGACTCTTGATATTGTAAATTCTATAAGCCCTAGATCGATCAGAATAACCAAGAAATATACCTTCATCACTCTTGGGCTCGAACTTATCCTCGAACTTATCCAATTCTCTTTTATCATTGTTATGAATGAAACATTTGGATCCGATCACTCTTATGTGAGAGAGAGAAGGTTTTTTACCTTTGAGCAACTCATAAGGAGTCTTTTTGGTGAATGGCCTTACCATGGAGCGGTTGATGATGTAACATGCTATATTTACCGCTTCGGCCCAAAATCTCCTTGAGAGTTGTCATTCAGCAAGCATCGTTCTAGCCATCTCTATGAGTGTTCGATTTCTCCTCTCAACTACCCCGTTTTGTTCAGGGGTCCTTGGTGATGAAAACCTGTGAGATATACCTTCAGCCCTGCAAAAATTGTAGAATTCAGCATTGTCGAATTCACCACCATGATCTGATTGAATGTTAGAAATTTTGAACTCACCATCTTGCTTTATCTTCATGTAGAGTGCCTGAAACTCACCAAAAGTATCATTCTTGTGTGCAAGATAGAACACCCATGTGAACCTTAAAAAATCATCCACTAGGACATAGCCATACCTTCTACCACTTAAGCTGGCTGCTCTTGTTGGCCCAAACAAGTCCATGTGTATTAGTTCAAGTGGTTTAGATGATAAATTTTCAGTTTTGATTTTGAATGGTTTTCTTGTTTGTTTTCCTAAGGTGCATGCATCACAAATTTTATTATCTTGTTTGAAGGAGAGCTCAGGCAGCCCTTTCACCATTGAATGTTTCATAAGTTTATGCAATACATTGTAGTTAGCATGTCCTAGTCTACGATGCCATAGCCATGCAAGTTCAAATTTTGGTGCAGCAAGACAGAGATTCAAATGAGTTGGATCATCTAAGTTAATCATGTATACATTGTTGACTCTTTTACCAGAAAATTTAATTTTATCAGATTTTGGTTCCATAACATTACATTCATGAGAGTCAAACACTACTTTATGTCCTTTATAACATAATTGACTTATACTCAACAGATTATATTCTAAACCATCAACCAATAAAACATTCTCAATTGAGTTGGAGGGATTCTTATATACTTTACCTGAACCAATGATTTTTCCTTTATTATTCCCTCCAAAGGTGACATGCCCAGCTTCTTTTTCCACCAGAAGATAGAATTTTGTTCTGTCCCCCGTCATATGTCTTGAACAGTCGCTATCTAGATACCACCTGTTGTGTATGGCTGCAAGACATTCCTGCAGGGCAAATCAACCAATAATCTTTGGAACCCATACATGGTTGGGTCCCAGCAAACCATTCACCTCAGCAAGGCATAATACCATAGATTTAGAAATCCAAATTTTATTCTCATACTTGGTTTCCTTGCTTGATGGAGAATTCTGATTCATGTTTTCCATTTTCACATTGGCTCTTTGTTTCAGAATGCTTTTAGCCTTTGATTTGTGGTGGAAGTTGGAAAATGGTTGATTTTTGTTCCAATAGCTTATTTTTGATTGATGAAAGGAGTTGTAGCTCATAGGAGAATAAGTGTGACCAGGTCTTTATATGTATGAAAACTGATGATTGCCCCAATAGTATGATGGTGTCGACCTATGAGAGTGTGGGTGTCGACCTGTCCCCTGTTCAGCACATTTATAATGGTTTCTATTTGGTTAGAGTGTCGACCTCCTGTAACCTGAGTGTCGACCTGTTGGGGCGTTTCTAGTGGCCTGACTTGGTGATGACCAAGAAGGTGTCGACCTTGGTTGAGGATAGTGTCGACATGTGCTGCCCTTTGGACCTTTTCTACTTTGAGTATGTGCAGACTTGGGCTGAGGAAAGTGTCGACTCTTCTGGAGTTTCTGAGCATTTTCGTTAGGGATTTCAAGTTTTTTCTTTGGGGGCTCTTCCATTTTTTCTTTTCCTTTACTATTTGATTCTTCTTGACTTTGGATGGGTTTTGTGTTTGAAGAAGAAGCATCTGAAGAAGAAACAAAGGTAATAGTTTTCATGCCAATCTTTTTCTTTTTGCTGGGATTGTATCCCAGCCCTTCTTTGTTAAAGTTCATTCTTATTCCTAATAAAGCATCTAAGTTCTCTTTTCCATCCACAAACTTCTCTAGTTGATTTTGTTTATCCTTTAGTTCCTTTTGGAGCTTTTCAACACTTTCTTGTAGTTTGGTATTCACTTCCTTGACAGCTTCATATTTTTCATTTGTTATTTTGATGTCACTGTCAAGTTTTTGCATCTTCGATTTTGCATCATCAATCTCATTTCTTAAGCTCTCATTTTCAACTTCTAGGTCTTTCAATTCGCACCTTCCATATTCTAGATTTTCAACTAATTTCTTTAAATCTAGAATTTCAGATTCCAATAATGCATTCTTTTCACTTAAAGGATGATCATGCACAAGAGTATTGATTTTCTTTTTTAAAGCTTTATTCTCCTTTTTGTACATGTCATATTTATCCATCAACTCAGAATAAGCTTCTTCCTAGTCACTAGTTGAAAAATGATCAAAGGGAGATTGTACCTCTGATTCTTCATCTCCCTTAGCCATGAGGCAGAAATTTGTCTTTTCTTCTTCCGTGGAGCTTGTTTCATCATCTTCTTCTTCTTCATCACTCCAAGTAGATACCATAGCCTTGTTTTTCTTTCCTTTCCATTTGGGTGATGATCTCTTCACTTCTTCAGGGCATTCAGATTTTACATGCCCAGGCTTTCTGCAAGAATAGCACACAATCTTATCAGATTTCTTTACATTTTCATACTTTGATCTAAATGATTTTCTTGCCTGGGGCCTCCCTTTTCTGAGGCCTTTACCTTCTTTTCTCAGAAATTTTCTGAACTTCCGAGTGAGCATTGCTACTTCATCCTCATTTTCATTGCTAGTGGGTGACTCACCTTCCTCGGGTGTTCCTTGATTGCTCGGTCTAGCTTTTAGTGCTAGACCCTTTTTCTTGCTCACCTCTACTTCCTTGTTCTTGAGATTTATCTCGTAGGTCATGAGGGATCCTATGAGTTCTTCTACTTTGGTGGTTGACAAATCTTTAGATTCTTTAACCACAGTGGCTTTGGTATGCCAAGCTGGTGTTAGTGATCGAAGAATCTTTCTTACAATTTCGTACTTAGAATAATTCTTTCATAAACCAATTAGACTATTAGTGAGCTGAGTTAAACAAGCGTACATATCTAAAATGGATTCATCAGGCTTCATTTTAAACACTTCATATTCTGAAATCAACATGTTGGCTTTGGTCTCACGTACCTGAGATGTGCCTTCATATATTACCTCTAAACGATCCCACATCTCTTTGGCTGTAGCACATGTTGATACTCTTGAGAACTCCACAGGATGGAGAGAACACTGCATTATGTGCGTAGCACCCCAGTTAACTATGGATCTCCTTATCTGCTCCTTTGTCCAAGTGTCCTCATCTTCTGGAAGCTCATAGGGACCTTTGCTAACAACTCTCCAGAGCTCATAATCTTGATCGTGGACGAACACCTACATATGATTTTTCCAATATGAGTAGTTAGTTCCAGTGAAGAAGGGTGGTATGTTAACAGAATGTCCTTCGGGCATGAGACCCTTGGACGCCATTCCACCATTTCTCTCAAGGTCGTTGGACCCCTTCATGAGAGATTGGCTCTAATACCACATGTTGTGTGGGAATGGCTGATCTAGAGGGGAGGGGTGAATAGATCTACCCCTCTTTTTTTAGAAATAAAAACGACCACAGTGGAATAAAAGGAACTACTATAAAAGTAGGGAATACACACACGCTATGCAAGAGAGTAAATAGATAATGGGCCTAGACAAGCATCTAGCAAGGGGCAAACACACATACAAACCACAGGCACAAATGTTTTTAAGGTGGTTCGGACTTTCTCCAAAGTCCTACGTCCACCCCTCACTTAAACCAAGTGAGGCTTCCCTAGTGCAACTGCCCAACCCGTTGATTACACAGCTTAACAACCCGCTGCCTTACAGCTTGCAGAGAGATAATCCACTCTTAAGGAACCGCTATCACACAGCTTGATGGCACACAGGCCAAACCCTAGATCCAAGCTCACAAGCTTGATCTTTCTTCCTACTATCACCGGTAGGGACGATTCAAGTTTTAGCAAGAACGACAACAAAACAGAAAAGGGTAATGAAGAACTTCAGACAAGAAGAATAAAACTTAATGCCAAATGTAAATATCCTTGTCTGAAAATTGGAGGACTTGGTTTCCTGCTTTCAGATATGTTGCTTCAGTGATGGTAGCTTCTCTTTGCATGACAACGAACAGGTGAAAGAAGCTTCGCTTCAGATCTTCATAGAAATGGCACCGAGCTCTTCACCTTCTTCTTCCTTGTTTAGGGGCACCGGCCTCTCTTGCAGTAGCAGCAGCCCCTCCTCTTCCTGCTAGCCGCAGCAACTCCTCCTCTCTATTCAGGCCTTTTTCCTTTTGGCACACTTGTAACACACTTAATGCATGGAGGTTCATGTCCTATTTTGGTTTCCCAAGAGTGGAAACTTCCCTCCAAAAATCTGTCCACTGATTGGTCCAGCATAAGTAGAAAAATATGTTTTCAGACTTGATTTCTTTTGATTAGCTCAGAGGAAATATAGAATAAGACTTTTCTTCAGCTCCAGATCTAAGCATTTAATGATCCACATGGGAGAAATCTTGCAGTATGCTTCCTTATTGGCTCAGGTCAATAAAGAACAAGAGCAAGAACAAGAGCAAAACAGAAAAGGGTAATAAAGAACTTCAGATAAGAAGAATAAAACTCAATGCCAAATGTAAATATCCTTGTCTAAAAACTAGAGGACTTGGATTGCTGCTTTCAAATTTGTTGCTTCAGTGATGGTAGCTTCTCTTTGCATGACAACGAACAGGTGGAAGAAGAGCTTGTGGCTTCACTTTAGATCTTCACAAAAATGGCACCGAGCTCTTCACCTTCTTCTTCCTTGTTCAGGGGCACCAACCTCTCTTACAGCAGCAACAGCTCCTCCTCTTCCTGCTAGCCACAGCAACTCCTCTCTGTTCATGCCTTTTTCCTTTTGGCACACTCGCAGCACACTTCATGCATGGAGGTGCGTGTCCTATTTTGGTTTCCCAAGAGGGGAAACTTCCGTCCAAAAATTTGTCCACTGATTGGTCCAGCATAAGTAGAAAAATAAGTTTTCAGACTTGATTTCTTTTAATTGGCTCAGAGGAAATATAGAATAAGACTATTCTTCAGCTCCAGATCTGAGCATTTAATGATGCACATGGGAAAAATCTTACAGTCTACTTCCTTATTGGCTCAGGTCAATTTTTTGCTTGGTGTACCTTTCTAGGACCATATCCCATTGGTTGCCCGTAGAAAGTGGTGTCTCATGACAAGAGACTTTTCCCAGATTTGGACTCTGGCATAGCTATCTCCAAAAAGTTGGTCAGGTGTGCTGATGATGGCTGAGACATATGTCTGACCTTGGACCTTCCTCCAGACCTCGAAATCCATGTTTTTGGAGGTTTACGGTTCATTATTTTATTCCTTGGATGACCTGACGTGTTAGACAGAAAACAACTTAAAGTGTTTCTGGGAGAACCATAGTGTCGACCTACTGAAACAGTGGTGTTGACACTGCTTCACAAAATTCTATCTTCACCGCTTTTTAGAAGCACTATGGTGTCGACCTACTGTGCTGTAGTGTCGACACTGCCTTGCAAATTCCTGTCTACAACGCTTGCTGGATGCATCGTGGTGTCGACCAGCTGAAACTGCGGTGTCGACACTGGCTTTAAAAAACCTATCTTCAACGCTTACTGGAAGCATCATAGTGTCGACCTGTTGAAACAGTGGTGTCGACACTGCCTTTAGAAAACCTGTCTTCAATGCTTGCTAGAAGCATCATAGTGTCGACCTGCTGAAACAGTGGTGTCGACACTGCCGTTAGAAAACCTGCCAATAGAATTGTTAAGCTGTGAGGTCGATGTAGTGGCTCCATGAGGTCAACACTTCTTCTTCATTTTTCATGTTTTCAGCCTGGCCACCTATTTTTCATCATCTGTCTTGATTTTTGTGCAACCAATTGTCTCGATTTTTATGCACTTGATTTCTCTCAATCTTGACTGGCCCATATTGTGAGTCTTAGATGCATTTGAGCCTTTTGCTTGATATGCAAAGAAAATATCGAAGTATCTTTAGAAAGTCAATGACTCATGGTGTTAGACAACATCAAAACCGCAGAATATCAATAAATCATGGTGTTGGATAGGATTGAAACTGCAGGGACACAATAGATAGCATCGATCCATGGTGATTGGGATGGTAAAAATCTAAGTTTTCTATGCCTCTCAAAGTCCCGGTTTCGGAAGTAGAACGCGGTCTCGGTCGGACCGCTTCCATCAGAAAGCGGTCTCGCGATAGACCGCCTTCTAACGTTTTATCCAAAAATTTTGGATTTATCCATTTTTCTTATATTTATCCCCTATTTAGCCTATCTATCCATTTTAAATTGGGAAAACAACCCTAAATACGTTTCTAGAAGTGGGCTTGGGCCTAAAGGTCTTGGAATTAAGTTTTTGGGCCTATCTAAAGTGGGCTTATTTATTAGGTTAATAATGGAACCTTCAAATTAATTTACTTAACCCATAATTCATTTAATAGCTCATTAAGCCTTTTTAAATGCTTAATAATTTTATTTAATTCCTAAATTTTTTAAAAAATTCAGGTAATTACCAGGGTTGTTACGCCCTCCCCTCTTAAAGAGAATTTAGTCCCCAAATTCATTGCATGGGATATATGGAGAGTGTAATTTTACTTACGAATAGCTCCGAGAATCTTTTGCTCATAGCTTCCTCTGTTTCCCATGTTGCCTCTTGGTCCGTGCTTTTATTCCATCGGATTTTTACCATGGGAATGGTTTTATTTCGAAGCTGACGTACTTCTCGATCAATTATTTTGATTGGCCTTTGCTCGTACGTCAGATCCTTTTGAATCACCCGGTCGTCATAATTTACAATGTGAAATGGGTCACAAACGTATCTTTTGAGCATCGAGACATGAAACACATCATGGACTCCAGCTAATTGAGGAGGCAAAGCAATTTGATACGCGACCTCGCCAACCCTTTCATGAATTTCAAAAGGGCCGATATATCTCGAAGTGAGCTTGCCTTTGATGCCAAATCTGCGAATATGTAACGACCCGGGATCCGAGTACCGGAAAGGAACCAGCGCGACTCGAATCCCGGCCCACCACCCACGAGCCCGAAGACTCGGAAGGGTTAAAGGAATGGTGTGGGAGTACAAGAGAAGCTGAGATAACCATAGAGATAGCACAATAATTTAAATAAAATACATAGAATAAAATAAAATAAATACTTAAACTACTACAAGGTCCAAAGTATCTCATGTTCGAATTAAGTATAGTCAATAGAAAGAAAAAATACAAGTACACGGGGCATACCCCAGCTCTGGCAAACTGGCGACTAACCCTGGCTACGAGAACCATGCTGGAACTCCGACGTGCCTCTCGACGACCCTGCCTCACCTGAAAACATAGGGGTGAGCCTCATTTCATTAGCCCAGTAGGGATCCCACGGACCCCCACTGCACAACGGGGAAAATGAGACAACCAGGCGCGAACAGTCACGGAAAGTAACACTACCTAGCAGGAGTACGGTAGAAGCAGCATGCAGTAATAAATAAACGGAAAATCTCCCTACAACTAATCGTACCAAGCCAACCGACCTCAAACCGGTGGAAAGATGAGTCTGTACCTGCCAGGAGACAGGAGCACCACCCACTAGAAGCAAAGCCGGATGTGTCCCCAGACGTCTTACACCGCGTCTCAGTGTCTCCCTACAATGCCTCAGGCGAAAACTGAGACACACAACAATAACTAGGAACTCAGAACAAGGACTAGCTGGGATCGAGCTCGTCAGCGCGTGTCCTCTGCCCCCAACTACGCGTGCACACATAGACCAACTGCTCTAGGTCGGGTCCTCTAGTCGGTTTCCCCCCCAATTGGACTCGGGCTGCAAAGGTAAGGGGCCCTACGAAAACCAGCCTAAAAACCATCTCTCTCAGGTAAGCTGCTCCACCACTCTCGGGTGAGTCAGCACACGCGTGCCGTAAGAAGGCTACGACTAGTGGACGCGTCACTAGAGGTTAGACCCCCGATCGAAAGGAAACCGAGTGACGGTCCTCACAGGACTGCCCCTCAGCCTTGCGGTCCTCTCTGGACCGCAAGGAGGGCCTAGCGGTCCTCTTCTGGACCGCAAGGCGAAGCCAAGCGGTCATCTGGTGACCGCAAGGAAATGGGCCACGAGGGGCCAAACGGTCTATCGCCAGACCGCTAACCCCAGTCTAGCGGTCCTCCTTGGACCGCAAGACAGCTAGAAATGGTCATCCGATGACCATTAGGTAGCACGTGAGCCCCAACGATCGGAATCACGCACCCCAAGGGTGCTCGATCAAACGGGGAAAATGGTCATCTGATGACTGCTAGCCTAGGGGTAGCGGTCTATCGCGTGACCGCCACCCTGACCCTAGCGGTCCCAGGAGGACCGCTATGGCCTATCGACATTCAAAACTACCAAGCGGTCTCCCTGAGACTGCCAAGGGAGCCTAGCGGTCCCTGGAAGGGCCGCATGGCTCACCCAAGCGTGAAACCGGCGGGAAACACCAAAAACTCTGATCCACGCCCCGATCATCACCCGATGATGGGGAAACAAAGGGGAATCTTTCCCCAACCCTCCTAGCTTGATTCTATACCCTTAGATCGGTCAAAAACTCCATGAAATGGGAGATCCGACGCTCAACCCCAAAACATGGATTTTAACCCACCCGGATCAACAACGCCCCTCTCGACCTCCCCACGGCCTACAAATCAAGGGGAATGCAGTAAAGAGGACAAGGATCCATCCCCCCTACCTCAAGGAATCCCAAAATCCGCTGGATCATTGTCGGTCTCCAAATCTTGGCCGAACAAGAACTCCTCTCCCACGCCTCAAAGAAGGCACCGCCGCGTTCCTCTTGCCGCCACCGTTGTCACCACGCCGCCGCCGAAGCCCGCCATCCGTCACAGGAGGAGGGAGGGGCATCGAAAAACTCAAATGGGAGAGAGAGAGAGAGGGATGTCGCGGTGCGCTCATGGGAAGGAGAAAGAAGAAGAAGGAAAAGAAAAAGGGAAAGGGGAAAAGAAATGGGTTATATATAGAAAATCTAAAAAATGCCAAAAATACAAAAAATTAGGAAAAATCATTTACGTGATCCTCGGAACACGCTCAACGCACTGGTACAGTCTCGGAGGAGGAGAACGCAATGGTTCGCCCGCCATGGCATTCCGCAGGTTCGTCGGGGAAAAACACGTGTAAATCACAAAACAAGCTCTGAGACCCCTGAAAGTGACCCGAAACTCACGGATCCAGATCCGAAAAATGTTAGAAAAACCCGAGACATTACAGAATACCTCAACCAGAGGAAATCTTGAGGAACATGTGGCCTCCCACTTGGAATTCTAGGTCTTTTCTTCTATTATCAGCATATGACTTTTGTCTATCTTGAGTAATCTGGAGTCTTTCTCGAATAAGCTTCACTTTCTCGGTGGTATCCCGGATGAGTTAAGGGCCTAGAAATTGTCTTTCCCCATCTTCATTCCAGCATATAGGTGAGCAGCATCTCCTTCCATATAAGACCTTGAATGGTGCCATTATTGTTATAGGCAGATTCAACTAGAGGAAAATGATCATGCCAACTCCCACCGAAATTAATTGCACATGTCCTGAGCATATCTTTTATTACCTGATTGGTTCTTTCAGTTTGATCGTCAGTTTGTGGGTGGAAAGCAGTGCTAAAGTTGAGTCAGGTCCCCAAGGAATGTTGTAGACCTTTCCAGAATTGTGATGTAAAGCGAGGGTCTCGATCAGATATAATTGTAATAGGGACTCCATGCAGTTTAACTATTTCCTTCATATACAATGCTGCTAATATATCCATAGACCATCGACTTTTTATAGACAAGAAGTGCGCAGATTTCGTCAATTGGTCTATGATCACCCATATACTGTCATGTCTACCTCTTGTCTTAGGCAGACCCATGATGAAATCCATCCCTACGCTCTCCCACTTCCATTCAAGAATTTCAAAGGATGTAGCTTTCCAGTAAGCTTTAAATGTTCTGCCTTAACTTGCTGACAAGTGAGGTAATGAGATACAAAGTCTGCTATCTCTCTCTTCATGTTGGGTCACAAAAAATTTCTCTTTAAATCTTGGTATATGTTGGTAGCACCAGGGTGAATAGCATACCTTGACTTGTAAGCTTCTTCCATAATCAATTTCTTAGTATCGGCATGATCCGGCACACAAATCCGATCTTTCAATAATATTCTTCCATCGGTCGAGACAGAAAAATCTGGTTGTTGGTCAATATTGGCTTTGATCTCCACCAATATAGGGTCAGTTTCTTTTACCTTGGCCAGATATTCTATTAACGTGGGTTGTGATCTAATACTAGCAGTCATACACCCTTCCTTTTCGGTATCAACATCTAGGTTCAGGTGTGAAAAATCTTCGATAAGATAGGTCGTACCTTTCTTGAGGCTTGATAGAGTTGCTAGTGGTTTTCGGCAAAGCACATCGGCTACAACATTTGCTTTGCTAGGATGGTATTGAATAAAAAAGTTGAAGTCCTTGAGATACTCTTGCCATCTTCGTTGCCTCATGTTTAACTCATTTTGGGTAAAAAGGTACTTCAGACTATTGTGGTCCAAAAATATAGTGAATTTTTCCCCATAGAGATAATGTCGCCATATTTTTAAGGTGAAAATAACAGCAGCCAATTCTAGATCATGCACTGGATAATTTTTTTCATGTCGCTTTAACTGCCTTGAAGCATAACTAATCACCATGTCGTGTTGCATAAGGACACAACCAAGGCTAATACCTGATGCATCTGTATAGACTTCAAAACCACCACCTTCGATAGGGAGTGCTAGTATAGGAGTAGTTGTGAGATGTTCCTTAAGAGTTAGAAAACTCTTTTCACAATCCTTCGACCATATAATGGGATTCTCCTTTCTTGTGAGTTTAGTCAAAGGGACGGTGATCTTTGAGAAATCCTTGATGAATCGCCAGTAGTCACCAGCCTGACCAAGAAAACTTCTAACTTCGGATACCGTTGTCGGTCAGCTCCAATTCTTGACAGCTTCAACTTTAGAAGGATCCATAGCAATACCTTCCTTTGAAATAATATGGCCAAGGAATGAGACCTCCTTTAACCAGAATTCACACTTGCTGAGCTTCGCGTAGAGTTGGTGCTCTCTTAGTGTTTGTAAAGCTATCCTTAAGTGTTCTTCATGATCCTCCTTAGTCTTGGAGTATATGAGAACATCATCAATAAAGACTACCGCAAACCGGTCGAGATAGGGCCTGAAGACATTGTTCATGAGTTGCATAAATGCTGCAGGGGCATTGGTTAACCCGAACGGCATCACCACGAACTCATAGTGCCCATATCTGCTACGGAATGCTGTCTTGTAGATGTCTTCATCTTTAATCCTTAGCTGATGGTAACCAGACCTAAGGTCTATTTTAGAGAAATATTCCACTCTGGATATTTGATCATATAGCTCATCGATACGCGGTAGTAGATATTTGTTCTTGATTGTGAGTTGATTTAACTGCAGGTAGTCGATGCATAGCCTAAGGGATCCATCCTTCTTCCTGACGAATAGAACCGGCGCACCCCAAGGGGATGTGCTGGGTCGAATAAAGCCTTTCTCCAATAGTTCCTTAAGTTGCTTTTTCAATTTCTTAAGTTCCGTGGGGGACATCCTATAGGGAGCCTTTGAAATAGGTGCTGCTCCAGGAATGAGTTCAATGGAGAAGTTCACTTCCCTTTCGGGCGGTAAACCGAGTAGTTCGGATGGAAAGACATCAGGGAACTCTCGTACAATGGGAATTTCTTCTAGGATGATTTCCTTGGACTCGGTAATGATCACGAAAGCAAGAAAGGCTTCACACCCTTACGAGATAAGTTTGCAAGCGTGAAGAGAAGAAATGAGGACAAGATGCTTCTTATATATAATACCAAAGAAAGAAAATCGTGGAACATTTGGTTTATGAAAAGAAATTCTCCTATCTCGATAATTGATGTCGGCATAATGGTCACATAACCAATCTACACCTAGAATGGCATCATAGCCTTCCATGTCAAGGCATATGAGGTTTGCGGGGAGATTATGGCCTTCTATGGTCACTTCACTATCCGGGTAGTGGGTTGTGAGTTTAGCTCTAGGACCTAAGGGTGTTGTGATAGCTAGGTCCGAAGGTAGAGGAATAGGTGAGACGGGCAAAGTTTTTGCAAAAGTAATAGATATAAAGGAATGAGAGGCACCAGTATAAAATAACACAAAGGCATGATGTGAATAAATTTGAACGGTACCTTCCATTAACCCATCATCCTTGGATGCTTCCTTGTCCAGTACGGCATTAAGAAGAGTCGGCCGCCTACGCTCGCCATTAGAAGATTGTTCTTTCATGAGGGGCAATCCGACATGCAGTGCTCCCGGCTTCCACAACGTAAACAAGTGCCAAGGTGCTTCCAACATTCTTTGGCCGAGTGACCAAACTTCTCACCGAACGTGCAAGCCACCATGACTTGCTTTTCCTCCTCCTTTACCTTCTTATTCTTGCCATTCCCGTTACCATTATGGGACCATTTCTTGTTGTCACAAGATTTGTAGGTCCCCGTGATGTTGAATTTGTCTTCTTTCCATCCTCTCTTCTCCCACTTGTGGCTCGAGTCTTCGCCCCGGCTTGTGAACTTCTTGACCTTTTCCAAGGTCCTTTCACATAAGTGGGCTCGATGAAGGATCTCGGTATAGGTCCGGATGTTCTGAGGGCCAAGTTGTTTGATGAAGATGGGACGTAATCCATCCATAAATCAGTTGGCCTTCAAGATCCCCGTAGCCACAAGGTGTAGAGCATAAGGTGCCAGGCGAGAAAATTGTAGCTCATATTCCGCTACATAAATCATTCCTTATCGTAGGGAGGCGAATTCTACAGCCTTCCTCTCGTGTACATGCGCTGAGAAATATTCTCTTGGAAGAGTTCAAGAAACTCTTCCCAAGTAATTTAAGCATTTTGTAGATGGGTCGAAGTGGCCTTCCACCACGTGTGCGCATCTTTAGTTAGTTGGAAGGCAGCAAGAAGGACATTCTCTTGGTCCGGACATTGCATGACGTTGAAGATACGGTCCATCTCATCGATCCATTTTTCCGCTTCATCTGGATTTGATGATCGAGAGAATCGCAGAGGGTTCATACTTCAAAAGTTTTGGTGTAGATCACCAGCGCCTGCCCTTGCGTCGACCTGTGCCACAGTTTGGAAGGCATGGGTAAAACTGGCAACAGTTTGTTGCATAGCTTCCCAGTTTGCACTATTGCCAGCCATTGTAAGAATGAGGTTCCTAAGAAAATAAATAATTGGTTATTCTCCTTAGAATTTATGGGGGTTAGTCTATAGATAGTCTCTAAATATCTATCTAATCCCGGGCTCTACCCCATCTCACATGGGTTGGGAATTCCTTCCCCAGTTCATAGGTGTGGGTCCTTAAACCTTGGACTTAACCTATGACATTTTCTTAGGACTTACTTATGCCTAGGCTCTGATACCAACTTCACTGGCACGCCTCGAGATATGCAGCGGAATTAAGTCAAGAATGTGAACATCCGGCAATACGCCTCAAGCCAGCATGATAATCAAAGCACTAAATATTCACACATAAAAGATGAATACACAAGGTCTTATACTCAAATTTCTAACTTTATTGAATAATAAATCAAGTTTACAAAAGACACTGAACTTTGACTCCCTTTGACTACTAGACTCAATAAAAAAGAAAGTTACGTAACATGATCAACTTCACCGTCTATTATAGTGAAGGTACTAGATTACATCATGACTCATGACACTCTAACATTCTAGGGCTTCTCTCGTCCATCAATCGCTCTCACCCTCGAATTCGTCATTCGAGTAATCTGAATCCGCTCCACTAGAGTTTCCTGAAAAGATTAAAAAAGTGGAGAATGAGTGCACTCGCTCAGTAGGTATCTTCATATCAACATGAAGGCGTAATTTAAGTAATTAACATTTTAGCTCTAGAAGGTAAGATAAAGGAAATGTGATAAAACACAAGATAATACCAAAGTAACAACAACATATCAAGACGAGTGTAGAGATAAGAGATAATGAGATTTTTGAGAGCATGATCAAGCAAGAATATAGAGTGGCCTTTAATGAACAAGAATGTACTAGCATGTATCGAGAATGTACTTTTCATAACCATAAAGGTTATGCACTAGAAAGTCATATAACAAGCAAGTATAATTTCATGATGAGCCTTGTGGATTTCACCCATTTATAAAAAAAGTACTCCCGACGTAATGCGACGCCAGTGTTCATCATACCCCATGGTTTACAGTATGTTTCCGACCATCTGCCGAGGGGGCTAGCGAGGAGCCCTTGGACACCATCCGTGCCCGCTCTTGCATCTTCAAGTTATAAATCAAGCTACTTCCACGAAAAATATAAATATGGCCAATAATATCGAGTTCAACAATAGTTTCATAATAACAACAACCAAGGTGAGAACGTACCAAACGGATCATGAGATCAAGGATGATTTAATTGGAAATTATGCCACGGAAGAATTTCGATAGCATAACGGTACATTCATAGATTTCTATAATTAATTAATAGCTTATTGAACGAAGTGTTGGGTTCTAGATAATCAAAGGACCATCTAGGAATAGAGTATAACCAACCCTTGGGTCAAAGCACAAGTTAGACAACATTTAGATAGAAAGCGGTCATGCCTGGACCATTTTCTTGAGAAGGCGGTCATGCCAAGACCGCTATCAGGGTGGAGTCGATGCTGAAGAAGGACAGGTCGATGCAACGAGTTAACCTGGAAGAGCGTGGTCACGCTAGGACTGCTACTTGGAAGTACCGATCGCCTGATGGCCGCGTTCACGTCCGTTCATAGAAAAATGTGGGGAACTCAAGTTCTTTCAAGACCATTGGAGTTTTATGGTACAACCAGCTCAGAGTCCTAGTGAAAATCCCAGGCTCGCGAAGACTTACGGAGGCCTTGAAACAAGATCACCTAGTCTGGCAGAAGGAATATCTGATTGAGAGGATCTCAAGTCCAAGAGATGTGCCTATCAAGTGTGTGTGTATCTAATAGCAACGTACCGGAATACGTGCTATGTACTTAACCAAGAAAGATAGGTTGGTTGGAGGAGAAAACTATGACCTAGCCGCCGGCCATGGCCGGCGTGGTGGGGGAGCCTCCTCCCCCCTTTTCTTCTGTGACCTCTGGCCCTTTTCATCCTTCCTCCATGTCGGGCCCCGCTGCCCCCCGTCGTTCATATGCGCAAACGCTTGTTGAGTCACACCAGACGACAAAGCTTCCCATTCCGAAAAAGGCTCCAGGGTTCACAGACCTAGGGGAGCCGGAAGTTTTTTTCTCCAAGGCGGACATACATGCATCGCTGTAACCCCTCAACTACGCCATTGTCACTAAGTGTGTGTATGGACGGCCTACTTTCCCTGATATTAAAAGCTGCCTGACGCAGCGGCAATCTTTGTCCTCTGATTTTATCATCAGCCAGTTAAACCCGCGGCATCTCCTCCTACGCTTTGTTAGTAAGGCAGACTTCCTGATGCTCCTTTTACAGAAGAATCTTTACATAAAGGGTTTTCTATTCCGGTTCTTTCGATGGACGCCAGATTTTGACTTTGATGCTGATCCGCCCACCGCCCCTGTTTGGATTGGCTTCACATCCCTTCCTCCTAATCTCTATCATGAGGATTGCATGCGCTCCATTGCAGGTAATTTCGGGCCCGTGCTCAGAATTCATGACAAAACTTTGGCAATGACAGACACCTTCGAGGCCCTTGCTTGTTTTGAAATTGATCTGTCTGGCTAACGCAAGGAGCATCTGTGAATTGATTTAGACGGTGTAGGATTTTGGCAGCCAGTTAATTACCACCGAGTACCTCACCTCTGCTCCTACTGTCATAAGCTCAGTCATCTTGAAGCTGACTGTAAGAAGAAGTTGGGAAGGGTTTTTCACCCTCCCACTATTCAAGAACCAGAGTCAAGAAAACCTCGTCAGGTCTTTAGGCCTCATCCGACAGGCCCCCCAACTGTTCGACAATGTGTGCCACAGGCTAATAGATATGCTACCTTGTAGCAGGATGTAGATGAGTTGGCTCTGGTGCCTGATAATCATAATTCCTGTCAGGGAGGACCTGAGGGTGGCTTGTCTCCCATCCTGTCGGAGCAGCTGCCTACCCCTGTTTCTCTACAACTTGATATGACAAACTTGCTGGCCCAAGAGTCGACACTGCAACCTTCCAGCATTTCTCTTCAGGCCCCTGAGCCTTTGGGAGGAGCTTTGGGACCATCTCTTCTTGTTGGTTGTTTGCCTTCTGCTTCCTGTTCTCAGTCGGCTGCTAAATTGGAGCTCCCTTCATCCCAAAATATGTCCCCTTACGTTGATGGTGCAGATTAGAATGATAAAGACCCTCAGTTGAGAGCCACTTCGTCGGCTCTTCAGCAGGTTATCTCAACGTCTAATGTCTCTAAAGACTCGGGTGATGTTTCCCCATTGTCTCATATTTTGGAAGCTCCCGCGGAGACGAGGGAGATTGTGCCTGGCCAATCAGATACCAAGATTTCTACCACTCTTGGTGTCCGGGACAACCACATTATTAATGTTGATAAGTGCTGCTCCAAAGAGGAATATCATGAGTTGATGAAGGTTGGTAAGCGAATTGTGGTGAAGGCTGCTCAGGAAAATATTCTCATGCAGTCTAACATGCCGGACAAAAATGGTGTTAATTTGCGAAGAACTAGTGAAGGTGGGATTCTCACAAGATCTCGAGCCAGATCGGTGGATGACACAAACATGAATTCTTTATGATGAATACCATACTTATTTAGAATATTATAGGAGTGGGGAACTCTGGTTCCCACAGATGTCTAAAGCATCTTGTTCAAAGCAATAAGGTCAGTATTGTTGCTATCTGTGAACCCATGATTGCACTTAATAAAGCTTTGGAGCTGAGTAGATATCTCAAGATGGATAAATATGATAGAAATGATATGGCTGACTCCAAGATATGGGTCTTCTGGCAAGCCAACTCAAATTTGGAGGTCGTTGCTTCCTCCTCCCAATTTATCACTCTTGGACAAAAGACGGGTAGTTCCTTTTCTCTTTATTATTCATTTATTTATGATGCATGTGATCCTCATCTCAGACAGGTTATGCACACTGATTTGCTCTCTTTTGCTTCCACTGTGATGGTTCCTTAGATTCTGGGGGGAGATTTTAATTATATCTTGCGCCCTTCTGAGAAGATTGGTGGTGCTTTCCCTGCTTTGGCACCTGGAGAGGGGGATTTCTGTAGCCCACTTGAAGAGCAGCCGAACTAGACCCATCCGGGCCCAACAAGGCCCCGCTCGCCCGAGTGATAGCCCACTGGGCCCACTCCGAACTGAAAGCCCAATAAAAGTTCGCTCGGGGATACCACCTTCCTAGGCGGCCCTTAGGCTTGGGAGGCCCGAGCGTCGATCAGGTCACAGGAAAGGTCCACGCTCGAGCCATCTCTCCGCCGGGGAGAGGAAGGCGCGTGCCAACAGATCCGACCCATCTTCATCCGAGCTAAGCCTACCGCCCAGGATAAGGGCTGGCATCTCTGAGCTCGGAACGGCCGATGATTGCTTATCCATGCAGCCGTTAGGAGCTTTCTGTAAGTAGGAATTTAAGGGGATAAGGGACTCCAAGTCCCCATGGCGATAAAGATCCCACGATGAGGCAGTGAAGAGCTCACGTTGAGGACGTACCTCCTGCCTGGAACCCCTCGACTTACAGGACTCTTGAAGACGGCACACTATTTAAATGAAGGATACCCTCCGGTGAAAGGTAAGGGCAACCACACACTCAAAACTCCTGAGCAGGAACCACTTCACCCTTCTGGTGGAGAGGGATCTCGCATAGAAGCTACCTCCCCCCTTTATTGCTCCCACCATAGCTCTACTGACTTAAGCATCAGAGGGTTTTTCCCCAGGGACTCATCTCTGGGCCCCCTGATCCGTTTCCCTTTCTTGCAGTTCACAATCTGGTGATCCCCCGTTCGCTCAGGAGCGCCGTCTGTGGGAAACGTACAAGAAGCCAATATGGTGCGAAGGAGCTCAGGGAGGAGGTCCTCCGGTGACAGGGGAAAGGCCATGGTAGCGGCTGGGGTTGGCCCCTCTCGGGCCTCGCAGAACCCCCCCTCCAACGCCAGCGCCCCAGCCGACGAACCACCACCCCCCCTGCGGCAGTAGGGCTACCGCCTAATGGTGGTGCGGACGCCTTCCAAGCCCTCAACGCAAAACTGGATATCCTCGTGGAACTCATGAGGACCCAGGAGGCTAGGGATGGAAGGTCGCGCACCCCGTCAGGGAGCCCTCCCCGCGAGAATGCATCCCAACACACTACCGGAGGCCGCTTCACTATCCGCGGCCAGCAGATTATCCGTAACAGGATTGGAGGACCCTCGCAAGCTCCGCCGCCGGAGCAAGAGGCTTCCTCCACACCGAGGTGGGGAAAACCTGGGGCACACCGTCCGAACCCGGAGACCGACGTTCCTAAGGATCGCCAAGACATTCCCCCCAGCCCCGTGGCACAACAGCAGCCGGAGTTATCCCTCCGACTACGAGAGTTTGAGAGACGCTTCGCAGAACAAGAGCGCGCCCTGCGCGCCCTGTAGAAGGCCTCTCCCCCGGAGGATGAGGAGAAATCCCCTTTCTCCGAGTATATCTTGAAGGCAGAGGTGTCTCCTAGAACCTCCATCCCAACCTTTAAGCTCTACGACGGCCAGGGCGACCCGGCCGATCACTACAACAGCTTCGACGCTCTGATGACCCTGCATGGAGCCTCCGACGCCATCAAATGCCGGGCCTTCGTGACCACCCTAGTCCAAGGCGCTCAAGCTTGGGTCCGGGCCCTCGCCCCCGGATCCATCCGAGATTTCAAATAGTTTGGGCGAATCTTCAAAGAGAGTTTCACCGGAAGTGCCCCCCCAAGGTCGGTAGCGGGGCTCCTGGCCCTTAAACAGGCGTAAGGGGAGAGACGCCGGGCTTATATTCACCAATTAAAGTCTGAAGCCCTGAGGATCCCACGCCTAGACGTGGCCTCAGCCATAACCGCACTGACTGGGGGCACCTGGGACAAGAATCTCCGCCGCGAGCTTGTCCTCCACCCTCCCTCGACTCTTGCCGAGCTAGTAACTCTGGCTTTGCACCATGCCAAGTGCGAAGAAGTACTCAGCGCATGCCGAGATCCAACCAGCTCGGGTCGGGAGGGGGACAAGAAGCGGGCACCCGAGCCGAGCTCAGGTTTGGGAAAAAGGCGGAACTGGGATGGGGAACGCAAGGAACCATCACAGAAGTATGAGCGGTACACCCCACTAGCCACGCCGGTCTATGAGATCTATGAAGACATCAAGGACTCGGGTCTCCTCCGCCAACCCGAGCCAATGAGGTCGAAGAACCGTAACCGTAACAAGCACTGCTTGTTCCACAGTGATCACGGGCACCACACCGGCGACTGCCACCAGCTCCAGGATGAGATCGAGCGCCTCATCCGTCAAGGGCACCTAGCTCGGTTCGTAGCCGAGCGTAAGGAAGATTGAGGCGCCCCAGAGGAGTTCAACAACACCCCCCGAGGGGTCCATATCAACGTCATCTCTGGAGGAGCAGCATCAGGAGGCGACATCGACCGAGGAAGGAAGCGTCATGCCGAGCGGGCGAGCCGAGCCATAGAGCCTCCCAAGGCCCCGCCGAGTGAGCCCCAGGTCATAGTCTTCTCCGACCGAGACCTGGAGGGGTTGAACACCCTGCATGACGACGCCCTCATGGTATCGGCCACAATAAACCATTGTAACGTAGATAGGATTCTAGTTGACAATGGAAGTGCCCCTGATGTGCTGTCTTATGATTATTTCCTTACGATGGGAGAGGATCCGTCTAAGCTCCACCCGATCCGGACCCCTCTCTGCGGGTTCAATGGCCAGGCCACATACCCCGAGGGAGACCTAAGCCTGCCAGTTACTCTCGGCACCCCACCCAAAACCGTTACGGTCATGGTGGACTTCATAGTGATCAAAGGTATGATAGCATACAACGCCATCTTCGGCCGAGGAATCCTCAGCCGAACGAGAGCGGTGCCTTCTACCTATCACCAAAAGATGAAGTTCCCCACCAAAAATGGGGTGGGGGAAGTCTGAGGTAACCAGGCCATGGCTCGGAAGTGCTATAACATCTTGGTGGAAGCCTCAAGGCCGGACTGGAATAACAAGGGCCCCCGGGGAGTCGAGGAAAAATCCGCAACCGTCGAACCTGGAGGCGAATTGCTAGCGGTTTTCTTAAACGACGACCCAACCCTAGGAGTAAAGATCGGAGCCGACCTATCGTCTGAGGCTCAGAAGCAATATAAAGATTTTTTTTCTGTGTACATCCGAGTCTTCGCATGGTCTGATGATTAGCTCCCTGGGATACCAGGGGAGACCGTAAGGCACAAGCTCAACCTCGACCCCACTATGAAGCCCGTGCAACAACGAAGAAGGAAGCACGCACCAGAAAAGTAGGCGATCATCAAGGCGCAGGTCACCAAAGGGCAAGAGACTGGCTCTTTAGACCGGTCCTGTACCCGACGTGGCTAGCCAACGTCATCCTGGTACCGAAAGCTTCGGGCAAGTGGTGGATGTGCGTGGACTTCACCGACCTGAACAAGGCCACCCCTAAGGACTGTTATCTGTTATCGAGCATCGACCAGCTAGTTGATTCAACCTCGGGCAATGAAATACTCAGCTTCCTAGACGCCTATTCAGGTTACCATCAGATCAGAATGGATCCAGAAGATATCGATAAGACCGCCTTCATCACCGACTTCGGCGTATACTGCTACACCCGGATGCCTTTCAGATTGAAGAACGCCGGAGCCACGTACCAGAGGCTGGTCAACCATATGTTCGAAGGGCAGCTCAGTCGGAACGTGGAGGCCTATATTGACGACATGCTCGTCAAGACCCCCAAGGCCGAAGACCACTTCATCGACCTCACCAAGACCTTCGACACTTTCCAGAGGTACAACATGAAGCTTAATCCTGCCAAATGCGCCTTCAGAGTAAGATCTGGGAAGTTCCTGGGTTTCCTAGTTACTCAGCGTGGGATCGAGGCCAACCCCGATAAAGTCCAGGCCATCCTGGACATGCACCCTACCACCTGCATCAAGGACGTCCAGCGCCTAACCGGGCGTATCGCCGCTCTTAGTAGATTCCTATCCCGTGCAGCTGAACGATGCCTGCCCTTCTTCAAACTATTGAGGGGGCCCAAATTGGCATCAGCTACTCAAGGAGTTCTTGGCTTCACCCCCAGTGCTTTCCAAGCCCGTCCTGGGTGAAGCCCTGCATCTCTATCTCTCAGCAACCCCATCTACGGTTAGCTCGATCCTAGTCAGGAATGACTCGGGAGTCGAAAGGCCGGTCTATTATACCAACAAGGTGCTCAACGAGGCTGAAAGAAGGTATCCCGCAACCGAGAAGCTCGTGCTAGCGTTGGTTACCTCAGCCAAACGCCTCCGACCCTACTTCCAGGGGCATCCCATCACCGTGCTGACCGGCGAACCGTTGAAGAGGATCCTCGCTCACCCCGAAGCCTCAGGACGCCTCGTCAAGTGGGCCATCATGCTTGGTGCCTACGACATATCTTATCGGCCTCGCTCGGCTATCAAGGGCCAGGTGCTCACTGATTTCATCGCCGAGAGCACCATCCCGACTGAAGAAAGACCTCCGTCCGCACCCGGGCCAACTTGGGAACTGTTCGTCGATGGGTCTTCCAACTCGGTCGGGAGTGGTGCCAGAATCCTCTTGAAGTTCCCCGAAGGAGCAGAGCTACGGTACGCCTTGAAGTTCAAATTCCAAGCGTCCAACAACGCTTCCGAGTACGAAGCCCTTATCTCGGGAGCACGCATGGCCCGACGTCTGGGGGCTGAGCGAGTCAAAATCCACACCGACTCCCAGCTGGTCGCTATCAAGGTCAACGGTGAGTACGAAGCTCGAGAGACACCAATGATCAAATACCTCCAATTGGTCAGAGCCCTGGCTGAGCAATTCGAGAGGTTTGAGGTAGTCCGAATAGCTCAGGAGGAAAACTCCCGAGCGGACGCCCTCTCTCGGCTGGCCTCCTCTCTCGACCCTGAGGGTACCTGATCGATCCTCCTTGAAGAGCTAGAGCGCCCGAGCATTGACTCGGAGCTCCTCACTGTTGACCCGGCCTCCCCAAGCGACTGGTGCACCCCGTACTTGCGTGGCTCCAGGACTCTCAAGAGCCTCTCGACTCCCGAGAGGCCCGCAGATTGAAGTACCAAGCTCGACGTTTTGTCATCCTAGACGGCACTCTCTACCGAAGGTCCTTCTCCGGTGCCCTCCTGAAGTGCCTTAGCACCGACGAAGCCAACCGAGCTATCCAAGAGATTAACGAAGGCCTGTGCGGAGCGCATCCGGGAGGAAGGTCGCTTGCCAGGATCCTGTTGCGGTAGGGTTACTGGTGGTCCACTCTTCAGCGCGACTGCTCAGCCTATGTGCAACAATGCGACCGATGCCAACGATTTGACCACTTGGTCCATCGGCCGGCAACGGAGCTCATCATCCTAGCTGAACCATATCCGTTCGCTCGGTGGGGGATCGACATCCTTGGGCCGTTCCCTACGGCTCAGGCCCAGAAGAAGTTTGTCATCATCGCCATCGACTACTTCACCAAGTGGATCGAGGCCAAAGCCACGGCGAGGATCACCGAGACAACCGTCTGGAATTTCATCTGGAAGTCGATCATCTATCGCTACGGCATCCCCCGGGTGATAGTGAGCGATAACGGTCGGCAATTTGATTCTCGCTATTTCTGAGACAGATGTGCCGACCTAGTATTCGCAATCACTTCACCTCGGTCGCCCACCCTCAGGCTAACGGACTGGTCGAGAATGCCAATAAGACTATCTTAAAAGGCATCAAGACCAGGCTCGGCAAGGCCAAGGGCAGCTAGCTTGAGGAATTGCCTAGCGTGCTTTGGTCGCATAGAACGACTCCTGGAACGGCAACCGGTGAAAGTCCCTTCCAGTTGGTATACGGCACCGAGGCCGTCATTCCGTTGGAGATCACCAATCCCTCCCTCTAAGTCGTCTGCTTTTCGCCCGAGGCAAACGAGCATAAACTACTCGAAAACCTCGACCAAGCAGATGAACTCCGAGAGATTGCCAGCATCCGAGCAACGGAATACCAGCGCCGCCTCACTCGATACTACAACGCTAAAGTCCGAGACAGACACTTTCAATCGGGAGACTTCGTCCTCAGGAAAGCCGAAGCCTCTCGACCACTTGAGGCGGCGGGCAAGCTATCCCCTAATTGGGAAGGCCCCTACCGAGTGGTCGAGACGCTCGGGAAAGGAGCTTACCGGTTATCTACGATGGAAGGAGAGCCCATCCCTCGAACCTGGAACGCGACTACGCTACGTAAGTTCTATTTCGGAATACCATGTTGTGCCCCTTAGGCACAAGCATGTGCTATGTTGCTTTGATGATAGCAATGCTATTTGGTTTTGATGATAGCAAGATAGTGAGTGCATTTGAGTGCATTTGAGATTGTGTTTTGATGATAGCAACATAACTTGCTTTGTGGAGAAAGCATGTGTATGATTGATATAGTGCTTGATTTCTGATCTGTGCGTTGCTTTTCTATCTGCATGTAGTTTGATGACTACCAAGTCTATACACTGTAGAGTAAAGCATTTCATTAGTCTATACACTCTTCATGCATGTGCATAGTCTATACATTGTGCATTTCGTTGACAAGTTTGCACATTCATGAAGTCTGCACACTGGCCTGTTCATGCATCACTATTCATAAAGTATGTACATTTGCACTGTAGATGCACGAACTCAAAGTCCATTAGTCTATACAATGGCTTTGGGTCTCCAAGTCTATACAGCCTTTTGCTTCGCCAAAGTCTGTACATTGGTCTGCATTGTCCTTGGACATCATAGTCTGTACAGCGCACTTCATATGCAAAGTCCAAGTCTGTACAGCGTGAAGTCTAAACATTATTTTCAGGGCTTGTCTTCGCGTCGTTTTGTTCCATTGTGTGCAGAACGTTGCAGCACCTCGTGTTGCTTTCAGTGCCACTTGAGCCACACTTCGTGTTGTTTCCCCTCACTAACACGAAAAGATTTCGTGTCGTCTGAGCTTACAACACTTCGTGTTGATTTCCATGCTTGACAGGAAAACTTGTATGAGGTAATACTTCGTGTTGTTCTATCCTTGTCATCTATGTCTTCGAGTCCTAGTCATGGTTGTTTAACTCCGTGTCGTGTCTCCATCTGTCTTCGTGTCGTGTTACTGAAGCAGCTCGAATAGTTCTAACGAACTCCGAGTCATTTCTCTGTGAACCTCGAGCCGTTTTCTTTTTTCTCTGGTTTCACTGCTTCACCACGTGTCGTGATAGCCGTGTCTGTGCTGTCTCCGTGTCGTCCTTAGTTCGAGTCGGTTCTTTGTTATTTCCGTCTTCGTGTTGTTCTTCCTAGACCTCGTGTCATTCTTGTGTTGAAACCACACTTCATGTTGGTTTTTGTTCTCGTCCTCGTGTCGTTGTCAGTCCTTGTCATCTTTAGACTTCGTGTCCTTCTCGCCTTGACCACACTCCGTGTCAATTCCTGTGTTTCGTCTTCGTGTTGTTTTCAACTCGTGTCGTATCACCTTATGTCATTCTCTGTGCTGGTTGTTATGTCGTGTTGATTTCTGTATCTCGTGTCGTTCTTTTCTTATCTCGTGTAGTAGTCACGTCGTGTTGTTATCACATACCTCATGCAGTTTTAGTTCTTATGGCCCTCAGTTTTAATGGTTTTTATCTCCTTGCAGGTCCGATGAAGAACATTCCCCAGTGACTGGCAGCACGTGATCCGAGGCTGGAATGAAGCCTGCTGAGAGACTGCCACGTGGTCCGAATACTTAGGGCTGGAAATGTGGAGGTCACGCGTTGGGGCTGATGCTGCTGCTATATATATGAGCCTTCTTCCACAGAAGAAGGGCGATCGAGTTGGCGAGAGGTAAAGTCCATACAGATAGCCACGATCCAGAAGAAGAAGAGGAAGAGAAGTGCAGCAGAGAAGAAAGAGAAAGAGAGAGAGTGAAGAAAGAGAGTGAGATCGAGGGAGATCTGTTCTTGATGGACCGTGGATCAAATCCAGGCCATTCAGCTCTTTAAGAGCCACATTGTGCTTCATTGCTTACAGCTTTCCGATTGCTGTTTATTTCCATTTTCTATTTTCTATTTTACATCTTTGTTCAAGCTGTTAGTCAGCGGATTGCAGAGGTGCTGCCTCTGGACGGCTAAGCTGTATTGCCCAGTGGTTTGCAGTGGAGGATTCCACTGGACAGCAAGCTGTGTTGCTCAGCGGAGCGAGGAGGATTCCTCAGACGGCAAGCTGTGTTGCCCAGCGATTTGTAGGCAAGCTGTGAGGCCCAGCGGTTTCAAGCTGTGAGTCAGCAGGAAGCCACACTCGGATTGAGTGTGGGGTGGATGTAGGTCTGGAGGACCGAACCACCTAAAAATCCCGTGTGCATTGTGGTTTGATTGTTTATGGTTTGCTTCCGCTAGATGAATGCATAAGGGCGCTCCATGTATTTGGCTTCTGGTTGAGAAGAAGAGTTAATTAGTCTTCTTAGAATGTTTTAATTTGTCAGTAGAGCGAAATCTTAGTTGAGCGATTCTTTGTCTAAATCAGCCTAGTTAGCATTCCAGTGGTCTCACTGTATGCGTGTTTTGTTCTGCAACTGATTATTAGCCTTTAAGCTTGTCTAGTTAGCGAACTAATAATTCTAGTAAGCATCATATTTTAACTGGGCGAAAGAGTTTTAAAAGGGTTATATTCATTCACCCCCCCTCTGAATACTGCACCGAACACAATAATTGGTATCAGAGCGGGTCTCTGATCTATCAGATCTAACAATCTGTAGAGGATCCTGCTAGTTCTTGGTGCATTTCAGAGTGGGTCTCTTGAAATCGTGTCTTGCTTCATTGACTTGTGTCTTATTTTGATTATCTGGTTTCAGTGCAGTTCGTGTCATTTGTTTTACTTCGCTGAAATTGTTTGCCATCTGTTCTAATGGCTCGACCTCCGATTTATGATGGTTCTAATTTTGAAAGTTGGCTAGGAGGCCTAGTTGTGTACATAGACTCAATTGGTCCATATTTGTGGAGTCTTATATCTAAAGGCCCACACCGTTTACCTAAAGATCAGACCAATTGGTCTAGTGAGGACAGCTCTAAGAATTGCGATAATACCATAGTTCTTAATATCTTGAGAGCCGTAGTTAATACTGATATGTATCCTTTTGTTCTCAGGTGCACATCTGGAAAGGAAATATATGACAGAGTCGTCTCTGCGCATAATCAGCAAGGTGATAGCTGCTTGATGGCCAACCGGGATGATGAAGATGAGATCTCATCTCAGGTAAGCTCTGAATCAGAAGGATACTCTTTCGATGAATTGATAGAGATGTATGAAAACTTGTTAGAAGTTTCCAAGAAATTGAAATCTGAAAATAAACAATTGAAAAAGAAATGTGATAGAATAAATCTGAAAGATTCATGTGAAAACTGTCCAAATATGAAGAAGTCCTATGATGCTTGCATGCTAGATGTTCAGAATCTTAAGAAACAAAATGATTCTCTAAAAATTGAAAAACAAACATGGTTGGATAAAGTGTCAGAAATAGAGAATCAGTTGAATGATAAGAAAAAGGAGCATCTAAAAGACATGCAGGAACTCACTGAAGTTAATTCTGAATTGGATAAAATGAAATTTGAGAATGAGGATCTTCAAAAGAAGAATAAAACCCTTATTGTCAGAATAAATGAAATCAATGGGGAGGCTTCACATTCTTCTTCTGCTCAATTAACTTGCCATATGTGCTCAGCTCTAAGAGAACGGAATGAAGATCTTTATAGTGAGAATGAATAGCTGAGTAAATAAATTATCTCACTTAAAGAGGATCACAAAAACTTGGTGGCTGAGAAAATTAGAGTGGAGGAAGGAGAAGAGGAATTAATTGAAAAACTGGAACAAATGTCTGGAAGAGAAAGACGTGCTAATAATGAAATTCATGATAAAAATCTTGAGGAAGAAAACACTGAATTAAAAGCTGAAGTTGAAAAACTGAAGTGGTTGAATACTGGCATGTCTGAAAGACTTCTCACTACAGAAAAAGGGAAAGCTGTCTATGATGGAAATTCAGAAATTTTGAACAGTCTAGAACAAGAAATTGAGAAGTATAAAACTGCAAACCAAGTTCTAAGCGAATGTGTTAATTGCAGTGAACAAGAAATAGCCAGTTATGAACTTCACATTGCTAGCTTGGAAGATAAAATTCATAATCTGGAAAATTCAACTATTGAGTCTGCCAAGATTAAAGGAAAAATAAAAACTGTTGAGAAGAGGAAGGATGATAACTCTGAAGGGGGAACAAATTGCTATTCTGATGTTAAGAAATCACTAAAGACCAGCTATATACCACTTTTGTTCAAAACACTGATGTAGCTGGTACTTCAAGGCAATCCCCAAAACAAAATGAAAATGAGAAATCATCTTCAAAATCTGTCTTTCAGTTCAAAGCCCAGAAAATTAAAAAGCAAACAAAATCTGTTGAGAATAATCAGAAATTGAAAAGAAAGAGTCAAACAAAGAAGGCTAAGAATATTTCTGGTTGTACTCTGAAATTTGTTAGCTCTGCTGAATGTAATGGGTCAATGCAAAATGCTCATGCTTCATGTACTCATTCACATGCATCTAGTCAATCTGTTAGTAATCATGTCATCAGAAAATCACAAGTGTCATGTTACTATTGTGGCAAGATAGGACATGTAATGGATGACTGCAGATTGTTGATTGAAGATGAGCATGCTAGTGAAGCAATGCATTCTAGAAATTCATCCGACAGAAACCATGCCATTAAGAAATCTGTTGCTTATTGTTACTACTGTGGTAGGCGTGGTCATCTAATGAATGCATGCTTTAAAATGAAAGAAGATAATAATTTGAACTCTAGATTTTTCACACATGCTCATGGCCCACATAGATATGAATCTACTTCAGGTCAGCATATCATCTGTTTTAATTGCAACAAGCCTGGACACAAGGCAAATGAATGCTGGTCAGGAAATCACAGGGGCAAAAATGAATCAAACAACAAACATCTTAGATGCTTTGAATGTGGTAAGTATGGGCATGTAGTCAAGGACTGTTGGTTTGTTCAGGGAAATCATTTTAATTCCAAATTTGTAAGATTCCCTCTAAACAAAAATTTCTTGGGCAGAAATAAAGCTGGTCTTAAAGAAAAGACTCTTGTTTGTTATGAATGTGGAAAACCTGGCCACCGAGCTTCTAAATGCTGGTGGGCAGGTAATGGTAAATCAAAAATTCATGCCTACAACAGAAAAATTCATGCTGAGTTTCGTAGGTCTCATGTTGCTGTAGATTTGCATCATAGGACCAGAAAATCTGTTGGTTCATGTCATTATTGTGGAAATTTTGGACACTCTATGTCTGATTGCTCTCTAATGGAATTTGATGACAATATTGTTAAGAGATTATCTAGAACACCTGATAGGGGTAATTCAGGACTCAAGACTTCTTGGGTTCCTGTAAAATCACATTGAATGACATGCTGCAGGTGTGCCTTGGAAATGAATAGAAGGGGTTAACCAAGGCACTCAAGAAAGAAAACCCCAGGACTCAATTCAGGTCAGTTCTGAAATCTGTTTTTAAATTCCATTATCTGAAATTGTGAGCATGAAAATTGTGAGCTTCATGTTGATTTGCCTGATTGATCGTTGATGATCTCTTCATGTACTGAGTTTTACTGTGCATATATCTGATGCTTTTCTCTCACTAATTATTGCACTGAATAAATGGACTGCATGCTTGTGGTTGAATGCATAACTTGCTGATTGTGAATAATTCTTCAGTGTATAGAGTCATTGCATGTGTCTAATGTTTGCACACACTATTTGCATGACTGACTTTGAAGTTGTTCAATGCATGTAGGACTGCTTTATGTTGCATTGTCTTGCATAAACCTGGTATATCAAATGGTAAGCTACTAAAAGGCAGGGAAATCTGCCTGGAGGTTCTTACTATGTGTGAGATGGTCCTTGAGACCAGGTTCTCTGCCAAGTACCAAGGGTCTAGTCCTCATGAAGAACAGTGTACTGCATCATATTTTTGAAAAAACTGAAAAAGGATAAAAATGTGCATATGACTTGGATGCATAAACTTGAATTGATTGCATACTTACTTAATATATCATTGTTGCATAGTCTATAGAACAACCTAGTGCATAGCATAATCCTTGCATCATGGTGTCAGGGGGAGTTGTGAGTTTAGTTCAATTCTTGAATCCTATTTACTTCTCATTGTCCCCTTTCAACTCATTCATATTCACTGTCATCAGATGTTATTGAACCATATTGCCAATGGCTATCTTTTTCCTATCATTTTCACTGAGCAACAGTTCTGTATCTGGTTTAGTACATTGAGCTGTGATTATTGCAATTGTTCTTTTATAAGAATTTCTCTTACAAACTGAAAGGAATTAAAGGTTTAACCTTTATAAATTAGAGAGTTAAGTGTCTGCACTTCAGAATTTGAGATAAAAGAAAACTTTTATAGCTCTCAATCTTTGTCTCATGGCTAAAATAGAAAAAGTTTTTTTTTAATGCCTAAATGTGTTAATCTGGAAATGTCTAGAACAGGTGAACAAGAGTGTGTAATATTTTTTAAACAATCACTCTAAAAGAATTAAGGGCAGCAGTAAATAAGATCATAAATGTAAAGAATTGAACATTGTGACAGAGCAATGGTTAATTGCACTGAGAAACTGTGAACTCCTCCAATGAAGCAGGAAAATTCACATGTCATGAAGTGCCTCAAGCTAACTCTGTTCATAGGGTCAAATCTATAGGGGGAGTCCTCACCAAGTAACTGAGGGTACTGGCCTCTAATCAAGGTATACCCTTAATGTCAAAAGTGAAGACTATTCCTTGTAGGTCTTGATCTGAAATAGATCTAGTAGTTTATGCCTAGTAACTGGGGGTACTTGCCTCTGATCAAGGTGTACACCTAATGTCAACAGCATAAATGCCACAAGTCTATTCACTTAGTTCAGGTTCTGAATAAAAAGTGAAAATCAAACTGCTGTAACCCTTCGAAAATCAAAAGTCATTGAGTGAAAATTATTTTTTCAATACATGTTCAAGTTGCCTCTCTTGAATTTCCTTGTTTAATCACAAAAGGGTATTATCTCTGACTTATCTATTAATACCATGTGCCCTAGATTCATTGCTATAAATGGAATCAATAAACTCTTGTTCAGGGGTCAAATGTTTTACTCTAGATTTATCACTGTTAAATCTGAATTTTTCTCAAAAGTGTATGTTACTGTTAACATTTGTTTATAATCATGCTTCCCTTCTGAACCTATGATTCAGCTGTTGTCTAGTGACCCTCCTACCTTCACTACCGTTGCTTATCTGTTCATATTCCTTCTCAAAGGGGGAGCAATTATTTAGGGGGAGAATGTTCTAGAGGAATTTGCATGCATATTGCACTTTGCACTCATGTTTTTACTGTTTTTCTCTTTTTGATTATGTCAAAGGGGCAGAAAATCTTATGTGTGACTCACTGTCACATTGTGTTGCCATCATCAAAAAGGGGGAGAATGTTGTGCCCCTTAGGCACAAGCATGTGCTATGTTGCTTTGATGATAGCAATGCTATTTGGTTTTGATGATAGCAAGACAGTAAGTGCATTTGAGTGCATTTGAGATTGTGTTTTGATGATAGTAACATAACTTGCTTTGTGGAGAAAGCATGTGTATGACTGATATAGTGCTTGATTTCTAATCTGTGCGTTGCTTTTCTATCTGCATGTAGTTTGATGACTAGCAAGTCTATACACTGTAGAGTAAAACATTTCATTAGTCTATACACTCTTCATGCATGTGCATAGTCTATACATTGTGCATTTGGTTGACAAGTTTGCACATTCATGAAGTCTGCACACTGGCCTGTTCATGCATCACTATTCATAAAGTATGTACATTTGCACTGTACATGCACGAACTCAAAGTCCATTAGTCTATACAATGGCTTTGGGTCTCCAAGTCTATACAGCCTTTTGCTTCGCCAAAGTCTGTACATTGGTCTGCATTGTCCTTGGACATCATAGTCTGTACAACGCACTTCATATGCAAAGTCCAAGTCTGTACAGCGTGAAGTCTAAACATTATTTTCAGGGCTTGTCTTCGCGTCGTTTTGTTCCATTGTATGCAGAACATTGCAGCACCTCGTGTTGCTTTCAGTGCCACTTAAGCCACACTTCGTGTTGTTTCCCCTCACTAACACAAAAAGATTTCGTGTCGTCTGAGCTTACAACACTTCGTGTTGATTTCCATGCTTGACAGGAAAACTTGTATGAGGTAATACTTCGTGTTGTTCTATCCTTGTCATCTATGTCTTCGAGTCCTAGTCATGGTTGTTTAACTCCGTGTCATGTCTCCATCTGTCTTCGTGTCGTGTTACTGAAGCAGCTCGAATAGTTCTAACGAACTCCGAGTCGTTTCTCTGTGAACCTCGAGCCGTTTTCTTTTTTCTCTGGTTTCACTGCTTCACCACGTGTCGTGATAGCCGTGTCTGTGCTGTCTCCGTGTCATCCTTAGTTCGAGTCAGTTCTTTGTCATTTCCGTCTTCGTGTTGTTCTTCCTAGACCTCGTGTCATTCTTGTGTTGAAACCACACTTCGTGTTGGTTTTTGTTCTCGTCCTCGTGTCGTTGTCAGTCCTTGTCATCTTTAGACTTCGTGTCCTTCTCGCCTTGACCACACTCCGTGTCAATTCCTGTGTTTCATCTTCGTGTTGTTTTCAACTCGTGTCGTATCACCTTATGTCATTCTCTGTGCTAGTTGTTATGTCGTGTTGATTTCTGTATCTCGTGTCGTTCTTTTCTTATCTCGTGTAGTAGTCACATCGTGTTGTTATCACATATCTCATGCAGTTTTAGTTCTTGTGGCCCTCAGTTTTAATGGTTTTTATCTCCTTGCAGGTCCGAGGAAGAACATTCCCTAGTGACTGGCAGCACGTGATCCGAGGCTGGAATGAAGCCTGCTAAGAGACTGCCACGTGGTCCGAATACTTAGGGCTGGAAATGTGGAGGTCACACGTTGGGGCTGATGTTGTTGCTATATATATGAGCCTTCTTCCACAGAAGAAGGGCGATCGAGTTGGCGAGAGGTAAAGTCCATACAGATAGCCACGATCCAGAAGAAGAAGAGGAAGAGAAGTGCAGCAGAGAAGAAAGAGATAGAGAGAGAGTGAAGAAAGAGAGTGAGATCGACGGAGATCTATTCTTGATGGACCGTGGATCAAATCCAGGCCATTCAGCTCTTTAAGAGCCACATTGTGCTTCATTGCTTACAGCTTTCTGATTGCTGTTTATTTCCATTTTCTGTTTTCTATTTTACATCTTTGTTCAAGCTGTTAGTCAGCGGATTGCAGAGGTGCTGCCTCTGGATAGCTAAGCTGTATTGCCCAGCGGTTTGCAGTGGAGGATTCCACTGGACAGCAAGCTGTGTTGCTCAGCGGAGCGAGGAGGATTCCTCGGACGGCAAGCTGTGTTGCCTAGCGGTTTGTAGGGAAGCTGTGAGGCCCAGCGGTTTCAAGCTGTGAGTCAGCAGGAAGCCACACTCGGATTGAGTGTGGGGTGGATGTAGGTCTGGAGGACCGAACCACCTAAAAATCCCGTGTGCATTGTGGTTTGATTGTTTATGGTTTGCTTCCGCTAGATGAATGCATAGGGGCGCTCCATGTATTTGGCTTTTGGTTGAAAAGAAGAGTTAATTAGTCTTCTTAGAATGTTTTAATTTGTCAGCAGAGCGAAATCTTAGTTGAGCGATTCTTTGTCTAAATCAGCCTAGTTAGCATTCCAGTGGTCTCACTGTATGCGTGTTTTGTTCTGCAACTGATTATTAGCCTTTAAGCTTGTCTAGTTAGCGAACTAGTAATTCTAGTAAGCATCATATTTTAACTGGGCGAAAGAGTTTTAAAAGGGTTATATTCATTCACCCCCCCTCTGAATACTGCACCGAACACAACATACCAAACATTGTGTAAGTAGCATAGAATAAAACAAATTTCCCTTCCTTTATTCAAACAACTCGCTTGTACATCATGAAGGTCGAAGCCAAGAAAATACATGTCAAAAAAATAAGAAAATACATCTGCCGCCATCATATGAGCCCGTCGCTCGGCTGACTCGGATGACCATCCTGCGTCCAGCCACTGACTCTGCCTCATGTAGAAACTGGCTCAGATAAAGGATAGTTGACCCCATTGGCTCGGGTAGCTCGAGACAAAGGTGACAGAGGGATTAGAGAAGAGGAAGGCTACCTTCCAAGTTGAACTTGGAAGAGGAAGGGGGGAGGGAATGCGTATGGACGCCCCCTCTAACCTGCAAACTCTTTGGAAGAAAGAGAGTGCAGGCACCCTCCGAAGAGTGAAGGAAAGGAGGAGTAGAGCAGAAGAGGGAAAAAGAGGCTGCAAGAAAGAAAAAGAAACCAGCAGAGCTGGATGGGGAGGCAGGGGAAGGCCCGGAGGAAGGGAGTTTAGTTGGCTTCCTCCTCCCACCCGTGAAGCGAGCAGGATGGGACGGGCGGTAGGGACATCTGATGCCCCCATCCGTCCTCTGTCTCGCCCCCCTACAAGCGCCGCCCGAACTGATAGAGGGAAGACGACGTGCCTCCGTACGTCGAACCCTCTTCAATTCCAAACATTGGCCGTCGAACCCTCTTCAAATCAAAAGCAGCAAGAACTCTCTGCCCCCCGTCGTCGGAGCCTCATCTTCCGGAACGTCCTCCATGCTCCGAATACAACGGCACAACGCTACGTGAAGAAGGAATGAGGACAGACTGTCAGGGAAAACCCTAAGCGGTGGAGAGGAAGGGACGCCCTTCAGTCTTTTTATAGGCAAAGGGAGGCTACTTGCCTTAAATGATTCTCTCCTCGAAAACACGTCAAAGGAATTTCCCCCTATGAACGGTCACCTCAAACTTCTCATCTTCCTCCCCAGCGGGATACACGAAGCGGCCAGGCATTCAAAGCATGAGAAAGTGGAAGGGCGCCCTGTCAGGGGATCACCCAACCATAACGCGAGATCTACGCAGAAAGTATCGGTCCTTTCTAACTACTATAGATATGCTGATCAAATCACAGCAAGGACAGCAAGAAGCAAGTAATATTTTAATTATTGCCTTACAAAAAGAGGAAGTCCTTTCTTGAAAAGAGAAAGAGACAAACAAAGGAAGGAGACAAAACAGGACGATACATCAGGCCTCCAGCCCCTCTTGAAGCTCAGAGGTGGGAGGCACGGGTGGTCTGCCCCCGGTACCCTCGGTGACGGCCGACCCTGGCACTGACCCCGCCTGGGCGGGAACTGCCTCGTTCACGAGCCCTCTCGAGGCAGCCGGAGTTGGCGACCCCTCAGGAGAAGAGCCCTCCAGATCTCCCTCACCCGACGTGGATGAGCTAGAAGACGACAAGTCCGAGTCGTAACATTGGCCAGAGGGGAAGTCGATCCTAGAATCCTGTTCCCCGGCATAAGCTGCCACCCGGCGGTAACCCTGCTTGAACCCCTTGCAGATGCCTCGACGAAGTGCTGACTCGTAGTAGGGAAGGGCGGCTTCCTGCAGGTCGACCCAGTAGGCCTCTGAGAGTTTGTATTGCTCGATCACCTCCGCCCTGGCCAGTCCCACCCTACCAGCAAGCTCGACCTTCTCCCGCTCTGCCTCGGCTAGTCTCCACTCGGCCTCGGCCACCCGCTCCTCGGCCTCCGCCGACCGCTTCTCCGCCTCGGCCAACTCCCGCTCGACTCCAGCCGCCCACTCCTTGGCCTCAGTCGATCGCTTCTCCGCCTCAGCTCGGTCGACTTCGGCCTCCAACCGAAGGCGCTCCGCTACCTCCGCCCGATCCACCAGCTCGACGCGCTCGGCTTCCCAACGGCCACCCAGCTCGACGCGAAGAAGGCGCTCCCCATCAAGGAGTTTACTTTTCCTCTTGAGCGATTCCCGGGCCTTGGATAGCTTCTCGGTCAGCGCTCCAACCTCCAGCCAGCTCGACTGCGACAACTCTCTGATTGCGGAGAACTCCCGTTGGAGCCCCTCATGCTCCTCAGTGAGTCGGGCCAGCTTCCTTTTGCACCCTCCGAGGGTCCAAGCAAGCTTCGACCGCTCTGACTCCGACCGAGCGTAGGTCTCCGCCATCGTGGCCCCCATCTGGGCCATGATCAGGCCGCCCACCATAATTATGTCGAGGACCCCGGGCGGGGAGTGACGCCTGTCTCCCCCTTTCACCCTCGCGACTACGCCGTGACAAATATGGTACAAAGTGCTCGAGATGCCGAGCCTTTCCAGAGCCATCGGCATGGGAACCCTGTCCGCATCTGATGCCTCGCCGGATGGCCCGGATCGAGCTGCGGACTTGGCCGCTCCACGCACGACGGTCGGTTGGGGCTGCGACGCCTCCGTAGGTGAACCCCCGACCTCGACCGACCCGTCCCGCGCGACACCACCCGAGGTGCCGCCCACCTCGACCGACGCCCCAGCTCCGGCTGCGGCTTCTTCAACTTTGGCCCCCTCTATTCCCACCGAGGGGAGAGCCGATCCATCACCATCACCCCCCGGAGCGCCCCTAGCCTCCTCGGCCCCCTCTCGCTCGGCAGATGGAGAGATGACTTGATAGGGTCGGCCCTATCTCACTCGGGAGAGGGGAGCGCTGCCGAGCCAGAATCGCCTCCGACGGCGGGGACGGTCCCAGCCTTCCTGGCCCGCTTCTTGGCCTTCACGGCGTCCCGCAACATGCCCTCGACGGGGTCCTTACGCTTCGCTCCACGCGGCTGAGAAGTCCCCCCTGAGGCCACCCCCTTACCCTGATCTCGGGCTTCGGGGTGACCCTCAGGGATGCCCGGCTCGTCGGCAGCCGAATCATCACAAAGGTCGACCACCTCAGCGGGATCCTCCAATGGCGACTGCCTGGTGTCTGCGCAAGATAAAAATACGGTCAGAAGAAGAAAAATGACCCCCCACATCCGAAGGAGAACCCAGCTTGCGACACCTAAGCCCGACGGGTGCAGCCGCATAAGAAGACACCGCTCGATATTCTCTGGCGTGACCAGTTCCTCGGTGGACTGGCGGTGCTTCAGCAAGATGGCAGCATATTCCTTCACATGTGGGGGGAACTCATCCTGCCTGGGAGGGATATTCGGGTGGAAATTGGAGATTACTTGGCACCTCCAGGTTTCCTCCACCGAGTTTATCCCCACCCGGAAGAATTGGGTCTTCTACTCCTTATGCGAAGAATGCTTCGCCGCCAAGCAGATGCAACTCTTGTTCCTCCTCGCCTGGATAAAGTAAAAACCCTTCCCGGCTGACGAATGCGTCTTCAATTCGAAGAAATAATGGAAGAGGTCCAAGGAAGGGGGAATCCCGCATTGGCGGCAGAGGATGCGAAAGGCAGAAAGGAGGAGATAGGAGTTGGCTACCAGTTGGATGGGCGCCAACTGAAAAAAACCGAGGAGCATGAGGATGAAGGGCTCGAAGGGAAGGCGGAATCCGCCCTTCCACGCCAGGAGGAAGGTATAGATATGGCCAATACGAGAATCCAAACTTGTCTCGTGCGGAGTAGTCGGGGATATTTGTGAGGCAGGCGAAACTGATGCTCTAGCCTCTTCACCTCAGCTTCCCCCAACTCACTGTAGTTCGGGACCAGCGCTCTCACCACCGACTCGTCATCCCACTCCTCGGCACCCGAGCGCTGGCCCGCCATGGATTTCGAGGAAGAACTTGAAGAAGAACTCTCTCGGGACCCTAAAGATTTCGGGGGAGGAGGAAGTTGCCGGACCGCCTCCGCAGTTATCTCCGCCAACTCCACGAACGTCGTCGCAAGTTTCTGCTCCTTCGCCATGCCTTCACGGCGCATCGAAGAGCCCCAAAAGTAAGAAGCGAAGGAGAGCCAAAACCCCTAACGACGGAAAGAGTCTGGGATGACAGCTAGCGCCCAACGCCTATAAACCCACGCGGGAGGCGGCGCGTCGTTCCGACCTCCAAGAAAAGGGGGCCCCTTATTTCAAATCCGTCAGAATTGCAATTATTACGGGCCCAGATGACCATGACACGTGGCTTCATAGCACCGCCAGATCTCCACCCACCCGAGCCATGCTGGTCCTAAACCCTAAATGAACTACTCTACCGAGCCTACTTTGGCTCGGGAGTAGGAGGGGGACAAGTGGAGAGGGGGATTTCTATAGCCCACTTGAAGAGCAATCGAACTAGGCCCATTCGGGCCCAACAAGGCCCCGCTCGCCCGAGTGACAGCCCACCAGGCCCACTCCGGACTGAAAGCCCAATAAAAGTTCACACGGGGATACCACCTTCCTAGGCGGCCCTTAGGCTCGGGAGGCCCGAGCATCGGTCAGGTCACAAGAAAGGTCCACGCCCGAGCCATCTCTCCGTCGGGGAGAGAAAGGCGTGTGCCAACCGATCTGACCCATCTTCATCTGAGCTAAGCCTACCGCCCAGGATAAGGGCTGGCATCTCTGAGCTCGGAACGACCGACGATTGCTTATCCATGCAGCCGTTAGGAGCTTTCTGTAAGCAGGAATTTAAGGGGATAAGGGACTCCACGTCCCCATGGCGATAAAGATCCCACGATGAGGCAGTGAAGAGCTCACGTTGAGGACGTAACTCCCGCCTAGAACCCCTCGACTTACAGGACTCCTGAAGACGGCGCACTATTTAAATGAAGGATACCCTCCGGTGAAAGGTAAGGGCAACCACACGCTCAAAACTCCTGAGCAGGAACCACTTCACCCTTCTGGTGGAGAGGGATCTCGCGCAGAAGCTACTTCCCCACTTTATTGCTCCCACCATAGCTCTACTGACTTAAGCATCGGAGGGTTTTTCCACAGGGACTCATCCCTGGGCCCCCTGATCCGTTTCCCTTTCTTGCAGTTCACAATCTGGTGATCCCCTGTCCGCTCAGGACCCGCGCGAGATCTCGCCTCTTCAGCACCCATGGCAAACTTTAATGCCTTCCTATGCTCTGCTGGGCTTTTAGATGCTGGTTTCTTTGGGCCACATATGACAAGGTCTAACAATAGAATAGGACCGGGCAACATCCGGGCGAGGTTGGATCGGGTGTTACTTAATAGTGTCTGGCAGTCCACTATGCCGACTCTTGTTGTCAAGCATCTACCTAGAGGCCCCTCGGATCATGCTCCTTTGTTACTGTCTGTTGGGATGCACTCCTCTGGTCCCGCTCGATTTATTTTCCAGAAGATGTGGTGTTCCCACCAATCTCTTTTGCAAGTGGTATCAGAGGTGTAACGCCCGAGGATTTTCTAATATAATTATTAAGCATTTAAATGGGCTATTAATTGAATTATGGATTAATTAAAACTAATTATTTGGTCCCTATACTAATCCAAGAGGATTAGGCCCATTTTGACAAATCCAATTGGCCCAAATTATAATTTTAAACTTTGTCCCATGTTCTAGAAGCTTGGAATTGATGTATTTATGGAATTAAAAAGATAAGTAGGAATATTATAGGATAAAGAGGTGGATAATAATACAAGAGTTTGAACTGGTTTCAAATTCAACGCCCAAAACTAAAAACGGTCTATCGCGAGACCGCCAGTCACTAGAAAACGATCTCCCAAATGATCGCTAAGCTCTGCAGATTCCGTGAGTGGAAGAAAGTGCAAAAAGATTGGATTTTTGGCATCTAAACTCCTAGAGACCGAAGTATGTAGACTTGTAAGCATGCTTAGGACTCTCAGAGATTGATCTAATACCTAACAAGGACTCTAGAATCGTTCAAATCCATGAAACCCTAGCTAAACCCTATAAATAGACCCCAAAACCAACCAGCGCGACCCTTACTTTTGGCTTGCATGGAACTAAGGTAAAGAGGTCGAATTAGAGGTAAGTTTCTTCTAGAAATTTGTTCATTTTAGTTAGATCTAATTTTCCTCAAAATTTCATTCTAGGAGATCAAGTCTACAAGGAGATAGAAGCCTGCAAAGACGCTGGTTCAGTGCAAATAACCCAGGAAGTAGTGCGATCGACCCAGAAAGATCTACAAATTGAAAGCCCTAAACGAGGTAATTGGATAGAGGTTCTTTAAAATAAATTGTTCCTTTTAGTACCCTTTTCTTACCCTCAAAATTTCATGTCTTTACGTCAAGAGAATCAGGAGTTAGGAAGGCGTGAAGTTGCTGGTTTAGCATAGGACGTGCAGAAATTAGGGTTAACTTCCAGCCCTAAATTCGAAGCTTAAAGCCCAAAACAGAGGTAGGTTATCTCATGAACGGCTTAAACATGACATTAGGGATAAAAGCCCTCTATTTCTAGTCGATTTCATGCATTGTACACTGAGAATTTTATGTTTTCATTTGGACTATGCATCTTGCATAATATTCATGCATGAACTAGCCCTAATTGAGTAAAAAGGAAATTCTCTTGTTATTACATAAACCCACGCATATTGGCTGACATATTCTTGTTCTATCATGCTATAGAGTTTATTCATGTTGATTTCCATGCATGATATGCCTTAGATTAGTATCGTATTTTACAAATTTTAAGTTTTCTGTTAACACAGGAAGAAACAGTCTTCCTGTAGACCCCCAAAAACCCTAGCGGTCGTACGACAGACCGTTAGCACCCATGAAACGGTCACCCACTAGACCGTTTGCGTTTACTGATTTCTATGATATTGTTAACCCGAAACATATTGCAGATTAGTCCTAATTATTATATGCTAAGCCTAGTTAAGTAGGTTTTACTTCTATTTCAAGTTTTATTTTATTATGACTGGTTGTACTCCAGAAGATTTCATGTTCTTTATGTACTTGGGATTAATTTTAACCTATGTTATTTTTATGGCCAAAAACTTATACTATTGTATTAATAGGCACGTTTTCATAAGGTTTATGGACTTATTTGATCGCTATTTTATCATGATCTCTCTCATCTTATAGTCATTTTCTTAAGTACATGGCACATACCCCGGTATGTTGTCATTAGTTACACATTTGCACATTAAGTACACAATCTTGGACTTGATAATCTCTCCATTGGATATTCCTTCCAACGGACTAGGAAATCTTGCTTCAAGGCCTCCATAAGTCTCCGCGAGCCTGGGATTCCCACTAGGACGCCGAGCTGGTTGTACCATTAAAGCCCAATTGTCTAGAAAGCACTTTACCAATGTTTTAATGAGTTCTGGACCTTAGCGGCCTAATATATGACCGCCAGAGTCAGTTAGCGGCCTATTGATCGACCGCCAATGTCACCTAGCGGCCCTGCCCTAGACCGCATGGTTCCAACTTTTTTTTCAATGTTTAACCCATGGTTTTACCTTTGGGTTGAGTATTCCTATGTTCCAGATAGTTTATGAACTATCTAGAGTTTGTCACCTTATTCCAAAGATATCTAAATAAATTATGGAAATAAAGAATGTACTGTTATGCTGCCAAATTTTCTTCATAACATAACCTAGTTATTAATGCATTTCTTGAATTCTCATGATCGATTATTGGTACGTTCTATACCTTGATTACCTTATCATGGAATTATTGTTGAACTTATACATTATTGGCCACATTATTGTTATAATCGTGGAAGTAGCTTGATTTATACTTGAAGATGCAGTTCGAGCACTGATTGTGTTCAAGGGCTCAATGCTAGTCCCCTCGATTGAATGTCGGAAACATATTGTAAAGCATGGGGTATGATGCTACTGGCGTCGCATTGCGCTGGGAGCACTTTCTTTATAAATAAGAGAAGATCCACAAATATCCACAAATATTCACGAAGTACTTGCAATCAGTTCCTCTACCTTCAGACCTAGCAATCACTACACCATTAGGTCCCGGAACCAAACTTACTACCTACTACCCCAATAGTGAGGTAATGGTAGAAGCTCACAATCTTTCAGCAAACCTCGTATGCCTTGACATGGAAGGCTATGATGCTATCTTAGGTGTAGATTGGCTTGTAGACCATGACGTTTATATAAATTGTCGCAACATGATTATCTCTTTTCGGAAATCAGGTCTTCCAAGATTTCCTTCCTTGGTATCAAGTATAGGAAACATCTTGCTATTATTTCATCTCTTCACGCTTGCAAACTTATTTCGCAAGGATGTTGTCACGCCCCGAGATTATGCTGCGGAAACAATCGGGAACATATATAGTCGGCAAGTACGCCTCGAGCAAGCAATATAATCAGAGCGCAAGTCAATCACATAAAAGTAATTGCACCAATAATTCATTCAAACCTTTAACTTTATTTCTATATTAAATAATCTCAAAGTACATAAGATCCTTGACTCTTTTTACTAGACTCAATAAAACAAAGATTACATCATGACTCGACTAGACACTTGATAACTAAAGCTTATCTCGTTCATATGTCCTTCAATCACTCTCAGACCCGTTACTTGTATAATCCGAATCCAATTCATCTATACTTCTTGAAACATTGAGAAAATAGGTAATGAGCACACTTGCCTAGTAGGTATCTTTGTATGAACATGAAGGTAAATTTAAGTGATTAGCATTTTAGCTCTAGAGAATAAGATAAATCATGCAGATATGGTAAAACATGTGAACAAAACCAAAGTAACAAGATAAGATACGAGAATATGATTGAGCAAGTATATAGCAAGAAATGTAAATTTTGACCTTTCCATGAACAAGAATGTAACAAGAAAGTACTTTTCATAACCATGAAGGTTATGCACTAGAAAGTCATATAACAAGTAAGAAAGTACTCTTCTCTTAGTAGCAAGTACTTCGTGAATTTATGTGAATCTGTACTCATGTCCCGTGGATTTTCACTTATTTATAAAAAAAGTACTCCCAGCGTAATGCGGCGCCAGTAGCATCATACCCTATAGTTTACAGTATGCTTCCGACAATCAACCGAGGGGACTAGCATAGAGCCCATGAACACAATCAGTGCTCGAACTGCATCTTAAAGTATAAATCAAGCTACTTCCACGATTATACAATAATGTGGCCAATAAGGTATAAGTTCAACAATAATTCCATGATAAGGTAACCAAGGCAAGAATGCTTCAATTAAGAACAAGAGATTTCAAGGATGACTTAAAAGGATATCATACTACGGAAGACATTCGACAGCATAACGGTACATTCATTACGTTCCATAGCTTTAATATTGACTTACTTAACGTAGGTTGAGACTCCAGATAATCCTAAGATCATCTAGGAACTTAAGAAAATCAACTCCAAAGGTCAAACCTTGGGTTAAACTAAATCAGGAACCAAGCGGTTTATTACTGGACCATTTAGAACACCTCGCGGTCTATTGATGGACCGTTTCATAGAATAAAGATATCGATGTAGTAAAACCATCTGGAGCTTTAGCGGTCTAGCGGATGGCCTTTTAGTATCCCTTAGCGGTCTAGTGAAGGGCCGCTTACGGAAATCAGACGGTCGTCCAGAGGGCCACTAAGGTCCAAAATACACAAAACACCGGTAAGTGCTTTTCTAGACAATGGGTTTTAACGGTACAACTAGCTCGGCATCCTAGTGGGAATCCCAGGCTCGCAGAGTCTTACGGAGGCCTTAAAACAAGATTTCTAAGTCCGTTGGAAGGAATATCTAATGGAGAGGTTATTGTGAGCGACGTCACGCGGTTCGGGGAAGAGCGGAGAAGACACGGAGCGCACGCGGGCTCCTTCTTTTTTTGTTTGTTTGTTTGCTGCAACACAAAAATAAGAGAAGAGAGAGAAGGGGCCACCACGGGAGATTGCTCCGGCGGGGCGAGCGGGACAAGTGTGATATAGCAAGATATGGGGGTTAAACGGCCATAGCGGGAAGTGACTCGCCGCGGCCTCGGGGGGACGGGAATGGTGCAGAAATTAAATAACAAGAATTGAAACGGCCATTGGAGAAGTGACTCGCCGCGGCCTCGAGAATATGAGCAGATAATAAGATGACAGAATATAAAGAGAATACAAAGAGCGGGAATTTAAACGACCATTGGGGAAGTGACTCGCCGTGGCCTCGAGAACATAAACAGATAAGAATATAACGTATAAGAACGTGAATTTAAACGGCCATTGGGGAAGTGACTCGCCGCCGCCTCGAGAATATGAGCAGAATATAACATAATATAAAGAGAATATAAGAACGGAAATTTAAACGGCCATTGGGGAAGTGACTCGCCGCGGCCTCGAGAACATGAATAGATAAGAATATAACATATAAGAACGGAAATTTAAACGGCCATTGGGGAAGTGACTCGCCGCGGCCTCGAAAATAAGATGTGATCGCCAGGGGCCGAAAGACCCCAAAATAAGAAAGTGATCGCGCCTACCTCAAGAGCGGGACATGGCGGGTTGCTTCTTCCTCTTCCTCCGGCCGGCCGACGGAGAGGGCTTTCCTCGGCTACCCTTGCAAAACAACGACAAACAAATGACAAGTGGGTTAGAAAGATGGAGGTGTAGTATTCAAATCCTTACGATAAAAATAATGAAATGATGGCAAGACACACACCTGGTTGGTGTTATCTTTTAAACCCCTCTCGGACTCGAGTAGGAGGAAAATGAGATGATGGATGTAAGAAGTGTATAAGAAAAGGTGCCCTTATAAAGGGGGATAGGGGATGCAAGATGATGAATGCAAAAGAACTACGAAGAAAAGGAAAGAATTGGCTTATTGGATGTGCCGATGGTGAAATCCGGCGGAGCTCCGGCAGCGTGGGGACGACGTGGAAGCGCGGTGGATGAAGACGACCTTCCTCTCGCGAGTGTGAGCACCCGAGAAGCCGGCAGAACCTCCACCTACAAAAGAACCCACGGGTTAGAAAATGACTCCGTAGCCTCTGGGCTCCGGCAACCTATCGGATCACTTCGAAGCTCTTCCAGAACTGAGGGGGTGGGCATCTATTTATAGAGCTCCAGAGGGTGGAGGCGTCCAGGACCCTGGACACCTCCATCAAGGCTGAATTAATATTTTATTCTATTTTTATATATTTTTTTGGAATACTTTTGTGGGGGCGTCTAGGGTCCCGGATGCCTCTAACAGGTCCACCGAAAATCGACGACGGCCGCACGCGGTTTGGCACAACGCGTGGTTTTGTGAGCGGCGCCTCGTGATTTAGAAATGGGCGCGTCCAGCTGACTGGACGTCTCTATAATTTGGATTTTTTCACACACGACAAACCGTCGTTCGGTGAGCGGCGCCCGTGAGAGAGTTGATGGAGACGTCCAGGGGCCTGGACGCCTCCAAAATATATTATTTTTATTTTTCTTTTGTCTTTTTATGCCAAAGCTGGCATTATATTTTTTATATTTATTTTTATGGAGGCATCCAGGGGCCTGGACGCCTCCATTAATATATATATATATATATTTATTTATTTTTGTTTTTTTATGCCAACTGGCATTTTACACACATTTTTTTATTTTTGTTTTTATGGAGGCGTCCAGGGGTCTGGACGCCTCCATTAATATATATATATATTTATTTATTTATTTTGGGCCCTGAGAAAATAAATAAATAGAATTAAAAATATGGGGGCGTCCAGGGGCCTGGATGCCCCCATTAAGACCCACCCGGGTCCTCAAATCAGACGTCGGCGGCCGCCCGTCAGACACCCTTCCTGATTCTGGAACCTCCTGATGCGTCTGACTGGTGTTGACGCTGTCCGAATGCCGTGACGGGATGATTCCGAATGCCGAAAAAGGCAGAAGAAGACCCAAGAAAAGGAAGCACTCAAGTGATTCGAAATGCGTAAGCCGTCGCGGGGCGTCGTATAGTAATATGAGACTTTCTCAGGAGACGTTAAGAATGGCGTGTCTACAGCTGCCCCGCCTTGGCGTCTGCTTTGCAAGGGAGCGACACGTAGTGGAATGGTATCGAAGTGGAGTGAAATGAAGTGGGAGCGGACTGATAAGTTGATGCCAAGGTGTGATGAGACACGCTTTTGACGTTACTGTTTGGAATCTTTCCTGAAGTTTCAATGAGGCGACCTTGAAGAAGTTCTTTCAAATTTTGACGATTGCTTGGACGGAGATCAAATAAGGGAGGGTGAGATGTGCGCTCAGGCACGAAAAAGAGACCAACTTCTTGGTGTGGAAGTGCCTGGGTCATAAACCGGAGGTTTCACCTTTGGGGAGCGGTTACCAGCCAATGTGGAAGTGCTGCGGCCAAGGTGGGTCAAGCAAGGTAAAAAAGGAATATCTGAGGGTCTGTCCAAACAAGGGTCTCCTTTGGAAGAGCAGCGTAGGGCCGTTTCAAGGAAACTCAGTATTTCATTCGGAGTGGAATATCTCATATTTGTAGGAATTGAAGCACAACGGCCTTCGCAATCGAATCACTTGAATGATCTTCCGCAATAAATCAAAGTCCTATATGAATGCATGCTGGGTTTAAAGAAAAATTTAAAACAAACTAAAATAGAAAATAGCCAAGGATAATATTGTCAACTTGTTAAGAACGGGTCAGGATACCGATCCGGTGAGCCGACACTGGGCTGGGGCCCGTTTATCCGCGCACCAACTCACTGAATGGAACCGTCGTCCCCATGCTACCACAAATTAACGGCCTATCCGTACAACCCAAATTCTCTCGGGATCATCATCGTTTTTGTTGAAGGGGAACTCAAATCCCAGATTCGTTCGGGCCGCAAGGTCCTTGATATGTTCTAGTAGCGTAGGTATCATATACTACGATGCATGACATGGTGGGACCAACCATTGAAAGGTGGGACAGGAGATAGGATAAAGATGTCCGTTAGTAAAACCTGCACAGGCCAGCATGGATCAATAACATCAGAAAGTAGCAGATTTATAATAGAATCACACCACAATGGAAAGGAAATCTAGCCAAAATCCTGACACTGACTGCTGATGTGACATGTCCCGTCCTGTAGCGATCTTCCCTTCCTATAAGAACTCCCCTTAGGCTAGTTCATTCAAATGCACCAAGGTGGGTTTTGGAAGCTCAGGTGAGGAAGGAGAGGAGAATCTAGAGATTTCAGGATGGAAGGAGAGTCTTCCCGCGTTATGAAGAGGAGCAGGCCTAGCAGCGAGATCAGGCGACTCTCCGACCTCGAGGGTCATCTGAGTGGGACGATCATGTCGCATATGGTAAGCTGATTCATTTCAAATTTTCCATGTGAACCTTCTTCTTACTTCCTTCATTTCTTCTTCTTTCTTTTCTCTTCCAGTCATATCCACTCTTCCCAGGCCCGAGGACGTTTTCCAAACTGCCATGGCTTTCAAAGCTAACTTCCAACATCTCCATTGGCATGAGGACCATACTCTCAAAGTGGCATCTGCAGGGGCTCCTTATTCACGCCAAACACTATGAGAAGATTCGTATGGATTGGGCGGCTATGGGCGCACTAGTGGAGATCTGGCATCCCCAGACCCACACTTTTATCTTCCCGACCTTTGAGGTGACCATCCTCCTCGAGGAGGTGGAACTTCTGCTCGGATTGAAGAAATTCAAGAGTGACGGGAAGGTGAAGGCTATGCGGATGCTGACACGGGGGACTTCTGAAAGCGTCCTTGGAAGCTTCATGCCGCCCGACGCAGCCAGAAAGGTCCGTACACAAAAGGGGATAGATCTCCAAAAGCTTGCGGAGTGGGTCATGGACGCCCTGAGAGGGTCACCAGACGATGACTATTTGGAGGGAATTATGAAGGGGTTCACCATTTGTCTGGCGGGTGCTCTCTTGTTTCCTTATACCGACAACATAGTGGAGGAAGACCAACTGAGTGCTATTTGCGGGATCTGGCGTGGAAAGAGGGTGGGACCCACTGTTCTTGCCTATCTTTACAGCGGCCTTACTGCCTCGAGCATGGGTAAGCCTGTGTCTTGAATTGCTGGCTTGATTTGCACTTCAAATTCGACCACCGCGAGGGAGTGCCAACTGCTTCGAAGCTTTTCCAACAAAGCCCGCTTTACCACATAGCCGACGTGTTAGGCTTCGGTGGTACTGTAGTGAATCGCGTTCCGTGGCTGAAGAAACGTGAAGACTGGCGGTCTCACTTCCGCACCGTGACACAAGGCTTCTTTACTTGCGCACCGGCATGTTTGCTTTCGCTAGATCTCCTCATGAGGCCTTCTCCCGAAGTTGATCTTCGACTGATCGGCGCGACCGAGTTCATCCTTTATAATGCGCATCGGTGCTGCCTCCAGATTGGCATCCCACGCCATTCGTTCCCGCCACCGACTGGCATCGTTCCTTTGAAGAAAAGGGAGTTGGGCACTGAAGCGGACGCGAAGGAAGCGAAGGCCATTAAAGCTCCCTGGAAGACAAGTGTTGCGGGAAAGGCCTTAGCGCACGTGGTGGAAGAATGCGAGCCGTGGAGGGCTTATGTAATCGAACTGGGGAAGTTAAGGCCTAAGGCGCCTAAACCCCTGATGTAGCTCATTCTGCTTTTCTGATGGAATAAAATCTGGCATTGATTTTTCGGACCAGTTCCCTTAATTATTATTATCTTTTTTTTTGTTTTTATTTTTTTTCTTTGTATATTTTTTTTATTTGGATTATACATACTCTTATCTTTTTTACTTTTATTATATATTTTTATATTTTTTTTAAATTTTTATTATTGGGGCGTCCAGGAGCCTGGACGCCCCTATTTTTTATTTTTGATTTTTTTAAGTTTTTTTTGTTTTGGGGGCGTCCAGGGTCCTGGACGCCCTTAATTTTTATTTTATTATTTTTTTGATTTTTTTGTTTTGGGGGGGTCCAGGCGCATGGACACCCCAAAATTTTTGAATTTTGAAAAAAAAAAATAAAAATTGTGGGGGCGTCCAGGCGCCTGGACGCCTCAAAGAAGGTAGCTTCTATATATAAGGGCTGCCCCCCCCCCTTTTGCTCATTTACTGTTCATTCTGACGACCTAGTCACCCTAGACGACCTTCTTTGGGGCGCCTGGACGTCCAGGCACCTGGACGCCCCAAAGAAGGTAGCTTCTATATATAAGGGCTGCCCCCCCCCCCTTTTGCTCATTTACTGTTCATTCTGACGACCTAGTCACCCTAGACGACCCATTCTTCGTCCCAATGGAGCGAGGAGGATCGAGCCAGGGTCCACAGAAGCGGAAACGACGGGCTCGTCGTCCGAGGAGGCTGAGGGATGATGCCGAGGAGGCTGCTGCGGCGGAGGAGATTGCCGCGGGTGAGGAGGCTCTTCCTTTGGCCTTGGAGGCTGTAGTGGACGCTGGCGACGCGGGAGAGGACGAGCACGATCCGGTAAGCCCCTCGGAACTCTCACTCTGTGGTTCAATAGGCTAAACGGACGGGCGAGAGGCTGTGAGAGAAGGCCGGGGAGTGAGGGAAAGGAGGCCTCCACATTTTCTTTTTCTTTTTTATTTTTTTATTTATTTACAAAAATAATAGAAATATAATTAAAATAAGGAGGCGTCCAGGGCCTGGGACGCCTCCATGATAATATATATATTATTAATATATTTTTTTGTTTTGGTTTTGGGGTTTTTATAAAAATAAAAGAAAATAAAGGAAAAGGAAAGGAGGCGTCCAGGGGCCTGGACGCCTCCAAAAAATAAATATTTTTTAAAAAGAAAAATAAAGTAAAATGAATAAGTAGTATATACAGTGTTATTGTTTATTATTATTCATGATGCTGATGTGTTCTCTGTTGGTTTTGTGGTGTACAGGGCGTGATGAAGGGACGGATCAGCTGGTCCCTAGTGGTGGCAGCATACCGCGGGCTGCCGGACTTCCAGAGGGCGCGTGTGGACGCCATGGGCTTTGGAGCTTTCCTTAGGATCGAGCCCTTCCGGCTCGACCTTCCTCTTATCCAGGCACTGAGGGAGCGGTGGCACGCACCGAGCCGGGCGTTTCTGATGCCCTGGGGGCACATGGTGCCGACACTAGAGGACGTGGCTCGGATTACCGGGCTATGAGTTGACGGAGAGGCAGTCAGCGGGGTCACCTACCCCGACTACCGAGAGAGTGCCCTGGACCTGCTGTGGTTAGAGACGAGCGTGACTGATAGAGACAGCAGGGTAGTTGGCCGAGTGGAGATCATGGAGGCGCTCGGATTCGTCGACCCGCGCCAGCGGGTTAGCGAGACTGGAGCGGAGTTCTTGGCTCGACTAGAGGGGGATGCTCGTGCAGCTTTCACCCAGGATCCGAGCGAGAGGGAGCTGGTGGATCTAGACCTTCGGAGGTTTCTTTTCTTCTTCCTGGGCCGCCTTCTGCTGGGGACGAAGGGGGACGGCATCCACTGCCGCTTCCTCGGGATTCTGGTGGACCTTGACAGAGTGGGGCACTACGCGTGGGGAGTGGCTCTGCTTGCCCATTTGATTGTTGATCTCTCCCAGACTTCGGAGAAGGAGACGACAGTCAGCGGCTTCGCACCTTTTCTCCAGGTAAACATTTTATTTATGCATTCCCACAGTTGAATATGCAATTATTGTACTAATGATGTATGATGGATGCAGGTGTGGAGCTATTACTATTTCCCGATGGGGAGGGCTAGGCATGCGAACAGGAGGGCCGTGCCTCTGGCGCGGCGGTGGAGGCCGGTCGTGGTTGCAGCACCCCACGGCTACCAGCTGGCGTCGCTTCGTCGGGAGCTGAGCGAGTATCCCGAGGCCATGGTATGATGCGTATGATTTTTTTGTGTTTTTATGCATGTGACTATCATGATGTATGCATGGTGATGCAGGTGGTATGGAGGCCCTACCTGGACATGGGCGATGCTGGCCAGCCCTGGGTTGTAGCGGGTCTTCCTCGTTTCAGGCGGGACGTGTGGGTCCATTGCCTGAACGAGATCGAGCCGCTTCGGCTGAGGCTGGTTATGAGGACGTTGGGGCTGGCCCAAGAGTGGGTTGATGTAGAAGAGCCGGCCCGCATTGGGCGGAAGATAAAGGGGAAGGTGAAGGTTGTGGACTGGCGTACGCGCTTTCCAGCACAGTACCAGGACTGGCAGCAGGGCGGGGTCCCAGTGGTGTCCCATGTACAGGACAGCACAGACTACATGAGACGGTACCGAGCTACGTACGGGGACCGCCTCTCCTTGGGTGGTATGGCAGGGGTAAGTGAAATGAAACTGCTTCACTTTTCTATATGTATATGCATGTGGTACTAACTTATGTGCAATGCAGGATGCTCGTGATACCATGATCGCCGACCTGCGGGCCCAGTTGGCAGATGCCAGGCGACAGTTGGTGGCCATCCGACAGGAGTTGGAGATCCTGGTGAGTTTATGTGATGCATTTTTTGTGACCTGGATTTTTGATGCTTAGCCTTTGACTGACGTTTTCCCCGTGTTTCAGCGGGCCCACCAGACAGCGGCAGCCGGGATGGCTGGTGGAGCGGGTTCCAGTTCGCAGGGCCCTCCTCCGGAGGTTTCTGCCCTCCAGGAGCAGCTGGCGTATGCGGTGGCTCGTGCTGAGGAGGCCGAGCGTGACCGCGAGGCTCGAGTGAGCGTTTGCCTGACCTCGACTCTCCTTCTGGCTGCTCTCCTTCTATCACTATTTTCTTACGGTGCACGCGTGCTTTGACAGGTGGCCGAGATTCGGGAGGCCCTGGCGCGTGCTGTTCATGCCGAGCAGGAGCGCGACGCTCGGGTGGCGGAGCGTGACACCCGGATTGCGGAGCGTGATGCCCGATTGTGGAGCTGGAGGAGGAGCGTCGACGGGAGGCTGAGGAGCTCCCTCGTGACGTGCTGGATCTGCGGATCGCCCTCGAGCTGTCGAGGAGGGAGGCGATGAGAGAGAGAGAGAGGAGAGGGAGAGAGAGAGAGAGGGAGGAGCGACAGCGGGATCAGACCGAGAGGAGGGCTCTAGAGGCCCAGTTGCTGGAGCTCCGACTGAGTCTCGGCACGGCGGAGGGGAGGCTTCGGGAGAGCGAGGAGCGGTACCAGAGGGTGAAGGAACGCGGGGCGCGACTTCGTCAGTCTGGTTCTTTTTCCATGGGCAGCTACCTGGTCTCTTCGGCCGAGGAGCGTCGTCGCACCTTCGAGGCTGGAGTGCCACCGCAGGGTGAGGCGAGCACGGCTTCTCAGGGTTCGCAGAGGCCCCCTAGGGATCCCCGACAGAGGAGGGAGGAGAGAGATGACCAGGAGGGTGATGGTGAGAGTTAGAGAGTTGCTTGTACACGTCACCCTTCTCACTGTATGATGTACTTTCGGCTATTATATGAAATGAAAATGGCTTTCTTGTCTTGTGTGTACTTCTCTCTCTCCCACACTTTCTTCTTTGCACTGAGTTGTCCCTCGAGGCACGCTCCACGAGACCTTACCCTGAACAGCGGGGAACTACGCTTTGCACGGGGGGATTCTGTTTCCTTTCTCCCCCTTTTGGGCGCGTCCAGGCGCGAGGACGCGTCTTAGTCCTTGAATTCAAATTTAAAGCGTCGGGTGGCCTTTCTTCCCCCGCGCCTTACCCGCAAACGAGCCCGCCTTCTGCCGAAACTCGCTTGCCCCCTTTTCGTCTTCCTCCTCTTTTGATCGATGGAGTTCGGTGGGCCCGATCATGGTGAAGGTGGAGAGGGACGAGGAACTCCTCGCCCGAGGAGGGACGCACCAGAGCACGGAACGGCGTCCATGGAGGAGGAAGGGCCGCTTCGGGCCCCCGAGGGACCCGAGGGGCCCGATGGCGCGGGAGGAGGTGAACACGGTCCGGTAGGTCCTCCGATCTCTTCCTCTTTTAATTCATTTTGGGTTTTGAAGCGAGCCGCGTGAGGGGGGAAAGGGTTCGGCGAGTGCCGCACTTAAATGATGGACGCGTCCTAGACAGGGGACGCGTTCTTTTTGACTGATGTGGGACCCCTTTCTTGGTGCAGGACATGGCAAGGACCCTGGGTCTGGCCGATGAGTGGGCGAGTGTGGACGAGCCGAGCCGCGTCAGGAGGGAGAGTCACGGCAAGGCGAGGCTCGAGGACTGGCCCGTACATCTCCCTGGACAGCAAGGGGGTGTACTGGTGCAGGACAGTGCCGACTTCCTGCGGCGGCAGAGAGAGAGTTACGCGGGGCTTCCCCAAGCTGGGGACACGCGTGGCATCGGCGGCTCGCGCGCCCAACTGTCAGAGACTAGGCGGCAGCTGGCCGTCGCTCAACATGAGCTGTCGCTCCTAGTAAATTACGTGCCGCACTTTTATCTTCAGATTTTGGAGTTTCACTGACGGCCGTTGTTTATTTTGTTCCAGCGTGCCCAGCAGACAGCGACGGTGGGAGTGGCTGGCGGATCTTCCAGTTCTTCGGCCCCTGTTCTCGAGATTGCCTCCCTCCCGGAACAACTTGCCGGTGCGGTGGCCCGCGCGACCCGGGCGGAAGAGGAGCGTGACGCTTGGGTGGCGACTGTAGCGGAGCTGCGGCATCGTGGTGAGGAGAGACCTTCTCCAGACATCCTGGAGTTAAGGGTTCTTCTGCAGATGATGAGGAGAGAGGCAGAGAGAGAGAAAGCTGAGAGAAGGTCCGAGCGACAGCGGGATCTGACCGAGAGGAGGGCCTTGGAGGCCCAAGTGAGGGAGCTCCAGCTGGGCCTTCAGGCCGTCGTACAGAGGCTAGGAGGGATGGAGACGCGCTACGAGAGAGCGCGAGAGTTCGGGGAGCGACTCCGCCAGTCCGGTCGCTTTGCCGCCAGTGGCTTCTTTGCCACGCCAGGGGAGGAGCAGCGAGTCACTGCTGCGGAGCAGGCGCCCAGAGGCGAGGCAGGTGCTACTGCACGGGGATCCTGAAGGCTTCTGAGGGACCCTCACCTCGGGGAGAGGAGGAGAGTGCCCAGAGAGATGAGTGATGGTGAGGATTGGCGAGCTAGTGGACCCGCCACCTCTCTATGATTGTAGTGTTTGTGACAGCTTATGTAGAATTATGAATGGAGTGATTTGATTTTCTGCTGTTTATTTGTTCTTTTCTGCGTTCCTTCTTCCCTACACTTCTTCTCCTTTGCACTGTTCCCATGTGATGGGTCTGCCGAGACTCCGCCTCAAGCGGAGAATCGCGTCTTGTGACCATTTTCCATGAGAATCTGTCGTCGAAGTCAAAAAAAGACGGCCCTAGTTTCTTTTCCCAACGTTGTGTCAAATTTTGCGGAAGTCCTCCAAATCATGATAGGGTATCCCTAGACAATCATAGGGGCTATTCGTCCTATTCTTCGTCCAGTCAATCACCCTGTGCGAGCGGTGAAGCGACACATGGGACCGCTTGGCCGGTGCCTCATTGCGAGGGCTATCATTAACAGGTGATGGAGGCAATCTTGGCCCGCACTCCATCCGTTTCTATAAATTCTTGTCCCTTTTATTTTCCCAAGTATATCGAGAGCTAACTCGAGGAGCACGAGTTCTCACGGGAGAGGAGGAGTTCAAAATTCTGAGAGTTGGATGGAGGGCGAATCTTCCCATTCCTCGAAGAGAAGCAGGTCCAGTGGTAGTAGTTCCAGGAGGGTTTCAGACCTTGAAGGGCACTTCAGCAAAAGAGGCCAATCACAACTCGTAAGCCAAGTTTTCTTGCCCCTTTTTCATTCTTTCTTCCTTTCTTCTGACCAAACCTCACCCCCATTCCTTGTATGTGTAGGTTGTGATGAAATCACAAATCTTATGGGAGTTGGTAGTAGCAGCGTACAGGGGCCTCCCAGATTTTCAGAAGGCGAGGCTAGACGTGATGGGATTTTGTACCTTCCTTCGGATCGAGTCGATCCAGCTCGACCTGGTCCTGATCCAAGCCTTGTGTGAGAGATGGGACCCAGTGAGTCGGGCATTCCTGATGCCCTGGGGGCACATGGTGCCCAGCTTGGAGGATGTGGTCCGGATCACAAGCCTGAAGGTAGAGGGCGAGGCAGTGACCGGAGTCACTTACGCGGACTACAGAGAAGGTGCCCAGAAGTTACTGGGTTTGGACCTAGATGGTCGGAAAAATAGGTCGGTAGCTAGGGCGTCCCTGATGGATGCATTAGGGCTCACCAACACTCGTCGACGGGATGATGAATCCTCAGAAGAGTTCATGGAAAGGATGGAAATAGGATGTCGTGCCGTGTACTGCACAGATTTCGGCAACTGGGAAAGATGCAACATAGATTTGAGGAGATTTCTCCTCTTCCTTTTGGGGAGATTGGTACTGAGCTCGAAAGGGGACGGTATCCAATGTTGCTTCCTGGAGCTGCTGTCAGACCTTGAAAGAGTAGGGTATTATGCCTGGGGAGCCGCCATGCTGGCACACTTGTTTGCAGGCCTATTCCAAGAAATGGATCGTGAGATGACTGTGAGTGGTTTCACACCATTCATCCAGGTATTTTTTTGGTTTTGCTTGTTTTGTATTTTTTTGTGTTTTTGCAAAGTACTGATGACTTGAGCCGAGCAGCTGTGGAGCTATTATTACCTCCCTATGGGGAGAGCTCGGCATTGGCGACCTGCGATGGTGCCGCTAGCCAGGCGGTGGGAACCCATCATGAGTGCGGCACCCCTAACCTACCAACTGATGGTGCTAAGGCGGGAGCTACAGGAGTTCCCTGCAGCGATGGTAAACTGGAGACCCTACTCAGACATGGTCGATGCCGACCAGCCGTGGGTTCTAGCAAGTCGTGCCCGGTTCGGACGGGAACTGTGGATGCACTGCCTGAATGAAATCGAGCCGCTTCGGCTACGATTAGTTATGAGGACTTTAGGACTGGCTCAAGAATGGGTGGATTCAGCTGCGCCACCTCGTGTCGGGAGAAAGACACGGGGACCGGCGACCTGCATTGACTGGCGCGTGTGATTCCCCGAACAGTATGAGGACTGGCAACGGGGTGGCACGATTGTAGAATCACAGGCGCGGGATAGCGAGGACTACTTGCGTCTATATAGGACAAAGTACGCAGAACGGTTCCAACCCCGGGGACTTGTGGAGGTAGGTTTCCCCTTTTCTCTTCTTTTCTTTCTCCTTTTTCTCTCTTTTTTTTGGTTTTCCGATGGAAATGCTGACTCGTATGGCTGCAGGATGTCCAGGATGCCATGATAGCGAATTTACGAACTCGCTTGGCAGAGATGGAACAACAGTTGGGCGATGCCCGCGGAGCTACGAGCGCCTTGGTAGGTGTACAGTGTGCGTTCGTAATTAAATCCTCAGATTCCTGATGTTGGCTGCTAATTCACGCGGTCGTAGCATGCCCAGATTGGCGCGGCTTCCCCAGCGATGGGAGTAGGTGGTGCCTCTTCCAGCTTGTGGATTCCCACCTCAGAACTTGACTTTCTTCATGAGCAACTTGCTCACGCCACGCAGCGTGCTGCGGAGGCAGAAGGGATGCTCTCTATACAGGTAAGTGTCTCAGTGTTAAGTTCTCCTTGTTTATGCCTTATCGTGTATCTGAGATGGTACACTCGGCAGGAAAAGGAGACGGAAGAAGCGCTTGGCCAAGCTGCGCAGAAGGAGGCTAGGATAGAAGAACTGGAGAGGGAACTGCGGCGTCATCCTGATGACGACTCCTCTAGGGATGCTGTGGAACTGAGGATCACTCTCCAGTTGGAGAGGGAAGACCGTGAGAGAGAACGTGCAGAGAGAGAAAGAGACGCGGAGAGAGAAAGAGCCAACAGATTGACTGAAAGGGAGGAACGAAGGGCCATGGAGGCCCAACTATTCGAACTCCGAATCAGCCTTGGCCTTGCTGAACAGTGGCTGAGAGATGGTGAGGAGCGCTACCGAAGAGCATGAGAGCGTGGCTTTCGTGTTGGTAGCTTCTCTACTGCTTTCGTAGATCAACGCCGGGATGCGGGAATAGGAAGAGGAGTACAGAGCGGTAGGAGTACCGCTTTTCGTAGTTGGGTAGCACCTTTGAGAGTGTTTTGCCCGGAGAGTAGTGGGACGAGTAATGCAGAGAGAGAGGGCGGAACTTGATGTAATTTTTTTGGTTTTTTGGAATAAAATACAAGGTTCGGTTTGTTTGTTTTTCACCTTTGCTTCAGTTGTCTGAATCCCTGCATATATCACTGAAACAAACAAATCAGAATTTCTGTTCTGACTTGGCCCCTTGCTCAATAAGTAAATGGTCACTGTGACTATCCTTGATGACTGGTCAAGGGGCCAAGCCTTTATTTAACGAAGGCAAGGGAAAGATGCGGTGATGATAAATGCGACAGGCAAACACACGAATGCAAGCGGTATTAAAAGTGAGATGCTGCACGCAAATGTAATCATGCAAAATTGATTTATTTTTCTCTTTTTTTTATATTTGGCATTTTTTTGTTTTATCATAAAAAAGATTTTTTTATTTTTGTTTGCAAATATGTACATTTTCTCTTTTCCATTTTTTTGTTGTTTTATCATCTCAGTTTTTTTATTGCTAACGCCCGGCAAGCACCCAAATGGCACCTAACTTTCGTGAGAACAGGGGTTTCTTACTAACCTCCCAGGTATCCTAAGTGCACATCTAGGTTGATTTGGGCCTCTAGACCCCTCGAATGATGATCCCGCGGCTAAGACTTACCCTGATGACAATACCGTCATGCCATGCTTAGGCTCCCAGTCGCTTCCGACCACAGGGATTCACTCAAAAGGTGTTTGAGGTAAATGATTTGCCCGACCCGGGTCTGTTTCCTCACAACTCTAGATGGTATATGATGGAACACCCTGGAACCCTAACGACCAACCGCGTGACGCTGACCCGAAATCAGACGCCGTCGCACCCATAGGTGACGCGCTTGCATTGGCCTAAGCCCGAGGTTAAACAAGAAGACATCAAGGTGGTAAACAGGGGTCTTGACCAGCCAGAAACACAGAGACTCCTTCGCAGCGATAGCTTTTGCTTTTCAAAGTAGGCAACCAAATGTGTATATTAAAATAAGGTCGCAGACCCTGGTCAGTTTTCACCTTTCAGAAACTCCATCGAACCTTCATCTTTAGAGGGAGAAGGAAGAGTGTAGGGGATAAACCTCCTGAGAGGACCGGCAAAGCCGTTAACCCAGCGAGCGAATAAGGGCCCATTAACTCTTTCCTTTCAGACAACTTCGGACCAAATCTCGAGCATTTACATTCCACGGCCCCTTTTGTGGATTCAGACTTTTGCTTTGAGGGGTTCCGTTTATCGTAACAGGCACGGTCACGACCAGGCTTTTCTCTTGATTTTGATTTTGTATTTCTTTTTGTGAGGGAGATATAGTCGTTTGACGTTTGTGGGCTCCCTTTTCGTATGCCTGCGGGGACACTGCCCTCTTCTCGTGCTCTGATCGATGCTCGAGGAAATGGATCCTACTCTTACCTTTGGGGTTTGAGTTTCGGTTTCTCATGCTCAGCGTTTTAAGGGCGCCGACTGTCTCATTTGGTCGAAGGGAAAAGAATAAAGATTACAGCTTCCGGAGATCTTCTGGGTGGGGCCCCACCGTAGGTGATGCTACCGACTTTTTTGAGTAAAATACATAAGTGAGCACATGTTAGCTTCCTTCGAGCGAGCATAGGCCGACGTGGCCGGACAGGGATCTCCACGGTTCTGGCAAACCAAGACCCGGTGCCTACCAAGCCTCAATGGGCCCTATCCTAACATGAAGGTTAAATGCAGGGACTTAACTATATGGTGACTGCCGGGCATCGGCATTTTGAATTTTCCATATTTTTAGTGGTTTTCAATATTCCTTTGTTTTTGATGTTTTTATCTTTTCATCACTTTTTTTGTTTGTGCTAAGGGTAGTATTTCTTAAGATGAAGTCCATTCCAAGGGTGGGATAACTCGGTCCCTTCGGCGTTGACTAGCTTGTAGGCGTTGCCAGGGTACACGGCTTGAATTACAAATGGTCCTTCCCAATTGGGTTGGAGCTTAGAACGTGGACCTCCAGGTTTGACAAAAATTCTTTTTACGACCATCTCACCAACTTTGAATTTTCTCTCAACGACTTTCTTTTGGTAAAAGCGAGCGAGTCTATTTTGATACACACGCGCGTGTTCGGCAGCGGCCAGTCGCTTCTCATCCAAGAGTTCCAACTGGGCGAGGAGTGAATTACGACGATCGTCGAGGGGAAAGTCCTCGTCCAATTGTATCCTGAGAGAAGGGATCAGAGTCTCGTACGGGACTACCGCTTCCATACCATAAGTAAGGGCAAATGGAGTCTGCCCGGTGGGGGTACGGATTGAAGTGCGATAGGCCCATAGAGCTTCGATAAGCTTTTCTGGCCAGTCTGAAAACTTACTAGACTCGCAAGTTTTTTTGATGATTTTGAGCAATGTTTTATTGGTGGCCTCCGCTTGGCCGTTACCTTGTGGGTAATAAGGCGATGAATGATGCAATGCAATCGCGTACCTTTTACAGAGCTCCTGTAGGTCCTGAGAAATGAACTGTGGCCCATTGTCGGTGACGATCGTGCTTGGGACGCCGAATCTGGCGAGGATGTTCTTCATGATGAACTTGCAGACTGTTGACGCCTTGATTTCCGCGTAAGCTTCAGCTTCGGCCCATTTGGTGAAGTATTCCGTTGCAGTAAGGATGAAAGATTTCTGCTTGGTGAGGGAATTGGGATCACCTAGGGGACCAATGATGTCGAATGCCCACATGGAGAAAGGCCACGGGGAGGATATTGGGTGAAGTGAGGAAGATGGTGAATAGATTTTATCGGCGTAAAGTTGACACTTGACACACCTACGGACATAGACAGCACAATCCTCTTCCATAGTGGGCCAGTAAAAACCTTGCCGAATGATCTTTTTGGCGAGCATCTGACTATTCACGTGGCCACCGCACACACCCGAGTGCGTCTCTTCTACACATTTCCAAACCTCATCGTCACCAAGACATCTTAACAGAATACCAGTATGGCTCCTCCTATAGAGTAGACCTCCAACCAAAGTATATTTCTGAGCCACCCTTCTTATGGCTTTCTTGTCCTCTGTGGTGGCCCCTTCAGGATAAGACTGATCTTGGCAGTATTTGACAATTTCATAGAACCATGGTTTCTCTTCATCAGCCAGTTCTTCTTCGGCCTCTGCCAACATGATTTCCCTCTTCTCAAGGATATGTTCCTGCAGGATCTTCCTTGCTATCCTGTCTTTGATATTTACGTAGGAGGCATCATCGATTGCAGGGGCGTGAAGTTTATAGATGGAAATGGATTTAAACCATCTTCCTAGAGGGAACCTTATGGATGATGCTAACGAGGTGAGGGCATCGGCGAGAATATTCTGATGACGAGGGACATGAACAAAGATCAGTTTGGTGAATAGTTTGGCAAAGGTAGCAGTGAGTTCTTGGTATGGCTTGAGTTTGGGATCGCGAGTGCGATATTTAGTGAGCACCTGGCGAAGGATGAGTTTACTATCACCTACGACTCGCAACTCAGTGATACGAAAAGAATGAGCGAGTTCTAGGCCAGCTAGAAGGGCTTCATATTCAGCTATATTGTTGGTGACTGGAAATTTGAGTTGGTATGCCAATGGGAATGTGAGGCCTTCAGGCGACAGGAGGGCGATGCCGATTCCTCTCCCTTGAGAATTCAGAGCTCCATCAAAATATAGCGTCCACATTGGCTCATCTGATTGGTTGATGGACATTAGTTCCTCATCTGGAAACTCTGATTGGACGGGATCGAACTTGGGAAGAGGATGGTGAGCGAGATGCTCGGTATGGCATAGCCTTTAATCGCCTTTTGCTGGACGTAGATGATGTCAAAGTGAGAGAGAAAACTTTGCCAGCGTGCTAATCTATCCGTAAGGACAGATTTCTCCAGAAGGAATTTGATAGGATTCATTCGAGCAATCAAGTGGACCTCGTGAGCCAAGCAGTAGTGCTTCAATTTCTGCACTACCCAAACGAGGGCGGCACAGGTTTTCTCCATGCCGGTGTACTTCTACTCACAGGGATTGAGAAGTTTAGACAAGTAATAGGTTGCCCGTTCCTTGCCTTCTTCATCAGCTTGCGCGAGGACGGCTCCTACGGAGTCATCCAAGACTGAGACGTAAAGGATCAGAGGTTTTTCCGGTTTGGGTGGAATGAGAACGGGTGGACTAGCCAGATATTCCTTCAACCCTTCAAAAGCTTTCTGACATTTAGAATTCCAGTGGAATTCTACTCCTGGCTTGGTCAACTCGTAGAGAGGTATACACCTTTGTGAATGTTGGGACACAAACCAACGAATAAACTGTAACCTCCCGATTAAACCTCGGACTTCCCTCAAATTCTTGGGAGGCGGCATATCCCTGATAGCCTTAGCTTTGTCAGGATCTATCTCGATCCCTCTTTTGCTCACAATGAACCCCAGCAATTTACCTGACGACACACCAAACACACTTCTTCGGGTTCATTTTCAGTTGGAACTCCCTTGACCTCTGCAAGACCTTAGCCAAAACTTCTGGATGTTCCATCCTGGTCCTTGATTTTACCAATAAGTCATCCACATACACTTCCAGATATATGTGCATCATGTCATGAAATATGGCCATCATCGCTCTTTGGTAAGTAGCTCCAGCATTCTTTAATCCGAACGGCATGACTACGTAACAATATGTTCCCCAAGGGGTAGTGAATGACGTCTTTTCCTGATCCTCTTCTGCCAAACGAATTTGATTGTATCCTGAAAATCCATCCATGAAAGAGAGGGTTTCGTAGCCTGCCGTGTTATCAATCAGCACATCAATGTGAGGTAAGGGAAAATCATCCTTTGGACACGCGCGGTTAAGGTCCCGGAAGTCGATGCAAATCCTGACTTTCCCATCTTTCTTCATGACCGGGACAATGTTCGCCACCCATTGAGGATAAAGAACGACTCTAATGAACCTGGCTTTGTGGAGCTTATCGACCTCTTCTTTCATTTTCAAAGCCATCTGAGGATGGAAACGCCTTAACCTTTGTTTTATCGAGATGGACCCCGGTTTTAGGGTTAAACAGTGTTCGACCAAGGTTGAATCCAGACCCGGCATATCCTCGTAGCTCCATGCAAACGTGTCCTTATATTCCTTGAGAACCTCAATTAATGCCTCTTCTTCAGAGGGTGGTAGGTTGTCACTTATGAGGATGATCCTAGGGTCTTCCTCAGTTCCCAAGTTGACTTCTTTGGTGGATTCTTCTACGGCGGTTGACGGCTCGTCGAATCTCCTCATTCCACTAGCGTATGCGCCCGCCGCATCCTCATATTCTTCACCCTCATCTTCAGTGGGGCATTCTTCATCCGTGATCTCGTAGACTCCATGCCCTTCATCAGATGCACAGTCGCCCTCGCATTCTATTTCGGGTAGCTGGATGGGATTTTCTAACAACTGGGGGATGGCAAGAAGGGCCTGACACCTGGCGGCCAAATCCAGAAGGAATCGACGAGGGATCTGCCTACCCTTGGATTTCTTCCTAGGTACTACCCTTGGCCTATCATTCCTAGATTGACTGATAATATTTACAGAAGAAGAGGAAGACGAAGAGGATGGTGTAGAATGTACAGGAGAAGACCCCTCAGAGGAGGGGTAGAAAAGGTCGCTCATCGGACCTTGGACGGGTGGTCCGCAAGGCGGTACGCACCCGTGGGAGATGTAGGATGTTTCCTCAACGAAGATGTGTTGTTGGGGAGTTTGAAAATTGACATTTTTTTTTCGTTTTCATTTTTAATGACAAAGCAGTAAAAAGAGATTGGAGGAGAGAGGAAAGTGGTTATGGCTAGAGGATTGTGAGGCTCATAGAGCAGATCATGGTTGAAGACCTGGTGCGGGTTGAAAAGTCCGCGTAGGTATGTAAGCAAAGAAGGGGACCTGGGAAGATCATCAGACAATTGTCTGGCCCAGGAAGAAGATATCAGCAAAGGCTGAGACGAGTGGATGGAGAGGATGGCGGCTAATGAGCCGTCGACGGTAATGTTGAGGACGGATGAAGATCCGTCGATGACAGAGTCCTTCTGGCGAGGACGAGGATAGTTTGGAACCTTGGCAAGAGTGGTAATATTCTCTGGTATTTCGGAGATCAATGGTGGTCCTTCAAGCTACGGAGATGAGAACATCCTTTCCAGTGCAACGGAAATGTCCCGTATGTCGAACCATTTGTCCCACTCGCATTCCGGATCTTTGATCTTGCCTCTTTTGGTGATCCTCGGACATTTTTCGGCCAAATATACAGCATGTGATCCCCCATATGCTTCTCGTGGGTGTTCTCCCATCTGAATAACGGGCCCTCTGTTGAAGTGGTTTGATAGAGTCCACGTGAGGGGCTTCCAATCTGCCTTGAACGGTCCTTTGAAGCCTAGGCCAAACCTGCGGTTCGGCCTAATTTCCTTTGACGGTTTGAGCATACTCTGTAACTGTGCGCCTAGACCTTTTCCTTGTTGATAGCCGATGTTCCTCATAATCTCCCAACCTTTGGAGTGAAAAGGGAGACATGATGTTGTGGTTGCCCTGACCGGCTCCTTTGGTGCTAGTGGAACATGAGATGGATCACGTACGTCCAGTAGTGACAATATGGGCCGATGAGACGGCCAAACAGAAGGCAGAGAGGTGTTGATAGCATCCACTGTGTGAAGGACAGGTGTACTGACCACTTTAATAATTCTCCCATTGTAAGGAAACTTCAGGCACTGATGGTTGGTGGAAGGCACAGCGTCCATGGCTTCGATGTAAGGGCGACCCAGTATAGCCTTAAATGTGGGGTCCATGTCGAGGACATGGAATTCCGTGGGAATTGCCATGGGGCCTAGTTCTGCCTTCAGAATAATCATCCCCTGCGGCGGCCTTTTGCTATTGTCATAAGCCGTGACCGTGATCGAGGAAGGTCTTATTTGTTCCTCGCTGACCCCACACAACTGAAGAGTGCTCATGGAGATCACATTTATGGATGCACCCGTGTCCACAAGACACGGGTTTATGGATACCCCATTAATTTTTATTGAAATGCACAATGCATATTTCCGAACTTCCTTGGGAGCGAGCTCGTCGTTGTGAAACATGATGGCTGGTTGTGTGTCTGTTGGGGTCAGGACGGTCGAAATCTTCTCCACAGGGAGGTCTTCATTAACCATGACCTTTTGAAGATATTCCATCAAGGCCGTCTGGTGGGATGTGGATCTTTGAAGTAGCTTTAGGATGGAGATCCGGGCAGGTGTCTTGTCCAAGTGTTTCAATAGATCATACTGTGTTCCAGGGATAGCTCTTTCTGGTTGTTCTGCATCATCCTTCTCTGGATGAGATTGTTCGGGATTCTGACTGTTGTGGGAGAAAACCCTGTGGAAAATCCTTCCACTCCGGAGCACCATTGCCTGCGGCTTTTGTACCTCTGTGGGGGTAGCAGTGAGTTTTAAAAGGGGTTTGAGGGGTAGTAGTGGAGGAATGGTTAATGAAGCAGGGGTGGTGACGGGAGCAGGGATTCTGATGAGGGGTTTGTTAGGTGGCGGCATGGTGGAGGTAGAGGGGATATTGCGCGGATTATGAAGGATAAGGGGTCTAGAAGGTGGCGGTGGAGACGAAGTAGGAGTGGGTAGGGCTTGAAGTGGGCAATGATTTTGAGGTGGGTGATGGTTAATGAGTGGTTTTGAAGGCATTAGTGGTGATACGGTGGAGAAAGACGGGGTTATGTATGGTTGACGGATGATAAGGGGTTTAGAAGGCATAGGGGTAAATGTGGTAGAGGTGGATGGTAAAGTGGGGGAGTGAGAGAAGATGAGAGGGTGTGAAGGCGTAGTGGAGAGTGTCGGTTGATAGGAGGTCGGGGTGCGGATGAGAGGGCGTAATGGTAGTGGAAATGGTGATGGTGATACTGATGCGGGTTGATGAGAGAGAGGTGCTACCCGGGCAAGGTGAGGGGGTTGCATGACGATAGGGTTGGAGGTAGAAAGAATGGAGGTACTTTCCTGGTGCCACACCTGCTCTCTCCCGACTTCCGGGAAGGAGGAAATGGGGTTAACCTGATGATTGGGCTGTTGGTGCTCCGGTAATGGATTCTGGATTATGCCCATGTCGGGCTGTTATTGTGGGGCCTGCTGAGCCTGCTGTTGTTGTTGTGGTTGCTGTTGCTGTTGTAACTGCTGCTGTGGCCTATAAGGGGGTCTCCTAGCCTTGAGAGCCGCGACGTATCGTCTCATCTCATCCCAATCTATTTGATGTTCATCATTCATATCATGGATGTAATCTTTGAAATGGAAGCAGTAATCTACTGTGTGTCCCGGCTGCCTGTGGTAGACGCAGTATTTGGAGGTATCAACATTGGGTGGCCACGCGGGCCTTTCTCTGGGTAGGGCGAGTTGGTTTGATGCCATGAGGGCATTAAAAATGTCTGCTAAGGTTTCCGGCAATGGTGGATAGTAGGCTCTCTTGGGACCGAGCAGCCTCCTTTGTTGCTGTTGGGGACCATAGTTCCCCGGGGGTGGAACTTGGTTGTACTGAAGCGGTGGTTGTTGTTGCTGAGGTTGTGGTTGTTGTTGCTGGGGTTGGCGTAATGGAGGCATATTATCCTGGGGTGGATTATTTTGGGGTGGAGGACGAAGAGGGAAAGGACCTGGTTGGGGTGGAAGTCGGGGCATTTGTGGAGGTCTTGGGTTGACTGCATAGTTGGCATTGTTGACCGCACTGACTTGCTCATTTATCACGACCCCTTCTGTGGCTCCGCCCGGGACACCAGCGCCTGTCTTTCTGACCACTTTGGGTTTCGGCGACTCAAACATGTTCATGATGGGGGAGTCTTTTAGCTGGGTTTGGATGTACCGGGCCCTTTCATAGAGTTCCTCCATTGTAGTAAGTTTATTCATGGCCAGGACATGTCTGAACTGTGGGGTTGCATTAGACACAATCATCTTCACTTGTTCGGGCTCGGAGAGGGTATCCCTTATTCTTTCCGCCAGAGACCTCCATCTATCAACATATCGGACAAAATCCTCGTCGGGTTTCATCTTTTCGGCCACTAGGTCGGTAATGGAGAGTGAGGGACCGACCCTATCCCTATATTTCTGCAAGAACCTTCTCTGGACTATTTCAAAATTCTCGGCCTCGCGGGGCTCCAGAGAATAGAACCACTCAAGCGCAGGACCATCCAATGATCTCCGAAAGAGGTATGCCAGGGACCTTTGATCATTTTGCCAATAGGAGGACTCATACATGAAGTCCTTGAGGTGAATGAAGGGGTTGCCGGTACCATTGTATCTGCGGTACGTGGGCATTTCGGAGGGAGGAAGATGAATGACGGGAAGGATTGGCAAAGCAACCTCCGGGGTGGCTTTCACGTCCACCATTCTTCTTAGATTTTGAAACTGTTCGTCCATGCGATTGAACCTATTGAGGAGCGATTGGGCGAGCTCCTCTGGAGGTGAAGGTGGCACTTGCCACTGGGGGAGAAACTGTCTCCCGGAGACTTGAGGGGGAAACCCCGAATGAGAGGGAGCTGTCGAACCACCGACAGTTGGCCCTGGCTGAAGCGGTGTGTGGGGAACAACGGGAGTTTGAGATTGTGACGGGAATTAGAATGAGGGTGGTTGTTGGCTCGCTTGACCTTGAAGCGAGGGAGACTGGATGGCTTGCGCCAATGAGGGAGATGGAATGGCCTGCACGGACTCTTGGAGAGGTGCGATGACCGGAGTTGATTCCTGGGGCGTGGGGGAAACAGATTTCCCATTTAGAATGGCCTGGAAGGCCCGGAGCTGTTCAGAGGTAAGCTCCGTGTTGGCGAGGATGCCCAGTAAAGAAGAGATATCCTGTGGTGGGGACGTGTCCCCGGCAATAACCTACACCTCATGCGAGGGGTCATGAGAAGGACCCGAGTCCATAGCATAGACTCGCGGGTCGGCTGACAAACCACGGCTAGGGTGGTTCTCCTCAAAAGACTCGTGAGACATGCTCACAGTTTTCCCAGAACGTAAAAACATACACTAGCAAGTAGGTAGCAGAGATTATCAAACAAGTGGATGCCTTTACGCCCTTTTTTTGTGTTTTGATTTTGATGATTTTTTGTATTTTTTAGCGAGATCCGAAGTTCACACAAAATGGGGACCCTAGTTTGTTTTTGTTTCACCGCCGTGTCAGCTAGGGTCTCTCGTCTCACCACGAATGAAATGACTAACTCCGGGGAACTTCAATGGTACAACCAGCCCAGTGAACGAAGAGGAGATTCTTCGATGTTGTGGACTTACGGAGGTCCCAGTGTAGGAGATTCTAGTCCGTTGAGAGGAATTCCCAAACGGAGAGTCCTTCCTTCACCGGGAAAGGGTGATCCTCAAAAAAATGAAAAAAGGATAGAAAAGAGGAATGGATGTATGCAATGGAATGCTGACAGATATATAGAGTAAGAAAACTACAGAAATAACAGACATATAATAAACAAACAACCAATCACAACTGATAGTGCTGCCGTGAGCACAACGGGGGCGCGCGCGGGCGCGAAAGTGGAGAGGCACGGGTGGTGCCGAACTTGCAAGGGTAGCCGAAAGGAAGCAGTAGAGGTCCCACCGTGATCGTCAATCTGTGAGCGACGTCACGCTGTTCGGGGAAGAGCGGAGAAGACGCGGAGCGCGCGGGCTCCTTCTTTTTTTGTTTGTTTGTTTGCTGCAACACAGAAATAAGAGAAGAGAGAGAAGGGGCCACCACGGGAGATTGCTCCGGCGGGGCGAGCGGGACAAGTGTGATATAGCAAGATATGGGGGTTAAACGGCCATAGCGGGAAGTGACTCGCCGCGGCCTTGGGGGGACGGGAATGGTGCAGAAATTAAATAACAAGAATTGAAACGGCCATTGGGGAAGTGACTCGCCGCGGCCTCGAGAATATGAGCAGATAATAAGATGACAGAATATAAAGAGAATACAAAGAGCGGGAATTTAAACGGCCATTGGGGAAGTGACTCGCCGCGGCCTCGAGAACATAAACAGATAAGAATATAACGTATAAGAACGTGAATTTAAACGGCCATTGGGGAAGTGACTCGCCGTGGCCTCGAGCATATGAGCAGAATATAATAGAATATAAAGAGAATATAAGAACGAAAATTTAAACGGCCATTGGGGAAGTGACTCGTCGCGGCCTCGAGAACATGAATAGATAAGAATATAACATATAAGAACGGAAATTTAAACGGCCATTGGGGAAGTGACTCGCCGCGGCCTCGAAAACAAGATGTGATCGCCAGGGGCCGAAAGACCCCAAAATAAGAAAGTGATCGCGCCTACCTCAAGAGCGGGAGATGGCGGGTTGCTTCTTCCTCTTCCTCCGGCCGGCCGACGGAGAGGGCTTTCCTCGGCTACCCTTGCAAAATAACGACAAACAAATGACAAGTTGATTAGAAAGATGGAGGTGTAGTATTCAAATCCTTGCAATAAAAATAATGAAATGATGGCAAGACACACACCTGGTTGGTGTTATCTTTTAAACCCCTCTCGGACTCGAGTAGGAGGAAAATGAGATGATGGATGTAAGAAGTGTATAAGAAAAGGCGCCCTTATAAAGGGGGATAGGGGATGCAAGATGATGAATGTAAAATAACTACGAAGAAAAGGAAAGAATTGGCTTATTGGATGTGCCGATGGTGAAATCCGGCGGAGTTCCGGCAGCGTGGGGACGACGTGGAAGCGCGGTGGATGAAGATGACCTTCCTCTCGCGAGCGTGAGCACCCGAGAAGCCGGCAGAACCTCCACCTACAAAAGAACCCACGGGTTAGAAAATGACTCCGTAGCCTCTGGGCTCCGGCAGCCTATCGGATCACTTCGAAGCTCTTCCAGAACTGAGGGGGTGGGCATCTATTTATAGAGCTCCGGAGGGTGGAGGCGTCCAGGACCCTGGACACCTCCATCAGGGCCGAATTAATATTTTATTCTATTTTTATATATTTTTTTGGAATACTTTTGTGGGGGCGTCTAGGGTCCCGGACGCCTCTAACAGGTCCACCGAAAATCGACGACGGTCGCACGCGGTTTGGCACAACGCGTGGTTTTGTGAGCGGCACCTCGTGATTCAGAAATGGGCGCGTCCAGCTGACTGGACGTCTCTATAATTTATATTTTTTCACACACGACAAACCGTCGTTCGGTGAGCGGCACCCGTGAGAGAGTTGATGGAGGCGTCTAGGGGCCTGGACGCCTCCAAAATATATTATTTTTATTTTTCTTTTGTCTTTTTATGCCAAAGCTGGCATTATATTTTTTATATTTGTTTTTATGGGCCTGGACGCCTCCATTAATATATATATATTTTCATTTATTTTTGTTTTTTTTAATGCCAACTGGCATTTTACACACATTTTTTTATTTTTATTTTTATGGAGGCGTCCAGGGGCCTGGACGCCTCCATTAATATATATATATATATATATATATATATATATATATATATATTGGGCCCTGAGAAAATAAATAAATAGAATTAAAAATATGGGGGCGTCCAGGGGCCTGGACGCCCCCATTAAGACCCACCCGGGTCCTCAAATCAGACGTCGACGGCCGCCCGTCAGACACCCTTCCTGATTCTGGAACCTCCTGATGCGTCTGACTGGTGTTGACGCTATCCGAATGCCGTGACGGGACGATTCCGAATGCCGAAAAAGGCAGAAGAAGACCCAAGAAAAGGAAGCACTCAAGTGATTCGAAATGCATAAGCCGTCGCGGGGCGTCGTATAGTAATATGAGACTTTCTCAGGAGACGTTAAGAATGGCGTGTCTACAGTTATCAAGTCCAAAATTATGTACTTAATGTGCAAAGGTGTAACTAATGACAACATACTGGGATATGTGCCATATACGTAAGAAAATGATTCTTAGAAGAGAGATACCATGGTAAAATAGCGATTAAACCAAGACTAATCCATAAATCATATAAATTAAAGTTAGTTACAAAAGTATATGATTTGGTCATTAAAATAACATAAGTGTAAAAATAGTTCTAAGTGCATAAGGAATCATGAAATATATTAGAACACTCTGTTAATATAACTAGATTAGCACTTGAAACAGGAATAAAACTTACTTAACTAGGCTTATCATACATTAATTAGGGTCATTCTGCATTATGTTTCAGGTTAACTTAAATACAGAAATTAGAAACTCAAACGGTCTAGTGGAGGACCATTTCACTGGGCCAAACGGTCTATCGTGCGACCACTAGGGTTTCTGGCGATATACAGGAAGATCGTTTCCTCCTGTGTTACAGAAAACTTAATAAAAATATTAATTTAAGGCATATCATGTAATACCCCGATTTCTTTTAGAAATTAATTAGAATAATCCCTTAATAAATAGAATAAGTTAGATTTTGACTATTTTATAAAAATCCAGAAAAATTATATTCCTGTAGAGGATAACATGTTTAACAAACTTGTCTTCTGTGGTCAACCCAAATAAATTCTGTAAGTAGGCCGAATTAGTGGTTTAAACCCAAATTGAACACTTAGTTAACCATATCTTGAAATGCCAAATTCGAGCCCAATACTCCATCTAATGAGCCCAAATCGGTGGCAAATGAAAGGCTAGGATGAGAGGATCATTTACCCTCTCTTAATCTCTCGAAACCCTAACCCTAGGAGATGCTTTCGGTGGAGTTTGGATCGAGTCAACCTTTGCGGTGGCGTTCACACCGACCCGACTTGCGTGGACGAATACTCCGCGCATAGAAGCCTCCAGAAGGCGTGTGACCTATTAAAATGAAGCTCTCTAGCCCTAGAATCGTTTAGAACCAGCGACGGCTGCAGAGAAGTTGGATCGAGGGAGATCTCGAGCGATTAGTGGCTGCGTGTACAGGCGCCCTTGGTTTTCTTTCTCCTTCCTTCTTCATCCGATTCAGGTAGGTGATAGCAAGCCAAACCCTACAAATAATATATGGTTAGAAGCAGCATCGTGTTAGCTTTCCATTGATGTAGAAAGCCTTAAATTCTATCAAGTATCCTGTGAGAATTTTAGGTTTTAGTAGAAGCATGTCACATCTAGGGTTATAATTGTTCCTTTTCGATTAAGTTGTGATTTCAGGCTGTAAACATAAAATTGATTCTTGCATCTTGTATAGTTTTTCGTGCTCTTTCTTTTGGTAGTAAAAGCCCCAAATTTCATGCTTTATATCGTGCGAATTTTGTGTTTCAATTTAACCCTAGAAACCTCATCGGAGTTGGGCAAGGCGAGAGGGGTAGCGATCTATTTGGACATGTGCGGCCACACGATAGACCGCACATCCCAGACAGGCGGCCCTATGATGACCGTTTATATCTTTCTCTATCTATTCGTGACCCTGGAAAGTGCGGCCTATCCCTAACCGCATACCTTTCCTGTGGCCAATTCCAGACCGCACATCCATCCATGCGGCACACCACAGACCATTCATACCCAGCAGGTCTTCGGATCTGAGGGGATGTGTACGGCCAGCCTGTGACCATTCATATGGATGTAAGGTCCAGAACCGACCGCACATCTATTACAGAGCAGTTTAAATTGCCATTTCAGCAAGTTATGTTAGTTTGTTATGTTAGTAGATTAGTAGTTAATTGCATGTTAGTAACACACTTAATAAACTGTAAATTCATGACAGTAAATAATTCTTGCTGATCTATTAAATTGAGCTTGAGCTTGATTCATCTTTCCAATGAATGTCAATTTTTAATTGTGAATCCTTTATAATTGAATGGCTATTAGGTTTATACTTGTTATAACCTTAATCTTGAACCATTTTATCCCCTAGTTTTGATTTAGACTCAATCGAACCTCTGTTATTTGAGTTAATCCGAATTGAATTAACAGAGACTTACGCGGCTATTGATAGATCGCATATACCAATGAACGAGCCACTGGAGACCGTTCATCCCTGGCAGATGCCAATTTGTTTTGGCCGATTATCCTTGATCTACCTTCGGTCGAATTCTATTTTGATCAATCCAATAGACCCTAGGCCGACCAGTAGACAGTGGGCTACACTCTGGTTCAGTTCCACCCTGCCTATGGTAGCCCGGGAGCCCACTTGGGCTAAATTCTAACTCTTGGTTAGGCCCTGTGTTGTGCGGCCAGTAATGGACCGTACTTCTTACAGGCGGCCCTGAGTGGACCGTTCAACTAATGAGCGGCTCTTTCAGGACCACACATCTCGGCCTCGATTCTATAACTTTCTGGCCTTGTGCGGCCCCATCCTAACCGTTCATATAGAAGAGCGGCTTGTCAGCAGCCGTTCAACCTTGACCTCCCGAGGGCTAAACCCATCCCAATTCTTGTTAGTGCGGCCTAGTGTCGACCGCACAAGCCTTGAGCGGCCCAGTATTGACCGCAAGTCTTCCAGAGACTAGTTTTCCCCGTGTTTTATGGTTTTGAATCCAAGAACATGATGGTTCTCAATAATTTGAATTCATGGACAAAGGTTCTAGATAGTAATTCTTCAACTCCGCCTTGGGATATTCTGAGGTAGGTTTATACTTGCTGTTGTGCCTCTGTGATTTTGATGATGTCTCACACTATAAATCAATTTGTTTTTCTCTCTAGATCAATTAGTTCTTTTACGGCGCATTTATTTGTTTCTATGCTTGGAGGGGGTATGTGCTAAGAGCATCATTTAGGTCCGTGCATTACATATTATTCCCTCTTTTGCTTAATGCATATTGAGTCAGTGCTAGTTCTGCATCTTTCACATAAAGTACTTGCCTCGGTGCAAGTCCTTAGTCATGCACAGGTTTTGCTATTCATATGTTGTCCTTGTGCATTTCTCTAGGTCGTGAGCATTAAGGTCCGTGCATATTCTGTCTCTGCATCTCACCTCTTGAGGTCGTTGAAATTTTTTGAGTCGGTGCAAGTTTTATATGAGAATAAATACTCGGTGCATGTTCTCTTGCATGATCAAGTCAGTGTACTCTTCTGTACCATGCATATCCAAAGTCCGTGCATGTGTTACATATGAAAAATGAAGTCAGCGCATTCACTGCTCATGCACACATGAAGTCTGTACTTTTCTTACCTTTGCATCTCACCTTTCGAGGTCGGTGCAAGTCTTTAGGTCTGTGCAATACTTGCACAACACGCACTGTTTAGCCTTGTCATTTAGTGTCAGTGCTTTCTTCTCCATCATCTCGGTGCAACTCGTGTCTGGACCGCAAATCCAACTCAGTGCATCTACTGTGTTACGCATTTTTTTAAGAGTCAGTGCACTGTTCACCGTAGACATCTCTAGAGTCATTGCATATCTTTGGTACTTTATTTTTTCTTTGACTCGGTGCATAGTCTTCTTCTTGTGCCTCTTGGATTCATGTCCGTGCACATCTGCTGCACGGGTGGTCACTAAGATTTGGGCATATGGTGTCATGCATATTTGTAAGTCAATATAGTGTCATGCATATTTGTAAGTCAATACATTTCCCACGTCTAGTTTTATCAACTCAGTGCATGCTATGTTTACACTCTCATTACCTCAGTGCAAACTGTGCTAAGTGCTTGACTAAGTGCCTTGCGTTTTCTGACAGAGTTTCTCTCCGAGGAGGGGCACGTGATCCAAGGTAGATCGACCTCCGAAAGAGTGCCACGAAGAAGGCTACAATGCTTAGATGGTGACACGTGGCTGAGAGCCTTCTGGAAGCCGTTTGGGTGGGAGTTCACCCTCCACATGCCCTGGGCGTGAGCACCGGATTCAGAGACAGAAGATATATATATATATATATATCTCGGGCGAGATGAAGGAGAACATCCCTCTCGAAAGCAGTAAAAGAAGAAAGGGGAGAAAATCAGAGAGAGAGCAGAAGAAGAGCAGAAGAGAGAAGTGTTCGAAAAAGAAAGAGTGAGGAGACAGTGAGAAGAAAAGAGAGGTAGAGAGACATAGACCAGCAGTAGAAGAAGAAGAGAGAGAGAGAGAGTTCGTGGAGAAGAGATATAGTGAAGCTGCTGAAGCAAATTGAAGATCTGCTATCTGTTGGCTTCTGGATCAGATCAAGACCAATATGCTCCTGCGAGAGCTACATTCTTATGCTTTATTTTCAACTTTCCGTGGCTGAATTTTCTCACACTTGTTTTTCCATTTTCAACTATGTTTTTCTGATTCTCTGGTTTGAGGTCGAGGCTCCTCCTGGGTGTTCAGGAGAAGGGAGGATTGGTCCTCCGTCTATGGGCAACTGGGTGTTACTCACTGGGTTTCCTTCTACTGCTGCAGGAGAAGGGGGAGTTGGTCTCTCCGGTCACTGGTGGTGGTATGCCACTAGTGGGTTCCCTCTGGTTTAGAGGAAGGGAGACTGGTGTCTCCGGTTGCTAGTGACGGGTTGTCACTAGTAGTCCCCTCCGGTTTGGAGGAAGGGAGGTTAGCCTCCAGTTCTGGTTTGGTGGGCTGCAGAACCTGCTTGAGGGATTTGTCTCCCTCGGTTATCAAGCTGTTAGGCAGCGTCTTGTTTGCAGACTCAGTCTGCGTCTTGCATTTTGCAGGGCAAGCCTCACTAGGCTTAGAGTGAGGGGTGGATGTAGATCTGGGGGTCTCAGATCGAACCACCTAAAAATTCAGTGTGATGTGGTTTGCTTCTTGTGATTGCTCCTTATCTTCTTCCCCCTCTTCACAGGTTGTGGTGTGATCAGTTTCAGCTTTCCACACCTATAGTTCGCCAAGTGTTGGTGCTGTGTCTTATGTGGACTCTTATATCTTAGTGTCTTTCGTGCATCAATTTTGTATCTGGTTCTTATAGTGAAGCTGATTAATTTTATTGGGCAACATTTCCCAATAGATCCATTCACCCCCCCTTTGGATCTATTCCTGTGCGCCACCGTTTCTATCAATTGGTATCAGAGCAGGTTGCTGGCTCTACAGATCCAACGATCTGCAGTAGGTCCTGTGACTCTCGGTGCTTCTTCGATTGGTCATTTATCTTTCTTGGTCGATTGCTTTCGATTCACCTATGGCTCATCCTTGTGTGTTTATTGGGTCTGATTTCCCTACCTGGCTAGGCAATGTGTGCACATATATAAATGCAGTGAATCATAACCTCTGGAACCTTATTTCCAAAGGACCACACAAACTGCCTAAAGATGTGTCCAAATGGACAGATAAACATTGGATGAAAAATGCGGAGAATATTAAAGTTCTAAGTATTTTGAGAGATGCCATAAATGTTGACAAATTTCCACATATCCGTGATTGCAGGTCTGCCAAGGAGGTCTTGGACGAAATGACAGCAATTCATTGGAATAGTAAAAATAAGTGTCTGGTGGCAGATGGCATTGATCAAAGCGAAGATCAAAATGAAGGCAAGGATGAAGAAGAGGTAAATAATCCTTTCTCTTCTTTTACTTTAGAAGACTGGGAAGATGCATATGCTAAGCTGTTAGAATCTTTTGAAATGCTGAGAAACTAGAATAAAACTCTAAAAAGGAAACTTAAAAAAATTGAAAAAGTTGAATCCTTAATAAAGGACTATGAAACACTGAAAACTGAAAATGGTGTTCTTAGAAGACAACTGACAGATCTTGATGTTCTTAGCTCTGAGCTTGATTATCTTAAATCTGAAGACAAGAAACTCAAAAACTAGGTTCAGGAATCTGAACATAGGACAATGAGTCTAGAAAGTGAAAATAGACTAATCTCCGAAGAACTGGAGGATGTTAAAGCTACAAACTTAGAGCTTCAGAAAAATCTCGACAAACTTCAATCTGAAAAACAACAAGAAATGTTTTATGAATGTCAGTTTTCTTTAGATGATTCGGTGGTTGGTGATGAACTCCATGAGCAAAATAGTAAACTGGAAGGGGAAATTAACAAGCTGAAACACCTAAACTCAGCTATGTCTGAGAGGCTAATCACTTTAGAAAAAGGGAAGAGTGTAAGCCTGGTGAGCTCTAGTGAGTTGTTGAATGCTGAACAAGAAATTGCTAGCCTAAGGACGATCAATCAGATGTTAAACGAAAAGGCTGTGTACTATGAAGATAAAATTGCTAACTATGAGCTTCATGTTTCCAAACTACAATCTGAGATTTCAAGTTTGAATGAATCTTTCGCTAAATTTGTGAATGGAAGGGATAATTTGGATAAGCTCCTTGGTAGCAAAATTAATTTCCAACGTGAGGGTCTGGGTTTTAACACAGATAATAAAAAGGGCTTTAACAGTAAGATTCACACTTCATTTGTGTGTAGTTCTAAGCCAACTAGCACATCTAGTGTACCTATCCTCGAATTCAGTGCTCAGAAAAATAAAAAATCCACAGTCAGTCCCAAATCTGCAGAACAAATTCAGAAACTGAAAAAGAATGAAAATCTACAGAAAAAGAACAAAAGCACTCCTGTTGATATAAAGAATGTTGCACACAAGTCACATGATCTCTCACACACTCATACTAAAAAGGGATCATGTCATTATTGTGGAATATTCAGACATATGATGTACAACTGCTATATCCTGAAATTTGATGAATTGAATGCTCATAATAGAATGAAGAAAATTGAAAATTTAGGAAATACACATATGCATTTTATTAAAAGCTCACCCAAGAATCAGTTTGCCCAGAAGAGGCAACTCAAATGTTCCCATTGTGGACGATCTGGTCATGCAAAGCATGATTGCTAGTTCTTGAAGAAGAATGAGTTCAAGGCTCCAAGGAGAACCACTGTTCCAAGGAGACCTCATTGCCATTTATCTGACAAGTCTGGTCATATGGCTACTGAATTCTGGTCAGGTTTTCATGGAAGAAACTCTTCTACTTGCTCTCACTATGGAAAGTATGGCCACACAGTCAAGGACTGTTGGCATGTTCAAGGCAGAAAATTCAACTCTAAACATGTCAACCTTTCTACAAAAGAAAATGCTTTTGGTAGAAATAATTTTGCTTTTAAGGAAAAATCTCTTGCATGTGGAAGGCCAGGCCACCGAACCTCTGACTGCTGGATGGCAGGTTATGGAAAACAATATGTTCATGCTAATAACAGAAATTTCCATGTTAATCAACAAGAATTCCATGCTAATAATTATGTGCATAATAAGAAATCAAAGCATGTGTTTTTCTATCACTATTGTGGGCAATCTGGGCACTCCATGAATGACTGTCGTTTGATGATATTTGATGACTCAAAAGCCCAAGGACTGTGGAAAGCATCCATCAAAGGTGCTATTAACTATGCAGGACCCAAGACTGTTTGGGTACCTGCCCATGTCAAATAGTGTGTTAACTTGCAGGTGTGCCTTGGAATGGAATAAAGGGGTTAATAAACCAAGGCACTCAAAAATTGAGAACCCCAAGATTGCACTCTTCAGGTCAGTTCTGAGAACCTGTTTTAAATTTTGTCATCTGAAATTGTGTGTTTTAGATAGTCGCATATCATGCTAATCTGTCTGTGCTTAATTGAAATTACTCCAAAAATCAGAAATGGACTTGGAGTTTATGGTATTCTTTCTCTGGCTGCACTGCATATCTGTTTCATATGTGTGAATCGTGAAATCATGTTTAATGCTTAAATTGGATGATATGCATTCTGTCAGGGGAGTTTAGTTGTTTATGCATGAATGTCAGGACATTCAGAATTAGGAAACATCTTTAGAAAATGCATTGAATGTGCATACATGTGGTGTAGAGCATTGCATATCATTATATGTAAAAAATCCAATAAGAAGAAGCGCATTGCATCTAGACAGGGGGAGCATTTTAGTTTCATCAGTTCTTCACACTTTGAACACCTCTTGTCTGGCTATCCCAATCTCATATTCTCTCTTGATGATAAAATCATTGCCCTTCATTCATTGTCAATACATGTCAAGCTGATCTGTCTGTATTTCAGACTCAGTTATTGGTTTCCTGTAAATCTATCTAATGCATATTGATCATACCTGTTGCAAGCATGAGTTCCATTTGTCTTACTCTCTATGCATGTTTGTAAAATGTCTCTTGCTGCTGAATGCTTTGTCCATGTTAAATGTACAGAGAAGTGAAGTAATATAAGTTTGTGTACCCTTTCACAAATCTGAAATCATCCTTAATAACTTATCTTCTATTATACAGGTTTAAGAATGTTTGTTGATTTGAATTGGTTTAAGTCTTATGTACTCCTAAGTTTGAATTTGAAGGACCTGAAAATATCTGAATCAGTTTTTCTTAATAAACCTTAACTGACTGTCTCATGTAAGTTCATGTAAGATCTTCCGACATCTGAAAATTGAAACCTTGATTTACTTTGGTTGAAATGCATGTAACCTGTATTATTTTTAAACAAGTCACTCTGAAAATTAAAAGGGCAACAACAGCAAAATCATTGTAAAAGAAATGAATATTGTGGCAGAGCAATGATTGAAATGCACTGAGAAACAGAACCCTCAATCAAAGAAATGGAGAGGAATTTATGTCATGAAGTGCTTCATGTTACCTCTGTTCATATGGTCAAATCTATAGGGCTGGTTTCACTTAGTACCTGGGGGTACCGACGTCTGAAAAATGTGTACCCTTAATGTCAAAGGTGTAAATCATCTGTGTAGTTTTTGATCAGAGACATATATGGTAGTTTATGCTTAGTAACTGGGGGTACTGGCGTCTAACTCACGTGTACCCTTAATGTCAAAGGTATAAATGACACCTGTCTATTCACTAAGCTCAATGTTAAAAGCAAAAGTGAAAAAGACTTGCTGTAACCCTTGCAATTCAAAATTCACTGAGTGTCACTTTGTTTAACCTCAATACTCTTGACTGTTTTTTTTCCTAAAGAAGTCAATGTAATTAATTGTGTAAGATGAAAGGAGTTTGAACTATAATGTTATATGAGTAATTGGTTCATTTTTATTAAAAAAAAGTTACTTCAGATATGAGTATTGTATTTAATTGACAAACCTTGTGTACATCATTCTTAAACCATGCTTGTCAATCAAAGCCATTTCATAAGCTTTTATAATAGAAGATTCTGAAACTTTAAACATGGATATATGAATTGGGTACCCCACTGAAAATCTTTTCTTCTCATATACTTTGGCTAGAGATCACACCTGCTCAAATTATGCTCACTTGAAACTCATTGTGCTTATCTTCTACACTATTTCATAGTCCACAAATCAAGTTGTGCTTCTGTTAAATTTTTTTTTCATTCTGTCATGATCCGAACTGCTATATCAATGTACCAGGTATCAGACTTCCAATCTCAATGATCCTGTGGTTGCTGATCATTCATAATCCTCTTGTTGTGTCATTAAGGGGGAGAATAGCTTTTCTATGCCTTCATGACTTAGTCTAAGAGGGAGTTTTTACTTCAATCATTTCCTGCATACTTGTATTTCTCTCTCAAACTATTTTCTTTTTGGTGACGTCAAAGGGGGAGAATAACTTTCATGAGATAATTTTCCATGAGAGTTAATGTTGACTCATAGTGTTGCCATCATCAAAAAGGGGGAGATTGTTGTGCCTCTGTGATTTTTATGATGCCTCACACTATAAATCAATTTATTTTTCTCTCTAGATAAATTAGTTCTTTTACGGCGCATTTATTTGTTTCTAAGCTTGGAGGGGGTATGTGCTAAGAGCATCATTTAGGTCCGTGCATTACATATTATTCGCTCTTTTGCTTAATGCATATTGAGTCAGTGCTAGTTCTGCATCTTTCACATAAAGTACTTGCCTCGGTGCAAGTCCTTAGTCATGCACAGGTTTTGCTATTCATATGTTGCCCTTGTGCATTTCTCTAGGTCGTGAGCATTAAGGTCCGTGCATATTCTATCTCCGCATCTCACCTCTTGAGGTCGCTGAAATTTTTTGAGTCGATGCAAGTTTTATATGAGAATAAATACTCGGTGCATGTTCTCTTGCATGATCAAGTCAGTGTATTCTTCTGTACCATGCATATCCAAATTCCGTGCACGTGTTACATATGAAAAATGAAGTCAGTGCATTCACTGCTCATGCACACATGAAGTCCGTACTTTTCTTATCTTTGCATCTCACCTTTCGAGGTCGGTGCAAGTCTTTAGGTCTGTGCAATACTTGCACAGCACGCACTGTTTAGCCTTGTCATTTAGTGTCAGTGCTTTCTTCTCCATCATCTCGGTGCAACTCGTGTCTGGACCGCAAATCCAACTCGGTGCATCTACTGTGTTACGCATTTTTTTAAGAGTCAGTGCACTGTTCGCCCTAGACATCTCTAGAGTCATTGCATATCTTTGGTCCTTTGTTTTTTCTTTGACTCGTGCATAGTCTTCTTCTTGTGCCTCTTGGATTCATGTCCGTGCATATCAGCTACACGGGTGGTCACTAAGATTTGGGCATATGGTGTCATGCATATTTGTAAGTCAATATGGTGTCATGCATATTTGTAAGTCAATACATTTCCCACGTCTGGTTTTATCAACTCAGTGCATGCTATGTTTACACTCTCATTACCTCAGTGCAAACTGTGCTAAGTGCTTGACTAAGTGCCTTGCGTTTTCTGACAGAGTTTCTCTCTGAGGAGGGGCACGTGATCCAAGGCAGATCGACCTCCGAAAGAGTGCCACGAAGAAGGCTACAACTCTTAGATGGTGACACGTGGCTGAGAGCCTTCTTGAAGCCTTTTGGGTGGGAGTTCACCCTCCACACGCCCAGGGCGTGAGCACGGGATTCAGAGACAGAAGATATATATATATATATCTCTCGGGCGAGATGAAGGAGAACATCCCTCTCGAAAGCAGTAAAAGAAGAAAAGGGAAAACATCAGAGAGAGAGCAGAAGAGAGAAGTGTTCGAAAAAGAAAGAGTGAGGAGACAGTGAGAAGAAAAGAAAAGAGAGGCAGAGAGACATAGACCAGTAGTAGAAGAAGAAGGGAGAGAGAGAGAGTTCGTGGAGAAGAGATATAGTGAAGCTGCTAAAGCAAATTGAAGATCTGCTATCTGTTGGCTTCTGGGTCAGATCAAGACCAATATTCTCCTGCGAGAGCTACATTCTTATGCTTTATTTCCAGCTTTCCGTAGCTGAATTTTCTCACACTTGTTTTTCCCTTTTCAACTGTGTTTTTTTGATTCTCTGGTTTGAGGTCGAGGCTCCTCCAGGGTGTTCAGGAGAAGGGAGGATTGGCCCTCCGGCTGTGGGCAACTGGGTGTTACTCACTGGGTTTCCTTCTGATGCTAGTGACGGGTTGTCACTAGTAGTACCCTCCGGTTTGGAGGAAGGGAGGTTAGCCTCCAGTTCTGGTTTTGTGGGCTGCAGAACCTGCTTGAGGGATTTGTCTCCCTCGGTTATCAAGCTGTTAGGCAGTGACTTGTTTGTAGACTAAGTCTGTGTCTTGCATTTTGCAGGGGAAGCCTCACTCGGGTTAAAGTGAGGGGTGGATGTAGATCTGGGGGTCTCAGATCGAACCACCTAAAAATTCAGTGTGATGTGGTTTGCTTCTTGTGATTGCTCCTTATCTTCTTCCCCCTCTTCACAGGTTATGGTGTGATCAATTTCAGCTTTCCACACCTATAGTTCGCCAAGTGTTGGTGTTGTGTCTTATGTGGACTCTTATATCTTAGTGTCTTTCGTGCATCAATTTTGCATCTGGTTCTTATAGTGAAGCTGATTAATTTTATTGGGCAAAATTTCCCAATAGATCCATTCACCCCCCCTTTGGATCTATTCCTATGTGCCACCATTTCTATCAATTGGTATCAGAGCAGGTTACTGGCTCTGCAGATCCAACGATCTGCAGTAGGTCCTGTGACTCTCGGTGCTTCTTCGATTGGTCATTTATCTTTCTTGGTCGATTGCTTTCGATTCACCTATGGCTCATCCTTGTGTGTTTAATGGGTCTCATTTCCCTACCTGGCTAGGCAATGTGTGCACATCTATAAATGCAGTGAATCCCAACCTCTGGAACCTTATTTCCAAAGGACCACACAAACTGCCTAAAGATGTGTCCAAATGGACAGATAAACAGTAGATGAAAAATGCGGAGAATATTAAAGTTCTAAGTGATTTGAGAGGCGCCATAAATCCTGACAAATTTCCACATATCCGTGATTGCAGGTCTGCCAAGGTGGTCTTGGACGAAATGACAGCAATTCATTGGAATAGTAAAAATAAGTGTCTGGTGGCAGATGGCATTGATCAAAGCGAAGATCAAAATGAAGGCAAGGATGAAGAAGAGGTAAACAATCATTTCTCTTCTTTTACTTTAGAAGACTGGGAAGATGCATATGCTAAGCTGTTAGAATCTTTTGAAATGCTGAGAAACCAGAATAAAACTCTAAAAAGGAAACTTAAAAAATTGAAAAAGCTGAAATCTTAATAAAGGACTATGAAACATTGAAAACTGAAAATGGTGTTCTTAGAAGACAACTGACAGATCTTGATGTTCTTAGCTCTGAGCTTGATTATCTTAAATCTGAAGACAAGAAACTCAAAAACCAGGTTCAGGAATCTGAACATAGGATAATGAGTCTAGAAAGTGAAAATAGACTAATCTCCGAAGAACTGGAGGATGTTAAAGCTACAAACTTAGAGCTTCAGAAAAATCTCGACAAACTTCAATCTGAAAAACAACAAGAAATGTTTTACGAATGTTAGTTTTCTTTAGATGATTGGGTGGTTGGTGATGAACTCCATGAGCAAAATAGTAAACTGGAAGAGGAAATTAACAAGCTGAAACACCTAAACTCAGCTATGTCTGAGAGGCTAATCAGTTTAGAAAAAGGGAAGAGTGTAAGCCTGGTGAGCTCTAGTGAGTTGTTGAATGCTGAACAAGAAATTGCTAGCCTAAGGACCATCAATCAGATGTTAAACGAAAAGGCTGTGTACTATGAAGATAAAATTGCTAACTATGAGCTTCATGTTTCCAAACTACAATATGAGATTTCAAGTTTGAATGAATCTTTAGCTAAATTTGTGAGTGGAAGGGATAATTTGGATAAGCTCCTTGGTAGCAAAATTAATTTCCAACGTGAGGGTCTGGGTTTTAACCCAGATAATAAAAAGGGCTTTAACAGTAAGATTCACACTTCATTTGTGTGTAGTTCTGAGCCAACTAGCACATCTAGTGTACCTATCCTCGAATTCAGTGCTCAGAAAAATAAAAAATCCACAGTCAGTCCCAAATCTGCAGAACAAATTCAGAAACTGAAAAAGAATGAAAATCTACAGAAAAAGAACAAAAGCACTCCTGTTGATACAAAGAATGCTGCACACAAGTCACATGATCTCTCACACACTCATACTAAAAAAGGATCATGTCATTATTGTGGAATATTCAGACATATGATGTACAACTGCTATATCCTGAAATTTGATGAATTGAATGCTCATAATAGAATGAAGAAAATTAAAAATTCAGGAAATACACATATGCATTTTATTAAAAGCTCACCCAAGAATCAGTTTGCCCAGAAGAGGCAACTCAAATGTTCCCATTGTGGACGATCTGGTCATGCAAAGCATGATTGCTGGTTCTTTAAGAAGAATGAGTTCAAGGCTCCAAGGAGAACCACTAATCCAAGGAGACCTCATTGCCATTTATCTGACAAGTCTGGTCATATGGCTACTGAATTATGGTCAGGTTTTCATGGAAGAAAGTCTTCTGCTTGCTCTCACTGTGGAAAGTATGGCCACACAGTCAAGGACTATTGGCATGTTCAAGGCAGAAAATTCAACTCTAAACATGTCAACCTGTCTACAAAAGAAAATACTTTTGGTAGAAATAATTTTGCTTTTAAGGAAAAATCTCTTGCATGTGGAAGGTCAGGCCACCGAGTCTCTGACTGCTGGATGGCAGGTTATCGAAAATAATATGTTCATGCTAATAACAGAAATTTCCATGTTAATCCACAAGAATTCCATGCTAATAATTATGTGCATAACAAGAAATAAAAGCATGTATTTTTCTATCACTATTGTGGGCAATCTGGGCACTCCATGAATGACTGTCGTTTGATGATATTTGATGACTCAAAAGCCCATGGACTGTGGAAAGCATCCATCAAAGGTGCTATTAACTATGCAGGACCCAAGACTGTTTGGGTACCTGCCCATGCCAAATAGTGTGTTAACTTGCAGGTGTGCCTTGGAATGGAATAAAGGGGTTAATAAACCAAGGCACTCAAAAATTGAGAACCCCAGGATTGCACTCTTCAGGTCAGTTCTGAGAACCTGTTTTAAATTTTGTCATCTGAAATTGTGTGTTTTAGATAGTCGCATATCATGCTAATCTGTCTGTGCTTAATTGAAATTACTCCAAAAATCAGAAATGGACTTGGAGTTTATGGTATTCTTTCTCTGGCTGCACTGCATATTTGTTTCATATGTGTGAATCATGAAATCATGTTTAATGCTTAAATTGGATGATATGCATTCTGTCAGGGGGAGTTTAGTTGTTTATGCATGAATGTCAGGATATTCAGAATTAGGAAACATCTTTAGAAAATGCATTGAATGTGCATACATGTGGTGTAGTGCATTGCATATCATTATATGTAAAAAATCCAATAAGAAGAATCACATTGCATCTAGACAGGGGGAGCATTTTAGTTTCATCAGTTCTTCACTCTTTGAACACCTCCTGTCTGGGTATCCAAATCTCAGATTCTCTCTTGATGATAAAATCCTTGCCCTTCATTCATTGTCAATATATGTCAAGCTGATCTGTCTGTATTTCAGACTCAGTTATTGGTTTCTTGTAAATCTATCTAATGCATATTGATCATACCTGTTGCAAGCATGAGTTCCATTTGTCTTACTCTCTATGCATGTTTGTAAAATGTCTCTTGCTGCTGAATGCTTTGTCCATGTTAAATGTACAGAGAAGTGAAGTAATATAAGTTTGTGTACCCTTTCACAAATCTGAAATCAGCCTTAATAAATTATCTTCTATTATACAGGTTTAAGAATGTTTGTTGATTTGAATTGGTTTAAGTCTTATGTACTCCTAAGTTTGAATTTGAAGGACCTGAAAATATCTGAATCAGTTTTTCTTAATAAACCTTAACTGACTGTCTCATGTAAGTTCATGTAAGATCTTCCGACATCTGAAAATTGAAACCTTGATTTACTTTGGTTGAAAAGCATGTAACCTGTATTATTTTTAAACAAGTCACTCTGAAAATTAAAAGGGCAACAACAGCAAAATCATTGTAAAAGAAATGAATATTGTGGCAGAGCAATGATTGAAATGCACTGAGAAACAGAACCCTCAATCAAAGAAATGGAGAGGAATTTATGTCATGAAGTGCTTCATGTTACCTCTGTTCATATGGTCAAATCTATAGGGTTGGTTTCACTTAGTACCTGGGGGTACCGGCGTCTGAAAAACATATACCCTTAATGTCAAAGGTGTAAATCATCTGTGTAGTTTTTGATCAGAGACAGATATGGTAGTTTATGCTTAGTAACTGGAGGTACTGGCGTCTAACTCACGTGTACCCTTAATGTCAAAGGTATAAATGACACATGTCTGTTCACTAAGCTCAATGTTAAAATCAAAAGTGAAAAAGACTTGCTGTAACCCTTGCAATTCAAAATTCACTGAGTGTCACTTTGTTTAACCTCAATACTCTTGACTATTTTTTTTCCTAAAGAAGTCAATGGAATTAATTGTGTAAGATGAAAGGAGTTTTAACTAGAATGTTATATGAGTAATTGGTTCATTTTTATTAAAAAAAGTTGCTTCAGATATGAGTATTGTATTTAATTGACAAACCCTGTGTACATCATTCTTAAACCATGCTTGTCAATCAAAGCCATTTCATAAGCTTTTATAATAGAAGATTTTGAAACATTAAACATGGATATATGAATTGGGTACCCCACTGAAAATCTTTTCTTCTCATATACTTTGGCTTGGAGATCACACCTGCTCAGATTATGCTCACTTGAAACTCATTGTGCCTATCTTCTACACTATTTCATAGTCCACAAATAAAGTTGTGCTTCTGTTAAATTTTTTTTTCATTCTGTCATGATCCGAACTGCTATATCAATGTACCAGGTATCAGACTTCCAATCTCACTGATCCTGTGGTTGCTGATCATTCATGATCCTCTTGTTGTGTCATTAAGGGGGAGAATAGCTTTTCTATGCCTTCATGACTTAGTCTAAGGGGGAGTTTTTACTTCAATCATTTCCTGCATGCTTGTATTTCTCTCTCAAACTACTTTCTTTTTGCTGACGTCAAAGGGGGAGAATAATTTTCCATGAGATAATTTTCCATGAGAGTTAATGTTGACTCATAGTGTTGCCATCATCAAAAAGGGAGAGTGCCTCTGTGATTTTGATGATGTCTCACACTATAAATCAATTTATATTTCTCTCTAGATCAATTAGTTCTTTTACGGTGCATTTATTTGTTTCTAAGCTTGGAGGGGGTATGTGCTAAGAGCATCATTTAGGTCCGTGCATTACATATTATTCACTCTTTTGCTTAATGCATATTGAGTCAGTGCTAGTTCTGCATCTTTCACATAAAGTACTTGCCTCGGTGCAAGTCCTTAGTCATGCACAGGTTTTGCTATTCATATGTTGTCCTTGTGCATTTCTCTAGGTCGTGAGCATTAAGGTCCGTGCATATTCTGTCTCTGCATCTCACCTCTTGAGGTCGCTGAAATTTTTTGAGTCGGTGCAAGTTTTATATGAGAATAAATACTCGGTGCATGTTCTCTTGCATGATCAAGTCAGTGTATTCTTCTGTACCATGCATATCCAAAGTCCGTGCACGTGTTACATATGAAAAATGAAGTCAGTGCATTCACTGCTCATGCACACACAAAGTATGTACTTTTCTTACCTTTGCATCTCACCTTTCGAGGTCGGTGCAAGTCTTTAGGTCCGTGCAATACTTGCACAGCATGCACTGTTTAGCCTTGTCATTTAGTGTCAGTGCTTTCTTCTCCATCATCTCGGTGCAACTCGTGTCTGGACCACAAATCCAACTCGGTGCATCTACTGTGTTATGCATTTTTTTAAGAGTCAGTGCACTGTTCGCCCTAGACATCTCTAGAGTCATTGCATATCTTTGGTCCTTTATTTTTTCTTTGACTCGGTGCATAGTCTTCTTCTTGTGCCTCTTGGATTCATGTCCGTGCACATCAGCTGCACGGGTGGTCACTAAGATTTGGGCATATGGTGTCATGCATATTTGTAAGTCAATATGGTGTCATGCATGTTTGTAAGTCAATACATTTCCCACGTCTGGTTTTATCAACTCAGTGCATGCTATGTTTACACTCTCATTACCTCAGTGCAAACTGTGCTAAGTGCTTGACTAAGTGCCCTGCATTTTCTGACAGAGTTTCTCTCCAAGGAGGGGCACGTGATCCAAGGTAGATCGACCTCCGATATAGTGCCACGAAGAAGGCTACAACGCTTAGATGGTGACACGTGGCTGTGAGCCTTCTGGTAGCCGTTTGGGCGAGAGTTCACCCTCCACACGCCCAGGGCGTGAGCACAGGATTTAGAGACATAAGATATATACATATATCTCTCGGGCGAGATGAAGGAGAACATCCCTCTCGAAAGCAGTAAAAGAAGAAAGGGGAGAAAATCAGAGAGAGAGCATAAGAAGAGCAGAAGAGAGAAGTGTTCGAAAAAGAAAGAGTGAGGAGACAGTGAGAAGAAAAGAAAAGAGAGGCAGAGAGACATAGACCAGCAGTAGAAGAAGAAGAGAGCGAGAGAGTTCGTGGAGAAGAGATATAGTGAAGCTGCTGAAGCAAATTGAAGATTTACTATATGTTGGCTTCTGGATCAGATCAAGACCAATATGCTCCTGCGAGAGCTACATTCTTATGCTTTATTTCCAGCTTTCCGTAGCTGAATATTCTCACACTTGTTTTTCCCTTTTCAACTGTGTTTTTCTGATTCTCTGGTTTGAGGTCGAGGCTCCTCTTGGGTGTTCAGGAGAAGGGAGGATTGGTCCTTTGGCTATGGGCAACTGGGTGTTACTCACTGGGTTTCCTTCTGCTGCTGCAGGAGAAGGGAGAGTTGGTCTCTCCGGTCACTGGTGGTGGTGTGCCACTAGTGGGTTCCCTCTGGTTTAGAGGATGGGAGACTAGTGTCTCCGGTTGCTAGTGACGGGTTGTCACTAGTAGTCCCCTCCGGTTTGGAGGAAGGGAGGTTAGCCTCCAGTTCTGGTTTTGTGGGTTACAGAACCTGCTTGAGGGATTTGTCTCCCTCGGTTATCAAGCTGTTAGGCAGCGTCTTGTTTGCAGACTGAGTCTGCGTCTTGCATTTTGCAGGGGAAGCCTCACTCGGGTTAGATTGAGGGGTGGATGTAGATCTGGGGGTCTTAGATCGAACCACCTAAAAATTCAGTGTGATGTGGTTTGCTTCTTGTGATTGCTCCTTATCTTCTTCCCCCTCTTCACAGGTTGTGGTGTGATCAGTTTCAGCTTTCCACACCTATAGTTCGCCAAGTGTTGGTACTATGTCTTTTGTGGACTCTTATATCTTAGTGTCTTTGGTACATCAATTTTACATCTGGTTCTTATAGTGAAGTTGATTAATTTTATTGGGCAAAATTTCCTAATAGATCCATTCACCCCCCCTTTGGATCTATTCCTATGCGCCACCGTTTCTATCACTTGCAGCGCACGGTTCAAGGACTTACTCAAGCTTTGCAACAAGTTGCTCAAGGAGGAGCTGCAAACCATGGCACTGGTGACCTTTATCGGAACTTTCGTGGGATGAATCCCCCACGATTTGGTGGCTCGACTGACCCTGATGAAGCCGAGCACTGGCTTGAAGAGATAGGGAGGATTTTTGAAGTGATGCAATGCAGTGATCAGGAACGTGTTCTCTTGTCGACCTTTCAACTTGAACGTGATGCGAGGACATGGTGGGGCGCAGTGAAGGCTACCCTTGGTGATAGACAAGTCACATGGGCGGAGTTCGAGAAATTCTTCAATGGTAAATATTTCTCTGATCGAGTACAAGAGAAGAAGGAGGCTGAGTTTGCTACTTTGAAGCAACGAAATCTATCCGTAGCTGAATATGAAGCTCAATTCTCTCGGCTATCTCGTTATACTACTCATTTGATATCTACCGAGAAGATGAAGGCTAAGCGCTTTCTTAATGGGCTGAAGCTGCAGTATATCAACCAGTTGGCACCGATGGAAATTCCAACTTATTCCGAGATGGTTAGAAAGGCTCAAGTGTTGGAAGATACTTTAGAAATGATGGAGAGAATCTGTGGGAAGAGTGTTAAGATTGAACAACACCATACTGGTTCTGGGAGTATCAAGCCTAGTCATGGCAGGAAGAGACCCATTAGCGGGTCTGGTTCGTGGAAGGGCAAGATGCCAAAGATTGAAGATAAGAAACATGGCCCTATTGTTCCATTCAAGGGCGTATGTAAGTATTGTGACCGCCCAGGTCACAAGATGGAGGAGTGCTGGCGCAAGCTGGGTGCTTGTTTACGTTGTGGTAGTAGGGACCACCGTATTCCCGAGTGCCCTCTATTATCTGAGCAAGCTACCCCGGTGAAACAGCAAGGAATCAGGAAGCAGCAAGGCAAGCTTCAGGCTCTACAAGAAGATGAGACAAGACCCGCCGAGGAAGGTGGACTTGTCAAAGGTACTCTTATTATACATGATAAATCAGCTTTTGTTCTTTTTGATATTGGTGCCACTCATTCTTTTATTTCTCGGAGATTTGTGAAGTCTTTAGCTGTGAAGCCAGTTTTTATGAATTCTCCGTTAGAGATTTCAACCCCTATTGGTTCCGGTTCAGCAATTAAGTATTTCTATCCTTCTAGTAAGGTCTTGATCAATGAACAAAACCTGTCAGCTGATTTAGTTTGCATTGACATGAAGGATTATGATGTAATCCTAGGAGCAGATTTGTTGGCTAAGTATGAGGCCAATGTTCAATGCAAATCTAGTTCTGTGTCTTTTAATGGACACCCTGGACTTTCTTTTATCAGAATTAGGCACCATAAGTCTGTTCCACTTATTTTGGCTCTTCACGCTGATAAGCTGATGAGAAGAGGATGTAAGGCTTTTCTAGCCTTTATTTTTATGACCCCTGAGCAGAAGACTGAGAGTGAGGACTTTTCTGTCATCCGAGATTTTCCAGATGTCTTTCCTGAGGAACTACCAGGACTTCCTCCTGAGAGGGAAGTTATCTTTTCTGTTGATCTAATTCTTGGTGTGACCCCTATTTTCAAAGCTCCTTATCGTATGTCTCCTGCGGAGCTAAGGGAACTAAAGCAACAGTTGATGGAATTGCTTGAGAAAGGGTTCATTCGACCAAGTACTTCCCCGTGGAAATTCCCTGTATTATTTGTCCGGAAGAAGGATGGTTCGATGAGGTTGTGCATCGATTATCAGCAATTGAACCAGTTGACTATCAAGAACAAATATCCATTGCCAAGGATTGATGAGTTATTTGATCAGATAGCGGGAGCTCAGTATTTTTCTAAGATCGACCTTCGATCTGGATATCATCAGTTACGAATTAAGGAGGAGGATATCTATAAAACAGCCTTCCACAGCAGGTATGGGCATTTCGAATTTGTAGTAATGCCTTTTGGGCTAACGAATGCACCTGCAGCTTTCATGCAGCTGATGAACGATGTGTTTCTGCCCTATCTTGATCAATGGGTCGTGGTGTTCATTGATGATATCTTGATTTATTCTAAGAGTGAGGAGGATCATGCTGAACATTTGAGGATGGCATTACAACTATTGAGAGATCATCAGTTATATGCCAAGTTTAGTAAGTGTGATTTCTGGCTGCGAGAGGTGTCCTTTCTCGGACATATCATCACAAAAGAAGGTATTTCTGTTGATCATTCGAAGGTAGAGGCAGTAAAGAATTAGGCTAAGCCTACTAATGTGACCAAAGTGAGAAGTTTCCTAGGCTTAGCAGGTTACTACCGAAGGTTTATTCAAGATTTCTCTAAGATTGCGGTACCTTTGACAAGATTAACCCGCAAGGAGATCAAATTTGATTGGTCAGAAGATTGTGAGCGAAGCTTTCAGACCTTGAAGGAATGTTTGACTACTGCACCTGTTTTGGCTTTACCTTCTGGTGAAGGAGATTTTATTGTATACACTGATGCTTCAGGTATTGGTTTAGGGTGTGTACTCATGCAGCACGGGAAAGTGATAGCCTATTCTTCTAGGCAATTGAGGAAGCATGAAGAGAATTATCATGTTCATGATTTGGAGCTAGCAACAGTGGTGTTCACCTTGAAGATATGGAGGCACTACTTGTATGGTGAAGCATTCACGGTGTTTTCAGATCATAAGAGTTTGAAATACTTGTTTTCTCAGAAGGAACTCAATATGAGGCAGCGAAGATGGCTGGAGTATTTGAAGGATTTTGATTTCTCCATTGAGTATCATCCTGGAAAAGGTAATGTTGTAGCAGAGGTCTTAAGCCGCAAGCCTATAGCTAGGTTGTCAAGCCTCATGTTACAAGAATGGAAATTGCTGGAGCAGTTATCTAGTTTGGATCTTAATGTTGACAAGGATCGGGTTATGATTTCTCAGATTCAACTTAAGCCTGAATTACTGATGGAAATCAAATCTCTACAAGATGATGACCCGGAGTTGGTAGAGACCAAGGGAAGCTTGGGTAACAGACCTGACTTCATGATGGCTGATGATGGAAGATTGTTATTACAAGGGAGAACTTGTGTACTGGATGTAGCTGAGATAAAGAGTAAGATCCTCGAGGAAGCTCATAGATCCAGATACACCATTCATCCTGGAGGTACTAAAATGTTCAAGGATTTGAAAAGATCTTTTTGGTGGCCGAATATTAAAAGGGAAGTGGCGGACTTCGTAAGTAGATGCTTGGTTTGTCAGCAAGTCAAGACGGAGCATTTCAGACCAGCAGGGAAATTGAAACCCCTTGATATACCCCAATGGAAGTGGGAGAGCATTGGCATGGATTTCATTATGGGTCTACCTAGGACTCGTAGTGGATTTGATGTAATATGGGTGATTGTCGACAAATTGACAAAATCGGCTCATTTCTTATCCATTAAGTCTAAATGGACAGTTGATGTTTTGGCAGCTTTGTATATAAAGGAAGTGGTAAGACTACATGGTATACCTGTCAACATTGTGTCTGATAGAGATCCCAGATTCACTTCTCATTTTTGGAAAGGATTGCAAGAATCCTTGGGAACTCGTCTGAATTTCAGTACTGCTTTCCATCCACAAATAGACGGACAGACCGAAAGGACCAACCAGATAGTGGAAGATATGCTTAGAGCCTGCATGATTGACTTTGGAGGTAGTTGGAGTGATCATTTGGCATTGGTTGAATTTGCCGATAACAACAGTTACCAGTCTAGCATTCAGATGGCTCCATTTGAAGCTTTGTATGGTAGAAGCTGTCGATCCCCGTTATGTTGGAATGAGGTAGGTGAGAAGCAATGGCTTGGACCAGATCTCATTTCTGAATCGTCCAAGAACATCCGTATTATCAGAGATCGGTTGCAAGTAGCACAATCAAGACAGAAGAGTTATGCCGATACCAGGAGGAGAGCATTGGAATTTCAGGTTGGTGAACATGTGTTTTTAAAGGTCTCTCCTATGAGAGGAATTCAAAAGTTTGGTATTCAGGGCAAACTGAGTCCAAGATACATTGGTCCATTCGAGATTCTGGAAAGAGTGGGGGAGGTTGCTTACCGTTTGTCACTACCACCTCAGTTATCTGGAGTATACAATATTTTCCACGTGTCTATGTTACGGAAATATGTGTATGATCACACTCATATTATTCAGCATATGGACTTCGAATTGAAGGAAGATCTGACTTATGAAGAAAGATCGATCAAGATTTTGGATCGGAAGCAACAGAAACTCAGGAATCGTTCCATACCGATGGTTAAAGTGGAGTGGAGTCGGCGTGGAACTGAAGAAGTTACTTGGGAGTCAGAAGATACTATGCGGAGTCAGTACCCCGACTTATTCTAGGCGAGCTGTCTCACTCCCTCTTTTTTTTATTAAGTGCATTAAATTTGGAGGATCAAATTCCTTAAGTGGAGGAGGGTGTAATACCACGATTTCTTTTAGAAATTAATTAGAATAATACCTTAATAAATAGAATAAGCTAGATTTCAAAAATTTTATAAAATTTCAGAAAAATTATATTCTTGTAGAGGATAACACGTTTAACAAACTTATCTTCTGTGGCCAACCCAAATAAATTTTGTAAGTAGGCCGAATTAGTGGTTTAAACCCAAATTGAACACTTAGTTAACCATACCTTGAAACGTCAAATTCGAGCCCAATACTCCATCTAATGAGCCCAAATCGGTGGCAAATGAAAGGCCAGGATGAGAGGATCATTTACCCTCTCTTAATCTCTCGAAACCCTAACCCTAGGAGATGGTTTCGGCGGAGTTTGGATCGAGTCAACCTTTGCGACGGCGTTCACATCGACCCGACTTGTGTGGATGAATACTCCGTGCATAGAAGCCTCTAGAAGGTGTGTGACCTATTAAAATGAAGCTCTCTAACCCTAGAATGTTTAGAACCAACGGCTGCTACAGAGAAATTGGACCGAGGGAGATCTTGAGCGATTAGTGGCTGCGTGTACCGGCGTCCTTAGTTTTCTTTCTCCTTCCTTCTTCATCCGATTCAGGTAGGTGATAGCAAGCCAAACCCTACAAATAATATATGGTTAGAAGCAGCATCGTGTTAGCTTTCCATTGATGTAGAAAGCCCTAAATTCTATCAAGTATCCTGCGAGAATTTTAGGTTTTAGTAGAAGCATGTCACATCTAGGGTTATAATTGTTCCTTTTCGATTAAGTTGTGATTTCACGCTGTAAACATAAAATTGATTCATGCATCTTGTATAGTTTTTCGTGCTCTTTCTTTTGGTAATAAAAGTCCCAAATTTCATGATTTATATCGTGCGAATTTTGTGTTTCAATTTAACCCTAGAAACCTCGCCGGAGTTGGGCAAGGCTAGAGGGGTAGCGATCTGTTCGGACATGTACGGCCACACGATAGACCGCACATCCCAGACAGGCGGCCCTATGATGACCGTTTATATCTTTCACTATCTGTTCGTGAGCCTGGAAAGTGCAGCCTATCCCTAACCGCATACCTTTCCTGCGGCCAGTTCCAGACCGCACATCCATCCATGCGGCACACCACAGACCGTTCATACCCAGCAGGTCTTTGGATCTGAGGGGATGTGTGCAGCTAGCCTGTGACCGTTCATATGGATGTAAGGTCCAGAACCGACCGCACATCTATTACAGAGCAGTTTAAATAGATGTAAGGTCCAGAACCGACCGCACATCTAACCATTCATATAGAAGAGCGGCCTGTCAGCAGCCGTTCAACCTTGACCTCCCGAGGGCTAAACCCAGCCCAATTCCTGTTAGTGCGACCGCACAAGCCTTGAGCGGCCCAGTATTGACCGCATGTCTTCCAGAGACTAGTTTTCCCCATGTTTTATGGTTTTGAATCCAAGAACATGATGGTTCTTGATAATTTGAACTCTTGGATAAAAATTCTGGACAGTAATTCTTCAACTCAGCCTTGGGATATTCCGAGGTAAGTTTATACTTGATTATAATTGGCCATTTAACTTGATTAAAGTCTAAACAACTTGGGATCTTGGATCCAATTAATCAATGCCAACGCAACAAAAGGGCCCGGTCTTGTCCTGGGGAGAGCGCCCGAAAAGTACTTGTGCCCATGGGAGTTTGTAATGACATGGTGAGGTATTGCACCGAGTGCATGACTAGCGTGATGTCTATGACAATGATCTCTTATATCTTACTTGAATCGTGTTTGACTTGGTTACAATCTTGCTTGTTGTCCAATTTCCTGCAATTTCCTATTATGTATATTGTTCATAAACTTGCAATTCTCGTAATCTTATCATTCTTGCCATATTGTTATTCCATTCCATTCTTTAGCACTTTCTGTTATTACGGTGTTTCATTCGATTGTTATATCTTTTCTTTCCGTTCATATACATGTAATTAAGTGGTTAATCACTTACACTTGCCTGTTGTTACCTACTGAGCGTTCGCTCATATAGTTGTTTCCCCCTTTTCCTGGTAGATCAGATGAAGATTCACAGATGGATGGGAATGGGCGAGAGTCATAGCTTGGAGTGTATCAGCTAGTAGATATGTTGAGTTTGTTTAGTTGTTTACATCTAGCTAGGTCTTAGAACTGGTGTTAGTTATTGTATTGGAGTCGAGTAGAGATTATGTTTGAGTCGTTTGTAAGACGTTTGATGATTATTATAAAAGAATTGGAGTTATTTCTGTTCATGATATTAGCACGTTATTTTTACTAGCGTTTTCTACTGCCGGTCTCGATATTTCGCGTCGGGGCGTGACATATCATGCTTGGAAATCAACATGTATAAACTCCCATAGCATGATAGAATGAGTATAGACCAACAATATGCGTGGGTTTGTGTAGTAAACAAGAAAATTCTCCTTTTAACTTCAATTAGGGCTAAGAATTGTGCATGAGGAGTATATTAGATGCATAGTCCCTAATAAATCATAAAATTCTCGGTGTACAATGCATGAAATCAACTAAAATTAGAGGGCTTTTATCCCTGACATAAAGTTTAAGCTATTTATGAGATAACCTACCTTTGTCCTGGACTTTAGACTTTGAATTTAAGGCTGGAAGTTAACCCTAATTCTCTGCCCGTCCTGAACCGAACCAACAACTTCACGCCCTTGTATCTCCTGACTCTCTTGTCCTAAAGACGTGAAATTTGGAGGGTAGGTAAAGACGTGAAATTTGGAGGGTAGGTAGAAGACATAAAGGAGAACAAAAAGTTCTAAAGTTACTAGTTCTAAATACCTCATTTAGGGCTTCTATTCCCCTGATCTTCACTGGGCCGTTGCACAGATTCCAGGGTTATTGGTGTAGGATCAACAACTTAGGAAGCCTCTAACTCCTTGTAGACTTGATCTCCTCGAACGAAATTTTGAGGGGAGTTAGATTTGAGTATTGTGAATAAAAGATTCTAAAGAACCTACCAAAAATAAAACCTCCTTACCTTAGTTCCACGCGATCCAAATGTAAGGGTCGCGCAAGGTGGTTCTAGGGTCTATTTATAGGTTTTAGCTAGGTTTCATGGATTTGAACTAACTTAGAATCCCAATTAGGTTTTCAATTCGATCTTATAGCCTTCTAGATTTATCTAATTAGTAGATAGCATCGATCCTAGGTGGTTTGGATGCCCAAGTTCCAAGCTTTTCACGTTCTCTTCCTTTCACGGAATATGCAGAGCCTAGCGGTCTAATGCTAGACCGCTTCCCATTGCTATGCGGTCTCGCGATAGACAGTTTTCTGTAATACCCCGTATTTAATTAATAAATTTATTTAATTTTTCCTTGTCAAATTAAAATTTTTAGGAATTTATTTGAATTTAGTTGAATTAATAATTAGATAGAAATTGAAATAAACCTTTAAAATTTAAATTAAATTGAAATGAAATGAAAATGAAATGTAACCCAAATAAAAATAAGGTTTAGGTGAAATGAAACACAAATGCAATTGGGTTGGAATGAAAATGAAATGAAAAGAGAGAATTTGAATTTTGAATTTTGAATTTAATATTTTATTATTAAATGAATAGTGAAGTGAAATTTCGTTGACCAAATTAAAATCTTGAAAAATAATAATTAGGTAGAAGACCATGCGATTAGCAATTGTGTCTTCTAGGGCTAAACCTAATAAAATCATTTATTATGCCGAATTAGTGGATTAAGTCTTCCGAACTTAATATTTAACTATTTACGGAATAGTAGAAGTGAAACTTTTGTCTACCATATAAAAATTCATAAAAATAGTAATTAAATAATAGATGCATCGACTAACACTTTTTTCTTCTATGACTAAGCCTAATAAAATCAGTATCTAGGCCTAATCAGTGGGTTAAGTCTGACTTTCAACCCATCTAACCCGAAATTCGTGTTCACTATTCACCCTATTTTAAAACATCAAATTAGAGCCCATTTCTTAACCAAATGCGATGAGGTTAGGGGCAAATAAAAGCTAGTGACTAGTAGATTAATAGCCTCCAACAAATTTTGTGTAAGATTAACAAGGATAAGAGTGATTAGACGAGTTTAGTCTAGGTCAATTATTTCGGCGGCGTAAACAACACGCCTCTTCAAGGTCGAAATTCTTCATTCCTGGAAGGATCCAGAAGATGTATGAGCTATAGATAGAAAGCTCTTCGAGTCTAGTTTCATTTGGTTGCTGTGGTGTCGGCAGAGGAGTTAGATCTGGGGAGATCTTGGCGATTTTGTGGAAGGTGGTCTGCTTCCCATCGTTTTTCTATCTCCAAGTTTTAGTTCATCAAATCAGGTTAGTACCTCAACCAAAATAGGCATATGAGTAGGGGTTTTTGATCAGCTCGACTAGATCTATCACCTGAGACTAAAAGCCCTAATTTTTATAGGGTATTGAGGGAGGAATCAGGAGATCTTTGAAGGGGATTCTTATAGTTCGTGGGTCTAATCTATCTCGTGGTTTAAGTCTTCAATTGAGGTAGGTTATAACTGGCCAAATGTTAATTATTGTATATCAAATTGAAGCTTAGCATGTTATCTCTCTTTTGACGTAAAAAGCCCTTTGATCCATCAATTCTATTTAGAGAATTTGAGGTTTGAACATGAACTTGTCCATATGGTGATTTCATATACTTGGAACCTGATTAATCCATGAATTCGAAACATAAATGTTGAAATTCATAGCATGTGTGATACATGGTTGGAAAGCCCTCTCTGTTAGCCTTCCAGTGATATAAAAAGCCCTAAAATTTATCATGTATACGTAGAGAATTTGATGTTTTAGTAACACACTGTCCTAATTAGGATTTTTCTTTTTTCTGTCAATACAGAACTTAATTACAGAACTTAAATCTGAAATTGACCTTACCAAATGATATTACTCTGTCTTAGCTTTCCATTGATATATCATATGCTTAATTCCATTAAGAATTGAGGAAGATATAGGCTTTTTAATCCCTGGATCTCACACACATAACAAGCAGAAAATGGCCTTGATGATCGCGGCCCCCGGCAGGACCGCCATCCTGGTCGCGGTCGCATGACCAACCGCGAGCAGGTGGTCGCGGTCCTGTGGGCGACCGCGACCCCAATAAAAAGGGGCCGGGTGACCGACCTCCGCCCTAAACGCGATACAAAGTTATTAAATGAATAATTAAAAACTCTGAATCCCTATAAAACATATTCTTCTGCTACCAAGAGATTTAAAAGTTATTCTTATGCTATCAGGAGATTTAAAAGTTATTTTTCTGCTACTGGAAAGTATTTTAATCTATTTTTTATGCATATAAACATATTTTTCCTATAATTAATAGAATATAAATGTATAAGAAATTATGTCCAGCATGCAAAAATTATTATTAAATAACTAAAATGCATGAAAAATTTGTCTTATAGTAGCAGCATGTGAGAACTTAAATTCTTGTGGATTTATGTAGATTTAGAATATTTTATCTTATAAAAATCTATATTTCTTCTATAAAATGAAAGAAAATGCTTATAAATTATATGTGGTATGTTAAAAAGATCTCAAAGGTATGAAAATTCATGAATATTATGCTCTGAAATAGCTATCATGTGAGAGATAATTTTCTGTGAAAATTTGATATTTTTACCAAATAGAATTCATTTACTCTCCATATAATAGAGAATAAATGCATGAAAATTATATTAACTTGTTAAAAATAACCCTTACAGCATGAAAACAGTTCTTACAGCATAACAAAAATTTTCCAGCATGTTAGAATGATAACAGCAAGTTATAGAGGAATTTTTATACTTAAACAAATTTCTAATGTATTTCTTCCATTCAATAAATAGCATAAATGGTAGAATAATGTAGCAAAATTAATTTCAGCATGCTAAAAATACTATGGGTAACATGAAAAATGAACAACCAGTAAGATGATTTATTCTTAATAAACCATCCAAAAATTTCATAAGGAACTTTTTATAGCACACCAAATATGGGTTTTTTTGTGTTTAAAAGGGTATTTTTAATGTGTAAAAATTCCATTCCAGTAACAAAAATGGATATTTACTATCATTTTCCAGAGGAATCATGTGCTGGAGTTACTTAAAAATATTAGGGAGATTTTCACCATGATAAGATTTATTTCTATGAATTAAGTGAAATTTTTAGTAATTTACTCTAATAATACTAAATAAATCATTTCTTTGGCTTTTTGCATCCAATTAATTTAAGGCATTTCCAGTATGATAAAACTTGTTAAACCAACAGAATAAAATGTTAATTTATGGAATTGAATGTATTCTAAAGATTGTATTTTTCCTACTTATCCTTTCATTCTTGGATTCCACGACTTAATTGTCGTTAAACATTATGCCAAAGTTTAATCCTTCATTTTCTTGTTATTCTGATTTTTGCTAGATCTGTACTTGTTACATTTTAGCTTATTCCTTGAAATTCATTGGTCATATTTATACAAGAAATGTCTAGACAATTGGGATCATCGATCCATAAAACCAATGCCATCGCATCATAAGGGCCCGGTCTGGTCCTGGGGAGAGCGCCCAAAAATTAGTGAGCCCATGGGATGTTAATGACAAGATGTGGCATTGCACCGAGTACTTGACTAGTGTGTGTCTATGACATTTGACCTATTGTTATTCCTTTTACTTGATTATGAATTATTGAAATACTTGCTTGTTGGCCAATTATTATTGTTTCAATTGCTCTTAGTGAATTTCTTATACATGATATTATTGATCATTGAAATTTATTCAATTCTTGACTTTGCAAGACCTTCTACATTGTTCTTGATCTCTTTATTCAATTCCTTGTTCTCTGTTGCATACAACTGGTAATTAAGATGTTAACTACGTAAATATGCCGTTATTTCCTACTGAGCATCAGCTCATAGTTGTGTTCCCCCCTTTTTCAGGCTTTTCAGGTGACGCGCTTACCAATGGGGAGGGTCAAGAGTGATCCTTGAGTGCTTTTGTACCTAGTTATTGAGTCAGATTAGTATTTACTTCCAGTTTGATTTTACGTCAGTGTTGTATTAGAATTTCATTTGGAAGACATGTTTGATCGAGTCTTAGCATGTTGGTTATTGTAATAAAGTTGGAATTATTTTGATTAATGGAAGTGTTTCTCACTTTATAATTTGTCTAATTGTTTAGATTATAATTTATTGTTAGTGCTATCTCGTATCTGACTGTACGCGCCGATTTTTCACGTCGGGGCGTGACAATTTAGTTGGTATCAGAGCCCTAGGTTTCATATTCCTAGGTTCCCCTAAGTTTTAGGTTTCTCATTGCATCCAATAACCCGGTATATCGAAAGGTGTTGTCCGAACGTTAGGCTATGCCTATCGGGAAGGTCACACACTTGCGCGAGTGGTCTTCGGACCGATTATCTCCGCCAGGTACCGAGTTTTTGGTCGTGTCTAGGTGCATTAGAACCTTAACCTTGTAAAAGTCTAGGACCTGACCTGGTGAGATTGGGTAGAAACTTGGGTTAAGTCCGTATCTTAATCACGATATTACCTATCTTATTGGACCTAAGTAATCTTGTTCCTCGTGTAGGCTTTTGCAATGGCAGCTGATCGTGCTGAATGGAGGAACCTGCAGCGCACTGTTCAAGGCCTTACTCAGGCCCTACAGCAAGTGGCTCAGGAAGGAGCGGCACAGCATGGCACCGGTGATTTATACCGGAACTTCCGCGGGATGAATCCGCCTAGATTCGCTAGTTCGACCGACCCTGATGAAGTCGAGCACTGGCTTGATGATATGGGAAGGATTTTTGGAGTCATGCAATGCACCAACCAAGAACGTGTTCTTTTATCTACCTTCCAATTAGAAAGTGATGCACGTGCGTGGTGGGATTCTATCAAGGCGACTCTCGGTGACCGGCAGGTTACGTGGGAAGAGTTCGAGGAATTCTTCAACAACAAGTACTTTTCTGACTGAGTTCAAGAGAAGAAGGCAGCTGAGTTCGTGGCTCTAAAGCAACGGAGCTTATCTGTAGCAGAGTACGAAGCACAATTCTCCAGACTATCTCGATATGCTACTCATCTCATTTCTACTGAAAAGATGAAGGCGAAGCGCTTTCTTAATGGTTTGAAGCTTCATTATATCAACCAGTTGGCACCTATGGAGATATCAACTTATTCTGAGATGGTAAGGAAGGCGCAAGTTCTGGAGGACACTCTTGAGATGACGGAAAGAATCTGTGGCAAAGGCATGAAGAAAGAGCAACCGAAGGAGTTCAAGAAAAGCAAGATCGGACCTAGCTTTATCAAGAAGAGGCCCGCGAGTGGGTCGAGTTCGTGGACCGGAGCATGCTCATGGAAGGGAAAGATGCCGAAGCAGGAGGAAAAGAAGCCTGTCCCTGTTGTACCCTTTAAGGGCGTGTGCAGATATTGTGACCGTCCTGGTCACAAGATGGAAGAGTGCTGGCGCAAGTTGGGCGCCTGTCTACATTGTGGAAGTAGGGAGCACCGCATCCCAGATTGTCCATTATTATCGGAGCAAGCTACACCGGCGAAGCCTCAGGTCTTCAAGAAGCCGCAAGGCAAGCTCCAGGCACTTCAGGTTGATGAAGCAGACACAGCCGGAGAAGGTGGACTCGTAGAAGGTACTCTCATTATACTCGACAAGCCAGCCTTTGTTCTTTTTGATACTGGTGCTACGCATTCTTTCATTTCTCGGAGATTTGCTAAGTCTTTAGCTGTGGAACCTATTTTAATGAGTTCTTCGTTAGCGATATCTACACCTATTGGTTCTAGATTGGCAATTCAGCATTATTATCCTTCTAGTAAGGTGATGGTTCATGAGTAGAATTTACCTGCTGATTTAGTCTGCATGGACATGAAGGATTATGATGCAATCCTAAGAGCTGACTAGTTGGCCAAGTATGAGGCCAATGTTCACTGCAGTTCTAGCTCGGTGTCTTTTAATAGGCACCCGGAACTTTCATTTATGGGAGCTAGATACCATCGCTCTATCTCACTTATTTCGGCCCTTCGTGCTGATAAACTGATGAGGCGAGGTTGCGAGGCATTTCTAGCCTTTGTCTATGCTACTCCCGAGCAGCAGGTGGAGATTAAGGACATCCCTGTTGTCCGTGAATTTCTTGATATATTTCCTGAGGATCTACCGGGACTTCCGCCTGAGCGGGAAGTTATCTTCTCTATTGATGTTATTCCTAGTTCTTCTCCTGTCTCTAAAGCTCCGTACCGTATGTCTTCTACGGAGCTAAGGGAATTAAAGCAGCAATTGATGGAGTTACTTGAGAAGGGTTTCATTCGCCCTAGTACTTCCCCTTGGGGAGCCCCTGTACTATTTGTCCGGAAGAAGGATGGTTCGTTGAGACTGTGCATCGATTATCGGCAATTGAATCAGATAACTGTCAAGAACAAGTACCCATTGTCGAGGATTGATGAGTTATTTGACCAGATAGCAGGAGCTCAATTCTTTTCTAAGATCGATCTTTGATCTGGATATCATCAGTTGCGGATTAAGGAAGAAGATATTCATAAAACGGCTTTCCGCAGCAGGTATGGTCATTTCGAATTTATCGTTATGCCTTTTGGTTTAACGAATGCACCAGCGGCTTTCATGCAGTTGATGAATAGTGTTTTTCGACCCTATCTTGATTGATGGGTGGTGGTATTCATTGATGATATCTTGATTTATTCTAAGAGTGAAGTAGAGCATGCCGAACATCTGAGATTGGCACTACAGATATTAAGAGACCATCAATTGTACGCCAAGTTCAGTAAGTGTGGTTTTTGGCTTCAAGAGGTGTCTTTTCTAGGACACATTATTACCAAAGATGGTATTTCTGTTGATCCTTCGAAGGTGGAAGCAGTGAAGAATTGGGAACAGCCCACCAGTGTGACTGAGATCAGAAGTTTCTTAGGCCTGACAGGTTATTATCGTAGATTCATTCAAGACTTCTCCAAGATCGCGGTACCCCTTACCAGATTGACCCGCAAGGAGAATAAGTTTGAATGGTCGGATGCTTGTCAGAAAAGCTTCCAGACATTGAAGGAATGCTTAACTTCAGCACCCGTGTTAGCTTTACCTTCTGGTGAAGGAGGCTTTGTGGTCTACACCGATGCATCAGGTATTGGCTTAGGTTGTGTGCTTATGCAGCATGGGAAGGTAATTGCTTAATCTTCCAGGCAGTTGAGGAAGCATGAAGAGAACTATCCTGTTCATGATTTGGAATTGGCAGCCGTCGTCTTTGCTTTGAAGATTTGGAGGCATTACCTGTATGGAGAATCTTTCACGGTATTTTCAGATCACAAGAGTTTGAAGTATTTATTCTCTCAGAAGGAACTCAATATGTGGCAGCGCAGATGGCTAGAGTATTTGAAGGACTTCGACTTCTCTATTGAGTATCATCCTAGCAAAGGTAATGTGGTGGCAGATGCATTGAGCCGGAAGCCTATAGCAAAGTTATCCAGTCTTATGATGCAAGAATGGAAGCTATTGGAGCAGATGGCTAGTCTGGATTTGAATTTCAATAATGATCGGGTCATTATTGCACAAATGCAACTTAAACCTGAATTATTGATGGAGATCAAGTCCTTGCAAGATAATGATCCCGAACTGGTAGAGATCAAGGGAAGTTTGAGCAGCAGACCAGATTTCATGTTTTCTGAGGATGGAAGACTTCTATTTCAAGGACGAACCTGTGTACCTGACGTAGCTGAAATCAAGAACAAGATTCTCGACGAAGCTCATAGATCTAAATACACGATTCATCCTGGAGGCACTAAAATGTTTAAGGATTTGAAAAGATCCTTTTGGTGGCCGAATATGAATAGAGAAGTTGCAGATTTTGTGAGTAGATGCCTGGTATGTCAGCAAGTTAAGGCCGAGCACTTCAGTCCGGCAGGAAAATTGAAGCCACTCGATATACCCCAGTGGAAATGGGAGAGTATTGGCATGGATTTCATCATGGGTCTGCCTAGAACTCGTGGCGGTTTCGATGCAATTTGGGTGATCGTCGACAGACTGACAAAGTCAGCCCATTTCTTGTCCATTAAATCTAAATGGACAGTTGATGTTCTAGCAGCTCTGTATATAAAGGAAGTGGTGAGATTGCATGGTATTCCAGTGAATATAGTATCCGATCGAGACCCTAGATTCACTTCTCATTTCTGGAAAGGACTGCAAGAGTCTTTGGGTACTCGTCTAAATTTCAGCACGGCATTTCATCCACAGACAGATGGGCAGACAGAGAGAACCAACCAGATAGTGGAAGATATGTTGAGGGCATATATGATTGACTTTGGTGGTAATTGGAATGAGCATTTGGCATTAATTGAATTCGCCTACAATAACAGCTATCAGTCTAGTATCCAGATGGCTCCATTTGAAGCGTTGTATGGGAGAAGATGTCGATCCCCGTTATGTTGGGATGAGGTAGGTGAGAAACAATGGCTCGGACCAGATCTTATCTCGGAATCGTCACAGAATATCCGTATTCTTCGAGATAGGCTACAAGTGGCTCAGTCAAGACAGAAGAGTTATGCCGATAACAGAAGAAGAGCATTGGAATTCCAAGTAGGTGATCATGTGTTTCTAAAGGTCTCTCCTACGAGAGGGATTCGCAGATTTGGTATTCATGGCAAGCTGAGTCCGAGGTACATTGGTCCGTTCGAGATTTTAGATAGAGTGGGGGAAGTGGCTTATCGATTGGCGTTACCGCCGTAGTTGTCTGGCGTGCACAACGTCTTCCATATTTCTATGTTGCGGAAGTATGTGTACGACCCCACTCACGTTATTCAGCATGTGGACTTCGAACTGAAGGAGGATTTGACCTATGAGGAAAGACCGATAAAGATTTTGGACCGGAAGCAGCAACAACTCCGGAGTCGATCTATACCTATGGTCAAGGTCCAGTGGAGTCGGCGTGGAGCTGAAGAAGCCACCTGGGAATCCGAAGATGTTATGCGAAAGCGGTATCCCGACCTTTTCTAGGTGAGCTAGTTGACCCTTGAAATTGTTATCCTTTATTTTCGCATCGTAATGCAGTGAATTTGGAGGACCAAATTCCTTAAAGTAGGGGAGGGTGTAATACCCCGTATTTAATCAATAATTTTATTTAATTTTTCCTTGTCAAATTAAAATTTTTAGGAATTTATTTGAATTTAGTTGAATTAATAATTGGATAGAAATTGAAATAAACCTTTAAAAATTTAAATTAAATTGAAATGAAAATGAAAATGAAATGTAACCCAAATGAAAGTAAGGTTTAGGTGAAATGAAACACAAATGCAATGGGGTTGGAATGAAAATGAAATGAAAAGAGAGAATTTGAAATTTGAAATTTGAATTTAATATTTTATTATTAAATGAATAGTGAAGTGAAATTTCGTTGACCATATTAAAATCTTGAAAAATAATAATTAGGTAGAAGACCATGCGATTAGCAATTGTGTCTTCTAGGGCTAAGCCTACTAAAATCATTTATTAGGCCGAATTAGTGGATTAAGTCTTCCGAACTTAATATTTAACTATTTACGGAATAGTAGAAGTGAAAATTTTATCTACCATATAAAAATTCATAAAAATAGTAATTAAATAATAGATGTATCGACTAACATTTTTTTCTTCTATGACTAAACCTAATAAAATCAGTATCTATGCCTAATCAGTGGGTTAAGTCTGACTTTCAACCTACCTAACCCGAAATTCATGTTCACTATTCACCCCATTTTAAAACATAAAATTAGAGCCCATTTCTTAACCAAACGCGATGAGGTTATGGGCAAATGAAAGCTAGTGACTAGTAGATTAATAGCCTCCAACAAATTTTGTGTAAGATTAACAAGGATAAGAGTGATTAGACGAGTTTAGTCTAGGTCAATTATTTCGGCGGCGTAAACAACACGCCTCTTCAAGGTCGAAATTCTTCATTCCTGGAAGGATCCAGAAGATGTATGAGCTATAGATAGAAAGCTCTTCGAGTCTAGTTTCATTTGGTTGCTGTGGTGTCGGCAGAGGAGTTAGATCTGGGGAGATCTTGGCGATTTTGTGGAAGGTGGTCTGCTCCCCGTCGTTTTTCTATCTCCAAGTTTTGGTTCATTAAATCAGGTTAGTACCTCAACCAAAATAGGCATATGAGTAGGGGTTTTTGATCAGCTCGACGAGATCTATCACCTGAGACTAAAAGCCCTAATTTTTATAGGGTATTCAGGGAGGAATCATGAGATCTTTGAAGGGGATTCTTATAGTTCGTGGGTCTAATCTATCTCGTGGTTTAAGTCTTCAATTGAGGTAGGTTATAACTGGCCAAATGTTAATTATTGTATATCAAATTGAAGCTTAGCATGTTATCTCTCTTTTGGCGTAAAAAGCCCTTTGATCCATCAATTCTATTTAGAGAATTTGAGGTTTGAACATGAACTTGTCCATGTGGTGATTTCATATACTTGGAACCTGATTAATCCATGAATTCGAAACATAAATGTTGAAATTCATAGCATGTGTGATACATGGTTGGAAAGCCCTCTCTGTTAGCTTTCTAGTGATATAAAAAGCTCTAAAAGTTATCATGTATACGTAGAGAATTTGATGTTTTAGTAACACATTGTCATAATTAGGGTTTTTCTTTTTCCTGTCAATACAGAACTTAATTACAGAACCTAAATCTGAAATTGACCTTACCAAATGATAGTACTCTGTCTTAGCTTTCCATTGATATATCATATGCTTAATTCCATTAAGAATTGAGGAAGATATAGGCTTTTTAATCCCTGGATTTCACACACATAACAAGCAGAAAACGGCCTTGATGATCGCGGCCCCCGGCAGGACCGCCATCCTGGTCGCGGTCGCGCGACCAACCACGACCAGGTGGTCGCGGTCCTGTGGGCGACCGCGACCCCAATAAAAAGGGGTCGGGTGACCGACCTCCGCCCTAAACGCGATACGAAGTTATTAAATGAATAATTAAAAACCCTGAATCCCTGTAAAACATATTCTTCTGCTACTAGGAGATTTAAAAGTTATTCTTCTGCTACCAAGAGATTTAAAAGTTATTTTTCTGCTACTGGAAAGTATTTTAATCTATTTTTTTATGCATATAAACCTATTTTTCCTATAATTAATAGAATATAAATGTATAAGAAATTATGTCCAGCAAGCAAAAATTATTATTAAATAATTAAAATGCATGGAAAATTTGTCTTATAGTAGCAGCATGTGAGAAGTTAAATTCTTGTGGATTTAGGTGGATTTAAAATATTTTATCTTATAAAAATCTATATTTCTTCTATAAAATGAAAGAAAATGCTTATAAATTATATGTGGTATGTTAAAAAGATCTCAAAGGTATGAAAATTCATGAATATTATGCTCTGATATAATTATCATGTGAGAGATAATTTTCTGTGAAAACTTGATATTTTTACCAAATAGAATTCATTTACTCTCCATATAATAGAGAATAAATGCATGAAAATTATATTAACTTGTTAAAAATAACCCTTACAGCATAACAAAAATTTTTCAGCATGTTAGGATGATAACAGAAAGTTATAGAGGAATTTTTATACTTAAACAAATTTCTAATGTATTTCTTCCATTCAATAAATAACATAAATGGTAGAATAATGTAGAAAAATTAATTTCAGTATGCTAAAAATACTATAGGTATCATGAAAAATGAACAACCAGTAAGATGATTTATTCTTAATAAACCATCTAAAAATTTCATAAGGAACTTTTTATAGCACACCAAATATGGGTTTTTTTGTGTTTAAAAAGGTATTTTTAATGTGTAAAAATTCCATTCCAATAACAAAAATGGATATTTACTATCCTTTTCCAGAGGAGTCATGTGCTGGAGTTACTTAAAAATATTAGGGAGATTTTCACCATGATAGGATTTATTTATATGAATTAAGTGAAATTTTTAGTAATTTACTCTAATAATACTAAATAAATCATTTCTTTGGCTTTTTGCATCCAATTAATTTAAGGCATTTCCAGTATGATAAAACTTGTTAAACCAACAGAATAAAATGTTAATTTATGGAATTGAATGTACTCTAAAGATTGTATTTTTCCTACTTATCCTTTCATTCTTGGATTCCACGACTTAATTGTCGTTAAACATTATGCCAAAGTTTAATCCTTCATTTTCTTATTATTCTGATTTTTGCTAGATCTGTACTTGTTACATTTTAGCTTATTCCTTGAAATTCATTGGCCATATTTATACAAGAAATGTCTAGACAATTGGGATCATCGATCCATAAAACCAATGCCATCGCATCATAAGGGCCCGGTCTGGTTCTGGGGAGAGCGCCCGAAAATTAGTGAGCCCATGGGATGTTAATGACAAGGTGTGGCATTGCACCGAGTACTTGACTAGTGTGTGTCTACGACATTTGACCTATTGTTATTCCTTTTACTTGATTATGAATTATTGAAATACTTGCTTGTTGGCCAATTATTATTGTTTCAATTGCTCTTAGTGAATTTCTTATACATGATATTATTGATCATTGGAATTTATTCAATTCTTGACTTTGCAAGACCTTCTACATTGTTCTTGATCTCTTTATTCAATTCCTTGTTCTCTGTTGCATACAACTGGTAATTAAGATGTTAACTACGTAAATATGCCGTTATTTCCTACCAAGCGTCAGCTCATAGTTGTGTTCCCCCCTTTTTCAGGCTTTTCAGGTGACGCGCTTACCAATGGGGAGGGTCAGGAGTGATCCTTGAGTGCTTTTGTACATAGTTATTGAGTCAGATTAGTATTTACTTCCAGTTTGATTTTACGTCAGTGTTGTATTAGAATTTCATTTGTAAGACATGTTTGATCGAGTCTTAGCATGTTGGTTATTGTAATAAAGTTGGAATTATTTTGATTAATGGAAGTGTTTCTCACTTTATAATTTGTCTAATTGTTTAGATTAGAATTTATTGTTTGTGCTAGCTCGTATCTGACTGTACGCGCCGATTTTCCGCGTCGGGGCGTGACATTTCGGTCTGGGTGCCGAATTTGAACTGTTTCAAACTCTTTTGATATTATCCATTTATTTACCCTATTTATCCACTTAAATTCTGAAATTCCAGAAATTAAGCTTCTAGAATATGGGCCAACCCTTTTGGGCTTGGGGTTTTTGGTCCTTTGGGTTCAATTAAATGGGCCTAATCTATTTATTAGTAGAAGGCATTTAGTTAATGAGACTTAATTAATAGTAATTCGTTTAATAGCTCATTTGAATGTTTAATAATTATATTTAAATCTAGAAAAATTTTAGAAAATTCTTGGGCGTTACACCCTCCCCCACTTAAGAGAATTTGGTCCCCAAATTCAATACATGGATTTATGGAGAGTGTACTTACATTCGAATATCTCTAGAAATCTTTTGCGCATGGCTTTTTCAGTTTCCCATGTTACTTCATGTGGACATGATTTGGTCCATTGGATCTTAACCATAGGAATAGTTTTATTCCAACGTTTCCGTACTTCTCGTTCAATGATCTTGATTGGCCTTTGCTCATATGTCATGTCCTTTTTAATTTCCAGGTTGTCGTAAGTGATGACATGAAATGGATCAGGTATATACTTCTTGAGCATTGAGACGTGAAATACATCATGAACTTCATATAGTTGAGGGGGTACAGCTACTCGATGCACGACTTCACCAATCCTGTCGAGGATTTCGAAGGGGCCAATGATTCTTGGAGTAAGCTTGCCTTTGATACCGAATCTTTGAATACCTCGACCTGAAGAAACCTTAAGAAATACATGGTCTCCTACTTGAAATTCTAGGTCGTGCCTTCGATTATCAGCATATGATTTCTGTCTGTCTTGTGCCATTTGAAATCTTTCCCGAATAAGCTTTATCTTCTCGGTAGTATCCCTGATGATGTCGGGGCTGAGAAATTACCTTTTTACTACTTCATTCCAGCAAATAGGCGATCGACAGCTTCTACCATACAGAGCCTCGAATGGTGACATCTGAATGCTAGTCCGATAGCTATTGTTATAGGCAAATTCCACTAGAGGTAAATGGTCGTGCCAACTTCCTCCAAAGTCAATAGCACAAGCTCTGAGCATATCTTCCACCACTTGATTTGTCCTTTCAATTTGACCATCAGTTTGTGGATGAAACGCAGTGCTAAAATTTAGTCGGATTCCTAATGAATGTTGAAGACCTTTTCAGAATTGTGATGTGAACTGAGGATCTCGGTCAGATATAATGGTAACAGGGACACCAAGTAATTTGACAATCTCCTTTATGTATAATGCTACTAATACATCCACAGACCATCAACTTTTGATTGGTAGAAAATGTGCAGATGTAGTCAATCGATCTATGACCACCCATATACCATCATGTCCTCCTCTTATCTTAGGTAAACCCATGATAAAATCAATCCATATACTTTCCCATTTCCACTCGGGAATACTCAAGGGGTGTAATTTCCTAGCGGGTCTTAAATATTCTACTTTTACTTGTTGACAAGTGAGGCAGTGAGCTACAAAGTCCGCTACTTCTCTTTTCATATTGGGCCACCAAAAGCTTCTTTTTAAATCTTGATACATCTTGGCAGCACCAGGGTGAATAGTATATCTTGACTTATGAGCCTCTTCCATGATCAAATTCTTAGTGTCATCATGATTCGGCACACAAATTCGATCCTTAAATAATAGTCTTCCATCATTTGGGATAGAAAAATCTGGTCTCTGATCAATATTATCCTTAATCTCCATCAATGTGGGGTCATTTTATTGTAATTGGACTATGTCCTTGATCAATGTAGGTTGAGACCTTATATTGGCAATCATACCTCCTACTCCTTCTCTGTCAATATCGGGATTTAAATGAGAAAAATCTTCAATAAGGTAAGTTATACCTTTCCTGAGACTTGCTAGAGTTGCTATTGGTTTCCTGCTAAGAGTATTAGCTACATCATTTGCTTTCCCCGGATCATATTGGATAGTAAAGTCGAAGTTCTTGAGCTACTCCAACCATCTGCGTTGTCGCATGTTTAACTCCTTCTGGGTGAAGATGTATTTCAGACTTTTATGATCTGAAAATATGATGAATTTCTCCCCATAAAGGTAATGTCACCAAATCTTCAATGTGAATATAACCGCAGCCAATTCCAAATCATACATAGGGTAGTTTTCTTCGTGATGCTTTAACTGCCTTAATGAATAGCAAATCACCTTTCCATTTTACACAAGGACGCACCCTAGGCCAATGCCAGATGCATCCGTATATACTTCAAATCCACCACCCTCTGTCGGTAGCGTTAATATAGGTGCATAGGTAAGGTGTTCTTTATGAGTTTGAAAACTCTCTTCGCAATCGTTCGACCATATAAAAGGATTCTCCTTTCTTGTGAGCCTAGTGAAAGGAACGATGATCTTTGAGAAATCTTAAATCTTCTGTAATATCCAGCCAGACCTAGAAAACTTCTGACTTCAGACACGATCGACGGCCGGCTATAATTCTTAACAGCTTCTATTTTAGAAGAGTCGACAGGGATACCCTCTTTTGAAATAATATGGCCAATGAAAGAGATCTCCTTTAGCCATAACTCGCACTTGCTAAGCTTTGCATAAAGTTTGTGCTCTCTTAGCGTTTGTAAGGCTATTATTAAGTGCTCTTCATGTTCCTCCTTTATTTTGGAGTTTATAAGAATATCATCAATTAAGACGACTACAAACTGGTCAAGATAAGGCCTGAAGATATTATTCATGAGTTGCATAAATGCTACCGGGGCATTGGTTAACCCGAACGGCATTACCGCGAATTCATGGTGGCCATATCTGCTCCGAAAAGTAGTTTTATGTATGTCTTCATCTTTGATTTTGAGCTGATGATAACCTAACCTGAGATCTATCTTGGAGATATATTCTGCTCCTGAAATCTGATCAAAGAGTTCATCTATATGCGGCAACGGATATTTATTCTTAATTGTGAGTTGATTCAGTCGTCGGTAGTCGATACATAGCCTGAGGGATCCATCCTTCTTCATGAAAAATAGAACTGACGCACCCCAAGGGGATGTGCTAGGTCGAATAAAACCCTTGTCTAACAACTCTTGAAGTTGTTTCTTGAATTCCTTGAGTTCTATGGGGGACATCTTGTAGGGAGCTATTGAAACAGGTGCTGCTCCGGGAATGAGTTCAATGAAGAAGTTTACTTCCCTTTCGGGCGGTAAGCCGGGCAAATCTGATGGAAATACATCAGGAAACTCATTCATAATGGGAATATCTTCTAAGATAATTCCCTTGGACTCGGTGATGATTACGGAAGCTAGAAAAGTTTCACATCCTTACGAAATAAGTTTGCAAGCGTGAAGAGATGAAATAATAGTAGGATGTTTCCTATACTTGATACCAAGGAAGGAAAACCTTGAAAGACCTGATTTCTGAAAAGAGATAATCCGGTTGCAACAGTTTATATAGGCGTTGTGGTCTACAAGCCAATCTACACCTAAAATAGCATCGTAGCCCTCCATGTCAAGGCATACGAGGTTTGCCGGAAGATTATGACCTTCTACCATTACCTCACTATCGGGGTAGTAGGTTGTAAGTTTGGTTCCTGGACGTAATGGTGTAGTGATTGCTAGGTCCGAAAGTAGAGGAACTGATGAAATTGGTAGGGTTTTTGCGAAAGCAGTAGATATAAAGGAATGAGAAGCACCAGTATCAAATAGTACGAATGCAGGATGGGAATATATTTGGATAGTACCTTCCATTAGCCCATCATTTTTGGGCGTTTCCTCATCTTCCATAATAGCATTAAGACGGGCATGTCGCTTACGTCCACCACCAGGAGTTTGTTCCTTTATAAGGGGGCAATCCGACATGTGGTGCTCCTAACTACCACATTGTAAGCAAGCGCTGAGACGCTTCCAGCACTCTTCGGCTGAATGATCGAACTTCTCACAAAACGTGCAAGCCATGACTTGCTTTTCTTCTTCTTTGGCCTTCTTGTTCTTGTGGTAGCCACTACCACTCCCGTTCCAGGATCTCTTCTTGCTATCACGAGATTTGTAAGGTTCCATGATACTAAACTTTTCTCTGTTACCATGCCGATCAGACCTTCAGCTCGGCTCCTCTCCCTTGCCCTTTAATTTTTCGACATTCTCTAAGGTCCTTTCACATAGATGTGCCCGTTGCACCATCTCCGCATAGGTACGGATATTCTGAGTCCCAAGTTGTTGAATAAAGCTGAGCCTTAAACCATCCATAAATCGATTGGCTTTTAATAACTCCCTACTAATCAGATGAGGAGCATGAGGCGCCAGCCTAGAAAACTGGAGTTCATACTCAGCTACTGACATCATGCCCTGGCGTAATGAAGCAAACTCCATAGCCTTCCTCTCCTTAACATGTTTGGAGAAGTATTTTACTCGGAAGAGTGTAAGGAACCCCTCCCAAGTATGTGGTGCATCTTGAGGCGGTGCAGGGATTGACTTCCACAATGTACGGGCATCTTTATTGAGTTGGAACGTGGCAAGACGAACCTTTTCTTGGTTGGCACATTGCATGACCTCGAATATATGGTTCATTTCATCGATCCAATTTTCAGCCTCATCAGGATTAGAAGATCCTGAGAACCGCGGAGGATTTAAGATCCAAAAATTACGGTGTAGGTCTCCAGCTCTTGCCCCTGAGCTAGCTTGAGCCATATTCTGAATGCTTGGGTGAGACCTACAATGGTCTATTGCATACCGTCACAGTCAACACAATGAACCATCGTAAGAATGAGGTACCTGATAAGAGTAATGAATTTGTTAATTCTAATGAAATGAGTGGGGTTAATCTTAGAAATAATTCTAATTACTATCTCATCCCAGGTTCTACCCAATTCCTCTCATAGGTAGGGAGTTTCTTTCCTAGTTTCATAGGTGTGGGTCCTTAAACCTTGGACTTAGCCTATGACATGACTTCTTCCTTAGGACTTCTAGTCCTAGGCTCTGATACCACTCTAACTGTCACGCCCCGAGATAATGCAGCGGAAATAATCGAGAATGTATACAGTCGGCCGGTACGCCTTGAGCAAGCAATATAATCAGAGCGAAGTCAATCACATAAAATCAATTGCACCAATAATTCATTCAAACCTTTAACTTTATTTCTTTAGTAAATAATCTCAAAGTACATAAGATCCTTGACTCTTTTCACTAGACTCAATAAAATAAAGATTACATCATGACTCGACTAGACACTTGATAACTAAAGCTTCTCTCGTTCGTATGTCCTTCAATTACTCTCGGACCCATTACTTGTATAATCCGAATCCAATTCATCTATACTTCCTGAAACATTGAAAAAATAGGTTGAAGAGGGGCGATCTCGCACTACTACTGAGCGGGGAAGAGGATGACCATGTACGCTTGAAGTATGAACTACAAGGAGGGAAACAAGTCAGAGGTGCCCAGGGATGGATCCCCGGGGAAAACCCTCCAATGCTTAAGTCAGCAAGAGTAGTAGAGCACTGGTGCGAAGGGAGGTGTTAGGAGGAAGATGGGGGCGCGAGATCCCTCTTCACCAAAAGGTGAAGTGGTTCCTACTCAGAGATTTTATGGCTTTCCTCCTCACGGTAGGGCTCTTCCAGCTTAAATAATGGCTCGTTGAGTGCATGATCCATGTAAGCTGAGGAGTTTCAGGGGGGTTACGTCCTTCGTGCGGGCTCTTTATAGCACGTGAACTCTTGATCTCCCTTATCCTCTTGAGCTTCCAGCTTTTAAAGGGCTCGTAACGGCCACACAGATAAGCTTCCATCAGTTGGCCCAAGCGTGAGGCACTGGCCCAAGAGATGCCTCCCAAGCGATGAGTGCATGGTTTGGGCAGGGAATACTGAGCTCCGAAGGAGCTTTCCCGATCGAACTGATGCTTGGACTTCCCAACCCAAAGGCCGCCTAGGAAGCGCTTGATCCGAGTGAGTTATTAGGCTTATTTTAAGTGGGCCCTGAGGCTACCACTTCAAGAAGTTGGGCCTCGTTGGGTCAGGTTGGACCTCGTTTGGCCTCTCCGTTTGGGCGGTTAGATTTTCCCTCTCCACTTGTCCCCCTCCTACTACCGGGCCAAAATTAGGCTCGGACGAGTAGCATTTGGGCTGGACTTTTTGTGGCTCTAGTTGGGTGGAGATCTCTCTCTGGCAGGGGCCACATGATGTGGCTTATCCTGAAAATACGCTCGTCTAGATGATAATTCTGGCGATTTTTTACAAGAAGGCCCCTCTTCGGGAGATCGGGATGCCGCGCCGCTTCCGGCTAAGGGTTATAAGCATTGTGCTTTGTTTGCAGCCCTTTATCTTCGGGGTTTAGGGTTTTTCCTTCTATTGCATTCATATTTGAGGGGGGCTCATGCGCCGCCAGAATAGTTCAGAGGAGCAGAGAATCACGGTGACTTTCATGGAGCTAGAAGAGATTACCGCGGTGGTGATCTGTCAACTTCCTTCTCCTCTGGAGTCCTCTAGTCCAGAGCTTTCCCCTTCTTCTTCCAGTTCTTCTGTCTGTTCCATGGCGGACCAAAATCCTGAGGCCAAGGGGCGGGGGGAAGAACATGCCCCAAGGTCTTTTTTGGTGCCGTCGGAGCCTCTCCGCAGCGAACTGGGTGAGGCTGATGTGAAGCGACTGGAGAACCAGTATGGGCTGCCTTGGCGGTTTAAGTTCTTCGCGCCTGAACCTCATGAGTCCAGCTTGGCCACTCGTTCCGGCCTCTTTTGCCCTTTTCTTCTGGCATGGAAAAGTGGCTTTTGCCTTCCTCTCCATTCTTTTGTTACAGATTTGCTTCGGTTCTACCGGCTGTCTCCTGTTCTGCTGGTCTCCAACTCCTATACCCTTATCTTCTCCTTCATTTTCCTCTGTGGCCAGAGTGGGGTGAACACCTCATTGGACCTCTTCCATCATTTTTTTGAGTTGAAGGAGAACCTTTATGCGGGGAAGGGCGTCTTCTTCATCCAGGCGTAGCGAAAAAGGAGTTACGTGTCCCTTTCCATGAAGGACTCCTCTCACAAGGGGTGGAAGACCCAATATTTCTGGGTGGGCGTGTCTGTGGTCAGTGTGGCCTGGGATTTCCCGACAGTGCCCAACTCTCACACGAACGTTCCTCCGGAGCAAATAGAGATCTCCCCGGAGGTGGAGAGGGATGTTGCTATCCTTCTGCAGAATCGCCGAACGACGGCTGAGTTGGTGATCCCATCCAACATAGAGGAGTATGTTTCTCGAGCGCTGTTGTCGACAGGTGAGGGTCTCAGTGGCTTGTTCTCTTTCATATTAGGTAAGTGCCTTCCTTCTATCAATTTGCTCTCCTTCATTTAGACCTGAGGCGAGCGGCTAAGGAGGAGGCACCGCCAGCCGAGCTGGAGGTCATCAACTTGGATGATACACCGGCTCCGAGTGATCTTCAAGCTTCGGAGGGCTCATCCCGTACCTAGGATAAGGGCAAGCGGGTCATCCGGGACGACGCTTCCGAACGACGGGGGGTCAAGCGTAAGGATCCCGTGGCGAAGCTGCTGAGGTCTTCGATGCAGGCCCTGTCTGTCGAGAAGAAACTGGCGAGAAAGGCGGAGGCCACCCGCCCCGTCAAGGAGGCTCCTCTATTGCCTTCTCTCTCTATGGAGCAAGAGGGAGCAAATGACGAAGGGGCCGTGGCCAACGTCGAGGTGCTGAGTGAGATCGAAGGGGCGCAAGACAGATGGTTCTGGTCTAAACCGGTCGAGGCTGGAGGGTCGCAGGATGAAGCAACTCAGTCGCAGCCGACCGAGGCCGGGGAGGTACGCGGCGAGGTGGCCCAGCCCGAGTCAACCGGTGGGGCCCCCGAGGCAGGGTCGCTCGGGGGAGGTGTTCCAGTCCTGGTAGTCCTGGAGAGGGTCTCCCCTCCCTCAACCAGTACCTTCAGCGTCCGAGCTCCTTTATACCGGAGGTGCCACTCCATAGCTTCGGGAGCCGTGCGAGGAGAGCTCAAGAAAAGTCCCCCCTCTGCGCTTCTCGAGCGGATTATGAAGGGTGGTCTAGTCTTGGCCCAGCTAGGGGCCGAGGTAGTGGACGCATACGCTCGGGCAGAGTCAGAGCGGGAGACTCTTTCATGGGCCCGTGGTGCGCTTGATCGGAAGGTCGAACGTTTGACACTCGAACTTGGGGACTTTCGTCGGGAGGTGGCCCCGCTTCGGGCATAGGTGTAGTCGAGCCAGGCGGAGGCTCGGTCGTTGGTTGAGCAGCTGGCCCAGGCCCGTCGTATGGTTGATCTGAAGAATGAGCTCCTGGAGGCGGAGCGCAGAGTTCAGGTCGAGCGCGACGAGCATGGAAGGCCGAGCGGGAGGGGCTCGAGGATCGAGTCGGGGGGCCAAGGGTGCACGGATCGAGGCCGTGAGGAGGATGTCCGAGTTAGAACAGAGGATAGCCGAGCTTGAGAGGAAGGTGGAGTTGGCCGGGGTGGAAGTGCCCGAGCAACGTAAATGCTCAGAGGCTTACCACGCTGCTCTTCATAAGACTGCCTTCCCCTACTATGAGTCAGGCTATCGTCGGGGCCTTCGGAAGGGCTTCTCCCAGGGCTTCCATCGGGCCATCATAGAAGCGGAGGCCTAAGCGTCTGGGCTCGTCTTCCCTATCGGGCAACGCTATGACTCGGACTAGGGCTCTACCGACTCCTCCCACTATACGTCGAGCGAAGAGGAGAGTCGGGGGGCCTCGACCTCGTCCCAGCGATCGCCAACTCCAGCAGCCTCGGGAGGGCATGCGACCGAGACAGTTCCCAAATAGGTGGGGTCAGCGCCTGGGTCAGCCGTCGCCGAGAGTACCGGGGGCAGATCGTCTAGTGTTGAGGGGCCCTCGTCTATCGAGTCTCGAGATGGGCCCGAGGCCTCATGTACAAGCTCTTTTCTTTCTTTTTCTTTTCCCTTATGTAGTTGTGAAAAACCTTTTTTGGGAAGTATAGTAGCAGTGATATTAAGTGCTGAATTGACTGTTTCTTACCACCTTTGGCATGATTTGACTATCGTATCCGTAGTTGTTGGGGAAGGAGCCGATTTTCCTAGCAAATATCACGCGTGCCGATCTGTCAGATAATTGACATGGCGTCGGCGCCTTTCTGCTTTTCCATGCTGCCCTAAATGACTTGCCGCTTCGTGCGTCCCGCTGGGGGGGATGTTGGGAAATGAGGTAATCGTCTCAGGGAAGGCTCCTTTAGCGTGTTTTTAAGGGGAGAGTCATTTAAGGCAATCAGCTCCCCCTTCGGCCTATAAAAGGTCTGAGGGGCGTCTCCTCTTCCTTCCATCGTTTAAGGCCATCCCTGACAGTTTCTTCTTCCCTTTCCGCGAAAGCGTTGTGCTATCGATCTCAACGGAGCATGGAAAGCGCTTCAGAAGACAATGATGCAGACAATAGTAGGAGGGAAGCTCCTGCTACTCCAGTTTGGAAGAGGGTTCGACAATCGGTGGATGGTTCGGAAGACGGTTCGACATGCAAGAGCATGTCACCGTCGTGCCCCCGACCCGCCGACGCTATCCTGAGGGGAGGGGAAGCTCTTCAAGCTTACTGCTCACCCTGCCCCTCCTCTTCCATCTCCGCCATTTATTTTTCTCCCTCTTCTTTCACTCTTTGGAGGGTGCCTTTATCCTTGCTTGCACCACTTAAGGGTGCTTGCTTTCTGTTCAGCTTCCGTCCTCCTTCCAGAGAGTTGGCAGGGGAGGCCTTCTCTTGTTTTCCTTCTTCTTCTTCCAATCCCTTTGGCACCTTTCTTTCGAGCTTCTCAAACCAACGGGGTCTGCTATCCCTTATCCGAGCCAGTTTCTGCGCTAGGCAGAGTCAGTGGCTGGACGTAGGAGTGCCTATCGAGTCAGTCGAGTGCTCTATTCGTGTCATAGTACCAGTGGATGCAATTTTTTTGTTTGCTGATATGTATATTGTATTGGCTGCGGCCTACTTGATGTACACTAGAGTTTAATGAAAAGAGAGGAATGGCGTTTATTCCACATTGCTCACATGTGCGTGCTTGCCAGATGATCAAAAGTAGAACTTGTGAAGTGTTGTCACGTTCCATGTCCGAGGGATGGGTGCTCCTTCCCTGGTGGACAATCGATACCCCCCTTTCCCGAGCGTCTCGACCACTCGGTAGGGGCCTTCCTAGTTAGGGGCTAGCTTCCCCGCCGCTTCCAGTGGTCGAGAGACTTTGGCCTTTCTCAGGATGAAGTCCCCTGGCTGGAAATGTCTATCTTAGACTCTGGAGTTGTAGTATCGAGTGACGCGCCATTGGTATTCCATTACTCGGATATTTGCAATCTCTCGGATCTCGTCCGCTTGGTCGAGGTTTTCTAGCAGTTTCTGCTCGTTCACCTCGGGTTTGAAGTGGCCGACTTGTAGCAAAGGATTGTCGACCTCCAATGGAATCATGGCTTCCGTGCCATATACCAGCTGAAAAGGTGTTTCATCAGTGGCCGTTCTTGGAGTAGTTCGATGCGACCATAGTACACTCGGTAATTCCTCGAGCCAGCTTCCCTTGGCCTTGTCGAGCCTGGTTTTGATGCCTTTTAAGATAGTTTTGTTGGCATTCTCGACCAGTCCGTTAGCCTGAGGGTGGACTACCGAAGTGAAGTGATTGTGAATGTTTAGGTCGACACATCTGTCTCTGAAGTAATGAAAATAAAATTGCCGACCGTTATCGCTCACGATCACTCGGGGGACACCGTAACGACAAATGATCGACTTCCAAACAAAACTCCATATGACTGATTCGGTGATCCTGGTGGTGGCCTCGGCCTCGATCCATTTGGTGAAGTAGTCGATGGCGACGATGACGTACTTCTTCTGAGCCTGAGCCGTGGGGAATGGCCCCAAAATATCGATCCCCCACCGAGCGAAGGTGTATGGCTCGGCAAGGGCGATGAGCTCTGCGGTGGGTTGGTGGATCAGATGGTCAAAGCGCTAACATCAGTCACACTTCTGTACATAGGTCATGCAGTCGGGCTGGAGAGTGGGCCACCAGTAACCTTGTCGAAGCAAGATCCGAGTGAGTGATCTTCCTCCCTGGTGCGCGCCGCAGATGCCGTCGTGTACTTCCTGAACCGCTCAGCTAGCTTCGTCGGTGCCAATGCACTTGAGGAGAGAACCAGAGAACGATCTACGGTACAAGGCATCGTCCAGCTTGACGAAACGCCAAGCTTGGTACTTAAGTTTTTGAGCCTCCCGAGGGTTGGGGGGCACTTGAGAATCCCGGAGCCAAGATATGTAGGGGGTCTGCCAGTCGCTTGAGGGTGTTGGGTCAACGGTCATGAGCTCGGATTCGATGCTCGGTCGTTTGAGCTCTTCGAGGAAGATCGACCGAGTACCTTCGGGATCGAGGGAGGAGGCCAGGCGAGAGAGGGAGTCCGCTCGGGAGTTTTCTTCATGGGCTATCCGAACTACCTCGAAGCTCTCGAAGAGTCGGGCCATCCTCTTGACCACCTAGAGGTACTTGATCATTTGTCCTTCCTGAGCTTCGTAATCACCGTTAACCTTGCTAGCGAAGAATTGGGAGTCGGTGTGGATCCTGACTCGCTCGGCGCCCAGTCGTCGAGCCATCCTAGCCCCCGAGATAACTGATTCATACTCGGAGGCGTTGTTGGATGCCTAGAAGTTGAATTTCAAGGCGTACCGTAACTCTGCTCCTTCAAGGGACTTGAGAAGGACACCGGCGTCGCTTCCGACCGAGTTGGAGGACCCGTCGACGAACAGGTCCCAAGTGGGCCCGGGCGAAGGTGGAAGTCCCTCTTCAATCGGGACTGTGCTTTCGGCGATGAAATCTACAAGGGCTTGTCCCTTGATGGCCGAGCGGGGACGATACGAAATGTCATAGGCCCCGAGCATGATGTCCCACTTGACGAGACGTCCCGAGGCTTCAGGGTGAAAGAGAATCTTCTTCAGGGGTTCGTCGGTCAATACGACGATGGAGTGCCCTTGAAAATAGGGTCGGAGGTGCTTGGCTGAGGTAACCAATGCTAGCACGAGTTTCTCGGTTGCGGGGTACCTTCTTTCAGCCTCATTAAGCACCTTGTTGGTATAGTAATCTGGTCTCTCGACCCCCGCGTTGTTCCTGACTAGGACCGAGCTCACTGTGGAAGGGGTCGTCAAGAGGTAAAGGTGTAGAGCTTCGCCCGGGACCGGCTTGGATAGCACCGGGGGCGAGGCCAAGAATTCCTTGAGTTTGGCGAATGCCTTCTGACATTCCTCATCCCAGGCGAACATAGCAAATGCCATTTTGGGTCCCCTCAATAATTTGAAGAAGGGTAGGCATCGTTCGGCCGCTCGGGATAGGAAGCGGTTGAGCGCAGTGATGCGCCCCATAAGGCGTTGGACGTCCTTGATGCAGGTGGGCGGCCGCATGTTCAGGATGGCCTGAACCTTGTCGGGATTGGCCTCGATCCCACACTGAGTTACTAGGAAGCCTAGGCACTTCCCAGATCTGACTCCGAAGGCACATTTACCGGGATTGAGCTTCATATTGCACCTCAGAAGGGTGTCGAAGGTCTCGGCTAAATCGGTAAGATGGTCTTCAGCCTTCGGCATTTTAACGAGCATATCATCAATGTAGGCCTCAACGTTCCGACCGAGTTGTCTCTCAAAGATGTGGTTGATCAGTCTCTGATATGTTGCTCCAGCGTTCTTCAACCCGAACGGCATTCGAGTGTAGCAGTGTACGCCAAAGTCAGTGATGAAGGCGGTCTTCTCGATGTCCTCCGGGTCCATCCTGATCTGATGGTAACCGGAGTAGGCGTCCAGGAAGCTGAGTAACTCGTTGCCAGAGGTTGAGTCAACCAGTTGATCGATGCTTGGCACCAGGTAGCAATCCTTCTGGGTAGCCTTGTTGAGGTCGGTGAAGTCTATGCACATTCACTATTTCCCCGAAGCCTTCGGTACCAGAACGACGTTGGCGAGCCACATAGGGTACAGGACTGGACGAAAAAGGCCAGTCTTTTGCCCCTTGATGACTTGCTCTTTGATGACCGCTTGCTTCTCCGGGGCGTGCTTTCTCCTGCGTTGCTAGAGAGGTTTCACCGTTGGGTCGAGGTTGAGCTTGTACATCACCATGTCTCCCGGGATCCCGGGGAGGTGCTCGTCAGACCATGCAAAGACTTGGATGTACTGGGCAAGGAAATCCTTATATTTTTCTTGTTCCTTAGGTGGTAGATCGGCTCTGATCTTCACTCCTAGAGTCAGGTCACCATTAAGGAAGACCGTTAGTAACTCGCCGCCAGGCTCAGATGTTGCTGGTCCCTCCTCGACTCCCTTTACTCCTATGTTTTTCCCTTCCAGCCTCGTGGCTTCGATCGAGATTATATAGCACCATCTAGCCAATACTTGGTTACCCCCGGACCTCCCCCACGCCATGCTTGGTGGGGAACTTCATTTTTTGGTGAAAGGTAGAGGGCACCGCCTTCATTTGGCTGAGGATACCTCGGCCGAAGATGGCATTATAGGCCGTCACTCCCTTAATCACGATGAAGTCCACCATAACCGCAACGGTTTTGGGTGGGGTGCCGATAGTAATTGGCAGGCTCAGGGCTCCCTCGGGATAAGTTGCCTGGCCGTTGAACCCACAGAGGGGGGTTCGGATCGGGTGGAGTTTAGATGGATTCTCTCCCATCTTGAGGAAACATCCGTAGGATAATACATCAGGGGCACTACCATTGTCAACTAAGATCCTATCTACGTTACAATGGTTTATTGTAGCCGATACAACAAGAGCGTCGTCATACGGGGTGGTTAACCCTTCCAGGTCTTGGTCGGAGAATACCAGGGCCTGCGGTTCGCTCGCCTGTGCGGCCTTAGGGAGCTCAGCAGATGCTCGACTCGCCCACTCGGCGTGACACTTTCTTCCTCGGCTGCTATCTCCTCCTGATGTTGTGCCGCCAACGATGACGTTAATGTGGAATCCATGGGGGGCATTGTCGATTTCTTCGGGGGCACCTCGGTCTTCCTTCTGCCCAGACATGTATCGGGATAGGTGTCCCTGGCGGATGAGGCGCTCGATCTCATCTTGGAGTTGATGGCAATTACTGGTGTGATGCCCGTGATCGCTGTGGAACAGGCAATGCTTGCGGCGATTGCGGTGCTTGGCCTTCATAGGCTCAGGCTGGTGGAGGAGACCCGAGCCTTTAATGTCTTCATAGATCTCGTAGACGGGAGCGGTAAGGGGGGTATACCGCTCATACTTTCTGGACGGCTCCTAGACGTCTCCGTCCTGGTTTCACCTTTTTCCTTGGCACGTCCCTTGCTTGGACGGTCGCTTCTTGTCCCTCTCCCGACCCGAGCTTGTCGTGCCTCGGCAAGCGCTGAGGACTTCCTCGCACTCTGCGTGGCGCAGGGCCAGGGTCACTAGCTCGGCGAGGGAGGTGGGAGGATGAAGCACTAGCTCGCGCCGTAGATTCTCATCGCAGGTACCCCCGGTTAATGCGGTGATGGCCGAGGCAACATCCAGGAGGGGGATGCACAGGGCTTCTGATTTGAATCGGTTGATATAAGCCCACAACTTCTCCCCATGTTCCTGCTTGAGGGCTAGTAATCCAACCACTGATCGGGGAGGACCGCTGCCGGTGAAACTTTTCTTGAACACTAGCCAGAACTGCTTGAAGTTGTGGACGCTATCGGGGGCGAGGGCCCTAAACCATGCCTAGGCGCCCTGAACCAGAGTGGTCACGAATGCTTGGCACTTAATCATGGCAGACGCCCCATGCAAGGTCATTAGAGCGTCAAAGCTGTCGTAGTGATCAGCCGGGTCTCCTTGGCCGTCATACAATTTGAAGGTCAGAAGTGAGATCCTGGGGGAAATCTCAGCCTTCAAGATATAATCAAAGAACGGGGATCGCTCCTCGTCCTCCATAGGAGAGGTCTTCTGCAAGGCACGGAGGGCGCGCTCTTGCTCTGCGAAACGCTTCTCAAAGTCTCACAGCCGGAGAGACAGCTCTGGCTGTCGTTGACCCGAGGGGCTGGGGGGGCGCACTTGCATGCTATCCCGACACTCCTCGGGGGCCTTGATTTTTTGGAATGATTGGTGTGCTCCGAACTTCTCCCTCCTCGGGGTGGAGGAGGCTTCCTGCTCTGGGGAGGGGCATGCGATGGTCCTCCTGACTGGTTGCGGATGAGCCGTCGCCCCTGGAGGGTAAAACGGCCTCTAGTGGTTTACTGGGAGACATCCCCGGGGGGGGCTCTTCCGGGGGAGATGCGATTTCTCCTCCCTGGTCGCCTGGGCCCTCATGAGATCCACGAGGACATCTAGTTTTACGTTGAGGGTTTGGAGAGCGTCGGTACTCCCGTCGGGAAGCTGTTCCCCCGCCACAGACGGAGGTATTTCATTGGTGTGGTTACTCGACGGGGCATTCTCCGTGGGGAGGGAAGGTGCACCTTCTTCCATCGCCAGGGACTTTCCCTTGTCGCTGGTAGTTCTCCTACCAGAACTTCTTCGCACCAGGATGGCTCTTTGTACGTTTCCCACAGATGGCGCCAGATGAAGAGGGGCGATCTCGCGCTACTCTTGAGCGGGGAAGAGGATGACCACGTACGCTTGAAGTATGAACTGCAAGGAGGGAAACAAGTCAGAGGTGCCCAGGGATGGATCCCCGGGGAAAACACTCCGATACTTACGTCAGCAAGAGTAGTAGAGCACTGGTGTGAAAGGAGGAGTTAGGAGGAAGATGGGGGCGCGAGATCTCTCTTCACCAAAAGGTGAAGTGGTTCCTGCTCAAGGATTTTTTGGCTTTCCTCCTCACGGTAGGGCTCTTCCAGCTTAAATAATGGCTCGTTGAGTGCATGATCCCTGTAAGCTGAGGAGTTTCAGGGGGGGTTACGTCCTTCGTGTGGGCTCTTTATAGCACGCGGACTCTTGATCTCCCTTATCCTCTTGAGCTCCCAGCTTTTAAAGGGCTCATAACAGCTGCATAGATAAGCTACCATCAGTTGGCCCGAGCGTGAGGCACTGGCCCAGGAGATGCCTCCCGGGCGATGAGTGCGTGGTTTGGGTAGGGAATACTAGGCTCTGAAGGAGCTTTCCCAATCGAACTGATGCTCGAACTTCCCAACCCGAATGCTGTGGCGACCCGGATTCTGGATACCAGATATACTCGGTAAGACTACCGAATACACCTGATACCACATGGAACCCGCGAGGCCTCCCAAGAGCGGTAAAGCTCTGAAGGGATAAAGGATTGTCGTGTAGTACATTGAATTGATAGATATAGCAGGAAGTAATTAAATTTCATTAGATCGGTTTGCTAAAGTAGCAGAAACAAAATTACTATTTATTATTAATAGATTTTAGACAATTATATACCCAGAGTCAAGTCCAAAGGAAAGATAGCAAGTCTACCAAGTACAATCGACAGAAAAGAAAGACGTACCGGAAAGTCGGGGGAAGCCCGACGGTGGTACCAGCTGGCAGCTATGACTCGAACTCCAGGACCCGCGGGAGTAGAACGAACACATCACCCCGCCTGAAAAGCAGGGGTGAGCCTCGTGTCACTGGCTCTGTAGGGGTCACGCGGATCCCCACTGAAAAATACGCAGTAACACGGAACAACAGGAACAGCAGCGAGGAACATCACTAGAAAGCTGTAAAAGAAAGGGAAGCAGGAGTAGGGAACAGGTAAGGACGAGGGGAATAACCCGAACAGGCAAGCAAGCCTAGAAAGGGAAAGAGGAGTAGGGAACAGGTAAGGACGAGGGGAATAAGAGGAAAGTCGAACTAACCTCGGCCCCCAAACTACGCCTAGCAACAGCAGAAGGGAACAGAACGGGGAACAAGAGTAGGGAGCAGTAAGGAAAAGGGGAGAAGCCAAACAAGCACCCCAACCTACACCTACAATAGGCATGCAAAAGAAGGCCTAGAAAAGACCTAGACAGGCACAAACAACACGACCGGAGTGTCGTGCACAGGACGGGATACAGACCTCGAGTGTAGCCACGGAAAGGCCAACCCGGACAGGTCACGACAAACCCCACAAGTGTCTCGACTACCCACCGATCGCCGCCTACGTGAACCCGGCCGAGTCGCAGACCCATGCAGAAACACAAGTACAAGTACTAGTCAGGGTCACGCCCATCGGCGTCAATCCTCATCCCCTGACCACGTGTGCACACACTGGCTCCTGCCTAGAGCCAGGCCTCTAGCTAGTTTTCTCCCCCCGTAGGACGCTACGATAACCGCAGGAGTCGACGGAAACTAGCTTACATACCGTATATCGGAAAGTGCCCCGCTCCATGACCTATCACAAAGCGTCTGTGACGAAAGGCAACGACACGAGGAGATCATGAAACACGGAGCTGAAGTACAGACAGATAAACATGCACTATCACCCATACCTCAAACACCGAAGGCAGCACAAGAAACTGCCGACAGACTCGGAAACGTAGCCTTAGCCTTCATAGGAATGTCAACCGACACCCACGGGGAAAGCGGCCAGACCACGGGAACGACAGACACCACCCTAGCATAGACAGGCACACACACAGACACGCCACGAATCTACCTCTAAACAGCCCCTAACATCACCTAAAACACGGGCACAGAACCCATGGGGGGTCCCGAGACACTCACGAGGCCGAAGGTCAACCTTTGGACCACAACCGGGTCGACTGGAGGCCAATTCCACGCAATCGAAACACGTTACACAGTCACGGTCACCTGGTGACCGCAACTACACAGTCACGGTCATCTCAGGACCGCGACCCGATAGTCACGGTCACCTGAAGACCGCGACTCTTGCCGACTCTCTTGACCAGGTAAAAGCGCTTCTCCTAAGACCGCGACTACACAAACGCGGTTACTGGTGGACCGCGTTCAGTTTAGAAAATCGGGAACAGCAGGAAAAATAAGGGGAAGGCCGAATCGGCCCGTTCCACGCCCCATTCACGCCGAAGCGCAGGGGAAGCAGAGCTAAACAACGAAAAATAACTTTTGGAAGCTAAAAAGTGCACATGCACGCATTGAATCGCCAGATCGGGGCGATTTAGACAAATCGACCCTAAACGAGTCACCGAGGTTCCTGGACTCCTACCGGCCTCGAATGACGACCGATCGACGTGAAATTAACATGAATGGGATCCAAACATCCCAGCGGTCATTTTGATACTAACTAGACCAAGAATGGTTGCCATTTTTCGGCGAACCCTGAAAACACCAAAAACTACGGTTTTCACTAAACCGGCCCGATCTCCCCCGATCGAGCACCAAACTATGCACGGAAGCAGGGAAAACGTGTAGAACGAAGTGGCGGTCCATCTCCCTACCTCCACCAAAGAAACCGAGCACCGAAGCGACTAAACCATGCCGAAAACCATCGAATCACGAACTACGCCCTCTCGGAATCCACCGAGGGATCATGCCCGCCACGCTCCATCCGCTGCTCCTTCCCGCGAACCGATCACTCGAGCACGTCCACGCCTCAGCCAGCTCCGAAACGGTGCGCGCCCCACGCCGAACAGACCAGAGACGGGAGAGAACGGAGTGAGATAGCGTGAAGTTGAAAATGAGCAGGAGAGATAGTGGAATTGAATTTATAGAAAGAAATTAGGAAATTTTCCTAATTTATGAAAAATCTGATTTTTGGCCTGAACTCAGAAAAATACACAAAAATAGTCAAAACGATCGGCTCGAAGAGTACATCGCCGCTGTATCATCCACGAGTCGATGAATTGAGAAATAAACTCACCGTAGGGTTCCGTAACTAGTACGAGAGAAAAACCCACACGGATCGTAAAACTCAACTCGGGAGCTAGAAAAGAGATCCGAAACTCTCCAAAAAGGATCCGAAAGACCCAATAAAGATCCAAGGCATTACATCCTCCCCTACTTTAAGAAATTTCGTCCTCAAAATTTTAAGGACTAGCAAGGGTAAGCAGGGAAGAACAACCCGACAACCTAGCTACGAAACGAACAGACACCAAGAAACAAAACGACCGACACATCAGGGAGCAGCTTAAACAAGGAAACACAGTCCTCTCAGCTGACAGCCTGACCACATCACCGGCTGCAGTGCGAAAGGTGACAGGGAACACCTGACACACAGGACACCAATGACAGATTCACGGAGAAGCGATAGCAAAACAACAGCACCGATAAACAGACAAAATCATAGAGAAACAGCACTTACAAAAACAACAACAACGGCAGCACTCGTAGGATTCCGGCTCTATACAGGACACAGAACCACGGAATACCACTGCAAGCAGGGTCACCTCAAGGCATGACAGCAGCTGGACACACGACTACCGGGGAACGAGTCATGCATCGGGCAGCTTACCAAGAAAAGACCCACGATGACAAGAAACGTAAATCACGAAACCTAACACCAGCTGAAGACTGTACTGGACTTAGCGACTCTGGACACTGTATATCTGAGATTCTCATGTACTTCACACAACAACGCTCTGATACCAACTGTGATGACTCGGATTTCGGATACCAGATATACCTGGTAAGACTACCGAATACACCTGATACCACATGGAACCCGCGAGACCTCCCAAGAGCGGTAAAGCTCCGAAGGGAAAAAGGATTATCATGTAGTACATTGAACTGACAGATTGATGGGATTGTCACAGGATCGACAAGCGGCAACGGACGATCATCAAAGCGACGCCGGCAACTATCAAGCCATATTAACTATATCTGAGTGTCTTGTGCTAATGGGCCACTTGCATGGACCTAAAAAGAGTGCTTTTCTTTTATTATAAAAATAGATATATATCCACCTCCTTAATGTAAGGATGCCTCGTGGAACCCATGATTGATGGGATTCCAAGGCATTCTCTCCCCTCCCCATGCTTTGTGTCCATTCCCCTTCCCCACCACTTCTACTTAAACCTCATGTAAGCCCATGTTAAAGGAAACAACGAAGTGAAGTTAATTTTTGGAAATATGTAGCCCCTTACCCTCTCCACCTTTCTCTCCTCTCTTCCCATCCCTTCTCTCCCACGTCTCCTCTTTCTCTCTGTTCTCATCTCCCATCCCCCTCCTTTGCTTCTTCCCACAAGCCCGCACACCACCGCGGCCATCCCCCTGCTATAACCACCCCTGGCCGCCGGCCTTCCCTTCCTCTCCCCCTCTCCCTTTGCTTATCCTTTTCCCCTCCCTCACATCCATAGTTTGGCCCAGCTACCTGACCCCCCCTTCCTCCGTCCCTCAACCCCCTCTCCCTACAACTGCAGTCTCTCCTCTCCCCCTCCCCTCTCCCTCTAACTTCTTCTGCTATGGCCACCACAACCAATCGCCACCTTCCCCTCCCCCCCTCTCCCTTCAACTTATTCTGCAATGTCCATGCTCCTGTCCTCCTTCTCTTACTCCCTGTCCCCCACTGCTAACATCTCTCTGCGATTCTCTCTCACCTGCTCTCTTGCAACCTCCCACATCTTCAACCCCCCCTTGCCATACACGTGGTTGTCACGGCCGCCCTCCCACCAGCACAGCTCTCTCTCGCCCCCCCTTCCTCTTTCCCACAGCCTCATCCACAGCTAAGCATACTCCTTGCGCCATGCACCCTCCCCCGTCAAAGAAGCCAGCCACTCCCCGCCAGACCGCCGTGGGCCCACCACGTCCACCACCCACATCCATAGCACCACCATGCAGAGCTAGACGCCATCACCGGCAACACAATCTACCGTCGCCATCGCCGTCTTTGTGCCCATGCACGGGAGCTCACCACCATGCAATCCGGCAGGCCCATGCTGACTCGATCCTCCCCTCCGACAGTGACTGCACCACTTGCGAAGCTCACACCGACTGCCACCGTCGTCGTCGGGGGGGGGGGGGGGGGAACCATCTACCACCACCACCAGCGCCTCCGTGCCAGCAGTCCTGCCACGCCTTGCACCCTGTCCAACTGAGAACCCCACCCCTGCCACCATGTACCCTCGCCCTCACCATACACGCGGCCTTTTTGACCCATGCACTGGCCCTTCCATCCGCCAACCATCAGCCATCTCCTACCCACCATGGCGTCATTAGCCCAACTCATGCGCGTGAGCACCTCGGCGACGCCCCAGCCGCTCCGAGGAACCTGCCACCGACCAGGGATTAACACATTTGCCTCCTGCCGTGGCCCGTGCATGCATCGTCGTTGGCGTCGTCGCTCTTCCCCAGCATGTCCCACGCTGGCTTGTCATTGTCCCCGTCGAAGTATCCGCCCCAAACACCCGCTGTAGCATCCAGGGTCGCCGCCGCACGACCCCAACGAGAAGGCCAGCATGCATGCTCACCATCAAACAGGCCTGCAACTTGAAGTGTTAGAACTCGCTGAAGTGATATCACAAGGCTGATCATGTAATTTCCACTTGTGTAGCTGTGGAGTAATGCTTTGAAAGCTAACTCTATTTGAGACCGAGTTAACACATGAGCCTGCAGCAAAGATTGTGAACCCTGGAAAGAGTTATAGAGTTCTACGCTCGCCCCCACCCATGCTAACGACATCCCACTCTCCCCTTCTCTCTCTACACTCACCATCTCTCTCTTCCTCTTTCTCTCTCAATCCTATTCTCTCTCTTCGTGAAGGCCGTGTAACAAGAAAAAAATGTGAAGAGAGGAGCAGGAGCAGCTACGTAAGGTGCCTTGGTTTGCCATGTGAGTTACATGTGCATGAAAAAAGAAAAGTGTAAAGAAAGTTAGTCACGTGAGTTGCATGAAAAAAATGGTAGAAAAAGGTGGCAGAGATGGTTAAAAAAAAGAAATGAAGTGATGAATTTTTTTAGAAAAAATGAGAGGTTCAAAAAAGAAAATGAAATAAAAAAATGAGAGAAAAATGAAAAGAAAAGAAAGTCTCAAACTCGAAGGTTTGTTTCACGTCAAATGGTATCAAAGTAAGTTCTAGACTTGTCTCTACTAAGTCTTGTCCTAGGGCCATTGCATGCATCACCCTTGTCCACCATCATGACTACCTCATACTTGGCATATTCGCCACTCTTAGGCCCATTAGAAGCCTTTGTGTTTGACGGAACCCACCCTAGTATATATCTAGAGTGGGAGGACTCCATAGATCGACACTTTGGGAGGTTCACTCTACCAGGGCCTATGCAAGTCAACTATGCCAAGAGTTTGCTCTGGCGCCAAGCTAGGAAAGAATGGGAGTACATTGTAGGTTTGAGAGAAGCCAAAGGGGAAGCACCCATTGAATCATGGGATGAAATGAGGTCCGATCTTAGAAAGATCTACGCACCACAATCCAAACCTCTTCAACCAACCGATCTTCCACCCCCGACCCCAACTCCAACCCAAGAACTTCCCCGACCAAGCCCAACCCAAGTCCACCCATGTTCACCACCCCGAGAGTACCATGCACCGACCATTATCACTCCACCCACCATAGACTTTCCTACCCCATTATCCTTGGAAGTTGTGGCCCACACACATACCCAAGTGGAGATAGATGCCAATCCGGATCCACCTACCACCATAGAGGACATCCTAGACCCCCCACTTCCACCCACCTCTCCTAGTCCGGGTCCTCATGAGCCGCACACCCTCACCATGAATGATTCCATACTCCAATGGCTCAAGCGAGGCCCCACCATTCCTAGCTTACCACCTTACCTCTCACCCTTGGGGTATCAAGCCCAAATTATGTCCACCCGGTCTTCCCATGCTACACTTCAAACCTCCTACCTTGTGGGAGACTTAGGGGACCTAGTGGACTGCTTACAATGGCAAGTCCACCTGACCGAAATGCTAGCCATAGGACCATCAGAGTCTAGCACCATCTTCCTAGCATACCCCACCACCGGTTCCATCACCTCCATCTACACTAGTGGCCATTATACGAGTGAAATCCACCTCTTTCTCCCCAAGGATGAGAAACCCATCTTGGCCCACTCCCCACGCATTGAGGTTCCAATTGATTTGATTGGCCAACCCACTAGAGACCTTGACCCAATTACCTTGGAGGAAGATGACTCACCATTTGAGAACCTTGAAGACATAGAGTGCCTCCCTCTAGGAAGACCTTTCCACGACCCCTTTGATCCCTTCCTATGGGAGTCTAGTTCCCCATGTGACCCACCCACCTTACTCACCACCCACCTTACCTTACCCCCACCCACCATGTTGGGCCAAACCCCTCCCTTCCAAGAATCAGATTACACCATGGGAGCCATGACTTTGGGCAATATACACTTAGGGATCGAGGAAGTGTCCCACTTCATGATATCCACCTTCCTAGACCCCTTTGACCCATTCCAATGGAAGTCCAAAAGCCCACACATAGGAGACATCTTTGGTACAAAAGTGCATAAGTCTTGGTGTACAGCACCACTTAGCATGATTCTTAAGTCGGGTCCACTCGTTCATATCACCCACATGTCAAGTAGCATGCATGATTGGTTCATATTCGGGTGTATCGGCCCTCCCTCATTTAACATTGGTCATACACATGTCAAAGGCATCTACGGATGTCCGTGTGCCCCGATATTTATCACCACTTTGCATGATAGGTACACCTACGGGTGCCCTGGCCCACCTAGGTTGACCAAAGTCTACACGGCATCATTGCATGATAGGTCCACTTATGGATGTCCCGGTCCTCCCAATTCCATCAAAGTCTTCTTGGCGTCAAAGCATGAATGGTCTACATATGGTTGTCCTGGTCCACCTTTACACACCAAGCTTTTCACACCTACACCGCATCATAGTGCATGGCATACGCATTCACGCAAGCATCTAGCAACGAGCGGTGAGGTTCAGAAAGAGCGGGCAAAAGCTTGCGAGCGTCACTTGGAATTCCAAGTAGGCAACTTATCGATGGTGACATTGGAGTGGCTCTACCCTAGGGTCACCTCCAACTTGAGGGCACGAGGACTTGGACCTTGCCAAGTTCCGAGTGGCTTTGGCAACCCAGCTTACGGGTTGGACTTACTAATGGATTTTGGGATTCACTCCATTTCCCACGTGGCAAATCCGGCACCCTATATGGGCACCGCGGTGGATCCTAGTGAGTACCTTGAGCCTATATCTTCCCTTGTGAGTGGTACCCTCGGAGAGCCACCAAAAATCAGCATGAGAGCCCGACGTGTGCACACAGAGGCAATACTAGGCAAGCAGGGTACCATCGCCAGCAAGAGGGTGTGCCTAAGCCACCGTGAGAGGATGAAAGACCGTCCCCTGGTTGCAGACGTAGGGTTGAGTTTGGAGGTTGAGGTTCACCCTGAGCTGTTTTAGAGGACCACTTCCCCGGTGGACCCATACTCGATGGAGTCAAGTTCTCCGCACCGCGGGGGTATGATGGGGACATCGCCGGCAATCCCATTTGTTCGAGGATCCCGATGCTCGCCAACTGTGCTTCATCTTGTTCGCCGCTTTATTTTGAGGCATATGATGTATTTTTCATTTGCTTATTTGAGTCTTATCATGTAATTTTCCTTTTTATTTGAGTCCAATACCTAGGTTAGGTAGTTATTTACCTAAGTCTTGAGTCATTATGTTGGTTTGATAGGTTAATGGGCCCAATTATATAGGCTAGGCCCAGGGGCACCCCCTTCCCCTTGGTTTAGTGTTAGTAGTCCAAACGTCTGGGACTTATGTTAAATTGTGGGAATCCTATAAATAGGACCTATGGACACCAAAAATTGCACACACAGATATCCTGCTCGGCCCAGCATCAACCACGGCACCGAGTGAAGAAGTCCCAGAGAGACTAATCACCCAGACTCCCCAAATATGCACACTGCCATGAAGCCGTCTCCGGAGTCACGACAGTGAAGAGAAATCAACCACCAAGAGCCCCCACAATCCATGGGCCTCGAAGAAAATTAAATGGGCCATAACTCATGTAATCCAAAAGTCTGGGACTTATGTTAAATTGTGAGAATCCTATAAATAGGACCCCACTCCCACCATTTGGAACTAATGAATGATTGAAAGAAAATTTGAAATTCTACTACAATTGTGAGAATCTCTCTCTCTCTCTAAGGGGTGGATTCCCCTCTCTCTCTCTCTAAAGGGGGCAAACCCCATTCTCTCTCCTCCCCACCCCAATTTCAAAATTCTCTCTCTCTCTCCTCCCCATTCACCTCTCATTAAGACCCCTCTGGCTTCCCTATACACTCATTCAATTCCCCTTCAACCCCTAGGTGGAATTCCCCTCTCCTAGGCACCTCTCCATTCTCCCAAGCAACCCTTCCTCTTCCCCAAGCAACCCTTCCTTTCCCCATGCCACCCCTTCCCTTCCCCAACACACCTCTCCATCTCCCAACACACCCCTTCTCATCCCCAAGACCTCCATTAACAACCCCCATTAAGTCACATTCCAACCTTGGGAGAGATCTCTCCTTCCCTCTCTCCTTCCCAACCCAAATTCGCAGCTCCCCCTTCCTCCACCTACTAGACCATCTTCCAGCCCCCATTCTGCCCCTCCCACACCTTGGATCACCCTCTACCAGACCCCCACACAGCCCGGGGTCGCCCCCACAGCCATCCACCCCATCTCCCATCCCATCTACCCCATTTCCCATCACCTATCACCTCCCGGTTCATCTCAGTTCGCAGGCAGCAGTCAAGGGTCGAGTTGCAGAGGCAGCCAAATCTTCACCACGCATCTTCTGGAGGTGTATCATATATTACCGGAAAGCTCTTCCAGTCGGCTTCGCAGGCGAGGTGATCTCGTCTCATTCCGAGGTTGGAGCCATCCGCGACGTCTGTTCTTGCCCGACTGCGCATCTGGCACCTGAGCAGAGACCAGAGCATCAGTTCAGAAGCTGCTGCAACCACACCCCGGCTCCCCTTGGTGCACCATTTGATCGGGACGAACCTCTACTAGTCCCCTATCCATCAAAACAAGCGGAGCCTCGTTTGGAGTTCGGAGTACCCCGTTCCAATTATTTTCCCTCAGGTACGCAGGTCTGGCCAGTCAGAGACAGTCCTGATACTCCCCCACTCTTTGGGCTGGTTCTCTCGACTCCGACCTCTTCTGGTGCTCTTCTTGGTTGCGGATCGAAGAACACTCGTTCATGCTCGCGTCCGTTCTGGTCCCGCATCATTCGGATCTCGTGGGAGTTCGTGGCGAGTTTGTCAACCTGCAGCAGCGTCCTGGGACCAGTCAGAGCCAGAACATAGCAGCACCGGTCCAGCACCTGCCCCGGCCGTCAACGAGAACTCGAACCCACAAGAAAATTCAGCAGCCCTCCCGGATCAGTCAGTGAAGATTGAGCGCTGGTTTTGACGAATTCCAAGTTCGGGAGAACCCGTGGCAGCGCCAACAGCGAGTATCTATCAGGCAGTTCCAGAAGCGGGCAGAATCAGCGAAGTCCTATTTCGGCGACTCCTTTAGCTCTCCGTCCAATCTTGCCTAACCGGCTGACTGCCCCTCCCTGCGTGGAGGTAGTTTTGATTGTAATTAATCATCCCCACCCCTAGTCCACCCCCTCTGTGAGGGCGTAGTGATTGTACTAGCAGGTAAGCGGCCGAAGCGTCATCGGCGCGGCGTGCGGGTAGCCCACGCTTCCCCGCTCGCCCTCGTCTCCGGCCAGGATCGGCGTCCTCACGCCGATCAGGTGAGCTTCTGGTCACTTCCTATGCTGGTTTTACTTTTGCTTGTCTTAGTATCGTTTTTAGTTGCCCGTCGGCGGTGAGGTGAGCGCCCGATCTCAAACTCCATTGAATTGTATGACCACCGCGGAGTGAGTTGAAAGTGCGACCCTACAACCCACGCCCTTGGCGTGCTGGCCGCCCACGGAATTGGGAATCCCAGGCCCTTAGGGGTTCATCCCAAGCTAGTCAAATCCCCAGAAAGGTGAGGTCCCTTCTCGGACCCTCTCCACTATCGCCGGTCCATCTACGGATCCGAGTGTGCGCTACACGGGTGAGTCCGCTAGAGTGGGTTCGTCGATCGATTGCTTGCTTGCGAATCTAGGTCCAAGGGATCGTGTCACATCACAGATATAGCAGCAAGTAATTAAATTTCATTAGATCGGTTTGCTAAAGTAGCAGAAACAAAATTACTATTTATTATTAATAGATTTTAGACAATTATATACCCAGAGTCAAGTCCAAAGGAAAGATAGCAAGTCTACCAAGTACAGTCGATAGAAAAGAAAGACGTACCAGAAATTCGGGGGAAGCCCGACGGTGGTACCAGTTGGCAGCTACGACTCGAACTCCAGGACCCGCGGGAGTAGAAGGAACACATCACCCCACCTGAAAAGCAGGGGTGAGCCTCGTGTCACTGGCTCAGTAGGGGTCACGTGGATCCCCACTGAAAAACACGCAGTAACACGGAACAACAGGAACAGCAGCGAGGAACAGCGCTAGAAAGCTGTAAAAGAAAGGGAAACAGGAGTAGGGAGCAGGTAAGGATGAGGGGAATAATCCGAACAGGCAAGCCAGCCTAGAAAGGGAAAGAGGAGTAGGGAACAGGTAAGGACGAGGGGAATAAGAGGAAAGCCGAACTAACATCGGCCCCCAAACTACGCCTAGCAACAGCAGAAGGGAATAGAACGGAGAACAAGAGTAGGGAGCAGTAAGGAAAAGGGGAGAAGCCAAACAAGCACCCCAACCTACACCTACAATAGGCATGCAAAAGAAGGCCTAGAAAAGACCTAGACAGGCACAGACAACTGTTGGCACCCAAAATGTGATCGTCGGCGATCAAGCCATAAAGACGAATGATGCGGCCCGCTGAAGCACGGAAGCCGATAAAGATCAACATATTGAAGACTTCTCGAGCTGCCATAGCCTCAAGTCACTCCGTATGAACGCCAGGGACTTCACCTCAGGAGAACCGAGATGAACTCACAACCAACCAGCAGTGCGACCAAGCCTGCCCAATGAACCGGCATCGACTCCGTCGGGCCGCATACACTACACCCATTGTCCGACCAAGGACGACGGTCTACCCAGTGGCTACCCACCTCATGAAAGGCTCTCCTGAGATAAAAGAGTCCTTTTGGCTCTCCAGAACGGTGGACCAGAGGCTTTGTCGGCAGAAGATCCTGGCTAATCGGCACGGGTACGGCTTCTCACCAAATAGGGCCCGTTAACGGCCGAATGATCGCTCGAAGTGGGCGGAACTATCCCGGGTGTTATCCCACCCTCTAAGGAGCTTTGAGCACAAGCCAGACCGAGCCAGCGGCACTTATCATAGTGCCAAGAGCCATGTCAGCAGAAAACCCGCGTAATCAAATCGAAGCTATTTGAAGCCCCAAGAACGGCCATACGTCGGCCTGAAAGTTTCAGCAAGGCATCTCCTCGAGGTTTCAAGGAGCAGTGGCGAGATAAGTGTTCACGGTGACCCCCGGAATCATCCCTGGACTCATCGGTCGACTCGCGACGTGCGAAGAGTGTTAACACGGTGCGCCCTAAATCGACGCGCCCTCGTCCATCACCCACATTCCGGCGCACATAAAACCCTCCACCTGAAGCTCTCCTATTCCGACGTACAAAGGATGGAGCCCCTTTCCCCGGCGCGCCAATCTCCATGCCGGGTTAAGACATCGAACCGGCATATATATATATATATATATATATATATATATATATATATATATATATATATATATAGGCAGCTGTTCGATTGAAAAAAAAAGAAAAGAGAAGGAGAGGGCAATTAAGAAAGAAAAAAAAAAAGGAGGAGGGCCAGTCGTCTTCGAGAGAGGAAGGATTTTATTTCTTGTGAAAGAAGCAGAGTCTCTCAGAGCGTTCCCCAGTCGCCGTCTCCCGTCCTCATCTGAAGCCCTTCGGAGTAAGAGAGGAAGAAGGCATTCCGACACTCTGTTTCTAGAACAGGTGGGTGTCCGAGTCGTCTATCTTCTGATCCGCTTTTGCTTTCTCCCCGACGAATGTAAGCGAGAGGGGTGAGGGATGGGGATGATATGAGCCAAACCCTCCCCCCCTTCTCTGCGTCTTCTTTCATTTTACCGATTGTTCTTCTGTGAATCCTCCTGTGAGTAGGATGGTGGCCGTGCCGCGATGCCGGCACCCAAACTCACGATATGTATGTGATTTCCCCCGTCAATGGAATGACATCGTGCATATATGAATGGATCAATGGGTTGAATGTTTGGCGTCTCGTCTTCCTCTTCCATTGCTATCTCATTCGATAAATGTATATATCTATTGGGGTCTTCCCGTATACGGCTCCGAAATCCCAGTTTCTCTAGACTCCGAACGCGCCCTGGTATGCCATGGGCTACATGGACAAACCCCTCCCTAGGTCCTCCGCACCTGTGCCTGTGCATATGTCGCTCTCTGTTTTAATACGAAATCTGATCTTGGCCTCCCCTCCTCTTTGCAACTCTCCGTTGTTCAGAGGGGGCAGGCAATGTTTTGGGACAGTGAAGTCCGCTTCGTGACTACTGCATTCCAGTCATTTGTGAGTTTACGTGTGTAGACAAACTTTTCTCGTTGCATATCGATCACCCCTTTCCTTGACTGCTATTCCATTCTATTCTGTGAATGGTAACCTGGTCCCGTGAGCATCAACATCTTGGCCCTCCACCCAGGGAGGGGGATATTTCCCACCGTTCACCGAGTTGCTAATTGGCCAGGGGAACTCCACTCTCGAGTGATGGATGTTCTCATGAGTCATGAAGCCAACAACAACAACAGGGGCTCCAGCCCGACAATCTCAAACCCACAGCCCCTCAGGACCCTGTGGTGACCAAAGGGGAAAATGTTCCTAGCAGGCTAGCCCTCGGAACCTCTTTCCCTGAGGGTCTCTCTCTCTAGCAGGTGCAGTGTATGCTGTAGGTCGCCCACCCCTTTGTAGGCTTGTCCTCGGGGTGTCACTTCTATCATCAGCTACCTCATCCTCTACTTCCACCCACGGAGCTTTGGTGCCCCTCGTAGGCCAGTCCTCGAGGTATCCTATCCGTTGGGAATTTGCTGGCTGTCACCATGTAGACCGGTAGTTTAAGGGGCTTGCTCCACAAGTGAGCATGACCCCGTTCCTCTCTTGCAACCTTTCAGGTTCAGGGGAGATGCTGCCTGATTTTTGGCAGGTTTTGGACTCACAAGTCGTCTCTGCGGATCGGCCGTAATAAAATATTCATTCTGAATCAGGGACTCTAGTGCTCGAGTATGGACCTCGCACTAGCCCATTACTTCATTCTGGAAGGATCCTGGACTTTAATCAAATGAGCAATTGGCCCAAATAACTTCAAAACTCTCAACAGAATCTTAATGAACTTAAATGGTTTCAAAATTCATCAAAAAAATAAGCTAAAACGGCGCGGCCCTAATCCGGCGTGCCCTAATACGGTGAGGTACCCCCCCCCCCGTGCCGGATTAACACTAGACTCATGATTTCCTATTTTTATTTGGCCCGTTCCCGGCGCGCCCTAAACCGGCGCGCCCCGTGCCCGTCGCACCGTATTAACCATTTGTCATAACCGCGCCGTATTAAGACCCTTCACCTACGTTTGGCCGCGCCAGGGAAACCTACCCCTACGCGTGGCCGCGCCGGTTTTGAACCCTTTTGTTGTTTTAATCGCTCACTCGCCTCCGGAGCGATCCTCGTCTCCCGTGGTCGGAGTTAATAAACGCTAATTAGTAATAAACTGAATAGGAGAAGGGCTGTTCGAGTCCTAGTCATCTTGTTATCATGCTTTCACTACCATGTCCGTCAGCATTTTGCTTTCGTTATCATGCTTGTGTTACCATTCTCTCCCCTTGGTGGGGATTAATAAATGTGATTGAGCAATGCTTGTTTCCATAACTCTATTGCCATGCTTAGCATAGTCACGAGCATCATGCATGCATGCTTGCATAGACCCTCGGGTATATCAAATGGCGTTGACAGAAGGCCGGGTTACGCCCGATCGAAAGTCTCCGCTATGCGCGATGGTGGTCTTCGGACCTACATCCTCCGTCACGTACCAAGGGTCTCCAATTTAATGAACCATGCCTCTCCTGCATGATAAATAGACGCATCTCATATGATATTGTCATATTCATAACATCGCATCTTTATTCCGTCCTCGACAGCCCACTATCTCGGCAATTAATCAAAGGTTTTCCCTCCTTGCGGGGGATGTAATTAACGCCATAGCCTTTATGGTGTGGCGGGCTGCTGGTCCCGACCGAATCTCACCTTCACCCGACACGGGTCAGAATGAGCACATAATAAATTTGTCACTCACGTGACTGGCATGCCCGCGCAGTCAATCAGTCAGTTATTTGCCAGTCAGTTAATTGATTGATCGACACGTGAAATGAACCAAATAAACCCAAATGATAATCATAAATAAACAAAGAAAGAAGATCAGAGTAGAATGGGAAGAATCCCATCGCAAATAGTTTGGCACGCCCGGTGGGACCAGTGTCACCTTTCATCTCTTTGCCGAGATACTTGGGCTTCGAGGCCCTCCCAAAGGTTGCTGATCGTTGGTTTGTCTATCTTTGCAGGCGAACAATGACGACAACTGGTTTGACTGGCGTCGGCTTTGGCCCTTCGATTATCGCCGGTTTTGCGCAAGGGTACCTGGCGGTGCCCATGGAGTTCGGCAGCTTCCCTGCCGCTATTGGCTTCCCCAACTTCTTGGGGTTAGCCTTTGTGGATATGCTAGAAGTGGAACCCTCGAGCCTGTCGAGGGAGCTACGAAGAATATGGGGCCTCTGAAGGCCTGATGCTGCCATGACTCGATCAAGAGTCCAACCCCGGTCGCTAGCTGCTTGGTGCACCATGCTATCCATGGGGCCCGCCCCAATGCTGCCAACAGGAACCCCAGAGGATGTCAGCGTAGGCAAATCCGGAGGAGTACTGCTGTGGTTACCGGAACCCTCTCCCAATCCGGCAAATCTATGATAGTTGGCGGCATGCGCGTCTTCCTCAACGGACGCGATACGCAGATAGTTTCGGATCTGGTTATCCCTTCTGTCCCCGTTCGCAACTCATATCAAGCCCTTACTAGAAGGAGGGAGGAAAGAAAATAAGCCGGCCATTACGGTCGAGAGAAGTTGGCCCCCAGGCCAAGGAAATTGAAGCAGGTGTGGGTCCCCAAGAGGGTCCAACCTGTTCACCAAGCTGCACCCGTCCCCCGCCATCTTGCTCACGACGGAGGGGAAGGAAAGAGAGGAAGGGGAATGGCCCCGGAAGAGGAAGAAGTGGTTGCGGATCCTCCGCACCGTGAAAGTTTTCGGGCCTGCGCCTGTCAAGCCAACGTCCCAGCTGTGGGATGAAGATTCCAACAACCTACCGACAGAGCTCGGCTAGCTTATACCCTTCCTGTGGGAGGTCGGCAACTGTCCCCCTTGTTACATCAAGAGCGGGGTCAAGAAGAGATGACATGTCTGGTCATGAACTATTGATGGGAATCGACGCCGAGCATGTACATTTACTTTTACAATTATGTCCTTTTAGTTTGTGTTATATCCTTGGGAAAGTATATGCGTAATTGTACGGCTTTATAAGCCAATGCGTCATTCCCATGGATTGTGTGGGTTTTTATGCAATTATACAGTAGGACCAGCAAGGGGGCCCTCAGCCCATTCCCATTGGTCCATGTCACCTATGTGGGGCTGGTCAACCATCCTAGGTGGCCATCTAGAAGGGTTGCATGTCAAATGCCACATGGGTAGACAAAGGGAGTAAAAAGTCTAAGGTAGGCTACCTACCATGTCAAGCTTGTCTCCCACTTGGGTTATTTTATTTTTTGTGTGTGTGTTGGTCACATTTAATCTAGACCATTCATTCCCCATCCCTAGATCCAATGGTAGAGATTGGATTAGATTGGAGGCATATAAATACTTGTATTTTCCATTTGAATATTAATGAAAAGTGAAAAAATCATTGTGCAAGAACCCCTCTCTTGGAGAATTTCGACCTCTCCTCTCTCTCCCCCTGGTTTCTTCATCCCCAACCCCCATTCTAGAGTGATATATCCTTCCCCCCACCTCCGGTGATCATCGGTGCCGCCGCCGCCGCCATTCGTGCCGCCATCACGCCGCCACGGAGCCGCCTTCGGTGTTCTGTCCATCCTGGATAGAGGCTTCTTGTCTGAATATCTGCTCTCCACCACGTGACGATCTCAAGCTGAAATTTTTATGGTGTGTTCTTCCCTTGTATCCCAAGCTCCACCTAAATTTTCACGTCCAAATTTTATCGTTTAGTATTTTCCCATTTTCGTGCATCTTTCATTCCTAGTTCTGTTTTGTCTCTGTCTACAGTGACAGCAACCCTATGTTTCTCCCCTCCGGCCATCTTTTTGATTTGTCCAAACCCTCCCAATTGTACTGGGAGTTCTGTCCATCACCCCCTATATCCATAAATTTGCTTAATTTTTTATCAGCCTTCTATCTATTTTTAGAAATTCATGTTCTTCCTCAGCTATAGTGTTGTCAGTCAGATCCCAGATCCGACCACCCTCCACTTCCAAAATCAGAACAAATCACCACCATCTCCAAATCCAGATCCACAAATAGTCCTGGTTTCATAACTTGATTTCTCACAACTTTTCTGAAGAACATTACCCCAGATTCGGACGTCTACCTCGCGGTCAAAGGCAATCCACAGGAAAGTTCTATGCTGACCTGAGATTTCAGGAACTGTACAACAGCAACCTTCAAAATTCGCCAATCAGAAGTACATGCTTGATTATTTTTCTGTAATCACCTTGGGTTGAAGCTCTTCGAAGCATCTTTCCAACGGCGCCGGTTTCGTCGCATTCCGACTTCGGGGCTGATCGCAGCGTCTGTTCTCGCCGGAGCGCGTGCCGGAAAATAGAACCGGCAGGTCTGTGGCCGGTTATTCCGACCGGTGCCAATCGGAGCCGCCCGGCCTCTGGCCGGCGAACCAGCATGCTGCCAGCCCGGGGAACGCTTCCCTAAGTGTCCCCACTACAGCGGTGTCACCGGGTCCCACTCGACCCCTCCGGATAGCACGTGGGCCCCACCGTCACGAGTTCGGGTGCTGCCGAAGAGACGCGAGAAGCCGCCCGTCAACCCGAATTCGGTCCTCCCGGGCCCGTTTGTGTAGCCCTTTACCTCCCTGCGTGGAGTGGGCAGTAAGTCATTTGCTGTAATATGGTGTATTAATTATCCCGGGAGTACGAGTTTCGGCCGGGTCCGTCGTCCCCACGCCGAGCGCGTGGAGGTATCATTTTCTGCTCCCTTCTCGGCATTTTGCTTACTTCATATATATTTGTTTATGCCGCTGCTAGAGAGCATGTGTAGGGATATCTAGCCCGCTTTATCTATTCATTACCGCTGCTGCGAGAGAGTGCGAGCCCGTCCCGTGACCCGATCCGGGCACAAAAGAGAGCCGATCACCCTAGCTCATTACCGGTTTCTCAACCGCGCACATCCGACGCTTCCCTCGTTAATGGGCAGTCACGAGCTTGTCGTGTCCATGGTCTCGTCCCGCATCAATTTGGTATCAGAGCGAGTTTGAGTCTAGGGTGTCAATAAAAAAAAAGTGTCATTTAGGTCTAGTCATTAGTCATTGTCTAAGTCGTGTTTAGGATCATCATTGTTTTAAACCAAAAAAAAAAGTGTTTTTTGCATTTGCATCCCTTTACTCGGTATATCAAAAGGTGTTGTCCGAACGTTAGGCTACGCCTATCGGGAAGGCCGCACACTTGCGCGAGTGATCTTCGGATCAGTTATCTCCGCCACGTACCGAGTCTTGGTCGTCATGTTTAGGGTTGTAGTCCATTGTCTAGGTGGTTCATCTACTAGTGTCGACATGTCCACCCACTAGTCCCTAATCCCCATGGATTCCCAAACACCCGGATGGTGGAGATACTATCTCAAATGGAAGGACCACCCGAACCACCCCACGAGGCCCGAAACCCGGGACTTCTACGGGTCCGATGACCCGAGTGTCTACCTAGAATGGGAAGCCATTATGGACGATTACTTCGAGGTGTACATTATGTACGGGCCCATGCAAGTCGATGTTGCCAAAAGGTGACTTTTTGGTGAAGCTGCCGCAACTTGGAGGAACATCAAATATTGGAGGGAGGATAGGAATCTAAGGCCCATCGAGTCATGGTGGGAAATGAAGAGAGCGCTTAGGAGGGCCTATGTTCCCCGCCCACCTACCTCCAACCACGGAGGTCATACCACTCACCAACCCCACCAACTCACCCACAATCAAGTGGGCCACACCTCTACCCAATCCCACCCCTTCACCGCCATCCAAGCCCACCAAGGCGACCCCAATCTAGTGGCCCGCCCAGTCACCTCCAACCAGCCTCCCCTTAGCACCCCCATCCCAACCCACTCAAGTACCTCCAACCGAGTGGAAGCCCCGCATATACCCGAGCCTAGGACCACATCTAGGCCGAGGGACGAAGAGCGAGTCCACCCCAAGGTCTCTACTCCAACCCGCTCCTTTGAGGAATTCAAGAAAATGATTTCAGATTTGTTGGACAGGATAAGTGCTTCTTCACCTCTCGTAGGTGCTCCATCACCACCCTCTCCTTCCGAGCTCTATTCGGAACCTTCTTCTTTGGAGCTACCAAAGCCCGAGCCACCCGTGTTTCTTACGGGAACACTTTACATCGCCGAGCCACTTTTTAGTTGGCTCAAGGATGGCTTGGTCTCACCTCCCTTTCCATCTATGGACCCCATCCTACCTATAGTGCCGGTCAACTCATTCCATACCACATTTCGATCTCGTCACCATGTTGATACGTTGGATGATCTTGTCATGGGATTAGATTCACAATGGGAGTTGACGCATCTTTTGGCCCGAGGCTTTGACCAACCCGCTAGTCTTAGCTTCACCCATCTGGCATTCGGGTCCATTACGTCCGAGTGCACCGTGGGTTGTGTCACCACGGAGGTTCTTCTACTTCTCCCGCTACCGGATGAGCTCGAATTCATACCCTTTTATCGAGGGAGGAATCATACTTCTTGCCTATGATCCCCGTCCCACCCGTCACAATTCAAGAAGGTGACTATCCACACCTTCAAAACTTCTACACGTGGGACCGTGACTTGTGGGAACCCACCATAAGGGGTCATACCTTCTTTGATCTCTTTGACCCACTCCCTAGTGGATCCTTAGACCCTCCACATTCACTTCACTTCTTCGAGGGAGTTTGCTACCACACCCCTTCCCCACGGGCCGGGTCGTCTATGCCCACCAAGCCCGTACCCTTACAAGATACACCATCATCTAGGGGAGATACTCTTGGCCCTCCCACATCCACATCCCATATGCATGCATGGCCCACCTTAGGAGGTCTAGGATTTCCGCATGATGTCAACTACCGGCTACGTCAGATGCATGCATGGCACACATTCGGATGTCCTGGTCCGCCGTCACCCATGTACGGGTCGGACTAACATTAGGTATGTCTAGGGTCATATATGAGTCGGTATTGTCTCTTCTTTGTGTGGTTTGTTTGCATGGTTTGTGTGTCGTTTATTTGTCTGCATGTGTCTTGTGCAAGCTCGTTATCGTTCTCTTATGAGTAAGAGGCGAGTGGACTCATTCGATGAGTATGGGATCGGTTCTATATCTACACCCGGATCTAGTCACCTACAGGGACTCAGCGGTGATTCCTAGTGAGTCTTCGAGCCACCACCTCCCCCTTTGAGAGTGCCCCACCCGGAGTGTCCACCACTAGCCCATGGCAGCTTGCGCATATCGAGTATATATGGAATGAGCAGGTGACGATCACTTGGAGTGGAGCGTACCCGCGTTACTTGGCACGGTGACGGATCCGTCGGAGTACTCGAGCATCCATACCCCTACTCGACGGGGTCGAGTTCCTCCCACCCGGGGAGAGTTGATGGGAATCGACGCCGAGCATGTACATTTACTTTTGCATTTATGTCCTTTTAGTTTGTGTTATATCCTTGGGAAAGTATATGCGTAATTGTACGGCTTTATAAGCCAATGCGTCATTCCCATGGATTGTGTGGGTTTTTATGCAATTATACAGTAGGACCAGCAAGGGGGCCCTCAGCCCATTCCCATTGGTCCATGTCACCTATGTGGGGCTGGTCAACCATCCTAGGTGGCCATCTAGAAGGATTGAATGCCAAATACCACATGGGTAGACAAAGGGAGTAAAAAGTCTAAGGTAGGCTACCTACCATGTCAAGCTTGTCTCCCACTTGGGTTATTTTATTTTTTTTGTGTGTGATGGGGACATCAACGTCAGCCCGCTCACATTGTGTTTGCATCTACGTCCTTTTATATTTGTATGTATACCCTTGTGATATATGGGTACACAATAGTAGGTCTGAGTGGGTTTATTTGCAAAAGGCCATTGGGTCTTTTTGCAAAAGTGCATGTAGGCCCTGCAGGGGCCCCCTCCCTCCTCCTTATTGGTCCACTTGGACTCCCGGGCCCAAGGGGGCTGGTCCATGGTCCAACCTTGGACTTGGACCTAGATTTAATTAAAGAAGACAAAATCAAATTGCCTTCTTTAAAGGGGGGGGGGGGGGCGAACCTTGTATTTTATTGTGATTTATTGTGGTTGTTCAAACCACATCCCAGCCCTTCACTCATCAACCCTTGATCCAAGGGTCTAGAATTAGTTAGAGACCTAGTCTATGTAATGTTGTATTTTTCATGAGAAATTGAATGAAAAAAATCAGAATTTTGTTGCAAGGCTTGAAGCTTGGTGCGCCCCTCTCTCTTCCCCTGCTGTTCTTCCATCCCCAACCCCAGATCTAGAGTATATCTATCTCCCTTCATCCCCTCTCAACCTCCGGTGATCGTCTGTGCCGCCGCCACAGCCGTTCGTGCCGCCTTCGAGCCGCCGTGGAATCGTCATCAAGTTTCTGTCCTACTGGACAGAGGTGTAGTTCATGAATTCCTGAAGCCGGCCACGAGTTCAGATCGATTTGAAAATTTGAGGCTCAAATTCCAACAACTTTGCTGAAGAACACAACCCCTGATTTGAACGTCTCCCTCGCGGTCAAAGGCAATCCACAGGGAAGTTCTCTGCTGACTTGTGATTTCAGGAACTATACAACAAAAGATTGAAAATTCCATAAGTCAAAATCCGAGCAGATCCAGGCCAGATCTTTAGGCCTAGGTTGAAGAACTTCAAGCTATCTTTCCAATGACGCCAGTCTCGTGTCGATCCGACGTCGGGGCTGATTGCAGCGTCCATTCTCGCCGGAGCGCGCGCTGTAAAACAGCAACCACCAGTCCATGGACAGCAAACCCGACGGGTGTCGATCGGAACCGCCCGACCCCCGGGCGACGTTCCGGTGTGCCGCCAGCCCAGGGAACACTTCCCTAAGTGTCCACACTACAGCGGCGCCACCGGGTCTCACACGGCCCCTCCAGACAGCACGTGGGCCCCACGGTCGTGATCACGCGTGTAGCTGAATCAACACACGAAGCTGCCCGTCATCCCGAATTCGGTCCTCCCGGGCCCCTGGTGTCGCCCTTTACCTCCCTGCGTGGAGTGGGCATATTTCCATTACTGTAATATTCATGTATTAACTGTCCCGGGAGCACGAGTTCGGCCGGGCCCATCGTCCCCACGCCGAGCGCGTGGAGGTATCGCATTCGCTCCCTTACTTGGCATTTTGCTTAATATTCATATATACTTGCTTATGCCACTGCTAGAGAGCATGATAGGGTAATTAGCTCGCTTTCTATTTATATCACCACTGCTGCGAGAGAGAGCGTTACCGTCCCGTGACCCGATCCGGGCACAAGTGAGAGCCGACCACCCTAGCTCACAGCCGGTTTCTCAACCGCGCACATCCGACGCTTCCCTCGTTAAGGGGCAGTCACGAGCTTGTCGTGTCCGTGGTCTCATCCCGCATCAATTTGGTATCAGAGCGAGTTTGAGTCTAGGGTGTCAAAAAAAAGAAAAAAAAAGAGTGTCATTTACATCAAGTCATTAGTCAGTTTAAGTCGAGTCTAGGATCATCATTGTTTTAAAACAAAAAAAAAGTGTCTTTTGCATCGCATCCCAATAACCCGGTATATCAAAAGGTGTTGTCCGAACGTTAGGCTACGCCTATCGGGAAGGCCGCACACTTGTGCGAGTGACCTTCGAGTCGATTATCTCCGCCGCGTACCGCGTTTTGGTTAAGTCTAAGTGCATCATTTTGCATTAGTGTGTTTTACTTTAGTCGGCGTCTTCTAGTCGGTGTGTTTGCATGCCCACTCGTCGGGGTACTCAGTACTCACCCCCACCACCACCTATGGCCAACCCACGGGATACCTCGGGAGACTTCCACTCCCTACAAGAGGCGATGATGGCCATTATGACTAGGTTGGACCAATCCGATGCTAACTTTCGGACTTTCTCCGATAATATGGATGGTCACCTTAGAGCCATGGAGGGGCGCTTGGAGACCTCCGACAGGTCGGTCCAAGACATCGTTGGGCGGTTAGATAGGATGGGCGGTTAGATAGGATGTGACCTTGGTCTCGGGGATTATGGTTCCGACAATGCCTATGAGGGATATGGTCAACGCCGTCGTGATTTTCAGCCACAACGAGATGAGGATGATGACCGGGTCCTTAAGACCGTGCGAGCGGACCCTCCCGCTTTTTACGGGTCTTTGGATCAGAAAGTCTACCTAGATTGGGAGTTCGGCATGGACCGTTACTTTGAGTGGTATGATATGTCGGAGCGTCGAAGGGTCCGATTCGCCACCATGAAACTCATGGGGCAGGCACAAACCTATTGGAAGAATGTGGAGAGCCTGCTACTTCAGCGGTTAGAACCCCCGATCGACACATGGGCCGAGATGAAGAATAAACTTCGGCAAAAGTACCTTCCTCCCACATACCGCCAGCGACTCATCGATAGATGGCAAAGTCTTAGCCAGGGAGACCGGTCCGTCTCCGAATACATCGCGGAGTTTGATGAGTACTTTCTACGATGTGGTGTCACGGAGGAGAGTACCATGCCCGTGTCCCGCTTTCGACGTGGTTTGCGGCCACACTACTAGTATGAGCTTTTCCGCCGCAATGCCAAGACGTTGGAAGAGGCATACCAGGTTGCTCTCGAGATGGAGCAATTTGAGGGAGAGTTCGAGTCTAGCCATCGGTTGGGCCCCACCCCTCTCTGTAGTACCGAGCCCCGTCACTCCATAGGCCCACATCAGCGGCCTCCCATGGCTCGACCTCAGGAGCCCACCCGTCAGGAGCACTTCGCTCCACGGCCTTGTCCTCTTCCACCCCGGGATCTATTCCCACCCCAACCACCGGCACCCGTTGCCCGTCCCCCGGCTCCTATAGCCCGTCCTCTGGCACCGGCACCCCCTCCACTATTGTCCAAGGCACCTACACCTCCCCCATTGCTGCCTACACCCCCTACCCGACGGGATGATAAGGGTAAGGCCCCTCTTTTCGGGGAGAGTAGTCGATCGCGAGTGCAGTGTTTCCACTGTCATGGGTTTGGCCACATTGCCAGCGAGTGTCCCGCTCGCACCACCCTAGCCTTAGGTGTTGGAGGATCCGTACCTCCCGAGCCTGAGTGTGTTGATTACGAGGCCGATGAGGCACTAGCCGAGGAGTACTATGCCTTGGGAGGGGAAGAGCAGGATGGCTCTCCTACCGCCCAGGATGCAGCCACCTAGTGGGCTTGATGCTACCACCTTCGTCTAGAGTCATGCATAAGTCGATGTGTTTTCCTTGTGTGGTTTGTTTTGAGTGGTGTGTTTTGAGTCGATTGTTTGTGTGGTTTGCATACGTGTGTTAGTGCATGGTGAGTCTGCATGTGTCTTGTGCAAGCTCGTTGTCGTTCTCTTATGAGTAAGAGGTGATTGGACTCACTTGATGAGTATGGGATCGGTTCTACTTCTATACCTGGATCAGTCACATATAGGGACTCAGCGGTGATTCCTAGTGAGTCTTCGAGCTGCTTCCTTCCTTTTTGAGAGTGCCCCTTCGGAGTGACCACCTTTAGCCCATAGCAGTTCGCATATCGAGTATATATGGAATGAGCAGGTGACGATCGCTTGGAGTGGAGCATACCCGCGCTACTTGGCACGGTAACGGATCCGTCGGAGTACCGGAGCAGCCATACCCTTACTCGACGAGGTCGAGTTCCTCCCACCCGGGGAGAATTGATGGGGACATCAACGTCAGCCCGCTCACATTGTGTTTGCATCTACGTCCTTTTATATTTGTATGTATACCCTTGTGATATATGGGTACACAATAGTAGGTCTGAGTGGGTTTATTTACAAAAGGCCATTGGGTCTTTTTGCAAAAGTGCATGTAGGCCCTGCAGGGGCCCCCTCCCTCCTCCTTATTGGTCCACTTGGACTCCCGGGCCCAAGGGGGCTGGTCCATGGTCCAACCTTGGACTTGGACCTAGATTTAATTAAAGAAGACAAAATCAAATTGCCTTCTTTAAAGGGGGAGGGCGAACCTTGTATTTTATTGTGATTTATTGTGGTTGTTCAAACCACATCCCAGCCCTTCACTCATCAACCCTTGATCCAAGGGTCTAGAATTAGTTAGAGACCTAGTCTATATAATGTTGTATTTTTCATGAGAAATTGAATGAAAAAAATCATAATTTTGTTGCAAGGCTTGAAGCTTGGTGCGCCCCTCTCTCTTCCCCTGCTGTTCTTCCATCCCCAACCCCAGATCTAGAGTATATCTATCTCCCTTCATCCCCTCTCAACCTCCGGTGATCGTCTGTGCCGCCGCCGTCGTCGTTCGTGCCGCCTTCGAGCCACCGTGGAATCGTCATCAAGTTTCTGTCCTGCTGGACAGAGGTGTAGTTTGTGAATTCCTGAAGCCGGCCACGAGTTCAGATCGATTTGAAATTTTGAGGCTCAAATTCCAACAACTTTGCTGAAGAACACAACCCCTGATTCGAACGTCTCCCTCGCGGTCAAAGGCAATCCACAGGGAAGTTCTCTGCTGACCTGTGATTTCAGGAACTGTACAAAAGAACATTGAAAATTTCAAAAGTCAAGATCCGAGCAGATCCAGGCCAGATCTTTAGGCCTAGGTTGAAGAACTTCAAGCTAGCTTTCCAACGATGCCAGTCTCGTGTCGATCCGACGTTGGGGCTGATCGCAGCGTCCATTCTCGCCGGAGCGCGCGCTGCAAAACAGCAACCACCACTCCGTGGACAGCAAACCCGACGGGTGCCGATCGGAACCGCCCGACCCCCGGGTGACGTTCTGGTGTGCCGCCAGCCCAGGGAACACTTCCCTAAGTGTCCACACTACAGCGGTGCCACCGGGTCCCACACGGCCCCTCCAGACAGCACGTGGGCCCCACGGTCGTGATAACGCGTGTAGCCGAATCAACACACGAAGCTGCCCGTCATCCCGAATTCGGTCCTCCCGGGCCCCTGGTGTCACCCTTTACCTCCTTGCGTGGAGTGGGCATATTTCCATTGCTGTAATATTCATGTATTAACTGTCCCGGGAGCACGAGTTCGGCCGGGCCCGTCGTCCCCACGCCGAGCGCGTGGAGGTATCGCATTCGCTCCCTTACTTGGCATTTTGCTTAATTTTCATATATACTTGCTTATGCCACTGCTAGAGAGCATGATAGGGTAATTAGCTCGCTTTCTATTTATATCACCGCTGCTGCGAGAGAGAGCGTTACCGTCCCGTGCCCCGATCCGGGCACAAGTGAGAGCCGACCACCCTTGCTCACAGCCGGTTTCTCAACCGCGTACATCCGACGCTTCCCTCGTTAAGGGGCAGTCACGAGCTTGTCGTGTCCGTGGTCTCGTCCCGCATCAGTGTGTGTTGGTCACATTTAATCTAGGCCATTCATTCCCCATCCCTAGATCTAATGGTAGAGATTGGATTAGATTGGAGGCATATAAATACTTGTATTTTCCATTTGAATATTAATGAAAAGTGAAAAAATCATTGTGCAAGAACCCCTCTCTTGGAGAATTTCGACCTCTCCTCTCTCTCCCCCTGGTTTCTTCATCCCCAACCCCCATTCTAGAGTGATATCTCCTTCCCCCCACCTCCGGTGATCATCGGTGCCGCCGCTGCCGCCATTCGTGCCGCCATCACGCAGCCGCAGAACCGTCTTCGGTGTTCTGTCCATCCTGGATAGAGGCTTCTTGTCTGAATATCTGCTCTCCACCACGTGACGATCTCAAGCTAAAATTTTTATGGTGTGTTCTTCCTTTGTATCCCAAGCTCCACCTAAATTTACACGCCCAAATTCCATCGTTTAGTATTTTCCCATTTTCGTGTATCTTTCATTCCTAGTTCTATTTTGTCTCTATCTACAGTGATAGCAACCCTGTGTTTCTCACCTCCGGCCATCTTTTTGATTTGTCCAAACCCTCCTAATTTTACTGGGAGTTCTGTCCATCACCCCCTACATCCACAAATTTGCTTAATTGTTTATCAGCCTTCTATCTATTTTTAGAAATTCGTGTTCTTCCTCAGCTACAGTGTTGTCAGTCAGATCCCAGATCCGACCACCCTCCACTTCCAAAATCAGAACAAATCACCACCACCTCCAAATCTAGATCCAAAAATAGTCCTGGTTTCGTAACTTGATTTCCCACAACTTTTCTGAATAACACAACCCCAGATTCGGACGTCTACCTCACGGTCAAAGGCAATCCACAGGAAAGTTCTCTGCTGACCTGAGATTTTAGGAGCTGTACAATAGCAATCTTCAAAATTCGCCAATCAAAAGTACAGCATGATTATTTTTTTGTAATCACCTTGGGTTGAAGATCTTCAAAGCATCTTTCCAACGGCGCCGGTTTCGTTGCATTCCGACGTCGGGGCTGATTGCAGCGCCCGTTCTCGCCGGAGCGCACGCTGGAAAATAGAACCGGCAGGTCCGTGGCCGGTTATTCCGACCGGTGCCGATCGGAGCCGCCCGGCCTCCGGCAGGCGAACCAGCGTGCCGCCAGCCCGGGGAACGCTTCCCTAAGTGTCCCCACTACAGCGGTGTCACCGGGTCCCACTCGACCCCTCCGGACAGCACGTGGGCCCCACCGTCATGAGTTCGGGTGCTGCCGAAGAGATGCGAGAAGCCGCCCGTCAACCCGAATTCGGTCCTCCCGGGCCCGTTTGTGTAGCCCTTTACCTCCCTACGTGGAGTGGGAAGTAAGTCATTTGCTGTAATATGGTGTATTAATTACCCCGGGAGTACGAGTTTCGGCCGGGTCCGTCGTCCCCACGCCGAGCGCGTGGAGGTATCGTTTCTGCTCCCTTCTCGGCATTTTGCTTACTTCATATATATTTGTTTATGCCGCTGCTTGAGAGCATGTGTAGGGATATCTAGCCCGCTTTATCTATTCATTACCGCTGCTGCGAGAGAGTGCGAGCCCGTCCCGTGACCCGATCCGGGCACAAAAGAGAGCCGATCACCCTACCTCATTACCGGTTTCTCAACCGCGCACATCCGACGCTTCCCTCGTTAAGGGGCAGTCACGAGCTTGTCGTGTCCATGGTCTCATCCCGCATCAACTATTTTCGAGGGTTAGGCAACCCCTCGCTTGGGCAACAGCGACTGATGCAAGCAGCCGCCGCCAATGAAGACTACTGCCCGTCAATGGCAGATGAAGAAGATGTAGGAGAAAGAATGATGGTGTCGTCAGTCGACGATAATGGATATGATAGCGTCTTCGAGATCGAAGCCGATGAAGCCGTCCCCAAACGGGAAGAAACAAAAAGAACTTCTGTGTTCGAGAGGCTGACCTTCCCGCATCGGGCTAAGAGAAGGGCCCACCGATAAAGAAGAGAGATACAGGTTTTTACCTGCAACATGGCTGGTATATCCAACCGATATGGGGGGCTTCCTGAAGACCCCCGCGAGTTGGCTAAATTGGCCGCACGGCCGGGGCCGAATACTCACAGAACAGAAGCAGCAAGGGAACTCCTGGCGACAGCTGGCGGACAACAACCCCCGATCTGCCACCAGTGGGATGATGAAGCTGCTATCTTAACCGCCAATGTAGTCACGGCGGAAGAAGAAGACGACATCCCCCTCGACATCCTGCCCGAGGGTACGTCCGGGGAGACAGCAGAAGTTATCCCCACTACAGCCACTATGGACCCATCAGTCTTGATGCTACTTCAGAAATATCGGCAAGAGATAGACTTGCTAAAGAAGCAGCTGATGGAGAAAACTGAACAGTCCTCAGCTTCCAAACCGCCCGAAGTCCAGGGTGAATCATCCCGGGGAGTGGTTCGTCATGACGGCCCTCCGCCGCTCTACACACTGCCTCAGTCATCGGAACCAAGCATGGCGACAATGCAACAGCGGCCGCCACAGCTCCAGCCGCTGCTACCACCGGTGCTCCCTCAAGTGCACCAGACAGCTTCGCTGCCACATCCTCCACAGGCGACCACCCTAGTCACCCCGTACCTGCAGCCGGCACACTTCTACCCAGAGCCAGTTGACCCTACAGTCATGATCCGGATGATGGTGGAAAGAATGATCGAGCTGAAGCTCGCAGAAAGGGGTGAAGGCGACTACGTCGCGTTTGATGCATACCGGGTGCCATACCCGTAACACCATGCTGCTAAGCGGCTTCCCCCGGGAATCAACAAGTCGCCCAAGTTTGACAAATTCAACGGGAGGGGGTCCCTGAGAACACATTGCCTATTATATGACTGTCATTGGTGACTTGGCCACCGACGAGTCATACTTGCTAAAAAATTTTGGGTCCTCGCTGACAGGGCTCGCATTTGAATGGTACTCCAGCCTCTCGGCCGGGTCGATCAGCGACTGGCCAGATATGCAGAAGAAGTTCAGAGAAAGATTCCATGTTACAGAGAGGGAGGTCATAGTGTCCGAACTCTACTCAACAAAGCAGAGGACCGATGAGACAGCCCTCGATTATATCAAGAGGTGGAGGAACCTCGGAATGAGGTGCAAGCGGCCCCCGCATCAGGAGGACGATGTGCAAATATGTAAACAGAATCTCAGAAGGGAGGTTCTGGAAAAGATGATCGGAATGGAAATACGATCATTCAATCAGTTGAACAATGTCGTGGCCAAGGTGGAAGCTTTCTTGGCTAGACCAGCCCCTACATCTGCTGCCGGCACGACCCAGAAGGGCAAGGCAGTGGAGCGACGCTCATCGCCTAAGGAAGCGAACGCTCTTGACATAAAGACGTTCGAACAACATAAAAGTGAAGGCAAGAAGGGAGTCACCCCACAGCCAGCAGATGCCCCAGACGGCAAAGAAGGCCCTTCGCTGAGGGACAAGATGAAGAAGGCCTATTCATTCCCAAAGGACAAGACCCGGGTTCTGTTCGACTGGGTAACGGAATATAGCATGGTCACCCTGCCAGAGCCAAGGAGGCCGGAGGACCTAAAGAGAAAAGACAGCCCAAAATTCTGCCCCTACCACCAGATGTTGGGACATCCAATCGAAGACTGCTATGTTTTTAAGGACATCATCGAAGGGATGGTGAAGAAAAATGAGATCGAGCTGGGAGAGTACAAAGTGGACCCTCCTCAGCCACATGAAGCCCCTCGGAGGAGGGCAGGAGTCAACATGATCTCCCTATACCAGGCACTGCCCGAGGAGATCTCTGAAACAAGCACGCGAAGCACCTATGAAGCTCATTTCTTGGAGCCCATGAAAGAACAGCAGGGATGGCAGTAGGTCCCTGTGAAGCATAAGAAAAAGAGGGCGCCCCACCCGAAAGAGGGGGCACATATCCGTGGTGTTACAACCCGGCCTGCTCCGTCGGTGGTAGCACCCGTATGGATCACTCCACCTACAACTGTCAGGATACCTACATATAATCGGAGGAGACAAACTTCGCTGCCAGTGATCAAGGAAACCAATCCTGGGGTCCTTCGACTGTAAAACCTCATTGAGGAGCTGGACGAATACGTGCATCCCGAATTGAAGCCTTTGCTAGTGTCGGACCACATCCCGTGGCAAGAATTAGAGCAGCTCTCACTCAAACAAAAGGAGGAAGCTGAAGCGGCACCCGACAGAGAGGGCAGTCTGTTCTGGGGGCACCCGCCCGCAGAAGTAAAAAAGAAGAAGAAACAAAAGAAGAAGAAAAGGGAGGCCGCTGAGGCCGATAAAGTGCAGGTTGTCTCTTGTAATACTCTATCAACACTTTTCAACCTATCTGGAGAGGAGGAAGAAGAGGAAATTTGCTTCACACCCCATGCTGGGGGAGGCAAGGTCGAGGCCGCAACTGCTGCACATGCCACCCGGTCGGGCCGAAAATGGGGGCGCAAGCCGCCACCCAACCACAACATCATGTTCAGGGGAGAGTAGCCCTATAAAACACCTCCGCCGGAGGTCAAGGGAGTCCAAATCCCTCCTCCGCCAGGACTATATAACAAGAGTGGGGGCAAGGGGGTCCCTTCATTTCTTGAATTCATGAAGATGTCCAAGGGGAAGCAAGCCTGTCAAGAGACTAACCCTACACTCGGGGACGTTCACCTGCAGCTAGCACAATCTGCCGAAGATCCAAGTGCAGATGGAGCTCGCCCCGCAGCAGCTAACAAAGAACACCCAGAAGTCGGTACCAGCCAGAAGGGCGCCGAATCTGAGGAAGATGAAGCAGGTCCGTCAGGGCCCGCAAACCAAGACTTCCCCAAGCCCAGATGGGCTGAAGAGATGAAGCTCTCCAATGTCCGAGCTGGGAGCCGAATAATGAAGCTACTCAAGAAGCTCCCTGCTCGATTTACAATCTAGGAGATCCTTTCTTTGAGTGAAGAGACCCGACAGGCGATTATTACTGCTCTCCAGACGCCTGCTCATTTTGAGACATGTCTGGCTGAAGCAATGCCGGAGGCTAGCATGACCTTTACTCCAGACGATATGCTGCTGCCCACCATCAGCCACAACAGGCCGCTGTATATGAAGGGGCACCTGAATGGAAGGGAGCTGAACAAGATTTTGGTTGATCCCGGTGCAGCGGTCAACATCCTACCTTATAGAATATACGAGAGGCACCACTTTAACGTGCATCTCGAGAAAGTCAGAGATATGCGTATTGCCGGCTTCAATCAAAAATGTGATGTGTCAATGGGGGTGGCAGAGTTCACCCTCACCTTAGCAGATTTCACTATGATGGTGCAGTTCCATGTCATTGACTCCCGCACCTCGTACAAGGCACTGCTCGACCGCCCATGGCTGCATGAAAATATGGTGGTGCCCTCCACGCTCCACCAATGCATCAAGTATAGTCTCCAAGGGAAGGAGGAGAGGATATTTGCAGACCCCCACCCGTTCGAGGTGTTTGAATGTCATTTGGCGGATGCCAACCTATATATAGGGCCTTCCCAGAAGACCTCTGAAGCTAAGACCCCTGCGGGGGCATCGAGAAGCACATCCGGCAGAAGTTGGTATCCACCACCGCCGCGCGGATATGTCAAGCCCAAGGTGGTCTCCCATATCACAGCATCTGGAGAAGTGGGCAGAACATCACCCCCAACATTATACCTTGAAGCTAATGAAGTGCGGGTCGCTCGGCGGCGCAATCATATTGAAATCCCGGATGGCCTAACCAAGCCAACTCCCGGTCTTGATAACCCTACTGTCGAGCCTTTCAAAACTTGGGAGGTGACACAGGAAGATGGACCTAGCAGCTTGTTCTATACGGCTGAAGAGCACCCTTCTCGGGAAGACACGGACTGTAGCCTCCCCGAAGATATAAGCAACCCGCTGGTTCCCGTCAAGGGTCTGGCATTCACAACTGATCGGATGGCCAGGATGTTTCAGAAGCAACACATCCCCCCCGATCAGTCTCAAAAGCGCAAGGAAGCTTTCCAGAAAATGTGGTATCCCATGAATCTGGATAAGGAAATGAGACGTGTCTCTCAACATCCGGGGTTGGGCTTCACCCTGGAAGAATATTATTACAGCGGGCGATACGAGGTGGACACCATCTCCGCCTTCTACCCTGCTGAAGATAGCCCACTGGCGGCAACTTTTGATGAATATCCGGCGGAAGCTGAACATGTTGAGCTGGCTCAACCCAGAAATCAAGAAGTAGAGACCGCGGTCCCCTGTCGCTGTTGGGAGCAGGTTTACCCTAAAGAGGCGGCCCTTCAAGCCAAATTTGATACGGCTAGCAGCAGTGAAGCCGAAGATACTGAAGAAGCAGGAATGTCTCCCTCCAGTAGAGTCCTACTGATGATAACTTCAGCACCCCTTCTGCCAATCGGGGAAGCCTCGGTCGACCCTGATCAAGAGGAACATGCTGCCAAGAAAGAAAAAGCAACTTCTACAGAAGATACAACTGCCCCAGAAGGCGAGACCTCCTCAACTTCTGCTATAAAATCGGGATGATGTCCAAGCCCTGCAATAAACAACTACTACCCTATCACGGCTGCAGCCTCATCTACAAAGACTGAAGCTGCTCTCTCGCCCTTGGGAGCTGCAACGGCAGTGGATTTGCTAATAGAACAATCCTCGCAGCCGCTACTACAAGAAACAGATAATCCTCAAGAAGCTCTGATGATGTCAGATGAGGAAGTCAAAGAACTCGACCCTCAAGATGGTATTCCAGACTTCGTTGACCTCCAGCCGGCACCTCCGGAAATAGAAGACGGAGGCCAAGCCATAGTCGACGAACTGATAGAAGTTAACTTGGGAACCGAGGAGGACCCTAGGCCTACCTTCCTCAGTGCCCAACTGTCCTCGGAAGAACGAGAGCTGTACACCCAGCTGCTGCAAGAATACCGGGATTGCTTTGCCTGGACTTACAAAGAAATGCCAGGTCTAAATCCCGCTGTCTCACAACATGAGCTGGCAATTAACCCTGAAGCCGAGCCGGTGAAGCAACCACCGCGGCGCATGAGGCCAGAACTCATTACTAAAATTTGTGCTGAAGTCGACAAGCTTATTGATGTGGGGTTTATTGAAGAAAACTAGTACACCACATGGCTGGCGAATATCATCCCCATGAAAAAGAAGAATGGATAGATCCGGATATGTGTCGACTTCCGAGATCTAAATAAAGCCTGCCCCAAAGATGACTTTTCGATGCCAATAACGGAAGTCATGATCGATGCTACAACCGGTCATGAGGCCCTGTCGTTTATGGACGGGTCATCCGGTTACAATCAGATTTGGATTGCGAAGCATGACAGGGTCCATACTGCTTTTCGAACCCCTAAAGGTATTTATCATTATAAGAGGATGCCATTCGGACTAAAGAATACTAGCGCAACTTATCAGCGCGCAATGACCAAAATCTTTGATGAGTTGCTCTACCACAAGGTCGAGTGCTACATAGATGATCTGGTGGTCAAAATCAGAAGAAAAGAAGATCATCTGCAAGAACTCCATATTGTCTTTCAGAGGCTGAGGCAGCATGAGCTGAAGATGAACCCATGAAGTGTGCGTTCGGGATATCGAGCGGAAAATTCTTGGGCTTCATTGTCCGATATCGGGGGATCGAGATAGACCCCGCAAAAATCAAAGCAATTCAGGAGCTACCTCCACCAAGGAATATCACCGAGCTGAGATCACTACAGGGCCGCTTGGCTTATATCCGGCGGTTCATTTCCAATTTTTCAGGGTGATGCCAGCCTTTTCACAAACTGATGATGAAAGATGTTCCCTTTTATTGGGATGAAGATTGCCAAACGGCCTTCGACAAGCTGAAAGACTATCTGAAGACTCCTCCAGTGCTGGGCGCACCGGTGAAAGGACGGCCATTGATACTATATATAGCAGCTACACATAACTCCCTGGGGGCAATGCTGGCCCAGAATAATGAAGAAGGGAAAGAGCAAGCCCTCTATTACCTCAGTCGGAGATTGGTCAGAACTGAGGAGAAATATACTTATATTGAGAAGGTCTGTCTGGCACTAGTCTTTGCAGTTAAAAAGCTTCGACACTACATGTTGTCGCACGAAATCAACCTGGTATCCAAAGAGGACACTCTGAAATATATTATGTCCCAGCCGGCACTCAAAGGTCTCCTGGGCAAATGGGTAGTAATCCTTATGGAGTTTGACATCTCCTATGTGCCGCGCAAGGCCGTCAAGGGCCAAGCTATTGCAAACTTCTTCACTGAACACCCAGTACCCGGGGACTGCCCGCTGGAACCGGAGCTTCCTGAAGATGAAACCCTGGAAGCCGTTCAGGTGCGGCCCTCCTTATGGCAGCTATATTTCGATGGCGCTTCCAGAATTGACACCTCTGCCACTGGATCGGCCAGGGTCAGGGTAGGAGCAGGCATAGTCCTAAAATCCCCAGAGGGGGAAGTGGTGCACACATCTTGCTCGATAAACAAGCATTGTAAGAACAATGAAGTAGAGTATGAAGCCCTGATAATCGGGTTGCAAATTGCTATATCCATGGAAATTCAGATGCTGGAAGCATTCGGAGACTCCATGCTAGTTATAAAACAACTAGAAGGAGAGTTCTATGTGCGAAAGCAAGAGCTTCTCCCCTATCACCAGCTGGCAACCCGCCTGATGTAAAGATTCTACTTCATCAGCATCAAGCATATCAACCGAGGCCGTAATGCTCAGGCAGACGCCCTCGCTAAGCTGGCCAGCTCGTTGGCAGTCCCTCCAGACACGAGCCTGAATATAACAGTGATCAACCGTCGACAGGTCCCCAGTGTAACAGAGGTCTTGGCCGATGAACAAGAGATTGAGGTGGTAGCCATCGAGGAGGTCCAACAGCCCGACTGGCGGGAACATCCCCTGCGGTGGTTCCAACATCAGCAGCTCCCGAAAGAAAAGGAACAGAGAATGAAACTCTTGAGAGTCAAAGACTCTTATGAGATAAGAAACGGAACCCTGTTCCGAATAATGGCAGATGCCTGAAGAAAAGTCTTACTTCGTTGCTTGTCTTCGGCAGAAGCGGGGCAGGTGATGCAAGAAGTCCATGCAGGATCGGTCGGAGCACATCAGGCTGGCCCAAAGATGAAAATTGAGATAAAGAAATTAGGTTACTATTGGCCCACTATGTTTGACGATTGCTGCAAGTTCGCCAAGGCTTGTCAGAAATGTCAAGAACACGCTAACGTGGCAAGGAGACCTCCAGTGCCATTACATCCGACCCTACCAAGCTGGCCGTTTGCTCAGTGGGGCACGGACGTGGTAGGGCCGCTACCAGCATCTTCATCAGGGTGCAGATATATCTTAGTAGCTATAGACTACTTCTCCAGATGGGTAGAGGCGGTCGCATTGAGAGATGTAACCGGGGAACTGGTCGCAAGATTCTTCCAGCAGAATATAATATTCCGGTTCGGGATCCCTAGCCGAATCATCTCTGATAATGGCAGCCATTTCAGAAACCAGAAGGTTTATCGAATGGCCGACAAATACAAGATTGACTGGAGGACATCGTCCCCCTACAACCCTCAAGCCAATGGACTCGCAGAAGCCTTCAACAAGACACTATGCACGTTGCTGGCAAAGACTGTCAAGTCTAATAAAAAAGATTGGGAAGAAAGGATGTACAAAGCGCTCTGGGCCTATCGTACTGTCTATAAAACACCGATCGGCTGTTCACCTTTCTCCCTCGTCTACGGGTCGGAGGCTGTGGTGCCAATCGAATTAGAAGTTCCTTCGCTGTGAGTCGCCGTCCAGCATGGACTAGCCAGCGGTGAACAGACAAATGCAGAAAGAAGATTGGAAGAGCTCACCGAGCTCAAAGGAAAACGCCTCCGGGCATAACAAAACATCCAACTCTACCAAGCTCGCATGACCCGTGCTTTCGATAAGCTGGTCAAAGGCCGAGAATTCAAGAAAGGAGACCTGGTGATGGTTAAAAGAAGAGAAGTGATGGCCTCCAACCCCAAGGGGAAGTTGGTCGAAAACTGGATCGGACCATATATCGTCTGCCGGGTATATGAAGGGGGTGCCTACGTCCTGGTGGACCACAAAGGAGTCATCCAGTTCTCTCCCCTCAACGAAAAGCATATAAAGCTGTACCACACAGCTCAACCGACATTCCCAGAATGACCGTCATTCTTTACCCTTGGTTTAGTGGCACTCCGCCCTAGCCGATCTACCTTTATCTTGGTTTAGTGGCATTCCACCCTAGCCGAGCTACCCTTATCTTGGTCTAGTGGCATTCCGCCCTAATCGAGCTATTCTTTCTTGGTTTGGTGGCGCTCCCCCCTGGCCAAGCTACCCTTATCTTGGTCTAGTGGCATTCCACCCTGATCAAGCTATCCTTTATTTTGTCTAGTGGCACTCCGCACTAGCCGAGCTATCCCTCTTTGGTCTAGTGGCATTCCGCCCTAATCGATCTATTCTTCCTTGGTCTAGTGGCACTCCGCCCTGATCGAGCTACCCTTATCTTGGTCTAGTGGCATTCCGCCCTGATCGAGCTACCTTTCCTTGGTCTAGTGGCACTCCGCACTAGCCGAGCTATCCCTCCTTGGTCTAGTGGCATTCCTCCCTAGCCGAGCTACCTTTCCTTGGTCTAGTGGCACTCCGCCCTGATCCAGCCACCTTCCCTTGGTCTAGTGGCATTCCGCCTTGGTCGAGCTCTCAAAAGAATACACCATATTGCCATTACGGGCCCTACGCCCGAATTGGTGAAAGATCATTCCTTTGCGTTAGCATTCAGCCCCTGCTAACGAATGAACCGCTCTGCTCGGCACGAGGCCCGGTGCTCCGACCAACAGCCGTCTACTATCAACCGAGGGTCACACATCACGCTTCGACCTACCACCCTTTATATCAAAAAAAAAAGAAGAAAAGAAAAGAAAAATGGGGTTAAAAATTGAGATACCCCGCCAGACTTGCTCCTATATTAGGACAAGTGCAAAAATGTCTATAACCCAGCTGTGGCGAAAACCCGAAAGGGCGCTACAGGTAAAATCGGGTACCCTGCCACGTGAAAACCTGAAAGGGCGCGTGGGCAAAAGCAAGAGGGGGCTGGCTTCGGTGAAAACCTGAAAGGGCGTCTAAGTCAGTAAAGTGGTAATTTAAAAATTCCTCTTTTGTTCTCCCCCCGTTGAAACTCCAAAAAGGGACAATCATCAAAAGTCCCGCCGGAGATCCTCTAACAAACCCATGTTCGACCCTCGTCATCATCGGCGAGATCGGTCAATCTCTATCCCTAACTTGGACCTTTCGTCCTTGTTAATAATCCTACCTTTGCTTCGGCGTGTGACGCATGCTGATGAACAAATCCATGTTCGACCCTCGTCATCATCGGTGAGATCGGTCGATCTCTGCCCCTAACTTGGACCTTCCGTCCTCGTTAATAATCCTACCTTTGCTTCGACATGTGACCCATGCTGATGAACAAACCCATGTTCGACCCTCGTCATTATCGGCGAGATCGGTCGATCTCTGCCCCTAACTTGGACCTTCCGTCCTCGTTAATAATCCTACCTTTGCTTCGGCATGTAACCCCTGCTGATGAGTAAATCCGTGTCCGACCCTCGTCATCATCGGCGAGATCGGTCGATCTCTACCCTTAACCTGGACCTTCCGTCCTCGTTAAGAATAGTACCCTTTGCTTCAGCATTTAACCAATGTCGACGAATTAAACCAGGATCCGACCCCTGTCATCATCGACAAGGCCGATCGGCATGCTAGCGGGCAGGCTCTCCTGTATCCCGGCTTCTTCCTACACAAAAAAAAAGAAGAGAAAAAGATGGGGTTAAAAATAGAGATACCCCGTCGGCCTTGTTCCTATATTAGGGCAAGCGCAAAAATGGCTATAACCCGGCTGTAGCGAAAACCTGAAAGGGCGTTACGGGCAAAATCGGGTACCCCGCCACGTGAAAACCCGAAAGGGCGCGTGGGCAAAAGTAAGAGAGGGCTAGCTTCGGTGAAAACCTGAAAGGGCGCTTAGGTCAGTAATGTGAATAAAAAAATATATAAATGAATGATAAATAGTGATGATCCATCCTCCATCCTGAAGACCCTTTACAGGGTCAAAGCGGAGTCTTCATCCAATGTCCCACCTGTATATGTATATGGAGAGGGGGATTTCTGTAGTCCATCCAAAGAGCAGCCAAACAAGGTCCATCAGGACCCAACGAGGCCATGCTCGTCCAAGTGATAGCCCATAGGGCCCACTTAGGACAGAAAGTCCAATAATAAAAAAAAACCACTCGGGGACATAACCTTCCTAGGTAGCCTCTAGGCTCGGAAAGCCCGAGCGTCGGTCAGGTCACAGGAAAGGTCCATGCCCGAGCCATCTCTTTGCCCAGGAGAAGAAGGCGCATGTTGACCGATCCGACCCATCTTCTGCCGAGCTAAGCCTATCACCCGGAGAGGGCTGGCCCTATGAGCTCGGAACGGCCGACGATTGCTTATCCAGGCAGCCGTTAAGAGTCCTCTGTGAGCAGGAAGTCATGAAGGCAAGGGACTCCAGCTCCCCAAGGTGATAACGCTCCCACGATGAGGTGATAAAGACCCACGTCGAGGACGTAACGCTCGCCTAAAACCCCTCAGCTTACGGGACTCCTGAAGACGGTGCACTATTTAAACCAGGGATACCCTCCGGCGAAAGGTAAGGGCAATAATACGCTCAAAGCTCCTGAGCAAGAACCAATTCACCCCTTTTGGTGGAGAGGGATCTCACGTACAAGCTCTCACCTCCCTTTATTGCTCCCGCCATAGCTCCACTGACTTAAGCATCGGAGGGTTTTCCCCAGGGTTTCCCCCTGGGCCCCCTGATCCGTTTCCCTATCTTGCAGTTCACTATATGGTGATCCACCATCTGCTCAAGACCAACGCGAGATCATGCCTCTTCAGTATATATTTCCTACCCTATTCGACCCTTGTCACCATCGGCAAGATCGGTCGCTACCCTTTCCGGTTCTTGTCATCATCGGCGAGACCGTCTACCCTTTTCGACCCTTGTCACCATCGGCAAGATCGGTCGCTACCATTTTCGGTTCTTGTCACCATCGGCGAGACCGTCTACCCTTGTCGACCCTTGTCACCATCGGCAAGATCGGTCGCTACCCTTTCCGGTTCTTGTCACCATCGGCAAGACCGTCTACCCTTGTCGACCCTTGTCACCAACGGCAAGATCGGTCGCTACCCTTTCCGATTCTTGTCATCATCGGTGAGACCATCTACCCTTTTCGACCCTTGTCACCATCGGCAAGATCGGTCGCTACCCATTCCGGTCCTTGTCATCATCAGCAAGACCGTCTACCCTGTTCGACCCTTGTCACCATCGGCAAGATCGGTCGCTACCCTTTTCGGTTCTTGTCATCATCGGCGAGACCATCTACCCTATTCGACCCTTGTCACCATCGACAAAATCGGTCGCTGCCCTTTCCGGTCCTTGTCACCATCGGCAAGGTCGCTCGCTATCTTTTTCGATTTTCATCGCCTAGACTGACCAACTTTCTATCGACCCTTGTCGCCTTCAACAGGACCGGTCGACTTTCCCCCCTAACCCGGACTCCTCGTCCTCATCGAGCGGCAGACTATTTTTGCTCCATATAAACCCTATTAATGAATAAGCCCTATCCTCAGTTCCATCAGCTTCGACGGATTCGGCTGACGGGCCATCTGCCCTTATTTCCTAGCCCTGAAGAGGCCTCTATACCCTATTGGGTCCCCCGGACTCTCGGCTTGCATTGGCCGTTGTTTAGTCCCGAGGATAGCCACGGCGTGGTGGAGCGAACACCTCACCCCTTTGCTGAAGGCGTGAGCGCTCTCCTGCCCCCGTGACCCACACGCTCAGACTAGAATCAACTGGTGAAGAAAAAAAAGAATAAGAAGAATAATGAAAGAATGGAGTCGTCATTTAACAGCAAAATGAAGATTTTCATTCCTGTAGAATAAAGGGTACATGTTACGCGGGGCATTCCCCGAAATACATGAAGTCCATCAAAAAGAGGCAAATAGAAAAGAACTATGGCAGAGAGCGTCAGAAGATGTCCTCCAGCTCCGGAATGCCCAGGGAAGGATGGCGGGCTTGTTCCTGCAGTCTGAATTCAGTGGCCTCCAGCTGAGATAGTCTCTCCCCGAGGGAAGCAACTTGCCCCTCGGCCATTTCTGCCTCCTCCACCCTCTGGACTTCCAGGCGTTCTACCTCTTGAAGCTCAGCCTCTGCCCTTGAAAGTTCCACATGTAGTTCCGCTATGCGGGCCGTGAGAAAGCTTCGGTGCTGCAAAGAGGCATTGGCGTCATCCCTCATCCTTGCCGCAGTCCCTTTTAGAGAGATGAGAGCTGTTCGGCATTCGGCCCACTCCAGTGTTATGGCCGCCAGCTGGTTAGCTACCTCCCGGCCTAAGAATTCCCTCCTGTTTACATATTTCAGAAGCAAGATCACCTGTGGAGTCCAGTCGTCCATGGGGCAACCAAAGGCCAACAGCGAGCGGGATAAGTGCTCTATCAAGCCCCTTAGCTGAACATAAGTCAAATCTCTGCTGGCCGTTATGGTCTGCTGAAGGGTCCCTAAGAACTGCCACACAAGGTCACTTGAAGACTGGAGACCGAGCGGCAACGTCTCGGGTAGTTCAAACTCCACTCTGCCGTCCACAGTGGCCCAGATATCATCGCCCGTCCCAGAAGATGACGACGGCATGAGCTGCAATGCACTGGTATGGGGAACAACCGTGGTGGCCGATACGGTAGCTGGAGTCTCAATGACGACAATTTCCCTGCCAGCCCCCTGGGATGGAGGTGCAACAGGAATATCAAGAGCCAAGGACATCTGTTCTTCGACGATCTCTCCGGCTTCTATCTCGGGGGGGGGGGCATCCTCCTCCGAAGCTGACTGCTGTGCGACTTCTAATGGCTGAGAGTCCTCGACTGCTACCAAACTATCAACCCTCACAAGTGCTCCGGGCCCAGTTGGAGCCACTGTCGCCGTATAGTCCTTGGGGTATCGCAGTGTGATAGGCCGCAAGACGGACGGGAAGGTTGCATGGCCCGTGCCTAGAGCCGGGAGGGGTATCTGCACCGTCATGGTTGGTAGCACCACCTCAGTCTGCACCAGAAATATGTACATTAAAAAGCTAAAGGAAGAGAAAGGAAGGGTAGCAGGCACCGACCACGGGTGGGTCTTTACCTCAGCCGGTACTAAGCTCAAATCTCTAAGGGCGACTTCTCCGGCGCCAGCCTCTCCGCTCACGAGCAAGCCTGACGGCCCAGGACCACTCCATGACAACCAGGGTGGGCTAAAAGTCGGATGATCACTTTCATAGGCCGAAGACGCCCCGGCATCCTCAGTCTCTGTGTCAACAGGTGGGAACTCCTCATCACTGGAGCCGCCACCATAGTCGACCTGCTCAGAGGAGGAAGACTCCTCTGCTCTTTTGGGACGCTCCACCATCTGGGCAGGAGTCTCGCCAGGAGGAGCATCACCCGCGGCAGGAGCTTCCCCCGTGCACTCCACATCAGGAGCAACAGTGGATGGAATCTCAAGGGCAAGTCCACCCTGCCCCTGGATAATCGCTTCTTCTGCACTCTCCGAGTCCGGAAGCAATGACGGTTGTATATCAACTGAAATTTACGGCAAGAAATGGTCAAGCTGGCTGAAGACATAAAGATTCGTCGTGGCGTCACAATTAAACTATAAATTACCTTCCATTTCCTGTCTGGGCGTTGGAGAAGACAGATCTCTCTCTACGGGAGCAGCAGGGATTTCCTCTGCCCCTTCCCTAGTCGCGACATCTACCGTCGCCTCCAGCCCGACGACCGCGGCAGCTGTGTCGGCAACCGTCAGCATGGGCTAGCCAAGGCAGTCAAAGTGAGCTAATGAACTCTGAAGAAAAGAAGAGCCTACCTTCAGCTTCTGGCCTTTGTGGGCAAGAGGCCTCAAACTCTTCAAAGGATACAACCGGAGGAATAACGGTTGCTGACTCCCTTTCTGCAGCCTTCTTTTGGCGCGCCCGAGTCACCCGGGTCACCGCCGCTTTCGCCTTCCCGACGGCCTCTCTCAACTGGGATCGAGTCTGCTTTCTCGAATCGCCGGGAGGCAGTGGCGTTGTGGTCGGGGCCGGCCCAGGAACCTCGAAGTATGCTGGCTTCTGGGCCTTTATTATCAGTTCCCTAAAGTGTCGGGTCTCCTCCGAAGTTGGTCGGACTGCACATGCACAAAGGTGAGAATAATGCACCACAATGAAGGAAGGAAGCTGGTCGAAGGGTCTGAATGAAGAGATGGAACATACTTGCCGGCCCCATGTAGAAGGGGAAGAGAGGCCAATAATATAACGATGGCATTTTGTCTCTTGAAGCTGCCTCGCGAATAAGCCAACATAAGTCCCCTATCTTCTCGCTCGGCTCAGCCAGCAGCGCCAGGTCCTCGTGGCCACGAGAAGACAAGTGATAATATAAGCTCAAATGATCCAGCCCCCATCTGTCAGCATACTTGAATGAGATAAGGAGGGGCCGGTCCAGAATGGCTTCGCTAGGGCCACCCACTGAGAGACCGTGTGAGCAAAGAAGCGCAAATAGCCACGGGGTGTTGTCATATAAAGCAGCCCGCCTGTCTTCCCTACGGATGAAGGTCCGATAAGGATACAACCTATCAACCTCGAGACGCCAGTCGGCCATAGCCGAGATGGGTTCCCCCACCAGCAGGGGGAGTTACTGAAGGACCACCCTCTCGCTACTTACCCGGTATAAGCCTCGGAGTGTTTTCACATAGTCATCCTTGCTGATTGGGGGTAGCTTCGGGTCAACTTTCATCCTGTGACTTTTTACGACCTTTGGGGCCTCCAAATAAGCCCTCGCCTCTGTATGGTTCCAAGATTTCAACTTCCTCAAATAAGAAGACTCAATGTCAAGGACTGGCTCTGGCTGGGAATCCAGAAACCTATGCTCTGCTACGGCCCAACACTCTCGCCGGGAGCTCCTGTAGAACCCCGTCCGCGCGTTCCACCACTTGATATACTCAGGCGTGACGCGGGGGAAACGGGCAGGGGTTGGCACCCTGAAAGAAACATCTTCCTGGCGGTGGAAGAAGTCCCACCATATCCGGGTATCATCATTTGAAACTTGCCCGGCCCTGTGCCTGTTAGGCAACGCAAACTGTGAAGAAGAATGTGGAATGTGTTGGTCGTAGCCGAAGTTCCGGCTGAAACGGAATGGGTAGTATGGCTCCAACCACAAAATGTCACTCTTGTGGAATACAAGGACACTCGGCCTGATGGCCAGTGCCCAGTCAACCAACTCTGGCTCACGAATGGGCCTGGTACATTTGGCCCCAGAAATCGGATGGATATACTCCTCAGTCTCAAAAAGCTTGCACTGCCTCGTCCTGTTCACCAGCGGGCTGGAATGGGCAGCTAAACTCCAAAAGTGAAGAACCCCGGGTGAATCTGTGGGAATACGGGCCAACTTGCCCCGAATGGCGAAGAGCTGCTCCGCCAATGAGGATGGCTTAGCACTCGTGAATTCTATCATTCGCGGAACAAGAGGAACTGACTGTAACGCCCGAGGAGCCGCCTCCGGGAACAGGGTACAGACCCAAGCATTAAAGAAGTGTAACAGACCAACCGTCTTAAGATTCCTCGGGAGACGTGTCTTGTGCAGGTCTCCCAACATCTTGTAAATGAGGCACAGAGCCACCGGGCAAAGAGAAAGCTTGGTACCCCAAGCCATGAGACAGGCAGGATAAATGGCCTCTGCCCTAATTACGCTCTCGTCACCTTGCGGGAGAGCGAAAGAATAGATCCAATAGACCAGGTACGCAGCATAGTGGGTGACTGCGTCGACACCAGTAGGGTTTGGGTCTTCCATCTGCCCTCCCCTTGAAGTGGATGATGAGGCGGCATGGCATCAAACTCTCTTCTTCCGCTTCTGAGCCACCGGCGCTATCGGGGGAAAATCTTCATACTTCTTCTTCCCACCGAAGAAATATTGGATCCAGGCGCCCATCCGCACCCTTCGCTTCTCGCCCGGCTTCCGAGCTTCCCTCGTGTCATGCGACGAATGATAGAGAGTACGGTACGCCTTCATCAGATATCGATAAGCGTAACCCGCCAGATACCGACCCTCACCGTCGGTCTGATCATTCAGCCAGTCAAGCCAGCAGACCTCCTCATACGGCTCTCCATCAATGGGTAGGCCGCTAAGCTGTGAGAGGCTCCATAAATCCAGAGAGGTCTCTCCTTCCGAGGTATAGAAAGTATTGTACTCAAGGCAAAACACTTCGATCATGCCACAGCATAAGCCTCGGGAGATGGGGTAGCGGTATCTCGAAGCATATACGCTGTGGTAGACGCCAGCCCTGGTCAGGATGGGAGCGTAATGATGCAGCACATAATCTGTGAACTCCACCGCTCCAGGTCTAAATGCATGAGCGTCGGTGGCCCTTAGCTCGGCAAACCACCCCACAGATATCTGGTGCTTGAAGCGGATCACCAGGCAGTCCGGCAGAAATGATTCATCTCTGTATCCCCATTTCAACGGGGCAAGAAACAAGCCAAAGATCGGCTTCTCCCGGTCCACCCTGCCTGCGGAATCATTCCATCGAGCGGGTACGAATTCAGGGGCCCTGGTCAGCAACCCATCTTCTGGAGCCAGATCTTGCAGTCCCAGCACGGCGCTCCATTTCCTGACCTCTCTGGGAAGATAAATTGGCCTTCCCCGCACCACACATTCTGACAGGCTATCCCTCTCTACTAACAAGGCCTGCTCGGCTTTGCGGACGAGGAACAGATCTCTCTTCCCCTGAGGATTGAAACACCGAAGGAAGGACATCAGATGCTTGTCCTTGGGGTGGTCTCGCCTGACGGCGCCTTCCCAGTCATAATGAAAAGAATCGCCTCTGAGGATGAGGAGACGGCCAGTGTCTACAGTATCGGTCTCCGAGTCCGAGGATTCTGCAACTATAGCAAGCTGGTCGTGCCCCCGATCAAGGGAATGAACATTTTCCCACGTCACCACGGCACGAGATGCGGAAGAAGAAGAACCGGATGCCATGATAGCTGCAAAGAAAGCGCATCAAACAATAAGCAAAGTCAGAAAATAGATGGTCGAAGGCAGATTTTTGATAAAATTTTGGCAGAGTCTCCCCAGCACGGGAGATTGCCAAAGAGAAGCGGGAACGCGTCCACTAAGGGAACGGCCCCTAAAAGTAGCCATCGGCATTACACCGAGGCCAAAAGGAACACCCGGGGGAAATAGCTCCAAGGGCAAGCCCTACTAGAAGCCTCCCGGGGCCCAAAGGATGGGTTTGAAACCCAAAAGGGTAGCACTTCGCTCACCCCGAAGGAGAAGCTGCCGCCGCCTTCGCCCTGACCTCACTCGGCGTCGCGGGAAGAGAAAGGGAGGAGAGAGAAAGAATTTTCTCAAATGAAAACTGAGGAATAAAAATGAAAGGTGAAAGCCTTATATATGAGGGGTTTCATATGTTAATCTGGCGCGCTATTTTGTGTGCCGAATTAACATCCTTCTCAACAAAAAGGCGCGCCGAAATCAGCCGCGCCGGGTTAACGGTCAAATGGCCAGGGCCGCGCTGTATTAAAAACGCAAAGGGCCAGGGGCGCGCCGGATTAACCCGCGCCGTATTAACATTCAAACGGCGCCGGATTAACATCCCTGCCGGATCAGGGGCCATCCCAAGCTCCTATCAACTAAAGAGGAGGTCATTCCAGGTGAAGCTCATCCGTCGACCTTGCGACACTCGTGCCTCGCTTGCAACACCCACGTCTGGGGGGCATTTGTTGGCACCCAAAATGTGATGGTCGGCGATCAAGCCATAAAGACGAATGATGCGGCCCGCTGAAGCACGGAAGCCGATAAAGATCAACATATTGAAGACTTCTCGAGCTACCAGAGCCTCACGTCACTCCGTATGAATGCCAGGGACTTCACCTCAGGAGAACCGAGATGAACTCACAACCAACCGGCAGTGCGACCAAGCTTGCCCAATGAACCGGCATCGACTCCATCGGGCCGCATACACTACACCCGTTGTCCAACCAAGGACGACGGTCTACCCAGTTGCTACCCACCTCATGAAAGGCTCTCCTGAGATAAAAGAGTCCCCTTGGCTCTCCAGAATGGTGGACCAGAGGCTTTGTCGGCAGAAGATCCTGGCTACCCAGCACGGGTATGGCTTCTTGCCAAATAGGGCCCGTTAATGGCCGAATGATCGCTCGAAGTGGGCAGAACTATCCCGGGTGTTATCCTACCCTCTAAGGAGCTTTGAGCACAAGCCAGACCGAGCCAGCGGCACTTATCATAGTGCCAAGAGCCGTGTCAGCGGAAAACCCGCGTAATCAAACCGAAGCTATTTGAAGCTCCAAGAATGGCCGTACGCCGGCCTGAATGCTTCAGCAAGGCATCTCCTCAAGGTTTCAAGGAGCAGTGGCGAGATAAGTGTTCATGGTGACCCCCGGAATCATCCCCGGACTCATCGGCCGACTCGCGACGTGCGAAGAGTGTTAACACGGCGCGCCCTAAACCGGCACGTCTCTATTCCGGCGCGCCCTCGTCCATCGCCCACATTCCGATGCACAGAAAACCCTCCACCTGAAGCTCTCCTATTCCGGCGCGCAAAGGATGGAGCGCCTTTCCCCGGCGCGCCAATCTCCACGCCGGGTTAAGACATCGAACCGGCATATATATATATAGGCAGCTGTTCGATTGAAAAAAAAAGAAAAGAGAAGGAGAGGGCAATTGAGAAAGAAAAAAAAAGGAGGAGGGCCAATCATCTTCGAGGGAGGAAGGATTTTCTTTCTTGTGAAAGAAGCAGAGTCTCTCAGAGCGTTCCCCAGTCACCATCTCCCATCCTCATCTGAAGCCCTTCGGAGTAAGAGAGGAAGAAGGCGTTCCGACACTCTGTTTCTAGAACAGGTGGGTGTCCGAGTCATCTATCTTCTGATCCGCTTTTTCTTTCTCCCCGATGAATGTAAGCGAGAGGGGTGAGGGATGGCGATGATATGAGCCAAACCCTTTCCCCCTTCTCTGCATCTTCTTTCATTTTACTGATTGTTCTTCTATGAATCCTCCTGCGAGTAGGATGGTGGCCGTGCCGCGATGCCGGCACCCAAACTCACAATATGTATGTGATTTCCCCCGTCAATGGAATGACATCGTGCGTATATGAATACATCAATGGGTTGAATGTTTGGCATCTCGTCTTCCTCTTCCATTGCTATCTCATTCGATAAATGTATATATCTATTGGGGTCTTCCCGTATACGGCTCTGAAATCCCGGTTTCTGCGGACTCCGAACGCGCCCTGGTATGCCATGGGCTACATGGACAAACCCCTCCCTGGGTCCTCTGTGCCTGTGCCTGTGCATATGTCGCTCTCTGTTTTGATACGAAATCTGATCTTGGCCTCCCCTCCTCTTTGCATCTCTCCGTTGTTCAGAGGGGGCAGGCAATGTTTTGGGACAGTGAAGTCCGCTTCGCGACTACTGCATTCCAGTCATTTGTGGGTTTGCGTGTGTAGACAAACTTTTCTCGTTGCATATCGATCGCCCCTTTCTGTGACTACTGTTCCATTCTATTTTGTGAATGGTAACCCGGTCCCGTGAGCATCAACATCTTGGCCCTCCACCAAGGGAGGGGGATATTTCCCACCGTTCACCGAGTTGGTAATTGGCCAGGGGAACTCCGCTCTCGAGTGATGGATGTTCTCATGAGTCATGAAGCCAACAACAACAACGGGGGCTCTGGCTCGACAATCTCAAACCCACAGCCCCTTGGGACCCTATGGTGACCAAAGGGGAAAATGTTCCTAGCAGGCTAGCCCTCAGAACCTCTTTCCCTGAGGGTCTCTCTCTCTAGCAGGTGCAGTGTATGCTGTAGGTCGCCCACCCTTTGTAGGCTTATCCTCGGGGTGTCGCTTCTATCATCAGCTACCACATCCTCTGCTTCCACCCACGGAGCTTTGGTGCCCCTCGTAGGCCAGTCCTCGGGGTATCCTATCCATTGGGAATTTGCTGGCTGTCACCATGCAGACCGGTAGTTAAAGGGGCTTGCTCTACAAGTGAGCATGACCCTGTTCCTCTCCTGCAACCTTTCAGGTTCAGGGGAGATGCTGCCTAATTTTCGGCAGGTTTTGGACTCACAAGTCGTCTCTGCGGATCGACCGTAATAAAATATTCATTCTAAATTAGGGACTTTAGTGCTCAAGTATGGACCTCGCACTAACCCATTACTTCATTCTGGAAGGATCCTGGACTTTAATCAAACGAGCAATTGGCCCAAATAACTTCAAAACTCTCAACAGAATCTTAATGAACTTAAATGGTTTCAAAATTCATCAAAAAAATAAGCTAAAACGGCGCGGCCCTAATCTGGCGCGCCCTAATACGGCGCGGTACCCCCCCCCGTGCTGGATTAACACTAGACTCAGGATTTCCTATTTTTATTTGGCCCATTCTCGGCGCGCCCTAAACCGGCGCACCCCGTGCCCGTCGCGCCGTATTAACCATTTGTCATAACCGCGCCGTATTAAGACCCTTCACCTACGTTTGGCCGCGCCGGGGAAACCTACCCCTACGAGTGGCCGCGCCGATTTTAAACCCTTTTGCTGTTTTAATCGCTCACTTGCCTCCGGAGCGATCCTCGTCTCCCGTGGTCGGAGTTAATAACCCTAATTAGTAATAAACTGAATAAGAGAAGGGCTGTTTGAGTCCTAGTCATCTTGTATCATGCTTTCACTACCATGTCCGTCAACATTTTGCTTTCGTTATCATGCTTGTGTTACCATTCTCTCCCCTTGGCGGGGATTAATAAATGTGATTGAGCACTGCTTGTTTCCATAACTCTATTGCCATGCTTAGCATAGTCACGAGCATCATGCATGCATGCTTGCATAGACCCTCGGGTATATCAAATGGCGTTGACAGAAGGCCGGGTTACGCCCGATCGGAAGTCTCCGCTATGCACGATGGTGGTCTTCGGACCTACATCCTCCGCCACGTACCAAGGGTCTCCAATTTAATGAACCATACCTCTACTGCATGATAAATAGACTCATCTCATATGATCTTGTCATATTCATAACATCGCATCTTTATTCCGGCCTCGACAGCCCACTATCTCGGCAATTAATCAAAGGTTTTCCCTCCTCGCGGGGGATGTAATTAACGCTATAGCCTTTATGGTGTGGCGGACTGCTGGTCCCGACCGAATCTCACCTTCGCCCGACACGGGTCAGAATGCGCGCATAATAAATTTATCACTCACGTGACTGGCACGCCCGCGCAGTCAATCAGTCAGTTAATTGCCAGTCAGTTAATTGATTGATCGACACGTGAAATGAACCAAATAAACCCAAATGATAATCATAAACAAACAAAGAAAGAAGACCGGAGTAGAACAGGAAGAATCCCATCGCAAACAACAACACGACCGGAGTGTCATGCACAAGACGGGATACAGACCTCGAGTGTAGCCACGGGAAGGCCAACCCGGACAGGTCACGACAAACCCCACAAGTGTCTCGACTACCCACCGATCGCGGCCTACGCGAACCCGGCCGAGTCGTAGACCCATACGGAAACACAAGTACAAGTACTAGTCAGGGTCACGCCCGTCAGCGTCAGTCCTCAGCCCCTGACCACGTGTGCACACACTGGCTCCTGCCTAGAGCCAGGCCTCTAGCTAGTTTTCTCCCCCCGTAGGACGCTACGGTAACCGCAGGAGCCGATGGAAACTAGCTTACATACCGTATATCGGAAAGTGCCCCGCTCCACGAGCTGTCACAAAGCGTCTGTGACGAAAGGCAACGACACGAGGAGATGATGAAACACGGAGCTGAAGTACAGACAGACAAACATGCACTGTCACCCGTACCTCAAACACCGAAGGCAGCACAAGAAACTACCGATAGACTCGGAAACGTAGCCTTAGCCTTCATAGGAATGTCAACTGACACCCATGGGGAAAGCGGCCAGACAACGGGAACGACAGACACCACCCTAACATAGACAGGCACACACACAGACATGCCACGAATCTACCTCTAAACAGCCCCTAACATCACCTAAAACACGGGCACGGAACCCATGGGGGGTCCCAAGACACTCACGAGGCCGAAGGTCAACCGTTGGACCACAACCGGGTCGACCGGAGGCCAATTCCACGCAATCAAAACACGTTACACAGTCACGGTCACCTGGTGACCGCGACTACACAGTCACGGTCACCTCGTGACCACGACTATCCAGAGGCAACAACGATGATAACAGTCACCTGAAGACCGCGACCCGACAGTCACGGTCGCCTAAAGATCGCGACTAGCCTAAAGCGGTCTGTCGCAAGGCCGTGACTCTTGCCGACTCTCTTGACCAGGTAAAAGCGGTTCTCCTAAGACCACGACTACACAAACGCGGTTACTGGTGGACCGCGTTCAGTTCGGAAAATCGAGAACGACGGGAAAAACAAGGGGAAGGCCGAATTGGCCCGTTCCATGCCCCATTCACGCCGAAGCGCAGGGGAAACAGAGCTAAACGATGAAAAATAACTTCTGGAAGCTAAAAAGTCCACATGCACGCATTGAATCGCGAGATCGGGGTGATTTAGACAAATCGACACTAAACGAGTCACTGAGGTTCTCGGACTCCTACCGGCCTCGAATGACGATCGATCGACGCGAAATTAACATGAATGGGATCCAAACATCCCAGCGGTCATTTTGATACTAACTAGACCAAGAATGGTTGCCATTTTTCGGCGAACCCTGAAAATCCCAAAAACTATGGTTTTCACTAAACTGGCCCGATCTCCCCTGATCGAGCACCAAACTATGCACGGAAGCAGGAAAAACGTGCAGAACGAAGTGGCGGTCCATCTCCCTACCTCCACCGAAGAAATTGAGCGCCGACGCGACTAAACCATGCCGAAAACCACCGAATCACGAACGACGCCCTCTCGGAATCCACCGAGGGATCGCACCCGCCACGCTCCATCCGCTGCTCCTTCCCGCGAACCGATCACTCGAGCACGTCCACGCCTCAGCCAGCTCCGCAACGGTGCATGCCCCGCGCCGAACGGACCAGAGATGGGAGAGAACGGAGTGAGATAGCGTGAAGTTGAAAATGAGCAGGAGAGATAGTGGAATTGAATTTATAGAAAGAAATTAGGAAATTTTCCTAATTTCTGAAAATTTTGATTTTTGGCCCGAACTCAGAAAAATACACAAAAATAGTCAAAACGACCGGCTCGAAGTGTACATCGCCGCTGTATCATCCACGAGTCGATGAATTGAGAAATAAACTCACCGTAGGGTTCCGTAACTAGTACGAGAGAAAAACCTACACGGATCGTAAAACTCAACTCGGGAGCTACAAAAGTGATCCGAAACTCTCCAAAAAGGATCCAAAAGACCCAATAAAGATCCAAGGCATTACAAAGGCCACCTAGGAAGCACTTGATCCGAGTGAGTTATTAGGCTTATTTTAAGTGGGCCCTGGGGCTACCACTTCAAGGTGCTGGACCTCGTTGGGTCAGGTTGGAGCTCGTTTGGCCTCTCCGTTCGGGCGGTTAGATTTCCCCTCTCCATAGGTAATGAGCACACTTGCCCAGTAGGTATCTCCGTATCAACAAGAAGGTAAATTTAAGTGATTAGCATTTTAGCTCTAGAGAATAAGATAAATCATGTAGATACGGTAAAACATGTGAACAAAACCAAAGTAACAAGATAAGATACGAGAATATGATTGAGCAAGTATATAGCAAGAAATGTAAATTTTGGTCTTTCCATGAACAATAATGTAACAAGAAAGTTTTTTTCATAACCATGAAGGCTATACACTAGAAAGTCATGTAACAAGCAAGAAAGTACTTTTCACTTAGTAGCAAGTACTTCGTGAATTTACGTGGATCTTTACTCATGTCCCGTGGATTTTCACTTATTTATAAAGAAAGTACTCTCAGCGTAATGCGACGCCAGTATCATCATACCCCATGGTTTACAGTATGTTTCCGACAATCAGCCGAGGGGACTAGCATAGAGCCCTTGAACACAATCAGTGCTCGAACTGCATCTTCAAGTATAAATCAAGCTACTTCCACGATTATACAATAATGTGGCCAATAAGATATAAGTTCAACAATAATTCCATGATAAGGTAATCAAGGCAAGAATGCTTCAATTAAGAGCAAGAGATTTCAAGGATGACTTAAATGGATATCATGCTACGGAAGAAATTCGGCAGCATAACGGTACATTCATTATGTTCCATACCTTTAATATTGACTTACTTAACGTAGGTTGAGACTCCAGATATTCCTAAGATCATCTAGGAACTTAAGAAAACCAACCCCAAAGGTCAAACCTTGGGTTAGACTAAATCAGGAACCAAACGGTCTATTACTGGACCATTTAGAACGCCTCGTGGTCTATTCATGGACCGTTTCATAGAATAAAGATATCGATGCATTAAAACCATCTGGAGCTTTAGCGGTCTAGCAGATGGCCATTTAGTATCCCTTAGCGGTCTAGTGAAGGGCCGCTTACGGAAATCAGATGGTCGTCCAGAGGGCCGCTAAGGTCCAGAATACATAAAACACCGGTAAGTACTTTTCTAGAAAATGGGTTTTAACGGTACAACCAGCTCGGCTTCCTGGTGGGAATCCCAGGCTCGCGGAGTCTTACGGAGGCCTTGAAATAAGATTTCCAAGTCCATTGGAAGGAATATCCAATGGAGAGGTTATCAAGTCCAAGATTGTGTACTTAATGTGCAAAGGTGTAACTAATGACAACATACCGGGATATGTGCCATATACGTAAGAAAATGACTCTTAGAAGAGAGATACCGTGATAAAACAACGATTAAACCAAGACTAATCCATTAATCATATAAATTAAAGTTAATTACAAAAGTATATATTTTGGTCATGAAAATAACATAAGTGTAAAAATAGTTCTAAGTGCATAAGGAATCATGAAATCTATTAGAACGCTCTGTTAATATAACTAGATTGGCACTTGAAACAGGAATAAAACTTACTTAACTAGGCTTATCATACATTAATTAGGGTCATTCTGCATTAAGTTTCAGGTTAACTTAAATACAGAAATTAGAAACTCAAACGGTCTAGTGGAGGATCGTTTCACTAGGCCAAACGGTCTATCGTGCGACCGCTAGGGTTTCTGGTGATCTACAAGAAGACCGTTTCTTCTTGTGTTACAGAAAACTTAATAAAAATATTAATTTAAGACATATCATGCTTGGAAATCAACATGTATAAACTCCCACAGCATAATAGAATGAGTATAGGCCAACAATATGCGTGGGTATGTGTAGTAAACAAGAAAATTCTCCTTTTAACTTCAATTAGGGCTAAGAATTGTGCATGAGGAGTATACTAGATGCATAGTCCCTAATAAATCATAAAATTCTCGGTGTACAATGCATGAAATCAACTAAAACCAGAGGGTTTTTATCCCTGACATAAAGTTTAAGCCTTTTATGAGATAACCTACCTTTGCCTGGGCTTTAGACTTTGAATTTAAGGTTGGAAGTTAACCCTAATTCTCTGCTCGTCCTGAACCGAACCAACAACTTCACACCCTTGTATCTCCTGACTCTCTTGTCCCAAAGACGTGAAATTTGGAGGGTAGGTAAAGACGTGAAATTTGGAGGGTAGGTAGAAGACATAAAGGAGAACAAAAAGTTCTAAAGTTACTAGTTCTAAATACCTCGTTTAGGGCTTCTATTCCCCTGATATTCACTGGGCCGTTGCACAGATTCCAGGGTTATTGGTGTAGGATCAGCAACTTTGGAAGCCTCTAACTCCTTGTAGACTTGATCTCCTAGAACGAAATTTTGAGGGGAGTTAGACCTGAGTATTGTGAATAAAAGATTCTAAAGAACCTACCTAAAATAAAACCTCCTTAACTTAGTTCCACGCGAGCCAAATGTAAGGGTCGCGCAAGGTGGTTCTAGGGTCTATTTATAGGTTTTAGCTAGGTTTCATGGATTTGAACGAACTTAGAATCCCAATTAGGTTTTCAATTCGATCTTATAGCCTTCTAGACTTATCTAATTAGTAGATAGCATCGATCCTAGGTGGTTTGGATGCCCAAGTTTCAAGCTTTTCACGTTCTATTCCTTTCACGGAATATGTAGAGCCTAGCGGTCTGATGCTAGACCGCTTCCCATTGCTATGCGGTCTCGCGATAGACCGTTTTCGGTCTGGGCGCCGAATTTGAACCGTTTCAAACTCTTTTGATATTATCCATTTATTTACCCTATTTATCCACTTAAATTCTGAAATTCCAGAAATTAAGCTTCTAGAATATGGGCCAACCCTTTTGGGCTTGGGGTTTTTGGTCCTTTGGGTTCAATTAAATGGGCCTAATCTATTTATTAGTAGAAGGCCTTTACTTAATGAGACTTAATTGATAGTAATTCGTTTAATAGCTCATTTAAATGTTTAATAATTCTATTTAAATCTAGAAAATTTCTAAAAAAATTCTAGAAAATTCTTGGGCGTTACAGATGTGAAGCTTTTCTTGCTTCCATAATCATTACCGAGTCCAAGGAGATCGTCTTGGAAGATATTCCCGTTGTGAATGAGTTTCCCGATGTATTTCCATCAGATTTACTCTGTTTACCACCCGAAAGGGAAGTAAACTTTTCTATTGAACTCATTCCTGGAGCACCACCTGTTTCAATAGCCCCCTACAAGATGTCCCCCACAGAACTCAAGGAATTCAAGAAACAACTTCAGGAGTTATTAGACAAGGGTTTTATTCGACCTAGCACATCCCCTTGGGATGCGCTAGTTTTATTTGTCAAAAAGAAGGATTGATCTCTCAGGCTATGCATCGATTACCGGCGACTGAATCAACTCACTATCAAGAACAAATATCCATTGCCACGTATCAATGAACTCTTTGATCAGATTTCAGGAGCAGAATATTTTTCCAAGATACACCTCAGATCAGGTTATCATCAGCTCCGAATCCGGAATGAAGTCATACACAAGATGGCTTTTCGAAGCCGATATGGCCACTATGAGTTCGTTGTAATGCCGTTCGGGTTAACCAATGCCCCGGTAGCATTTATGCAACTTATGAATAATGTCTTCAGGCCTTATCTTGACCAGTTTGTAGTCGTCTTCATTGATGATATTCACCAAAACTAAGGAAGAACATTAAGAGCACTTAAGAATAGCCTTGCAAACACTAAGAGAGCACAAACTGTACGCAAAGCTTAATAAGTGCGATTTCTGGCTGAAGGAGGTCTCATTCCTTGGCTATATTATTTCAAAGGAAGGTATTGCTGTCGACCCTTCTAAAATAGAAGCTGTTAAGAATTGGAGCCGGCCGATGACCGTGTCTGAAGTCAGAAGTTTTCTAGGTCTGGCTGGTTATTACAGGAGATTTATTTAAGATTTCATAAAGATCGCCGTTCCTTTGACTAGACTCACAAGAAAGGAGAATCCCTTTATATGGTCGAAGGATTGCGAAAAGAGTCTTCTAACTCTTAAAGATCACCTTTCTACAACCCCTATTTTGGCATTGCCCATTGAAAGTGGTGGTTTTGAAGTCTATACGGATGCATCTGGCAATGGCCTAGGATGCGTTCTTATGCAAAATGGAAATGTGATTTGTTATTCATCAAGGCAGTTAAAGCGTCATGAAGAAAACTACCCTATGCATGATCTAGAATTGGCAGCTGTTATATTCGCATTAAAAATTTGGCAGCATTACCTTTACGGGGAGAAATTCACTATATTTTCATATTATAAAAGTCTGAAATATCTCTTCACCTAGAAGGAATTAAACATGCAACAACGTAGGTGGTTGGAGTATCTCAAAGACTTCGATTTTACTATCCAGTATCATCCAGGCAAAGCCAATGCAGTAGCTGACGCTCTTAGCAGAAGACCAATAGCAACATTAGCAAGCCTCAAGAAAGTTATGATATGTCTGTTTCAGGATTTTTCTCACTTAAATCTTGATATTGATAGAGAAGGAGAGGGATGTATGATTGCTAATATAAGGTCTAAACCTACATTGATCGAGACATAGTCCAATTACAAGAAAATGACCCCACATTGACAGAGATTAAGGACAATATTGATCAAAGACCGGAATTTTCTATCTCAAATGATGGAAGACTATTATTTAAAGATCGAATTTGTGTGCCAAATCATGATGACACTAAGAAATTGATTATGAAAGAAGCTCACAAATCAAGGTATGCTATTCACCCTGGTTCTACCAAGATGTATCAAGATTTGAAAAGAAGCTTCTGGTGGCCCAACATGAAAAGAGAAGTAGCAGACTTCGTATCTCACTGTCTTACTTGTCAGCAAGTAAAGGCAGAATATTTAAAACCTGCTGGGAAATTATACCCCTTGAATATTCCCAAGTGGAAATGGGAAAGTATAGGGATGGATTTCATCATGGGTTTACCTAAGACAAGAGGAGGACACGATGGCATATTGGTAATCATAGACCAATTGACTAAATCTGCACATTTTCTACCAATTAAAAGTCGATGGTCTGTGGATGTACTAGCAGCATTATACATGAGAGAAATTGTCAAATTACATGGTGTCCCTGTTGCCATTATATTTGACTGAGACCCTCGGTTTACATCACAGTTCTGGAAGGGTCTTCAACATACATTAGGAATCTGACTTAACTTCAGCACTGCGTTCCATCCACAAACTGATGGTCAAACTGAAATGAAAAATCAAGTGGTGAAAGATATGCTCAGAGCTTGTGCTATTGACTTTGGAGGAAGTTGGCATGATCACTTGCCTCTAGTGGAATTTTCATATAACAATAGCTACCAAACTAGCATACAAATGGCACCATTCGAGGCTCCGTATGGAAGAAGCTGTCGATCGCCTATTTGCTGGAATGAAGTAGGGGAAAGACAATTTCTCGGCCCCGACATCATTAGGGATACTACTGAGAAGATAAAACTTATTCAGGAATGACTCCAGATGCCTCAAGATAGATAAAAATCATATGCTGATAATCAAAGGCGCGACCTAGAATTTCAAGTAGGAGACCATGAATTCCTTAAGGTTTCTCTAAGTCGAGGTATTCGAAGATTTGGTATCAAAGGCAAGCTTACTCAGAGATTCATTGGCCCCTTTGAAATTCTCAAAAGGGTTGGTGAAGTCGCATATCGAATAGCTTTGCCCCCTCAATTATCAGGAGTTCATGATGGATTTCACGTCTCAATGCTCAAAAAATATGTTCCTGATCCTTTCCATGTCACAACTTACGACAACTTGAAAATTCAAATGGACTTGACGTTCGAGCAAAAGCCAATAAAGATCATTGAACGAGAAGTGCGTCAACTTCAGAATAAAACTATTCCTATGGTCAAGATCCAAAGGACCAAGTCATGGCCACATGAAGCAACATGAGAAACTGAAGAAGCTATACGCCAGAGATATTTGAATGTAAGTACACTCTCCTTAGAAAATCTTATTACAAGGAATTTGGGGGCCAAATTCTTTTTAAGTGGGGGAGGGTGTAACGCCCGAGGATTTTCTAATATAATTATTAAGCATTTAAATGGGCTATTAATTGAATTGTCGATTAATTAAAACTAATTATTTAGGCCCTATACTAATCCAAGAGGATTAGGCTCATTTTGACAAATCCAATTGGCCCAAATTATAATTTTAAACTTTGGCCCATGTTCTAGAAGCTTGGAATTGATGTATTTACCGAATTAACGAGATAAGTAGGAATATTTTAGGATAAAGAGGTGGATAATAATACAAGAGTTTGAACTGATTTCAAATTCGGTGCCCAAAACCAAAAACGGTCTATCGCGAGACCGCCAACCACTAGAAAACGGTCCCCCAAATGACCGCTAAGCTCTGCAGATTCCGTGAGTGGAAGAAAGTGTAAAAATATTAGATTTTTGACGTTTAAACTCCTAGAGACCGAAGTATTTAGACTTGTAAGCATGCTTAGGACTCTCAGAGATTGATCTAATACCTAATAAGGACTCTAGAATCGTTCAAATCCATGAAACCCTAGCTAAACCCTATAAATAGACCCCAGAACCAACCAGCGCGACCCTTACTTTTGGCTTGCATGGAATTAAGGTAAAGAGGTCGAATTAGAGGTAAGTTTCTTCTAGAAATTTGTTCATTTTAGTTAGATCTAATTTTTCTCAAAATTTCATTCTAGGAGATCAAGCCTACAAGGAGATAGAAGCCTGTAAAGACGCTGGTTCGGTGTAAATAACCCAGGAAGTAGTGCGATCGACCCAGAAAGATCTGTAAATTGAAAGCCCTAAACGAGGTAACTAGATAGAGGTTCTTTAAAATAAATTGTTCCTTTTAGTACCCTCTTCTTACCCTCAAAATTTCACGTCTTTACGTCAAGAGAATCAGGAGTTAGGAAGGCGTGAAGTTGCTGATTTAGCACAGGACATGCAGAAATTAGGGTTAACTTCCAGCCCTAAATTCGAAGCTTAAAGCCCAAAACAGAGGTAGGTTATCTCATGAACGGCTTAAACATGACATTAGGGATAAAAGCCCTCTGTTTCCAGTCGATTTCATGCATTATACATTGAGAATTTTATGTTTTCATTTGGACTATGCATCTTGCATAATATTCATGCATGAACTAGCCCTAATTGAGTAAAAAGGAAAGTCTCTTGTTATTACATAAACCCACGCATATTGGCTAACATATTCTTGTTCTATCATGCTATAGAGTTTATTCATGTTGATTTCCATGCATGATATGCCTTAGATTAGTATTGTATTTTACTAATTTTAAGTTTTCTGTTAACACAGGAAGAAACGGTCTTCCAGTAGACCGCCAGAAACCCTAGCAGTCGTACGACAGACTGTTAGCACCCATGAAACGGTCACCCACTAGACCGTTTACGTTTACTGATTTCTATGATATTGTTAACCTGAAACATATTGCAGATTAGTCCTAATTATTATATGCCAAGCCTAGTTAAGTAGGTTTTACTTCTGTTTCAAGTGTTATTTTATTATGACTGGTTATACTCCAGAAGATTTCATGTTCTTTATGTACTTGGGATTATTTTTAACCTATATTTTTTTATGGCCAAAAACTTATACTCTTGTATTAATAGGCACATTTTCATAAGGTTTATGGACTTATTTGATCACTGTTTTATCATGATCTCTCTCATCTCAGAGTCATTTTCTTAAGTATATGGCACATACCACGGTATGTTGTCATTAGTTACACCTTTGCACATTAAGTACACAATCTTGGACTTGATAATCTCCCCATTGGATATTCCTTCCAACAGACTAGGAAATCTTTTTTCAAGGCTTCCATAAGTCTCCGCGAGCCTGGGATTCCTACTAGGGCGCCAAACTGGTTGTACCATTAAAGCCCAATTGTCTAGAAAGCACTTTACCGGTGTTTTAATGAGTTCTGGACCTTAGCGGCCTAATGTATGACCGCCAGAGTCAGTTAGCGGCCTATTGATCGACCGCCAATGTCACCTAGCGGCCCTGCCCTAGACCGCATGGTTCCAACTTTTTTTTCAATGTTTAACCCATGGTTTTACCTTTGGGTTAAGTATTCCTATGTTCCAGATGGTTCTTATTCCAAAGATATCTAAATAAATTATGGAAATAAAGAATGTATCGTTATGCTATAGAATTTTCTTCATAGTATAACCTAGTTATTAATGCATTTCTTGAATTCTCATGATCGATTATTGGTACGTTCTATACCTTGGTTACCTTATGATGGAATTATTGTTGAACTTATACATTATTGGCCACATTATTGTTATAATCGTGGAAGTAGCTTGATTTATACTTGAAGATGCAGTTCAAGCACTGATTGTGTTCAAGGGCTCTATGCTAGTCCCCTCGACTAATTGTCGGAAACATACTGTAAACCATGGGGTATGATGCTACTGGCGTCGCATTGCGCTAGGAGTACTTTCTTTATAAATAAGTGAAGATCCACGAATATCCATAAATATTCACAAAGTACTTGCAAAGCAAAAGTACATTCTTGCATATTACATGACTTTCTAGTGCATAGCCTTTATGGTTATGAAAAGTACATTCTTGTTCATGGAAAGGCCAAATTTATATTCTTGTTACATACTCGATCAATCATATTCTCATATCTCGTCATGATCATATCTTGTTATTTTGGTTTTATTCACATGTTTACCGTATTCGCATGATTTAACTTTCGCTAGACCTAAGACATTAATCACTTAAATTCGCCTTCATGTTGATACGAAGATACCTACTGGACAAGTGTGCTCATTACCTATTTTCTCAATGTTTCAGGAAGTACAAGTGAATCGGATTCGGATTATACAAGTAACAGGTCTGAGAGTGATTGAAGGATATATGAACGAGAGAAGACTTAGTTATCAAGTGTCTAGTCGAGTCATGATGTAATTTTTATTTTCTTGAGTCTATGGTGTAAGAATGTTAAGAGTCAAAGATCTTCTGTATATTGATGGTTATTTATATGAAATAAAGATGAAGGTTTTAGTGAATTACTTGTGCAATTACTTTGTGTGATTATCTGGTGCTCTAATTATATTGCTTGCAAGAGGCTTACCATGCCGACTGCTCGCGATTCCGATTATTTTCGCTACATAATCTTGGGGCGTGACAAGAGGTGTGGCAACAATCCCATATAGATCATCTGAACGCCCTTGTCAGTTTATTTGTCAAGCTGAAGGCAGTCAAAAGCTCTCTCCGGAAATGGAAGAACGAGGTTTTTGGGGATGTCACCCTCAATGCTAGACTAGCTGAAGCTGAGATGGAAAACTAGCAAGCTATGTTTAACTCTGACCCCTCTCCTTGCAATAGGGAAAGTTTGAATGCTGCTAGTGCTGCTCTACGTCAGGCCCTTCATAGGAAAGTGGTTTTCTGGTATCAAAAGGCTAGAATTGATTGGATTGAGAGTGGTGACAGGAACACTTCTTTTTACCATGCTGTGGCTCAATGCAACTGGCGAAGGGGCTTCATTCGCAGACTCAAGGTCGGAGACTCAGAGAATTGGTGTTCTGACCAAGCCACCCTGCGGAATCAAGCCGAATTATACTTCAACAATATGTTTACCTCTGAGGACCGTTCTATTGATTCTTCTTTGCTTGATAGCATTCCTTTGCTCATTACAGATGCTCATAACTCACACCTTTGTGTGGCTCCAGATGTGGAGGAGGTCCGAAGAGCCGTTTGGTCACTAAAGGGCTCTAGCACTCTGGGGCCTGATGGATTTTCTGGTGATTTTTTTACTACTACTTGGGACATCGTTGGGCATTATCTTATTGGTGCTGTGTGTGCCTTCTTTGATGGCTTCCCTCACCCAAGGGGAATATCTTCATCTCTGATTACACTGGTGCCCAAGGTGCATGAGCCTCGCTCATATAATGATTTCTGCCCAATAAGCTTATGCAATTTCTCATATAAAGTTATCTCTCGCATCATCTCTGAGCGGTTAGCTCCCATTCTGCCGAGCATTATCTCTTTGGAACAAGGGGCTTTCGTTAAAGGCCGGTACATCTTGGATAATGTTGCTTTAGCTAGACAATTGATGGTGGACATAAACAGGAAAGTCAGGGGCCATAATGCCATCTTCAAACTGGATATGGCAAAAGCCTATGATAGAATGGAATGGGACTTCATCATTGCTATCCTGCGGAAATTCGGGTTCAGCACCCGCTTCACATCCTATATTGGTATGTTGCTCTCAAATTGTTAGTTCTCTGTTAACTTCAATGGTGCCATGACTGGCATTTTTAAATCCAATAGAGGTATCCGACAAGGTGATCCCCTTGCGCCTTATCTCTTTATTATAGCTTCTGAAGTGCTCAGCAGAGGTCTCTCCGCTATGTTCCAGTCAGGGGCTCTCAAGAGATACAGCGGGCCTAGAGAGTCCATGTAGGTCACTCATCTCCTATAAGCGGATGATACACTTATATTCTTGAATGTTGGTAAACAGAATGTAAAGAACTTTTTGCGTTTTGTCAATCAATATGAGCTCAGTTCCGGGCAGAAAATCAATGCGGGGAAGAGCAGTTTTGATGTGTCTGCCAAGGCCCCACCTAATCTCAGACATACCATCCACACCCTAACAGGGTACAAGCACCAGGCTGATGGCTTCTGTTACTTGGGGATCCCTGTGAAGAAAGGAAGATACAAGTGTTCAGACTACAAATATTTCCTTGACAAAGTGCACATGAAGTTGGATGGCTGGCAGTCTAAAATGCTCTCCCAGGCAGGGAGGGGAGTTCTCATCAACTCAGTGCTCCGTAGCATGCCAATTTATCTTACATCTGCCTGCTCCATACCTAAAACTATTATACATATTATTGATCGGCTTTGTGCTAACTTCTTTTGGCAAGGTGTTGAAGGTATGAAACGTCGCCATTGGGTGGCCTGGAAGGATATTCAGAAGCCATGGATTGAAGGGGGACTAGGAATTAGGGATCTGCACCAAGTTTAGATTGCCTTAGCAGCCAAATCCTTGTGGAACATCATCCACGGTTCCTCTCTATGGTCTAGATATGCTCGACAAAGATTTGTCAACTTCCATTTTTTGGACTCCATTAAGCCTTTCCCTGTAGGCATGCCCAAGGATGTTTTTCAACAAGCTAAAAGCATCATCCTTAATAACACCCGATGGATTATTGGGAATAGGGCAGCTACTGATTTCCTTAGGGATAATTGGATTGGGAGTGGCCCAATCATCCACTCAATCCCTTGCAACAATAATGCTCGGCTTCAGGACCTTCCCCTAGCTTCGGTCAGAGAGGTTATGATGGATCCTAATCATGCTGCTTGGAATCTTTTAAGTCAAGATCAACACATACCTTGCCTCCATCTGAACAGTGAGGAGGACATCTATGTCTGGACAGGTATAGCCAGAGGGAGTTTTTAAGTCAAGTCTGCCTTTGATCTGCTTCGCCCCAGTAGTAATGTCAGGCGCTCCGGGGTCAAACTATGGCATCCTTCCATTGTGCCCAATGCCACTATTTTTACATGGAAGATTATCCACAGAGCAGTGCCGGTGGACAACAGGGTGGCCGACTGTGGGATTCCGTTGGTGTCCAGATGTGGATGCTGCAATTCCCCTGCTCAAGAGGATCTCAACCACTTGTTTATCATAGGAGAGTTGGCATCCAAGCTGTAGAACTGGGTTCTCCCGCTTGTTAGCAACAAGGTCAGTATAAGCGACCAAATTACCATCCGTTGCTGGAACCTTCTGGCTACTACCAACATGCAATCTACTTTCAGTTTTATTTTATTTTATGCCGTCATTTTCATGATGTGAGAAATTTGGAAGTACAGATGCTCTATTAGGTTCAACACTGAGAAAAATAGTCTTAGATGCATCAAGAGAAACATTCTTTCCTCCATCACTTATGCTCTGGACAAGTTGACCTTCCATTTGCCTGTGTCCACAGAACATGCTAGTCGACTGGCATCCTATAACCTCAAGCCTCTCGTGTAGCTCAAATGGCCTATACTGGTTTTTCGCAGCTTGGTGGTGAACCAGCTCACACTTCATGTCGATGGGGCCTCGAAAGGCAACCCTGGCAAATGCGGTGGAGGGGGCTGCATCCGTGACTCTAGTGGAAATATGCTGCTCGCCTTTGCCTTTCATTACGGTGTTGGTAGCAGTATTCTAGCAGAAGCTAGGGCGATGCATGACGGGCTATCCATTGCTTTGCAAGGAGGTCTTATATTATCTAAAGTTTTTTTTGACTGTGCTCTTCTTGTTGAAGTAATCCGCAAAGGTGTGGCTCCAAATTGGACTATTTTGCCTTGGTGGAGGAAGATCCTGGGTCTTCTTTGTGATAGAAAATGTTCAGTGCATCATATATATAGGGAGGGCAATCAAGTAGCAATTTCTTTGGCATCGTTTACTTGTGGTCTTCGATGCAATGCAATTTTCACTAATGTGAGGGATCTCCCTCAGTTAGCTAGGGGGGCGCTCACCATGGATAAAGCTGGAATGCCTACCTTTAGAAATTGTAATTAGTCCAAGAGGCTTCCCAAATATGTTTTTCTCCTTTTCCTCTGTCTCCTCGGGGGTATGCCCCGCTGTCTGTGTAACCATTCTTTTAAATCAATAAATCTCAGGGCCATAGGTTTCGCCTGGGGGAGTAAGAACATGCTCCCTCTCTGGGGGAGGATGCACTCGACCAGTCTTTGACCCTGTTAGTCCGTCTTTTATTTTAAAAAAAAGAAAGACAGGAGATGAGAGTGAAACATGTAAAAATAGCGATCATAATACCAATGTAGCGGGTTCCACAAAACATAGAAAAATATCTTTAATACAAGATTATATGATTTTGGCATGAAATTAGCATACGATTAAAATAAGTTCCCAAAACATAATATGTCATAAAATAGAACCTTGGAACTCGTAATATAATAAGAAACATATCCTAATAGACATTGAATAAAATATAGCATGAGGGATAGTATAATCATGAACCAAAAAGGGGCAATCCGGCTGCTGTTTAGGGTGAACAGCAATCAGAAAGTAGGTAGTGTTGGGTCTCCTCTGGAGTTGATCAGCAGTGTGAAGACTGCTGTGTGTTGATTATGTTTTGAATGATTGGCAACAGTAGAATTGACTAGAGTTGACTTTGGTGACTTTATCTTGACCATGGTAATATTGTGTATTTTGATGAATTTTTTATATGTCAGACCTTTTCATAAAATACTTCTGCACACTTTGTCAAGTCTGAATTTAAGGTCAGTGCACATCTTGTATGACACTATATCAAGATCGGTGCATGTTTTGTAGAAGTACGCATAAGGTCAGTGCAGACTGTGTTATGCGTATTTAAGGTCGGTGCATAACGGTCTTAGTCTTTGATAGGGTCAGTGCACGTTCGCATTGTGATTGCATGTAGTCGGTGCATGTTTTGGTACATTTAAGTCGGTGCAGGATTTGCTGTGTGCATATAAGGTCTGTGCAAGCTTTTATCTCGCACATTTAAGGTTGGTGCAAGTTTTATCTTGCGCTTAGCAAGGTCTGTGCACATCATTCATGATGCAATATAAGGTCGGTGCATATTGACATATGCATAGACTCGAGTCAGTGCAGCGTCTGCATTGAGCATAAAAGGTCAGTGCATTCTTAGTCTTTATTCTACCTAAGGTCTGTGCACATTTTGTCTTACACATATATAGGTCGGTGCATATTTTTGATATACGCATGCAAGGGTCAGTGCATTGTCTAGTTCATGCATATACAGGTCTGTGCATGTTTTCATACATGCGTAATATTGTCAGTGCACTATCTGTTCTATATCATAATAAGTAGTGCCTCACGCACACTTAAGGTCGGTGCATGTGTATTTCAGGTCTGTGCTAGCTGCATGATATAGTCTGTACTAGTTATTCACTCTTGCATCTGTGCCTATACACATAGACATGTGAATTGTCTAAGTCCATAACATGTGACTGATACCTTGTTCGTTATAATGACAGGTGAGACTCTTGATCAAACACCTGACGCGTGTCCCAACTACCTGCGAACCTTAAGTCACGAGCAACTAAACTACCAGGAGAAAAGGCATGTGATCCAAGAAAAAAGGTGAAGCGCTATGTTCGACAAGTGGAAAGCAACCCAATCGAGATGCTACCTCGTGGCCATCCCAAGCTCAAATCTTAACAAACTTTTGGGCGGAAACGTTGTTTCCACGCACTCATCATTTGCTGCATTATAAAAGGGGCAGATCACCCAATGTCGAAGATATAAAAAAAGAACACACAGAAGGCGATAGAAGAATATGGAGCAATAGAGAGAAAGAGTGAGAGAAAAGGAGCAGCCAAGCCAAGAAGAACTTCCAGCAAGATCCAGAGAGAGCGTTGAGAAAGGAGCATAGAGTCGTTTGAAGGGTGTGAGTCTGATTTTCTATAAGTCATTATTTTCGGCTTCTTGGTACAGTACCAGAGCCGATCTGCTCTTTGTAAGAGCTACAGATCGTTTTACTATTTTCTATTTTTCTATTGCTTCTATTTTCATTTCGAACTCTTGATTATAGCAAGCTGTGAGTCAGTGGTGGCAAGCTGAAAGGCCCAGCTACAGAGGTGGATTCCTCTGGGTAGCTTAAGCTGTAAGGCTCAGCGTGTGTTGGAAAGTTTTCCCCGAAGCTGTGGATCAAAAGATTGGAAGCTGTGAATCAGCAGTGAAGCCACACTTGGTTTAAGTGTGGGGTGGACGTAGATCTCTTCAGGAGATCGAACCACCTAAAAATCGCGTGTCTATGCTTGATGGTTTGTGATTGTTGGATCTATATATTTAGCTGTTATCATGTTTCATTTGGTTGATATACTGAGTATTTAAGAGAGTGAAGAAGGTATATCAAAAGGTACCATTCGAAGGATAAGTGGGGCTTATCTGAAAAGTGCTTTATCTTGCGTGAGGATAGAGTTCAACCTCCGCCAAGTACCTCTTCACATTTCATCTCTCTGTAATTCAGTTTCGATGCTGTTGTGTTTCAATTGTCTAGTTGAATATACTCATTCTCTCTAATGATAGCTCCCACACAACATTTGAATACGTCTTCTGTTAATTCAGTGGCTCTAGTGATTCTGTGTCTAAATTGACTGTTCTGATTAAGCAATTTTTAATTCCACACTTATCTGCTTAATCTTGCTTGAAATTTGGGGTAGACCTATTCACCCCCCTCTAGATCTATATCACGTGGTATTAGAGCCTAACTCTTCTGCAGGGACTAACATCCTGAAGAGATAGTCATCATGGATGCTAGAGGAATGACAGCCGAAGGACAATCTACGAGCAAGCCTTCATACTTTGATGGTACAAACTATGCATACTGGAAGAACCATATGCAAGTTTTCTTAAGGGCAAAAGATTATGAAATTTGGAAAGTTGTTAGCAAAGGCCCCTTCGATATGCCAGATGATGCAGAAGTATGGACACGAGAGCAGATCAGAAAATCAACACTTCACTGGAGCGCTATCAACGCCATCCAGTGTGCCCTTCATCCCACAGAGTTCTCTAGGATTTCATCTTGTTCAACAGCTAAGGAGATGTGGGATAAATTGGAAGTTATATATGAAAGGACATCCCAAGTGAGAGAGACCAAAGCCAACATGCTAGTCTCTGAGTATGAGGCGTTTAGGATGAGGCCAAATGAGACCATCACAGAGATGTATGCTCGCCTCATGATTATCACCAATGGACTCAGGAGTCTTGGCAAAGTGTACTCTGAATATGAGCTGGTGAGAAAGATTTTGTGTTCCTTAACTCCGATATGGCACACAAAGGCGACTGTTATTGAGGAGTCTAGGGACTTAAAGACCACCAAGGTCGATGAGTTAATCGGTTCACTCATAACATATGAGATGAACTTGACAAAGGCAGATGAGCTGGAGAAGAAGAAGAGACCCATTGCATTGAAGGCCAACTCCTATAAAAGTGGGTCATCCAGCGACCACAGCTCCTCAGGGTCAGAGATTGAAGGTGATCAGCTCGCTATGCTGACTCGATAGTTCAAAAGGTTTCTGAGAAAAGAGGGAAGAAACTTTGGAAGAAGACAGCATAGTGACAAAAGACAGACAAGATATAAAAGTAACCCTGCCAAGAAGACTGACACAACTGTTTGCTATCACTGCAGGAAGGCAGGCCACATGAAGGTAGAATGCCCGAAGCTCCAAAAACTGATGAAAAAAGCAAAGAAGAAAAATACTAAAGGCAAAGCTATGATAAGTACTTAAAGCGATGAGGATGAGGGCAATCTCAGCTGCACATCAGAGAGTGAAGGAGAAGGAAGTCAAGTATGCCTGATGGCTAGGGACTGCGATAGAGAAGAAGAAAATGATAAGGTAACATGATGCGGGACAAAAAGCCCGAATCTTATGATTTTTTTTTTATTTTCTAGAAATATTTCTTATTTCCTTTTTTATTATTTTTCTTGAAAATAACTTCTCCCTTTTTTGTTATTTTTCTATTTTATTTTATTCCCTAAACTTCTCATTTAATCCTTTTTTTTCTTTAAAAAAATTATATCTCATCATTTTTTTAACCCCTCTTTTTTTGATAACATAATATATATCCCTCAACATACAGAACTCGGAGAAGCATAGCGAACAACTTGGCTAAATAGTAAACACAACGTGCATAGATTCCCTTGGGCTCCGTAGTAAATGACAAAAGTTAGCATTCTGAGCAATATAAAATAGTAAGCTGCCCAACACTTCTATCACTGCTCTTTTATGTTTCTGTAGAATGATGAAGACCCAAAATATTGGAGCAGTGTCTTCTTCAACAGCATCACATTCGGAGGGGAAAGGCCTCGATCATGTAGTTTTGTATGTATAAAAATAGGAGTTGCCAGAAACTCTTCACCAGCAGAAATAGTATTGTCTTTCCATTCTTTGTCTGAACCAATATTCATGGTTTGGGTATGCCCAGATGTTAATGAAGATGGATCAGGTATGTTGTGCTTGAGCATGTCAACCGTAATGAGCAGATGCCACATAGCAGTGTCATGGATTCCCTCAGTTACCACCAGCGATATATGACAAACAGATGCTAGAAAATGCCAAGCTAGAAAGATTCCATTTAGTACAGGTACTGATGATGAACCATCAGGTTTCATCATCTCAACTAAAATAGGTGGACTAAATATTGGCTGGGTATCAAGAAGAATAAGCCTTTCAGAAGAAACCCTTGTTTCAATACCAATGGTATAATGTCTGGCCATTGCTCTTGCTTCATCAGACTGTATAGCAAAAGGTGGCAGCATCCCTGGTGAGCTCGTGTGCAGGTGAGCCAGGATGAGCATGCCGCCTGGGGTTGCATGGGGGGGTTGCCGATGAAGGGAGTAGGCCGCATGGGGGGTTGGCACACGTGATCTGCGAACATGGAGATGGGGGGTTGGGTCCATGGTGGAGGCTTTGGGACTGACAGTCGACGGGAGGGGGGGAAGGTTCTCGTGCATGGCCCCACGATGGGCGCCATAGGGCGCATGAGCATGTGGGGTGGGGTGCGCTAGGGGTGTGGGTTGCGGCCAGGGGGCCTGGGTGGTGGCGCATGTGGACAGCCGGTGGTAAAGGCTGTGGTAGTGGGTGGTGGAGCCAGATGAGGGGTGCTGCCCAAGGGGGGAGAAGAGGGAGGTGGTGTGGGTTGCAGGTGGTGTGCAGAGGGTAGCCGGGCGGGCTTTGTGTGGGAAGGGGTCAGGGGAAGCATAGGTGGAGGGGTCTTGGGCATGGGGCAGCATGGTGGCAGTGGTTGGGTTGCATGATGATGAGGGGGTGTGGCTAGTGGGGGCTAGGCTCGGTGGATGTGGGATAGGAGGGGCATCTCACCCCGGGGGCTTCTCACCCATGGGCATCTCCTTCTCAGAGAAGAACAAACAAGGAGGCATCACACCTTAGGGAATAGCTTTCTAATAATCTCAAATCAACTTCATTATTTTTATAACATAAGATTACAACTCTTATATAGACTCTCCACATGAACAAACCTCACCTAACACTTAATCTTCAACACCTAACACTTAATCATTTATGACTAACATCACTTAAGACAGAACTTTCGGTGGATGACTAAAGACACTAAAGACTAGTACATGATAGTGACATCTTAAAAGAAAATTACACATATAGACTCACTAATGTGACCACTTAAAATAAAACACTCAAAATAGATATAAATTGATAAATGCCCTTGCTGCTTGACGATCCTCGTCAAACCCCTCTACTTGGAGGAGGTTCGACCTCGAACCTAGGGCCTTTGCTTGGAGGAGTAGCGTCGTCGATGGAGGCAAAGACGGATGGCAGAGGAGGACGCACCTGGAGCTTCAAGTGGCGTCTCGCACCCATCCCCATCTCAAGGACGATGCACCCAAAGCTTCAAATTCTCACTTCACAGCAGAGCGGACTTAGCCAAGGACAGAACTTGTGAGAACAAGTGGACAACTGCTCTGATACCAAACTTATGCGGGACAAAAAACCCGAATCTTATGAGTTTTTTTATTTTCTCAAAATATTTGTTATTTCCTTTTTTTATTATTATTCTTGAAAATAACTTCTCCTTTTTTGTTATTTTTCTATTTTATTTTATTCCCTGAACTTCTCATTTCATCCTTTTTTTTTCTTTCAAAAAAATTACATCTCATCATTTTTTTTAACTTCTCTTTTTTTGATAACATAATATATATGCCTCAACATACAGAACTCAGAGAAGCATAGCCAACAACTTGGCTAAATAGTAAACACAACGTGCATAGATTCCCTTGGGCTCCGTAGGAAACGACAAAAGTTGTCATTCTGAGCAATATAAAATAGTAAGTTGCCCAACACTTCTGTCACTGCTCTTTTATGTTTCTGTAGAATGATGAAGATCAAAAATATTGGAGCAGTGTCTCCTTCAATAGCATCACATTCGGAGGGGAAAGGCCTCGATCTCGTAGTTTTGTATGTATAAAAATAGGAGTTGCCAGAAACTCTTCACCAGCAGAAATAGTATTGTCTTTCCATTCTTTGTCTGAACCAATATTCATGGTTTGGGTATGACTAGATGTTAATGAAGATGGATCAGGTATGTTGTGCTTGAGCATGTCAACTGTAATGAGCAGATGTCACATAGCAGTGTCCTGGATTCCCTCAGTGACCACCAGCGATATATGACAAACGGATGCAAGAAAACGCCAAGCTAGAAAGATTCCATTTAGTACAGGTACTGATGATGAACCATCAGGTTTCATCATCTCAACTAAAACAGGTGGACTAAATATTGGCTGGGTATCAAGAAGAATAAGCCTTTCAGAAGAAACCCTTCTTTCAATATCGATGGTACAATGTCTGGCCATTGCTCTTGCTTCATCAGACTGTATAGCAAAAGGTGGCAGCATCCCTGGTGAGCTCGTGTGCAGGAGAGACAGGATGAGCAGGCCGCCTGGGGCTACATGGGGGGGGCTGTCGGTGAAGGGAGCAGGCCACATGGGGGGTTGGCACACGTGATCTGCAAACATGGAGATGGGGGGTTGGGTCCATGGTGGAGGCTTTGGGACTGGCAGTCGACGGGAGGGGGGGAAGGTTCTCATGCATGGCCCCACAATGGGCGCCATAGGGCGCATGAGCATGTGGGGTGGGGTGCGCTGGGGGGTGGGTTGCGGCCAGGGGGCCTGGGTGGTGGCGCATGTGGACAGTCGGTGGTAAAGGTTGTGGTAGTGGGGGGGAGAAGAGGGAGGTGGTGTGGGTTGCAGGTGGTGTGCAGAGGGTAGCCGGGGGGGCTTTGTGTGGGAAGGGGTCAGGGGAAGCGCAGGTGGAGGGGCCTTAGGCATGGGGCAGCATGGTGGCAGTGGTTGGGTTGCATGATGATGAGGGGGTGTGTTAGGGTGCAAGGCACAGATTCAGAGGGGGGGTGAATGAATCCCTCTTCAAAAACTATTATGAAAATAAAATATTACCAACTTAGCAACACTCAGTCACCAAACTGATCAACTAAACAAACTTCTAACTCAGTGAAGAAGATGATAACAGCAGATAAGAGCAAGGTACGCAAGCTCACTGAACAAACCAAATAACGTTGTAGGCTAATAAACGAGTCAAGTAAGACAACCATCAACCATATAGTGCTCATGAAACATCCTGCGAAGGGTGGTAGAAGATGTGGAGTGGAATGGAAAAGCAAACCACAGAACACCAGGATTTTTATGTGGTTCGGTCCTTCAGACCTACATCCACCCCACACTCAATCCGAGTGTGGATTCCTGCTGATAGACAGCTGAAACTGCTGGGTTCACAGCTTGCCTACATCCGCTGAGCATCACAGCTTGCTTCCGCTGGGCAATACAGCTTAGCCATCCTCTGCCTTACAGTTTGACCAGCTGGGCAATACAGCTTAGCCGACCAGAGGAATCCTCCTCTACAACCGCTGAGCAACACAGCTTGCTCTGCTGACTAACAGCTTGAAATAAGGTTCAAAAGAAAACAAAAGGCAAGAAACATAGCAACTAAAAGTTGTAAATGATAGCAACACAGATGTGGCTCCCATGGAGCTGACTGGAATCGATTCGATCCAGATTCCAGTAGGGGCATGTTTTCTGGTGATGCTTCTTTTCTTCTCCTCGAACCCTCTCTTTCTTTCTCTGTCTTTCTTTCTCTTCTTCTCTTGATCTCTTTTTCTCTCACACTTTTCTCTTCTTCTATCTCTCCTCTTCTCTTCTCACTGGCGGCACTCCTTTTTCTTTTTCTTCAGGTCTTCATTTTCTTCTTCTTCTTCTTCTTCTTCTTTTTCTGCTGCTGGCTCTCCTTTCTTTTCTTCTGGCGGTCTCTCTTCCAGCACCCGTACCCTTCTTCGAAGGGTAATGTAGCTTTATATAGGAACAGGGCTTCGTATGGATCAATCAATAGAACCCTACTAAAATTCTATTGGTCCACGTGTTAGGGAATAGAAGCTTCCTTTCCTCGGATCACGTGCCCTATCATTTGCCCCTTTATCCACGAGCCAACCTTCTTGAATCACGTCCCTGCTTTAATTCGAGCTCACGTGCCTAGAGGGTTGCACCTGACAATAAGGTGTTTGCTGAAATGCCTGATGCTCAGACCTGCCTCTGCTGCTGATGACTTCGTATAATCTTGTTGCACAAACCTTGCTTGTTGTATGCTCAGGCCTTGTTAACAAAGTTGCACAGACTTTGTTTCACATGTGCTGCTATTTGCACTGACTTGGACCTCACACAGATCTTGTGCGTGTGAAGCTTGCACCGACTTTATCATTGCAATGACCTGAGTATGTGACAACGCCTGCTAACACGGACCTTGTATGCTTTATCAACAGAAATGTTCATCGACTGTGTGCCTTTGAAGCGAAACATTGCACCGGCCTAGCTACTGCTGGCGAAGGGATTGCACGGACCGGCTTATGCGAGGAAGGCTTTGCACTGACTGCTGCAGCATACTACACCGACTGATACATCATACTGCACAGACTTGCATGTGTTTGAGGAAGGCATTGCACTATCTTCTTATAGTGTATTGCACCGACTTGGTCTTGCAGCAAAAGCTGCACCGACCCTCAGGCGTGCGTGCTACAACCAACTATGCACCTAGCATGCTGACAGACAAACATGCAATGACCTTGCATATGGACAAGGCAAAAACATGCATCAACTTGCATGCCCAAAACTTGCACCGACCCTGCAGCATGCAAGGGTCAAAAGGTGCACCGACCTGGTATGTTGACCAGCCAACTATGCACGGGCTTCATATGCATTAAGCTAGATGTGCACAGACCATGGATGTGCCTTAGACAAAAGCATGCATCGACTAGGATGATATGAAGTGAACTATGCACGACCTTATACGGGCCTTAGCCAGAAACATGCACGGACTCAAAACCTACTCCGAGGTTGAATATGCAAGACAAATAATGCACTGTCCTTATACAAGTAAACATTGAATTGCACAGACTTCAACAGAGGTTGCAGCTTTGATCGTGTGAAAACATGCATCAACTATATGAATGCATTGAGCTAATCCCTATGAACAGTGATGTGCACCGAGTTGAGCAGTGTATGGATATGACGAAATGTGCACTGACCTCTATATGAACAAGCTACAACATATGCACAGACTTGCTAGTGTGCACAGACCTTAGTATGTTCACAAATGCATGAGACGCAGATGCAACGACTTAGACATGCACAGACTAGGCTATGTAAGACGCAAAATAAGACGCAGGATATGCACAGACCTCACAGACCTTAGACGTAGACATGCACCGACCGTGTGTCTGCTTTAGACACAACCTGCACCGTCTTCAACAACAATAGGCAATGCATGTGCAGACTTGCATGGACCTTTGTTTATCAAGTGCAAAGCTAGCATGTACTTAAGTGCGCACTGAGATGAGTATGCAATCAACTAGAATAGCACCGACTTCAACAGAAGTGCACAGATCATGATGCAAAGCCTTAGACAGAACATGCAAGGACTTAGGACACAAACCTGCTCGGACATGGTATGCTTGGACTTGGCATGCTCGGACCTATATGTGTATGATCATGAAATGCACCGACCCAGTGTCGACTGTTAGAGTCGACATTCTTATCAACAAACAATACACATCAATCAAACCTCATTAATGCACAGTGTAGTGACTGAATGCATAATCAGATGCATATTGCAAATATCATTCAATCTATAAATCTTCAAGAAAACACATGATGACTCATATTGCAAATATCATTCAATCTATAAATCTTCATGAAAACACATGATGACTTATAGTGTTTGCTATCATCAAAACCAAAGGGACACAATAGGGTGTGGCTAGTGGGGGCTAGGCTCGGTGGACGTGGGATAGGAGGGGCATCTCACCCCGGGGGCTTCTCACCCATGGGCATCTCCTTCTCGGAGAAGAACAAACAAGGAGGCATCACACCTCAGGGAATAGCTTTCCAATAATCTCGAATCAACTTCATTGTTTTTATAACATAAGATTACAACTCTTATATAGACTCTCCACACGAACAACTTAGTCAAACCTCACCTAACATCCATGACTATTAATATCAAACCTCACCTAACACTTAATCTTCAACACCTAACACTTAATCATTTATGACTAACATCATCTAAGACAGAACTTTCGGTGGATGACTAAAGACACTAAAGACTAGTACATGATAGTGACATCTTAAAAGAAAATTACACATATAGACTCACTAATGTGACCACTTAAAATAAAACAATCAAAATAGATATAAATTGATAAATGCCTTTACTGCTTGACAATCCTCGTCATAACATCTCCCTTCGAAAATTACACTCTTACTGATTGGGAAGATACTTATGGTGAATTGTTAGATAAAGTTGATGATGTTAGAAAAGAAAATAGACAGTTAAAAAGAAAAGTCAATTTTCTTGTTAATGATACTATCATGTCTGATAGAATTGCATATCTTGAAACAGAAAATAACTGTCTAAAACAATCTGCTGCTGAAGTTGATGAGATAAAATCTATTTTAATTGATGCTAGAAAGGAGAATGATATGCTGAAAAATGTGATTGATGATTTAAAGTTGAAATTTAAAGACTGTGAAAATGAAATGAAGATTGTCAATGAAAAGTATGAAGCCGTTTTGAGTGTTAATGTTGAATTAACGAAATCAATTGAATATCTTGAGAAAGAAAATGAGAATAAACAGAAAACTATTAAGAGCATGACCCAAGGTACAGAAAACTTAAATGCTCTCTTAGGAACAAAAGTGAATTTCAGAAAAGAGGGTTTTGGTTTTAATCCCACTGCAAAAAGTAGCTTTGAATAAAAATTGGTTCATTTGTAGCATAAAAGGGAAAGAACACCCCTCTCATTAAAATGTACAGTGGAAACAATGCTGACAATTTTTTTGTAAAAACTGCTAATCAGAAAAAGCCCAGTGCTCAGGACAAGGGCAAACAAAAGGTGGAGGTGTTCAGCAATTCACACACACACAAGTCTACACCTCAGGGCAATCACCAGAATAGGGGTAAACCTTCTGCAACATCAAAACCCCAGAATAACTCAAATAGGTCTCCATAGAAAAACAACTGGAAGACACAACCCACTCCCAAGCATTTTCCAGGTGGACCTACAACTGTCAGGAGTTCGGAGACTAACAGAGACCTTCCCAGAGCTCAGACCTACCATACTTACCATTATGTACAGCCATATCAGTTTAGTAGGTCTGGAAGGGATAGAGTTTATGGCAGGTCTGCATACCATTCAAATCCTACTCAGAACTACTAACCTCAGGAGAGAAATTTGTTCGGGCAATCATGGACATGGAATCCAATGAAACACACTTCGTATGGTTAGCCTAGGACCAACCCAGGGTACACCTCACCAAATGTTTTACACACTATGAATGACAACAAAAACAGGAACAACAAAAAGAAAACAAACAAATCCACAAAGCAATCAGTTCCAACACAAATGTGGATACCTAAATGTTTGCTATCCAATATTGATGCTGTTTCTATTATTTTCGGGCCCAAACATTTTTGGGTTCCAAACTACTCTACTCGATCCTTGTTGCAGGTATGCCTGGCAGCCAAGCAAAATTTGTGGTACTTGGACAATGGCTTCTCTAGGCATATGACGGGAGACAGGGCCAAATTTTGTATGCTGGTTGAAAAGAATGGAGGCCTTGTCACCTTTGGAGGCAATACCAAGGGTAAGATTGTGGGATCAGGAAAGGTAGGTAAGTGCTCTACCTGTTGTATTGATGAAGTCATGCTGGTAGATGGTCTTCCATATAATTTGTTAAGTATTAGCCAGCTGTGTGACAAAAGTCATAGGGTAGTATTTGACTCTTCAGGTTGCAACATTTATGAGCCTAACTCTGACAATGTTAAATTCTCTGGCAAAAGAGTCAATAATATCTACTTAGTTGACCTAGATGATGTAGCACATTCAAACATGTGCCTTACTGCTAACAAGGATGACCTAGCCTATCTTTGGCATCGTAGACTAGGTCATGCTAGTTATACAATGCTACACAAACTAAATAAGCATTCCATGGTTAGAGGACTTCCTGAAATATCTTTTAAGATTGATAATGTTGTATGTGAAGCATGCACTCAGTCCAAACAGACTAGGAAGTCATTCAAGTCTCGAACAGAAAATCTATCTTCTAAACCATATGAGCTGATTCATATGGATCTCTTTGGACCCACTAGATCAGCTAGTTTATCAAATAGAAGATATGGTTTCGTGTTAGTTGATGACTTCTCTAGGTTTACTTGGGTGTTTTTCCTCACACACAAACATGAAGCATTTAATGAATTTCAGGAGTTCTATTTAAAAATAAAATAGAATAATGACAATTCCATTCAGAATAGTTTGTCTGATCATGGTGGTGAGTTTGATAACTCACAGTTTGATAACTTCTGCAGGGACAATGGTATAACTCACAGGTTCTCATCTCCAAGGACACCAAAGCAAAATGGTGTAGTAGAGAGAAGGAATCGGACCCTTGTGGAGATGGCTCGAACACTGTTGGTGGAAGGTAGCCTACCTAGGAAATTTTGGGCTGAGGCAGTCAACACTGCATGCCATGTAGTCAACAGAGCCATGGTAAGGTCATTTACCCAGAAAACTTCTTATGAAATTCTCAAGGGTAAGAAACCTTCACTAGCTTATTTCAAGGTCTTCGGTTGTAAGTGTTTTGTGCATGTCAATGCTAAAAGAGATCTTGATAAATTTCAACCTAAAAGTGATCCCGGAATCTTTCTAGGATATTCAGAAACATCTAAAGCCTATAGGATATACAATTTAAACTCTAAGACAGTAGATGTAGCATCCTGTCTTTTTCTACTATAAATATTTCCATATAAATTATTTATTTATTGGCTCAACTTCTAAAGAGATTATTAAAATTCTAGAAAAATATGAATCTAGTGTAAAATTGAATTTGTAATAACTTTGTCTTCAGGTAAGAGGCCAAAAGAAAATACGTGTAGGCCCAATTTCACGTTTTAGCAATTTTTCGTGGGTTTAGAAGGTCTAGTTTAACCATCGCAATTTGGGCCCAATTCTATCCCAATTGTGCTCCGATTCAAACCAAACCCAAGCCCATAGTTAGGTCTTTACTTTCTCTTCAAAAACCCTAAGTCTAGAGGCTTCTACCGGCGGTGGATTAGAACCTTATCCGAAGTTTTCACCGGAATTTCTTCATAGGACTCTTCAACCAAATTTGATCTCTAGGAGTCCCTATAAGTTCTATTTATAGAGGGCTTTCGACACCCTAGAATCCTATTTGCACCAGCAACAGGCGGCGTGACCGATCGTGACCGGACGAGGGAGAATTTGGGCATTCTTGGAGCGGTACCTAGGGTTCCGGCGACCCCTCTTCTTCGTCCTTCTTTCCTTCAAGCAAGGGTAGGTGTCTCTCAGGCCAAACAGAAATCTAATAATACCATCTTGTGCGTCTCCATGAGCTCTTTCTTTTGATACCTAAATGCCCAATTTTTGTTCATCATACTGTTCGAATTTTACGTTTTACTCCGAGGTGTATCAAAAGGACAACTTTCATGATTATTAGTTAAAGATTGGATCTTGTTGTGTTAGATCTAATCAAAGCATGCTATTTTATACAAAATTTTATGCTTTTTCGAATGGTAGTATTTTCCCTAATTTTTATTTATTCTATCATGAGCAATCGAAGTTTAGTGTAACATGTCGAAGTTCATCGTTGGCGGGTTTCCAGGTTTATGTGACGCATCTTTTAGAGACCGTTACAATGTGACGGCCGCACGACAGACCGTCACATGAGCATGACGGATTCACGACAGACCATCACTTGCCCCTGTGTTTTAAGATTTTTAAGATTTTGCCTATTTATTTTCTGATACGTAATGCACCTACTATAGACCGTTACATTCTTGTAACGCCCCTTACATAGACCATCACATGCTTCTGGCAGGGTGTTTTTAAACTTTAATTTCATGCATTTTAACCAGAAACTTGCTATGTTAGTAAGATATCTTCATCTATAAATAAGGCAGAACGTAATGTTAACATTGTATTATGATCATAAAGATTAATTTTTGTTCTACATGAAAGATGTTTAGAAAATCCTAAGTTGAATGATCATGAAGAATTTGATAAAAACCCTTAGTTAATACTTGTATAAATTTTGATTTATGTAAGATATATTTGATCTTAGCATTATTGTTTGACAGTCATGCCACTCCGGTGGGATTGACTGACCGCACCGTCTTGGTTTCCGTATTTATTAGCCTCAATTCTTGTAATAGATGGGACTCTCCATCGGATATTCCTTTCGTCGGACTAGGACCACTATTATGAGACCTCCGTAAGACCCCGTGAGCCTGGGATTCCCACCAGGACGCCAGGCAGGTTGTACCCTAAAGACCTGAACTCATGAACGTGGTTTTAATCGTGTTTTTGGACCAGCTCAAATTAAACCGATCTGTGTACTATAACAGCCCAAGATTGGACCATCACATCATCATAACGGCCTTGTGTACGATCGTCACGTTCCTGTAATGGCCCTGTTATAGACCGTTACAGATAAGATACTAATAAGGTTTTTCTTGTTTTATCATCATGAAGCAGTTATCAAGGTTTGGCTTGAACTGTGAGATCATGCGTGATCCTTGTTTACATCCTTGTTACCTAAATACTCATAGTCTTTCTACTTAATGTCATTCCAATTTTGTTGAAATTTCTCTTGATCTTAGAAGTAAGTTCGTGAGCTTAACCTTGGAACTCTTGGCCATTTAATGTGATGAATGTCTAGACATGGATCATTGATCCAAACCTGTCAATGTCAACGCATCAAAAAAGGGCCCGGTCTGGTCCTGGGAGGAGGGCCCAAAGTACTTGTGCTCCGAGGAGTTTGTAATGACAAGGTGTGGCATTGCACCGAAGTGCATGACTAGCGTGATTGGTCTATGACATTTCCACTTTTACTCAATTACTTGAAATTCCCGTGTGACATGATATGCGTGCTTGATATGGCCAATTCCATTTATCATTTCCTGACATGAAAAGTTGTTGTTATACTTGTGTTTACTCTTTACTTGAAAGCTCATGTTCTATTTCTTATCTTTCTCTTGTCATTTATTTATCATCGCTTTTGTTACAATTTTATTCATAAATGGTTAATCACTTTAATTATGCCTGATAATAGAGATATAAAATCCTACTGAGATTTGCTCACCCCTACTTTCCAATCCTTTTCAGGTAGTTCTGAGGAGGACGTGCATTCCGATGGGGACGGGAACGAGTGATTCCAAGAGCGAGCCATTTAGAGTTTATGTTCGAGTCAAGTTCAGATTAGTTGTTATCTAGAGTTGATGTATTTTCCATTAATGAGATAGAAGTCCACAAGGAGTCGGGTGTAATCGAATACTTTCTCTTATTTTTAGTATCAATAAAGTTGGGCTAATTATTTCTTTATTATTGGCCTGGTGGTTAGTCTCTTATGGCAACGTGTGCTCTGATTGACATGATTGATATAAACTGCTATGTTCCGATTTTCCGCGTCGGGGCGTGACAATTTTTGTGGTATCAGAGCCTAGGTTTTCTTTAGACCCTAGGTTGCTAGTAGTGTTATAGAACCTTTAACCTTGGTAAAGTCCGAATCCGACCCAGTGAGTTGGGTAGATACTTGGGTTAAGATTAATTAACTAGCTATAAGATGATAGATTCAATAAAAAACCTTCTTAATTACTTTTCTTATGTTGTAGGAATTTTCCGTGATGGCGGCAGAACGCGCTCAATGGCGAGACATGCAACGTACAGTGCAGGGCCTGACCTAGGCCTTACAGCAAGTTGCCCAAGGCTGTGGACAGTAAGGAGCAGGCAATCTACATCGGAACTTTCAAGGCTTAAATCCCCCGCGTTTCAGGGGATCTTCGGATCCGGATGAGGCTAAGAACTGGCTGAAAGAAATGGATGTTGTGTAGTGGACAGCGGATCTAGAGGGGAGGGGTGAATAGATCAGCCCCAGTTTTCGCAATGCGGCCCTCTATATAGCTAGTTAGAATGAATTGCCGCGGAATAGAAACTAGCTTCCAAGAACGCTATGATTCACTTAGCAAGATAAGCAAGATATATAATAATTCGATCCTAAGCATGCATCTAGAACGAATCAATCACACAAGCAAACCACACTAGATAAGATTTTTAAGGTGGTTCGGACTGAATCCTCAGCCCTACGTCCACCCCTCACCAAAACCCGGTGAGGCTTCACTTGTGCAGCGCACAGAACCGCAAATCGGAAACCACCGATTGCCTTCCTACTCACCACCTGGTAGGGATGTCAACCGCAAATTGGAACACCCTCCAATTGCCTTCCTACTAACCACTGGTAGGGATGAATCACACTTTCAATGTTTTAACAATAATGAAAATGAAACAAATGTGAATGAACTAAGACAAGAGATTGAGTTATGAGTGAAAATGAATTGGCCCTTGTATGAAATGTTGATCAGAAACAAGGCTCCTCTTGGCTTCAACTCAATCTTCTTGATTCACCCTTGATTGGATGAATGTTCTTCACGGAGTACTGTTCACGTGAACAGTACCTCTTCCTTCAATTCTTCTCTCTTGATCTTCTCTTTGAATTTCTTTGAATGAATGAAGGAGATGATGAAGCTACCTTGAATCTTGATTGCTTCGTTAGCTCCTAGGAGTTTGAATGCTTGAAAGATCACCTTGGATGAGCTTGAATGGATATAGATGATTTCCCTTGAAGAACTTGAATCAAACCGGCTTCCTTGGATCACTTTGATAGCCTTGCTTTGATGTAATCTTCCTTGAAGTTTGCTGGCTTTGATTTGAGCTTGATTCCCCTTTGATTGGATGAAGAACACCTTCACGAACTACTGTTCACGTGAACAGTAGCTCGTCTCCAAGCTCTCTTGCAACCTCCCTTGCAGCCACCTTAGATCTCACAAGAAGCCCCTTGAAGCATTAGGGTTTCTAACCCTCTTACAAGAGTTGTATAGACCTTGAATGGTCTATGGACACCCCCTAGACCAGATCCACAATTTGTGGGGGATTAGGTGTCTTTAGGATTAAACAAATCAATGTTGAATGGCCATTTTCGAAGTTGGAAACAAAGTCAACAATTGATGGCTCGGGGCTGGCGGTCGACCTAAGGCTCCAGGTGGTCGACCGCCACTGAAACACCTGCAATCGGGCGATCCCTGGGAAATCCGATCGACCGCCACTGGCTGGCGGTCGACCGCCACTGAAACAGGTGCAGACTTGGGAGTCCCTGGCTGGGGCGGTCGATCGCCCCTGTGCTGGCGGTCGACCGCCAGCTGGGCAGGGCCCGGGTCAGCCCGGTTCGGTCCGTTGGCCGCACCAACTCCGTCGCTTGAGTCCGTTAGCCGCCCGTTCATGTTTGTGGCATCAACCTTGATTGTCTTGAAGTTTTATTACTGAGTCTTCAATCCAAATTTTGTTCCGGGGGCTCCGCCCCCGGAAACCCCCGCAAGGGGTGCTGCCCCCTTGATCCCCGCGACCTGACCGCGCAGGTTGATCCGCGTGCGAGGGCACAACATTCAGCGTTCACGTTCACCATTTCCACTTGATTCCTTGTCCATTCATTGGCGCACCTGTCATGAACAAAAACATCACGTATGTCAATCACATGAAGGTGAAAAACATCAATGACTAATAGTGTTTAGCCATTATCAAAACCAAGAATACATTAGAACTCATATGACCATAGAATGATGTCGAATGACCCAAGTGACCATATGAACTCAAGTGACCATAGGGGCACAACAATGGAGAGAATCTTCAGGGTTATGCAATGTGGAGATCAGGATCGTGTCCTACTAGCGACTTTCCAATTAGAACGTGATACTCGTGCTTGGTGGGAAGCCGTGGAAGCCACACTTGGAAATAGGCGTGCCACGTGGGACGAGTTCAAGGAGTTTTTCAATAGCAAGTACTTCTCAGATCGGGTGCAGGAGAAGAAAGCGGCCGAGTTTGCTGCTTTGAAACAAAGAAACTTGTCGGTTGCAGAATATGAAGCGCAGTTTTCAAGATTATGTAAGTATGCCCCACACTTGGTGTCAACTGAGAAAATGAAGGCTAAAAGATTTTTGAATGGTTTGAAACTTAGTACATCAATCAATTGGCACCCTTGGAAATCCATATCTATGCTGAGATGGTAAGGAAAGCACAAGTTTTGGAGGATACGATGGAAATGACTGACCGGATCATAGGTCGGGATAAGAAGAAAGAGCAGACTACCAATTCCGGGAACTTTAAACCCAGTAATGGTCAGAAGAGGCCCAATGGTGGCTCGAGTTTTTCTAAAAACAAGAAACCTAAGGAAGGTGAGAAGAAGGTTGGACCAACTATGCCGTCCAAGGCAGTTTGCAAGTATTGTGACCGTCCAGGTCACAAGATGGAAGAGTGTTGGCGCAAGTTAGGCGCTTGCTTAAGGTGTGGTAGCAGGGACCACCGAATTCCAGAATGTCCCCGTATTAATGAACCGATAGCATCCGATAAGTCGCAAGGAAGTTACAAGCGGCAAGGCAAGCTCCAAGCCCTCTAAGAGGTAGAGACCGAGAACCAGACTACCGAGAAAGGAGGTATTGTCGAAGGTACTCTTACTATTCTTTCCAAGCTAGCATTCTTGGCTTTGATTTCTTTAACTGATAAGAAGGAAGTGGAGTTGAAGGATATCTCTGTTATTCAAGATTTTTCGGAGGTATTTCTAGATGAATTGCCAGGTCTTCCCCCTAAAAGAGAGGTTATTTTCTCTATTGATTTGATTCCTAGCGCCTCACCTGTTTCGAGAGCCCCCTATCGTATGTCCCCTGCTGAGTTAAGAGAATTGAAGGTGCAGTTGTTAGACTTGCTAGAAAGAGAGTTCATTCGTCCGAGTACTTCCCCATGGGGTGCTCCTGTTCTTTTTGTAAGGAAGAAAGATGGATCCTTGAGGCTGTGTATCGATTATCGTCAGTTGAATCAGTTCACCGTGAAGAACAAGTATCCATTACCAAGGATCGATGAATTATTGGATCAGATATCAGGAGCCCAGTATTTCTCAGAGATCGATCTCAGATCTGGGTATCATCAGTTGAGGATAAAAGATGAAGATATTTTTAAGACGGCATTCCGTAGCAGGTATGGGCATTTTGAATTTGTGGTGATGCCATTTGGACTAACAAATGCTCCTGCAGCTTTTATGCAGCTAATGAATAGTGTGTTTCGGCCCTACTTGGATCAGTGGGTCGTGGTATTTATCGATGATATTCTGATATATTCAAGGAGCAAGGAGGAGCATGAACAACTCTTGAGAATGGCGTTGCAAATATTAAAAGAGCATCAGCTATACGCCAAGTTTAGTAAATGTGAGTTTTGGTTGCAAGAGGTATCTTTTCTGGGCCACATTATTTCTAAAGAGGGAATTGCGGTAGACCCTTCTAAAGTTAAGGCAGTACGTAATTGGGAAAGACCTGTGAATGTAACTGAGATCAGAAGTTTCTTAGGTTTAGCAGGCTATTACCGAAGGTTCATCAAGGATTTTTCCAAGATTACAGTGCCCTTGACGAGGTTAACTCGTAAGGAGAATTGTTTTGAATGGACGGATGATTGTGAAAGGAGTTTTTAGACTTTGAAGGAGTGTTTGACCACTGCCCCAATTTTGGCCTTATGCTTAGGTGAAGGAGGTTTTAAAGTTTATATCGATACTTCGGGAATCGGTTTAGGTTGCGTATTGATGTAACGAGGGAGAGTGATAGCTTATTCCTCCAAGCAGTTGAGAAAACATGAAGAGAATTACCCTGTGCATGATCTGGAGTTAGCAGCGGTTGTGTTTGCTCTTAAGATACGGAGGCATTATCTTTATGGAGAAACTTTCACCGTGTACTCAGACCATAATAGCTTAAAATATCTATTTTCTCAAAAGGAGCTGAATATGAGACAGAGAAGGTGGTTAGAGTACTTAAAGGATTTCGACTTCTCCATTTAATATCATCCAGGAAAAGGGAATGTTGTTGCAGATGCTTTAAGCAGGAAGCCGACAGCTAGACAAGCCAGTTTGATGATTCAAGAGTGGAAGTTGTTAGAACAGTTTGCTAGTTTAGATATTAAAGAAAAGGAAGATCGAATCTTGGTGGCTCATGTCCAGCTTCGTTCAGAATTGCTAGCAGAAATTAAGCTGTTGCAGGATAATGACCCAGTGCTTGTTGAAATTAAAGAACAGATGGCTAATCGACCAGATTTTATATTAGCTGATGATGGGAGATTTTTGTTTCGAGGGAGAACATGTGTCCCTGATTCCATGGAAATAAAGAAGAAGATTCTTGAAGAAGCACACAGATCTAAGTATACTATACACCCAGGAGCTACAAAGATGTACAGAGATTTGAAGAGGACTTTCTGGTGGCCGAACATGAAGAGAGAAGTGGCCGATTTTGTGAGCAGGTGTTTAGTATGTCAACAAGTTAAAGCAGAGCATTTCAAACCTACTGGGAAATTAAAGCCTCTCGAAATACCACAGTGGAAGTGGGAAAGTGTCGGTATGGATTTTATTATGGGTTTACCCCGAACACGAGGAGGCCTTGATGGAATTTGGGAGATTATTGACCGACTGACAAAGTCCGCACACTTTTTGCCCATTAAGTCAAAGTGGACCGTGGATATTTTGGCTGCCCTGTATGTAAAGGAAATAATAAAATTGCATGGAGTGCCGGTGTCCATCATATCTGACAGAGACCCCAGGTTTACATCTCACTTTTGGAAAGGACTGCAAGCATCATTAGGCACTCATTTGAACTTCAGTACAACTTTTCACCCTCAAACTGACGGGCAGACTGAGAGAGCAAATCAGATTGTTGAAGACATGTTGAGAGCCTGTATAATTGATTTTGGAGGTAGTTGGCATGAACATTTACCTTTGATTGAATTTTCATACAATAATAGTTACCAATCCAACATTCAGATGGCACCGTTTGAGGCCTTGTACGGCACGAGTTGTAGATCCCCTCTTTGTTGGGAAGAAATTGGTGAGAAGCAATGGCTCGGGCTGGATCTTATCTCTGAATCATCGAAGAACATCCAAGTTATCAGAGACCGTTTGAAGGTCGCCTAGTCTAGACAAAAGAGCTATGCAGATAATAGAAGAAGGGAGCTAGAATTTTAGATTGGGGATCATGTATTTCTGAAAGTATCACCATCAAGAGGAATTAGAAGATTTGGAATTGGAGGCAAGTTAAGCCCAAGGTTTGTTGACCCATTTGAGATTTTAGAGAGGGTAGGCGAAGTTGCCTATAGATTAGCACTACCACCACAGTTAGCTAGTATTCACGATGTGTTCCATGTATCTATGCTTCGGAAGTACGTATATGACCCTTCGCACATCATCCAACATGCTAATTTGGAATTGAAGAAAGACTTATCTTATGACGAGAACCCTATCAAGATATTGTACTTCAAGCAACAGCAACTCAGGAATCGATCCATTCCGATGGTCAAGGTCCAGTGGAGTTGGCGTGGAGCTGAGGAAGCAACATGGGAGTCTGAGGATGCAATCAGGAAACTATATCCCCATTTGTTTTAAGGTTGGTTGTTAGCAGATTCGGTGAATTTGGGGACCAAATTCCTTAAAGTGGGGGAGGGTGTAGCATCCTGTCTTTTTCTACTATAAATATTTCCATATAAATTAATTATTTATTGGCTCAACTTCTAAAGAGATTATTAAAATTCTAGAAAAATATGAATCTAGTGTAAAATTGAATTTGTAATAACTCTGTCTTCAGGTAAGAGGCCAAAATAAAATACGTGTAGGCCCAATTTCACGTTTTAGTAGTTTTTTGTGGGTTTAGAAGGCCTAGTTTAACCATCGCAATTTGGGCCCAATTCTAGCCCAATTGTGCTCCGATTCGAGCCAAACCCTAGCTCATAGTTAGGTCTTTACTTTCTCTTCAAAAACCCTAAGTCTAGAGGCTTCTATCGGCGACGGCGGATTAGAACCTTATCCAAAGTTTTCGCCGGAATTTCTTCATAGGACTCTTCAACCAAATTCGATCTCTAGGAGTCCCTATAGGTTCTATTTATAGAGGGCTTTCGACACCCTAGAATCCTATTTGCACCAGCAACAGGCGGCGTGACCGATCGTGACCGGACGAGGGGGAATTTGGGCGTTCTTGGAGCGGTACCTAGGGTTCCGACGACCCCTCTTCTTCATCCTTCTTTCCTTCAAGCAAGGGTAGGTGTATCTCAGGCCAAACAGAAATCTAATAATACCATCTTGTGCGTCTCCATGAGCTCTTTCTTTTGATACCTAATTGCCCAATTTTCGTTCATCATGCTGTTCGAATTTTACGTTTTACTCCGAGGTGTATCAAACGGACAACTTTCATGATTATTAGTTAAAGATTGAATCTTGTTGTGCTAGATCTAATCAAAGCATGCTATTTTATACGAAATTTTATGCTCTTTCGAATGGTAGTATTTTCCCTAATTTTTATTCATTCTATCATGAGCAATCGTAGTTTAGTGTAACATGTCGAAGTTCATCGTTGGCGGGTTTCCAGGTTTATGTGATGCATCTTTCAGAGACCGTTACAATGTGACGGCCGCACGACAGACCGTCACATGAGCATGACGGCTTCACGACAGACCGTCACTTGCCCCTGTAGTTTAAGATTTTTAAGATTTTGCCTATTTATTTTCTGATACGTAACGCACCTACTATAGACCGTTACATTCTTGTAACGCCCCTTACATAGACCATCACATGCTTCTGGTAGGGTGTTTTTAAACTTTAATTTCATGCATTTTAACCAGAAACTTGCTATGTTAGTAAGATATCTTGATCTATAAACAAGGCAGAACGTAATGTTAATATTGTATTATGATCATAAACATTAATTTTTGTTCTACATGAAAGATGTTTAGAAAATCCTAAGTTGAATGATCATGAAGAATTTGATAAAAACCCTTAGTTAATACTTGTATAAATTTTGATTTATGTAAGATATATTTGATCTTAGCATTATTGTTTGACAGTCATGCCACTCCGGTGGGATTGACTGACCGCACCGTCTTGGTTTCCATGTTTATTAGCCTCAATTCTTGTAATAGATGGGACTCTCCGCCAGATATTCCTTCCGTCGGACTAGGACCACTATTATGAGACCTCCGTAAGACCCCGTGAGCCTGGGATTCCCACCAGGATGCCGGGCAGGTTGTACCCTAAAGACCTGAACTCATGAACGTGGTTTGAATCGTGTTTTTGGACCAGCTCAAATTAAACTGGTCTGTGTACTATAACGGCCCAAGATTGGACCGTCACATCATCGTAACGGCCCTGTGTACGACCATCACGTTCCTGTAATGGCCCTGTTATAGACAGTTACAGATAAGATATTAATAAGGTTTTTCTTATTTTATCATCATGAAGCAGTTATCAAGGTTGGCCTTGAACTGTGAGATCATGCGTGATCCTTGTTTACATCCTTGTTACCTAAAGAGTCATAGTCTTTCTACTTGATGTCATTCCAATTTTGTTGAAATTTCTATTGATCTTAGAAGTAAGTTCGTGAGCTTAACCTTGGAACTCTTGGCCATTTAATGTGATAAATGTCTAGACTAGGATCATTGATCCAAACCTTTGAATACCAACGCATCAAAAAAGGGCCCGGTCTGGTCCTGGGAGGAGCACCCAAAAGTACTTGTGCCCCGGAGAGTTTGTAATGACAAGGTGTGGCATTGCACCGAAGTGCATGACTAGCATGATTGGTCTATGACATTTCCACTTTTACTCAATTACTTGAAATTCCCGTGTGACATGATATGCGTGCTTGATATGGCCAATTCCATTTATCATTTCATGACATGAAAAGTTCTTGTTATACTTGTGTTTACTCTTTACTTGAAAGCTCATGTTCTATTTCTTATCTTTCTCTTGTCATTTATTTATCATCGCTTTTGTTACAATTTTATTCATAAATGGTTAATCACTTTAATTATGCCTGATAATAGAGATATAAAATCCTAGAGTTTATGTTCGAGTCAATTTCGGATTAGTTGTTATCTAGAGTTGATGTATTTTCCATTAATGAGATAGAAGTCCACAAGGAGTCGGGTGTAATCGAATACTTTCTCTTATTTTTAGTATCAATAAAGTTGGGTTAATTGTTTCTTTATTATTGGCCTGGTGGTTAGTCTCTTGTGGCAACGTGTGCTCTGATTCACATGATTGATATAAACTACTACGTTCTGATTTTTCGCGTCGGGGCATGACAGGTCACCCATTCTGGAGCTGATCACTGTTAGAAAGGGATAAAACCGTGAGACCGGTAGGCCAAAGCGGACAATACCTCGACAGTATAGAGTACGGGGCGTGACAGTAGAAGAATCTCCACATGTGGTCTTTGATGAAACAATGACTAAGCTCGATAATGGCTTGTGCAGGGAACAGAATAATGGAGAAATTTTGAAAGATGAATGTCATGCCGATCAATCTTAAGACAATGATGAAGAGGAGCCTGTATCTCAGGGGGAGGTAAATGAGGATCAAGATAATCAAGTTATCAATGTCAGATTTCTTAGAGATTATCCTATATATAATATAATTTGTAATTTGCATGAACCCCCTAGGACCAGATCTTATCTCAAGGCTCAGAATGAGTTAAATTCATTTGCATTAGTGTCACACATAGAATCGAAAAACATAGACAGTGCCCTTAGTGACGTGCATTGGATCAATGCCATGCACGAGGAATTAAATCAATTTGATAGGAACAAGGTATGGCACCTAGTTCCATCTCCTGGTCATGGGACTGTCATTGGGACTGAATGGGTTTTCAGGAATAAAACCAATGAGCAGGGCAATGTTGTTAGGAATAAGGCTAGATTGGTAGCTCAAGTGTACAATCAAGAGTATGGTATTGACTTTGAAGAGTCATTTTCCCATGTGGCTAGGTTAGAGGCCATTAGAATTCTGCTAGCATATGCATGCTCATTAGGAATCACCCTTCAGCAGATGGATGTAAAATCTGCATTTCTGAATGGAGAAATAAAAGAGGATGTCTTTGTAAGACAGCCTCCTGGCTTTGAATGCATAGATTTTCCTAATCATGTATATAAGTTGAATAAAGCTCTATATGGTTTAAAACTAGCTCCTAGAGCTTGGTATGACAGGCTCAGTAAGTTTCTCTCAGATAAGAAGTTCACAAGAGGTGAAATTAACCAAACCTTGTTCACAAAGGTATGCCATCCAGACATTCTCATTGTTCAAATATATGTGGATGATATAATTTTTGGTTCAACTAACTCAACAATGTGTAAAGAATTTTCTGACTTAATGACACATGAGTTTGAAATGAGCTCTATGGGTGAGCTAAAATTATTTCTTGGATTGCAGGTGACACAGACCAAAGACGGAACCTTCATTACTCAGTCCAAGTATATAAGGGATCTACTGAATAAGTTCAAATTGGAAAATCTCAAGGAAATAACAACACCAATGGGTACATCAACTAGCCTTGATGATGACCCAACAGGTAAATTGGTTGACACCAAGTTGTACAGAGGTATGATCGGATCCCTTCTTTACCTTACTACATGTAGGCCTGATATACAATTTACTATGTGTTTATGTGCTAGATTTCAGGCTAGTCCTAAAGAGTCACATCTTAGTGCTGTTAAGAGGATTTTTAGATATCTGTCAGGCACCCAAGGACTAGGCCTTTGGTATCCTGCTAGGTGTGAGCTAGACCTACTAGCTTACACTGATATAGATTATGCTGGGTGTCGGATTGATAGGAAAAGCACTAGTTAGGTGGTTGTCTAGTGGCTTGGGCATCCAAGAAACAACACACTGTTGCTCTATCCACTTCTAAGGCAGAATATGTCGTAGCAGGGAATTGTGCAGCCCAGGTACTCTAGATCAAGCACCAACTCACTGATTATCAGATAAAACTGGGATGCATTCCAATTTTATGTGATAATACTAGTGCTATATGTTTGACTAAAAATCCTGTTCATCACTCTAGGACTAAGCACATAGAAATTAAACATCATTTTCTTAGAGATGAAGTAAGCAAGAATGAGATTGAATTGAATTTTATTGAAACTGAAAAATAGATTGTTGATATATTTACTAAACCTTTGGGAAATGAAAGATTTAAATTCTTAAGAAGAGAACTAGGTTTATGTAAATTTCAGCATGATGATTAATTCTTATTTAATTCTTATATTGATGCTTGGATTAGTTCTGAGAATGATTGTGTGCCAGCCTGTCTTTAAAGTTCTTGAATAAATGTTCTGATCTATCGTGAGAATGTTGCAAGTCTGCTTGCATGTAGTTTTATCATTGTCATAGTTAAGTCATCTTGATTTCAGAGGTATATAAAATGATATGTGATGAAAAGACAGATTCTGTCTATCTGAAAGCCCATACCATGTGTAGAGGACTATCCTCCGCCAGGTACCATGAATCAAGAGAGTCCATGCATTGCACAACATTTCTTAAATAAACATGCATATAGACAGGGGGAGCTTTTGTTTAGAATAAGATTGCATGTCCATGTTGCATTATTTTGTCAGGGAGAGTCTGGTTCTGTCATATCTGGGCGTGATCTGTTCAAGTTTTTCAATCAGCGTTCAGATCAGTGTTTTTGAAAATTCAAACTCCTATCATTCAAATTCTCTCCTCATACACAAAATTTTCATCACTTAGTGTCTCTTGAACTCAAATGTATCATTTGGCATTGCTTGGATCCACTACCATCACCTGGTGTCATTTCCACTTCTTGATATCCCTCAAGAGATGATTCTGTACTTCAATGTCAATTCCCTTATCCTGAATAGATGACAGTCTTGCAATCAGTTCATTAGTTTCAGCAGCAACTATCATATGTCTTCTATTATAAGAATCATGTTTGCTTCATGAATGAACTCATGGTTTAATCCTAATAAACTGTAGAGTTTAAAGAATGTACTCAGAAGATAAGGTGATAGAAAATTGGTTATAGCTCTAGTGACATCGATTTTATTTTTAAAAAAATTCGTTAGGCATGCCAGTCACCGGAGTGACAAAATTTATTGTGCGCTCGATCTGACTTGGTCAGTCGATTGTGAGGTTCGGGTCGGGATTCAAAACCCGCCGTACCGTAAAGGCTACGACGTTAATTATGCCCCTCCGAAAGAGGGACAACCCTTGATTAATCATCAAAATAGAAGGACCATGGGCCCCATAGAATATATGAAAGACGTGATTACATGCAAGCACACAATACAGTAGTATTTATTCATTAAACCGGCCTCCGGTACAAGGCGGAGAACTTAGGTCCGAAGACTGTCATCACGCATAGTGAAAGCCTCTGGTCGGGCATAACCCGACTTTCTGCTAATCACCATTTGATATACCGAAGAAGCGGCTCATGCAAGCATACAAGGTAATAGTATTTAGTTTTATTGTTTATTATTGATTCGATCATTTATTCATAATTTTAAAAGAGATTTCGGCAACGTCTCTCTGGCTTCGAAAGCGATCGGGGCCTTCTTATTTTGAGATTGTGCACGGCATTACGGTACACACATATGGACCGATGAGGTGGGCCTGATGTGACCATGTTCGGGTAGACTCGTGTATTATCGGGACAATGTATGCCGGGATACGGCAAATTTGTTGTTCAAGAATCGAGGGAATGCGGTTAAAATCCGATCGGAACAAATTAAAACTAGCGAATTATTGGCCCGGAACGAAATTACGCCATGACTACAATGGGAGGAATCCCGAGGTCCGTGCGCGGCTCGTTGGGCATCATTAATATTCCCCATACTCGGGTCTAGAGGATATAAGACCTCTGAAGTGGGTACAATTGTGTTCATTGTTTGTTATTTATTCTTCTTCTTTTTTTATTATTATTTTAGATGCATAAATGCGTCTCTTCTTTTAATTCTTTGTTCTTATTTAGTTTATGTTATTCCCCTTTGTATTGTTTATTTGCTTATTTTCACATTGCACGTACATATTTTATTTTCTTTATTGCCCTCCATTCGATTATTATTTATTTATCACTCTTTTTTTTCAGTTACCATTTTTATTCTCTTGGCTTATTTATTATTACTTATTTTTTTCCCTTTATTCGGCCATTATTTGGTTATTATGGTTTTATCATCTTTTATTATTATTATTTGTTTATTTTATTCTAACCATTTTTTATTTTCCCAATTTTGAATGAGTGTGTTTTTTATTTATCTCATTATTGATATGTTTTGTTTTGTTTTTATCATATATATACATATGTATATGGAATGGGGGGTCAGTGCATGTCAGCGCAAGGCCGAGGAAGGTTGAGGAGGTCGGTGCAATGTGCACCGATGCAGTAGCGAGGCAGGGAGACCCAGGGTTGGTGCAAGGCAGGGATGAGGAGGGCTGGGGGTCAGTGCAAGTGGCCCGGTCGGTGCAGCAAGGTGAAAGGGAGGTCGGTGTAGGTGGCGGAGAGGTGATGGCCAAGTTGGTGCAAGATGGACGAAGGCCGGTGCAAGGCGGTCGGTGCAGCGCTGAGGTCAGTGCAGGGCGAGCTGGAGTAGATGCAAGGCTTGAATGGAGGTTGGTGCAATGCTGGGTCGGTGCAATGGCGAGGAGAAGGTGGAGCTGAGGTCGGTGCAATGGGCGTTAAGGCTAGTGAGGAGGAGGGCGATGCAAGCGTGATGGGGAGTCAGCGCGAGGCAGGGGTCGATGCAATGTGCACCGATGCGATAGCCAAAAGGGGAGGTGATACACCGATGCGATGGAGAGGCGGACTGAGGGTGCATCGGTGCATACTGGGGGAGGTCGATGCTACGAGGAAGATGATGATGGCCAAGTCGGTGCAAATGAAGAGGGAGGCGGTTCAGGGTCGGTGTTAGCGAAGAGAAGGGTCGGTGCAACGTGCGTCGATGCAGCAGCGAGGAAGGGGATTCGGTGGCGTTGCCACCGAATCAGATAGTGTAATGGCCTAATCGGTGGGGACACCACCAACTCACAGAGTCCACCATTCATGCTCCTGCAGAGAAGATTTTTTTTTATTTATGATTTCGCACCACATAGGGCATTTGAATGAGAACGTGTGTGAGACTTATAAATCCAAAGGCATGACTTCCCATGCATTAGAAGAGATTCTGCCTGCTATCATTTCCATATGTATATTCTTTTTCTTGTTTTATTCGTTTATTCTCCTTCTTGGTTTGCTTGTGTGAGGTTCATACTCTAGCACTTAGGCAGCCGTTGATGTATAGGCCCTTCTAAGTATCGGACATAATCAGATAAGCTGGCAAATCATGGTGAAACACAATGTCGTCTGAGGAAATTTGGGCATCATCTCCCCAGCATAGGGAGATGTTCAATTAGACAAATGGCATGGCACACGACAGACGGTGCCAAACCGTAAATACTGAGGAGTCTAGATGGACTAACTCAGTCCCTGAGGTCATCACGAGCAGAGTCTCAAGAGCCAGCCTACTAGAGAATCGTAATGATCCAGGGGAGGAAAGGGTCTCTGATTGTGGCCATACAGATGGCAATTTTATTTGCTCACTCAGTGCAAAGGGCTTCCAGGGGAACATGTGACAAGATGACAGACCCCTTGGAACCCAGAGTGGCGTTAGCTCAAGGAAATTAAGCAAGCGAATGAAAGGGTTGTACCCCTCCCCAGTCAGGGACAATTGGAAGCAATCGGAGAAAACCGTTCATCGAGCAGTAACAGTTCCAGGAACACATCGTACCACCATGCTTTGCTATGGGATAAGCCGAACGGGACTGAGTCCCTCAGGGATAAATCATCAAGCGCTGAGAGGGGGGGGTATATGGCAACTTCAGAAGGAAGTAATAGAAGACTACCATGTTGACTATCAGAGTACACTGGTGCCCTTACAACTGACAGAAACGAGTTAAAGGGCACTCAACAATCTCTTTTCTATCGTTCGATCAAGCGAAACTCATATTCGTAGATGAAACCACGCCATCAGTAAAAGAACAGCTCCTGGGGAGGGGTAACTTACTGTTGCCCACAAAGGGCGTGGCTGCAAGCCGTCATCCCATAGAAAGATAATTACAGATCCCCAAAGTGAGCGGTCACAGGATTCATAGTGGATTTATCCCAGAGGGCCTTCTCACGCTCGAGGGAAAACTGAGAAATCTCAAGGCGAGGTCGGTAGAAACCACTACAGTTAGCAACAAAAAAAAAATAGATTAAGACAGAAGGAGATATATTCAAGCCACAGTAAAGAACGGGGGCTTTATTCTATTCAACCTCGTTGTTGGTTACAATCAGATCAAGAGGAGGGATTACAACGATCGAAGGAATTCTCCAATAGGAAAGGAAAAGGAAACTGCTTAAAAGAAAAGAGAAGAGCTAGTAGGAGAAGAACATGGAGCCGGCGGACAGTGTAGAACTCCTTCTCAGACCCACCTGCTTCTTCCTCTCTCCGATCCTCTCTTCCTCTCATTTCTTTCTTTTTCTATTCTTCTTCGCTCGATCGCTCCTCTTTCTTCCCTCGATGGATCCCTTCTTCTTCTTCTTCTCCCTCTTTCTTTTCTAAGGGCCACGGGGCCCTTTTATAGGTAGATGCCCAAATCAGGGTATCGAAAACCTGACAGGATGGGTGAGCTGCCACCGCCTCAGTGTCAAAGGCGCCACCGCCTCAGCTACAAAGGCGCCACCACCTCAGCTACAAAGGCCGCCACCGACTAAGCTGCAAACGCCACCGCCGACTCGAACGCAAAGGCCACCGCCGACTCGAACGAGGTAGCGCCACCGACTCGGCCATTCAAGGGCATTTTCATAATTTTAACATTTTATCCCGAAATTAACCCGGTGAGTGATCTTCATCCGAAGTAGCTTCGAGGTTGCTGTAGTAGTCCCGGACTACATTTTAAAGTGTTGATTCGGGGCTTCCGCAGATTTTCGGGACGTGCAGAACCCGTACCGATTTTCCTGGGATTTGCACTGATTCGGCCTTCGGCACTATAGTTCATGCGACCAACTCAACTTCGCAAATATCTGTGATATCCTTATCGAGTGGGCCCGTGGAAGTATTTTCGTCCTAACTGGGTGTCCTTTCGGCCACTTACGGACCTTTCCGGTGCGATGTGTACCCAAATCGGGTAACCCAGGTTTTCTCCTGATTTGGTGCTTGGCACGTTGATTTGTGCCGCCAACTTCACGCTGTGGACACGTGGGGTGTCTTCATTAGGAGGGCCATCCCTCGAAGCATTTTTGCCCTGATCGGATGACCTTCTGGCCACTTACGGACCGTTCCGGCATTCCGAGTGTGCTGATCAGATTTCCTGGGTTTTCTTCTGATTTAGCCTTCGGCTCAGCAATCTGTGCCGCCAACTCCACGATGTTGACACGTGGAGTATCTTCATTAAGAGGGCCACCCCTCAAAGTATTTCTGCCCTAGTAGGACGTCCTTCTGGCCACTTATGGATGACTTCGGCATTTCGCGTGTCTTGATCAGATCACTCGGGTTTTTCGCTGATTGAGCCTTCGGCTCCCCCTTTTGGGGGTGTAAGGGCACTCGGCCAACGTTTATGACCTGCCAAAACAAAGGTCAAGAAAAATTACAAATATTTTCAGTGTCAACAAATGCCCCCCACCCGCGGGTGTCGCAAGTGATAGACGAAAGAGCGGGACCTGCGGGTGTAGCCCATAGCCCATTTGAAATATCTTTTGTCTTTTATTTACTATTATGATATTATCCTTATTTTTATTCATTATTATCATCATTTTCATTCATTTAAATTTTTTTATTTATCATTGTTTTTATTCTAGTTATTTTATTTTATTATTTTATTATTATCATTTTATTTCATTTATTTCTCTATCATCGTCATTTTTATTCTCACGTAAACACGCAAGCACTCTTCACTAGCAGGCATAGCATATATAGCGTAGTTCCCCTATATCAGGGATAGGATAAGGACAATGCCCAAAATTCACGGATGGAGTGTGGCTCACGAAGCACAACTAAGGGAGACATGCATACGTGAAGGGAAAACCGCGTAGGATATATGCATAGCATAAGCCACGATCCGCACCTAAGACTATTCCTCCATAGAGTGGACGCGCAATTATATGGGCAGCGAGCCCTAAACATAAGGACGTATAGATGTTCTAAGTAACACTAGAGGATTACTTTATCACCTACACATGTATTTGGGGTTCTCGACTTTTGGTAGCTCCGCACATCCCCCTTGTTTATTCTTAATTCAAAATTTCACCGTTCGACGCGAGTCTCCTCATTTGTTTCAGTGGGGATTCCCGACTACTAAGATTCATCCCTTTATTCGAAGTGCTATTATGGACTTCACCGTTTAGCGTGAGTTTCCTCATGTGTCTCAATGGGGATTCCTGACTACTGGGACTCATCCTCCTTCTTTTTTTATTGCAATTATAGACTTCACCGTTCGGCACGAGTCTCCTCATATGTCTCAATGGGGATTCCCAGCTACTAGAATTCATCCTTTTATTCATTGTGCTATTATGGACTTCACCGTTCGGCACGAGTCTCCTCATATGTCTCAATGGGGATTCCCAGCTACTAGGGTTTGTCCTTTTATTCATATTTTATTATTTTATTCATATTTTATTTTTTTTAAAGGGGGTAGGCAACTTTTTCATCACGATTACTCTTCACACGAGTGCAGATATTCTAAGCTTCCATGAAGTGTTAGGAAAAATTTATGGCATCCCTACGACTAGGGGCCACTGCTCATATCGTGTGCGAAGTGTGGGAGTTTCGTCCAGGGTGTATCATGCGAGTTGTGCTAGCAACATAGCCACGACTCTTCCCCTGGCCGTATGCACTTACCGAGAATTGGCTTTTAATTCCTTAGTGTGTGCCGTGATGCACACCGACACAGAATCTGGGCAACGCTATTTAGCAAGGGAGCAAGCGGTCTTAGAAATTTGAAGGAAGTGTATTAATGCTATGCTACAAGCAAACATGCAAGCAAGTAAACCATGTTATGCTCCCTCTTTTTTGTCTCTTTTTTTCTTTCTCTTTTTCTTTTCTTTTCTTTTCTTTTCTTTTCTTTTCTTTCTTTCTTTCTTTTCTTTTCTTTCTCTTTCTCTCTCTCTCTCTCTCTCTCTCTCTCTCTCTCTCTCTTTCTCTTTTTTTCTTTTTTTTTATATGGGGCTTAATAGGCACACCTGTAGGCTGACAGTTTGAGAGGTAAGTGGCCGATCCAGTGACAATGGAGAGAAGATGTTATATGTTGTTTCGAATCCCGAGAGGGGTCAGGAGTTGGTGCGAAACCAAGGGAGGGTCTTTTCATTCATTGGTTCGGGCAACAATTCCGGGCCAATAGTAAGGTGATGGTCGGCCTCGACTGAAGGTCATGATGTCGAAAGGCTTGGTTTGGATGTAAGGCCGTAATGCCAAGGTAGAAGGGTCTTTTTGTTCATTGGGTTGGATGATAGTTCATGGGCCAATGATAAGATGATTGTTGGCTTAGATAGAAGGTCATGACGCCGAATGACTTGGCTTAGGCGTAAGACCATGACTCCAAGAAAGAACATTCACCGGCTTAGGCAAGGAGCCATGACGCCGGACCACTTGGCCTAGATGGAAGGTCATGATGCCAAGGAGAAATATTTACTGGCTTAGGCACAGAGCCATGACTCCAGACAACTTGGCCTAGACGGTGTGTCATGTTGCCAAGGAAGAATGTTTACCGGCTTAGGCGGAAAGCCATGCCACCGGACAGCTTGGCTTAGGCGGAAGGTCATGACACCAAGATATAATACTTACCAGCTTAGGCAGAAGGAGCCATGACGCCGGGTAACTTGGCTTAGGTGGAAAACCATGACGCTAAGATATGATATTCACCGGCTTAGGCGTAAGCAGCCATGACGCCAGACAAGGCTGTTTAACGACTTAGATGTCAAGTCATGACGCCGTGCAACTTGGCTTAGGCGGAAGGCCATGACGCCAAGATATAATACTTACCGGCTTAGGCGGAAGGAGCCATGACGCCGGGTAGCTTGGCTTAGGTGGAAAACCAAGACGCCAAGATATGATATTCACCGGCTTAGGCGGAAGAAGCCATGACGCCGGACAAGGGTGTTTAACGACTTAGATGTAAAGTCATGACGGCGTGCAGCTTGGCTTAGGCGAAAGGCCATGACGCCAAGATATAATATTTATCGGCTTAGGCGGAAGGCCATGATGCCGGGTAGCTTGCCTTAGGTGGAAAACCATGACGCCAAGATATAATATTCACCGGCTTAGGCGGAAGAAGCCATGACACCGGACAAGGGTGTTTAACGGCTTAGACGTAAAGTCATGACGCCGTGCAGCTTGGCTTAGGCGAAAGGCCATGACGCCAAGATATAATATTTACCGGCTTAGACGGAAGGCCATGACGCCGGGTAGCTTGGCTTAGGTGAAAAATCATGACGCCAAGATATAATATTCACCGGCTTAGGCGAAAGAAGCCATGACGCCGGACAAGGGTGTTTAACGCCTTAGACGTAAAGTCATGATGCCTGTTGATTTGTTTGCTTCCCTTCTTATTTTTGTTTTGATGTGTAATAAAGATGATAAGCAAAAATCAAAGATCTCAATCAACCCAAGGACATGTGAACCATGAACCTAGGCAACCAGAACAAGCTCTAGCATGGGCATGCTATCTCAATCATCAAGCTAAACTAAGGGAATAAAGAAAAACACACGCCGGGGTATGGAGCAAGAGCAAATAAAAACACACCGCAAGGGTGGAGCAAATAAAGGAAATAAGAGATATGAGATGGCAAGAAAGCTAATGCCCAATACTAAGAAGGAACATGATCGCCACCAAAGTAAACACAAGCCAGAGACTTGAAAATACCTTGGAAATAGGTGGATGAAGCACCCGCCCACGGGAGAGAGAAAACCAGTGAAATCTGTAGATCAACCGAATGTAACGGTCCAGACCCCGTGCGTCACAGGAATGTGACGGTCTCTAGATGAGCTGTTATAGGAGCCTGACGCGCCTGCACAAGACCGTCAGAAACCCTGCAGAAATAGCTTGTGGACTCTTTGAACTCCAAATCTTTCAGCCGGCCAGAAGACTTGGGCCTCGCGTAGTGAACCTGTAAACCTGCTAAAGAACGTGAAAACACAAGAAAACAAACCCTAATTAGCCCTTTAAAACAAGCGTAGTATCAATTCTTAAAAGGCTTAAGAGCATGCAAAAGGAAAGGGAAGTACCGGGAAAGTTTTGGTTTTTTAACCCCTCTGGGTGTTTTTAAAAGATAGGAGGATGGTTAGATGATGAAAAACAGATGCAGAACATGGAAACAAGGAGAGGGACAATGCCTATGATGAGAGGGAGGAGGAAGAACACAATATGCACTGATGAACTTTGAAACTCAATAGAACGAATACTCCCTTCACCGTGAAGCAGATGGACGTGAAAGACAAGTCTCCTTGGTTAGATGTGGCTCCAGAATGCGGCAGCACTTCGACGTAAACTTCAGATCTTCCTCCCTCAGGCCATGAAGTTAAGGGTGCTATTTATAGGCCCTCAAACTCTCTGGTCGAACAGAGGATAATCCAGCAAGAAAAGAAGATAACTCTTAGCAAATCCTTGAAGATAATATCATCAAGAGTCCATAGAAACAAATAGAAGGTTCTGAGGATCAGATTTGGAAGAGAAATCACCAATTCAAACTCTTATCTCGATCACGGAGTAGCAGAGAAAAGGCCTGAACTGCCAGGACTCTCTGTTGGATGTAACGGCTGCAAGACAGACCGTCACAGGCAAATAACGCGTCCGGGAGAGACCATTACATTCAACCTTATCTCAAAAGAGATAAGATCAACGGAAGCAGATCAAAACAATAGGACTCTTGAATGAAAGTAACGGCCATGGGTGGACGCGTTGAAGCGAAGTAACGGCTGCACGACAGACCGTTAGAATCAAATGGGCAGGCCAACAGATAAGGATTGAAACAAATGCCTTAAGTCGTAGGACTCTTCAAAATGTAACGGTCCAGGGACAATGCGTTAGAAGAAAGTAACGCCCCATGTGCAGACCGTTAGAAACAATGAGGATCCAAATGATAAGAGGGCTTGCTAAGCTTCATTCAAGGCGAGACATCACAGAACCATACTCAACCAAGGAGCTAAGACCCATGAAATAAGCTTCAAACTGATAAAGGAGACTCAAGGAATGAATGAATAACTGGGAGCATCACATAGAGTGAACAAGGAGATGACCCGACTTATCGGTCATAAAACGGGTGTCAACAGATGCCCCTCCTTAACGTCCTCTTTGCAGGGAAGTGAGCGGAGGTGAAGCGAAAGCGAAATGGAACATGGAGATGAAGCGGAAATAAAATGGAGTGGACCAAAAAGTGGGCGTTAAGGTAAAATGACACCTTTTCTTTACCAACAAGCAATAGGAATTTTCTAGGAAACTTCGAACAGATCACAAGGAAAGAGCCAACCAAAGGATGCAACTCTGGAGGAACTAACAATTAAGGAAAGGAAACACGGCTAGCCGCCGGAGGCAACGGAAAGGAAAGAGAACTGACTAAACTCCAGACAGGAATCTTCAGCCAATCAAATCAAGCAAAAAGATCGAAGGAAACCTTCTAATTCAGAGTGGAATGATTCTCCTTATTCGAGATCAAGAACACAGCTATTCACCATCATTGAGATACCTCGAACAGATGAAGAATCATGAATGCTCAAATATGCGGATGATGCATGCTGGGCTAAATAAAAAGGAATCGTTAAAACAAATGCAAATAAAACTAAAAATAACAAGATACTCGAGAATAATATTGCTAGACCAGAGAAATCAGGGTCAGGACACTATCTGCAACCACGGCGTGCAAGACAGAACCATCGTCCCCAAATTTTCCAACCTAACGGCCTATCCAACGATTAAACATGTGAACTTAGATCATCATCATTTTTGTTTAAGGGGAACATCAGACCCCAGAACACATGAATGACCAACCGGTTCTCGAGGTAATATATCATAGATACCATATAGCAATGCATTAAAGGGATAAGCGAACGAGATACAATACCTGACTTACCTGTCTGACGAACGGCAAAGCACGATGCTGTTCATAACTTCATTCATGAGAAAGAGGTTAACCAATAATAATATGAGCATGAAACAGGCATAACCATTTATACGTGGGAGAAGCATCAATAATGAACATCATAGCAGAAAATGTGGTCATTCAAGCATCAAATAGACCATTTTATTCATCAAGAAACTTGCAAGCTGTAACGGTCTACTGAGAGGGCGTTACATAAAGTAACGGACCAGGGAAGGGCCGTTAGAGACTGAGCGGTTCACATTCTTCAATAAAACAATTCAAATCCATGTGATGGTCTCAGGAGTACACGTCAGAGGACGTAACGGTCGGACGACAGACCGTCATATTTCCTGAGCGTTCAAAAAAAACAAACCGAATGGTCACAATCTTCATTCATTCATTCATTCAATACTCAAACGCCAAAAACCCCAAAGCCTCAACCGAGAGCAACGACCGGCGACCTCTGTCATCCACCCAAGATGGCCGGCGACGAGGGTTCCCAGCCACCGAAGAAGAGGGAGAGAGGGACGAAGAAGAAGGCGATTCGCCGCCTTCACCGTCGGATAGAGCGAGAGACCGTCCTGCCTGCGGAGGAAGAGACTAGGGCGAGGAGAGAGCCAAGGGAGGAGGAAAATGTTCCAACGGTCGAGGAGGATCAAGAGGAGACACCCCTGGATGAAGAAGAACCCAAGGAACCAGAGAAGAAGAGGAAGAGGGACCAAGACCGAGAGGTAGGCCGCCCACCCCATTTTCCAAAATTTTAATTTTTTTGTATTTTTATGTGCATGCATGTGTGAATGGGGGGTAGAAAATGGGTCTATGAACCCATTAGGATCCATTGTAGGCCTTTTGGCCAAAGTGGGAAAGCTACGGTATGCGAGGGAAAAATGCCCTCTAGCAGAGAATGTGACGGTCCTTCCAGTGACCGTCACAAGCCTAACGCGTCACTCTAGATGCGTTAGAGCCATGTGACGTCCCATCCCAGGGCCGTTACATGCACCAGAGGTCAGAACTATTTTTAGGTTTTCAATTATTCAGTTTTTTTGTTTTGTTTTTATTTTATAAATGTTATGCAATGATTTTATGATGCATTTGACTGACTTATGACTTAAATGAATGCAGGGAAAAAGATGGACGAGGATCTCCTGGCTTCAGATCCGGGCGGTGTACCATGCACTGCCCGATTACCAGAGAGAGAGATTAGCCGGCATGGGGTTTGCCGAGGTGCTGAGCATCGAGGTGATCCGGATGGACACGCCTCTGCTGTACGCCTTGAACGAGAGGTGGGATCCGATTAGCAGGGCGTTCATCTTCCCGTGGGGTCACATGATCCCGATGCTGGAAGACATAGCGAGGATCACCGGACTGAGAGTCCACGGAACCGCAGTGACCAGGTGGACATACAGAGACTACCGAGAGATGGCCCAGGAGCTGCTGGGGCTAGATTTGATCAGACCAGGGCAGACGTCATCCCAGCTCTCACGATCAGTACTGCAGGAGAGCTTAGGACTGAGAGGAGCGACGATAGCCGTGGGTGAGCTACCAGAGGAGCATCTGGGTAGAGTGATTGACCAGGTGCGCCCATGAGTGGCGGCAGAGGCGGGACCGGAGGGAGATCGCATCCTGAGACGCTTCCTCATGCTACTGTTCGGGAAGCTCCTATTTACGACTCGGGCAGATGTCATCAGCTGCAGGCTACTGTCGATGATCAGAGATTTAGGCAGAGTTGGGAAGTACGCCTGGGGAGCAGTTGTGCTAGCCTTCTTGTTCGAGTCCCTCAGCATGACGGACCGACAGACGATGATGGGCGGCTTCTCGCCTTTCCTACAGGTAAATGTAATTTAAACGCCTTCTATATGATTATGATTATGCTTATGAAAATGATTATGAAGTTGACTGACTTGACTTCTAAATGTAGATCTGGAGCTACATGTACCTCCTGGGCATCGGGAGAGGCACGCTACTCCACGCCGGCCGCATCCCGATCGTGAGGCGATGGGTGGTCGCGAGGGACCCGGGGTCGATCATCAGATTGACCTGGGTGATCCAGGATGATTTGGATTCCTTCCCACACACGGCGGTAAGCCCGAAACTCAAAATGCTTTCTAAATGCTTCAAATGCTTATAAATGATGATAAATGGACTAACATGTTGATGGATGGACTAATATGCTTTCAGGTGAGATGGACCTCGTACAGAGGTGAGAGCTACGAGGGACAACCATGGGTGGAGGCAGCCCTTTCGTACCGGGGACGAGACATATGGTTGCACTGCATCCATATCATCGAGCCACTCCACTACAGGTTGATATTGCGGACTCGGGGACTACACCAGCCCAAGGTGACCTTTCCACGCCGCAGTGACGAGCGCCCGGGCAAGTCAATGAAAGGAATCAGCGGCGACATAGATTGGTGCGCCCGGAAGGTGAAGTTCATCCACGATTGGAACAAGCGGGGCAGAGTAGTGAAGGAGCGGGACGAGAGTGACGAGGCATACTTGAAAGCCTTCGCTCGACTGTACGGGGACCGGGTGTACCGAGGTACCTAACAATCGGTATGCAATTTCTAAACTCTAAACTCTGAATGCTCTTATATGAAAATTTTATTCTATATGCACTGACTCATATGCTTTCTAAATGCAGCTAGACCCTAAAGGAAGGATAGCCGAGCTTGAAGGGTTACTCCACTCTACCGTCCAGCAGCGGGACGAGTACTGGGCCGCTCTGGAGCTTATGGTAAAACTCTAAAACCTTGGACCTAAATGATTATGTTTATGATTATGATGCGAATGTGATTGACTGACCAATGATTTCTAAATGCAGCTGGCTGAGGGAGCCCAAAGAGTGGGACCGGATGCCCCATCGTCTTCCTCACAGCCTGTCGGGGACAGAGCTGGGCGGGACGTCGAGTTTGCTCGAGCGGTTGCCCGGGCCGAGGAGGCAGAGGCCACCCTCGCAGAGCGGGTAAGATGCTAAATGCGAAACTAAAAAAAATGCTTATGCTTGTGCAAATTAAATGCTTATGCGGCTAACTATGTGAAATGCAAACTACAAGTGAGAGAGCTAGCCACTACAGCGGCCGAGGCGAAATTGGCTCGGACTGAGGCAGAGGTCTTACGAGCAGAGGTGGCCCGATTGAGAGGAGAGCTTGCGCGGACGGCAACGCAGACAAAAGATTTCGAGAGATACCGGTCCGAGGCACGAGCTGCGCGACTCGAGGCCCACGACATGAAGGTCGAGGTTCAGACCTTGCAGAGGACCATACAGATGATGGGCCGAGGACTGGAGCAGAGCATCTCTCAGAGCGGAGCGCCGAGGAGTGCTGCTCGTGCCAGATCAATGGCAGACTACCTTGTTAGCTCCTCTGGTCAACGGAGGAATGAGAGGGCGGAGATGGGCCAGCAGGAGGATAGTGCCTCCATAGCACCACCGGCGAGGAAGCCGGAGGGTGGAGATGATGATGGCGGCCCGGCGGATAAGCCAGTCGAGTGATGCATTTTTTTTTTTTTGGTTTTCTTATTTACTTGTACATAACTTATATGAAAATGAAATGAAAATGTAAATCTTTTTTGTGTTTTGTTGTGACTTTTATGTGAATGAATGGATGTGTATGCAAATAGGTGATCATGTGAAAATGAATGGGAATGAATGCAAGAAAATGCAGGAAATGCCTGTGGATGTGTGAAAGAATTGTGTGTAATTGCATGGATGAAATGTGATATGTGCGATGGACAGGGTGAACGGAAGTCTGTAAGACCGCCAGGTCTAAAACAGAGGCAGGAAGGAATAGTTCAATCACAGCAGCAGACAATGTAACGGTCTAAGTCCAAACTGTCAGGATCAAGTAACGCATCAGATAGAGGCCGTCAGAGAGGACAGAGCCCAATTTTGCAGAACTGAGCAGCAGGAAAAGTAACAGCTCAGAGCTGGTGCATCATATATAAGTAATGGCCAAGTGCTAGACTGTTAGAGATGGCATAGCAGGATTGAACCATGAATGTACAGACCTCGTCCAAGTGATGTATAGACTTGGAGTGCAGATGACCAAACGATGTATAGACTTCGTTTTTAGCCAAAGAGTGCTCAGACTTGAAGGATGTATGGACTTTGGACAAGGAATGTATAGACTTGAGGCTGTGCACACGTTGGGCAATGTATAGACTTGGATCAAGAATGTACAGACTTGAACGACGTGTGGACTTTGGATGAGGACTGTACAAACTTGGAGACAGTATGGACTTGAGACTATGGAATGTACAGACTTGAGGAATGGATGTATAGACTTTGACAAATGTGCAGACTTGGGGAGACTGTATAGACTTCAACGAATGTACAGACTTGGGGAGACATGGAATGTATAGACTTCAACGAATGTACAGACTTGGGGAGACATGGAATGTATAGACTTCAACAACGGTGTATGGACTTCAAAATGTGTAGACTTGAACATGATGTATAGACTTGAGGCTGTGTAGACCTCAACATGAAGAATGAATGTGCAGACTTTAAAAATGTTGTGCAGGCTTCAAAGTAATGTATAGACTTCAACATGCTGTATGGACTTCAAAATGAATAATGAATGTGTAGACTTCAAAATGTTGTATGGACTTCAACATGAAGAATGAATGTGCAGACTTCAAAATGCCGTATAGACTAGGATGATGAATGGGATGTATAGACTTAACAAAATGTGCAGGAAATGTGACGGTCCACACACAGTGTGTCGGAGATAGATAACGGTTATGAGCAAGACCATTGAGAATGATTGACCAAGAAGAAGCCAAAACTGATCAGCAGAGAATGTAACGGCTCAGAGAGAACGTGTCATAAGAATATAACGGTCTGATGCTAGACCGTTAAGCTTGACAGAACAAGGTTGGAAAATTTTAAACCCACAGGAAATGTGACGGCCCAGAGCTGGCGCGTCATAGTCAAGTAACGGTTCGATGACATACCGTTATATTATGAATTGTACTCCGAGACGGATTGAGCCGTAAGGGGCAAAACCCGAGATAAGAAGCCCTTGATCCATTCTAGACTTCTCCCAAACTTAAGATAACGCCTTCCAATCTGAATCTTATCACTTTAAATCCAAAACCAAACCTTTAAAACTTGAAAACCCAGCCAAAATCGTATCTTTCTGAATTCTCTGCTAGAAGGCTAAAAAACCCCTCCTAAGGGTAGGAAACAAGATGAAGAGAAGCTTTGAGGTGATGGCTATAGAGGAGAGAGTCTACACTGGACCTAAAGCTGCAAGAAAAGAGCATGGAGAGCTGCAAAGGCTAACCTCAATTCCCAAGCATCTAAGCTCTAATGCTCAAAGAGTGGTAAGCTTCCATAACTTAACCAAGTTCAGAAATTTCTGCACTTCATCTTCTTCCTCATGATTTTCCTTTTCTTCTTAGCCCCTTCCCGGTCCAAGATGCTATTCTAATCTGAAGTGGGTGGCTCCCATGGTAAAGGCACTCCCTTTAGAGGTTACATCAATCCTTAAAACATGGCACCTTCAACCTCTCTTGATTTTAGGCAAGAATTTCTAGAAATTGACATTAGAATGGCCTAGTATTTCAGCCCTCATAGAATTGTGGCATCCACAAACACACACCTTCATCTTCCCTTCCTTTGAAGCAACAGTCCTATTAGAGGAGGTAGAAACCTACCTAGCCCTTCCTAACACTAAGGCGGGGGATGAAGACCTAGTTTGCTACACGGTTGAGCCTATTGACCCGTCCTTGATCTTGAGTGATTTCATCCATAATCCAAAGGACGTGAGGACCATGATCAGCCCACACCACATACACTTGATACCCTTGGCACAATGGATAGTCTCTCATTACAAGAACAAGTGGGAGAGACATGAAGCAATAGCCAAGGCGGTGGCGGTTTGCTTATGCGGAGTTTTCCTTTTCACCACGACCGACCACCTCTTAGATACCCAAAATCTCAGCATAATCAGTGGGTTGTGGCGGGGAATGTCCCTCTCTCAAGCGATCCTCTCATACCTCTATGAAGGACTAAGCTCGGCTTGCCTAGGAGGACCCTTATTCGGTTCCATGATACTCCTTGAGTGTTGGATGGGAGTGAGAATCAAATTCCAACCAAAGGAAGACATAACTTCTACTAGCCAGATCTTCGGGAGCCATCCTCTCTTCTTCATTGGAGGGGCATCTAGATTTTCTTCACAGGTTGAATGCAAGACGGCGGACAAGAAAACTCGGGATGAATGGCGCCTCTTCTTCAACACCTTTCCAATAGACAAGTTCATCATGCGACCAAGAATCCTTCGGAGCACTCTTCTTAGAATACCACGGCGTCAAGACCTGGACCTCCAGCTAGTGGAAATACTACGATGGCGATCTACAACCCGCACCGGTGCCATCTTCAGATCGGACTACCTCGAATTGAAGCTCCTGCACTATCACATTACCCTCCCCTTCTACCTAGGAAGATGGGGACCGAGGAAGATGAAAGAGCGATCCGGAACGCGTTGACCATGTGGGAGATCAACAAGGTACGTCCGTGGCAAGAAGAAGTGGAAGAGAACGACGAAGCATGCCGTGGTTATGTGAAAGAGTTGAGGAAGATCCCCCCTCTTGCGGATAAGAAACTGAATGTAGCTTGATTTTCTTTTTGAACGATGTAATTGACAATCAGAGTTGGAATTTTATCAATCTTGTGTTGCATTAAGTTCATCTGAATAAGATGGGATTACCTTAGTTGAATGGACACGAGTTGTGGCTTGTCTTGGCTAGAATGATCTGAACAATAGAGCCTCCGGAGCATGTAATGGATCGGATCAGGGCCGTTAGAAGGATATAACGGTGGGGAGATAGGCCGTTAGAGTGTATGCTCTGAGAACTAAATTCTCTGGAGGAAGTAACGGTCCAACGATGGACCGTTGGGAAGAATAACGGTCGTGCCCCAGGCCGTTAGAGAGAGAGCTACTGAGAGAATCAAAGCCAACGTTCTGAAGGAAAGTAACGGTTTAATCAAAGACCGTTATATGAGTGTGGCGGTCCACTGATGGTGCGTTACAGCCCTGAACCTGCATAGTTATGAGATTTCAGCTTTGTTCTTGATCCTGCGTTCTGCACACACTTAAACATGGAACAAGTTAGATATGTTCTTAGACTCAACCCCTTGCCCCGAAGCAAGTTAGATAACGACCGTTTCTTGATATTTGGTCAAGGGGTGGAGCCTTATTAAATAGGCGGGAAAAAACATAATAGAACTAATGCGATGCATGCGATGCATATGATGGTATTTTTAAAATTTGGAAAATATATTTGAATTTTTGTGAGATTTTAGAAAATAGTTGATGTTTTTGGGTTTTGAAGTATGTGATTTTTTTGTTTGATTTTGGATTTTTGATGTTTTTGGTGTTTTGAAATATGTGATTTTTTTGTTTGACTTTGAAATATATGATGTTTTGGATTTTGAAAATATATGTTGTTTTTGGATTTTGAAAATATATTGTTTTTGGATTTTGAAAATATATTGTTGTTTTTGGATTTTGAAAATATATTATTTTTGGATTTTTGAAATGTATGTTGTTTTTGGATTTTTGAAAATCAGTGCTTTCCCCTAGCAATGTGAGCCCTCCGTATTGTATTGAGAGTCCCGAGGTTGGCGTGCAATGAGGTGAGAAACCCTGACCAAGGCCCAGATTTTCATGCGGTGTTTCTACCAGGGTCATACCCAGGGTACTAGTTTCAATCCTAAAAGGAAAATAGAATACGGGGGTAAGCTTAGGCCAGATCTAGAAGCTTTTAAGACTTGGGTTCCTCTCCAGACAACCCATTAGAAATTTGGTCTGTTGCGCCGGGGCTTTGTGTCCGTCATCGAACATTAGTCTACTCTAGACATGCGTGCGACTGGGCTCATTCGTCCCGCGGGGAACTGTACTGCCACTCTTGTCATGCTTAGATTCTTTTTCTTGCCTTTCTGGAGCTTTGGAATCATATTCAATAGACCTTTGAAATGATGCTTTGGATTTTGTCCTTTGCTTTCTTTTCTCCTTGTTTCTTTGCTTGTGGCATCAGGTCATAACGGACTGCCCCTATTTGAGACCTCCTCTTGTCAGGGTGCCTGGATTGGTTGTCGCCTCCTTATTCACCTCTTGCCCCTGGATTCAACCGAAGGAAGAAACGAACATGGACTTCGACTTTCCCCCAAAGCATGGCTAAGGAGAAACGGTGTCTTTTAAAGTGGAAAACCTGACCAGGGATGTCGTGTAGTGTGTGATTGCCTTGCTCGGGACCTCTTTTTAGTGAAAGGGAGGAACCTCTTGCTGCTGGGGTGGCACTTGATTAGACTCTAAGGAAAGAAACGCTTAAGATACAACCCATTCCACGCGTGAGAGAGCTCCTCACCTTCGGCGTTCACTAAGCGATAAGCATTCCCTGGATAAGCCTCTTTTACAACAAACGGCCCTTCCCAGTTAGGTTGCAATTTAGACCTAGGTCCTGCAGACCGAATGAATTTGCATTTCAAAACCATACCTCCTTTTTGAAATTTACGTTCGATTGCCTTCTTTTGAAAATAACGTGAAACTCTCTTTTGATAAACAGACACGTGATCGGCCGCATTTACTCTCTTCTCATCCAAGAGTTCCAACTGGACGAGCAACGCCTCTCGACGTTCATCGAGATTAAGTTCCTTATCGAGCTGCACTCTAAGGGAAGGGATCAAAATCTCATATGGGAGCACCGCCTCCATCCCGTAGGTAAGAGCATAGGGAGTTTATCCCGTAGGAGTACGGACGGAGGTGCGGTAAGCCCATAGAGCTTCCACTAATCTTTTTGGCCAATCGGAGAACTTATGAGATTCGCACGTTTTCTTTATGATTTTAAGAAGGGTTTTGTTAGTGGCCTCGGCTTGACCGTTGCCTTGAGGATAGTATGGAGATGAATGATGCAATGTAATATTGAACTTCTTACATAGGTCCTTGAGCTCTTGAGAGACGAACTAGGGTCCGTTGTCGGTGATGATGCTGCTTGGCACTCCGAACCGCGAAATTATATTCTTCATGATGAAGTGGCACACCGTTGAAGCTTTGATCTCTGCGTACGCCTCGGCTTCGGCCCATTTGGTGAAGTACTCAGTGGCGGTAAGGATAAAGGATTTCTGCTTGATCTGAGAATTAGGATCACCGAGCGGGCCGACAACGTCGAAAGCCCACATAGAGAATGGCCAAGGAGCAGAAAGAGGATGGAGAGATGAAGCTGGAGCATGGATTTTATCAGCATAGAGTTGGCACTTAAGACACCTCCGGACATAGAGGGAGCAATCTTCCTCTAGAGTGGGCCAATAGTAGCCCTGCCTAAGGATTTTCTTCGCTAGAGCCTGGCCATTGACATGACCTCCACACTCACTAGAATGGGCTACTTCAGCCACCTTCCAAGCCTCATCATCATCTAAGCATCTCATGAGCATTCCATTAGTAGCGCGCCTGTATAGTTCTCCTACAACAACGGTGTACCTTGAGGCGGCTCTTCTAATTGACTTGCGCTGCTCGGCGTTTGCCCCTTCTGGGAATGATCCTTCTTTGCAAAACAACTCAATTTCATGATACCAGGGGAATTCTTCTTCTTCTAGGATTTCTTCTAGCTCCATCAGAGATACTTCCTTGAGATCTTCCCTCTCAGCCCTCGCCTCTACAGCTTTCCTAAGGTTGATGTACCAAGGAACCTGAAGAGAGGGTGCGTCCAATCTCTGAACAATGATAGTCTCAGTGCTCCGACTGAGAGGAAAAGATAGGGAGGAAGCAAGTGATGCTAGGGCATCAGCTAGAATGTTCTGAGAATGGGGAGTATGGATATAGATCAACTTACGGAATTGCCTAGCAAGGAGCGTGACCAAATCTTGATATGGCTTGAGTTTGGGGTCACGAGTGCGGTAAGTGGACAGAACTTGCCGCAAGACGAGCTGAGAGTCTCCGATGATTTTCAAATAACGCGCACCTAGGAGATAGGCGTGCTTCAGTCCAGCTAGGAGAGCTTCATACTCAGCGATATTGTTGGTAGCAGGAAATCAAAGTTGATAAGCGAAGGGAACAGTCACTCCTTCTGGAGTGAGCAGAACAGCGCCGATCCCTAAGCCTTGGGAATTGAGTGCTCCATCGAAGTGTAGAGACCAGAAGGGATGATGGGTGAGGACAGAGAGATGCTCATCCGGGAAATCATCCTGAATAGAGTCGGTATGAGGAATGGGTAGATGAGCAAGATGCTCAGCGATGGCGTACCCTTTGACCACCTTCTGAACGATAAATGTGATATCGAATTGAGAGAGGAAGCTCTGCCAGCGAGCTAACCTACTAGAAAGGACAGATTTTTCTAAGAGATAGCGAATCGGGTCCATTCTAGAGATCAACCTAACTAGGTGGGCAAGGAAATAATGTTTAAGCTTCTGAGCTACCCATACTAAGGCGGCACAAGTCTTCTCCATAGCGGTGTATCTGGACTCAGCTGGGTTAAACAACCGAGAGAGGTAATAAGCAACCCGCTCTTTCCCTTCATCATCTACTTGTGCTAAGATCGCCCCTAGGGAGTCCTCAATTGTAATACCCCAAATTTTTTAGAAATTTATTTAGAAAGTTATTTAAAATTATTTGGAATTTATTTGAATTAATGAGAATTATTCGAAATTAATTAGATTAATTCTTTAATAAATAGAATAAGTCACTTTTTAACTATTTTATAAAAATTAATAAAAATCATATTCTTGTAGAATCAATTGTGTTTAACAATATTTCCTTCTGTGGCCAACCCTAAAAAAATCATTTATTAGGCCGACTTAGTGGATTAAATCTTCCGAACTTAATATTTAACTATTTACGGAATAGTAGAAATTGAAATTTTGTCTACCATATCAAAATTCATAAAAATAGTAATTAAATAATAGATGTATCGACTAACACTTTTATCTTCTATAACTAAGCCTAATAAAATCATTATCTAGGCCTAATCAATGGGTTAAGTCCGACTTTCAACCCACCTAATCCGAAATTCGTGTTCACTATTCACCCCATCTTAAAACATCAAATTAGAGCTTGTTTCTCAACCAAATGAGGTGGTTCCGGAGACAAATGAAAGGTAATACATAGAGGATCAATAGCCTTCTATCAATCGAACCAAACCCTAACCCTAGCACATGGTGGCGGCCGAGTTTGGTGGAAGTCAACCTTGGCAGCGCCATTTTCAAATACCACCTTACGTGGTCAATTTCTCCCAACTCCGAAGTCTCCAGAAGCTCTATGAGCTATCAAAATAAAGCTCTATGAGTCTATTTTCATTTAGTGGCTGTGTTTTTTGCATTGGAGCTCGATCTAGGAAGATCTTAGTCGTTTAGTGGAGGTGGGTCGACAGCCGTTGTCCTCCTTCCTCTCCTCTTTGATCTTCAATTGAGGTAGGTTTCCTTAACCAAAATCAGCTTATGAATATATCAAATTGTTCCTCTCGATGAGATCTTTCCAATGGTGGTAATAGCTCTAAATGTCATTAGGTATCCGAGGAGATATCGAGATTTTTCTAAGGTGCTGTCCAGTTCGTTCTTCATTCTAAGTCGTGGTTTTGTTCCTCCAAATCAAGTTGGTAATCTTAACCAAAATTCGTAAATAGATAGTCTATCTTGATCAGCTCGACGAGCTCTTTCATTTGGCAGTAAAAGCCCCAATTTCTATTGGGTATTCAGGAAGTTATTAAGGGATCTTTGAGGGCTATCAAGGATCGTTGGGTATTCTTGTAGCTGGGTTTGATCTTCATTTAAGGTAGGTTCTAACAGACCTAACTTTAATTATTATACATGAATGGAATCCTCATCATGTTAGCTTCCTTTTAACGTTGAAATCCCTAATTGTTATCAATCATACTAGGTTAATTTCTCGATTTAGTAAGCATATGTCTATGTTAGGGTTTTAAGTGCACCTTTTAGGATTAAGCTTGATTTCACGTGGATAATCACAGGCTAAACTTAAAATTGAGCATACTATCTTGTGCATCTACCTCTTATCTTTCCATTGATATCTTGTTTGCTGAATTTCATCAAGAATTTCCATTGATATCTTGTGCATCTTCCTCTTACCATATTATTTCATATAATAGAGAATAAAAGCATATAAAATATATATATCCAGCATGTTAAAATATTCCTAATATCTGAAAATTCATGAAAAATATATTCTGATATTATCAGCATGTTGAAAGTTAATTTCTGTGAATTAATGATATTTTTAACTCATAGAAATCTATTTTTATCTATATAATAGAGAATAAATGCATATAAAATATATAACCAGCATGCTAAAATATTCCTAATATCTGAAAATTCATAAAAAATATATTCTGATATTATCAGCATGTTGAAAGTTAATTTCTGTGAATTAATGATATTTTCAACTCATAGAAATCTATTTTTATCTTTATAATAGAAATAAATGCATATAAAATTATGTTAGCATGTTAAATTATTTCTTACAGCATGATAAAATTCTTCACAGCATGATGAAAATTCTTCCAGCATATTAGGATGATGACAATATGATATAAATTATTTTTAGTATATTAAACTATTTATCAGCGTATTTCTCCTATTAAATGGATGATAGAATATTGTAAAAAATTAATTTTCAGCATGATAAAAATCTTATTGTTATGAGAAAAATAAATAATCATTATGATAACTTACTCCTATTAACTTATCCAAAAATTACGTAGAAAACTCATTATAGCATATTACGTGTTAGTTTTAACGCCTAATAATGTATTTTTAGTGTGTTAAAAATTAATTCCAGCATGAAAAATATATTTTTATCACCTTACCAGTAGAATCATGTGCTGGAGCTATTTTAACATGTTAGAGATATTTTCATCATGCTAGGATTTATTTCTATGAATTAAACTAAATTCTTAGCAATTCACTAAGATAATACAAAATAAATCTTTTTATTTAAGAAACTAGTTCCTTGATATTAAAAGACCCTAAAACAACCCCAAAACTTGTTAAACCAACGGAATACAATGTTAAACTATGGAGTTAAGAGTATTCTAATGATTGCATTTTCCTACTTATCATTCGTTCTTGAATTTCACGACTTAATTGTCGTTAAACATGATGCTTAAATTTAACTCTCTACTCTTCTTGTTACTCTGATGTTTTGTCAGATCTGTACTTTTTACAATTTAGTTTATTCCTTGAAATTCATTGGCCATGATTACTTGAGAAAATGTCTAGACAACTTGGGATCCTTGATCCAATAAATCAATGCCATCGCATCATAGGGGCCCGGTCTGGTCCTGGGGAGAGCGCCCGAAAAATAAGTGAGCCCATGAGATGTTAATGACATGGTGATGTATTACACCGAGTACTTGACTAGTGTGACGTCTACGACATTCAATCTATTATTATTCTTATACTTGATCGTGAATTACTTCATGTTTTAAATACTTGCTTGTTGGCCAATTATTATTGCAATTGCTCTTATTCAAATTCTTGTACTTGTCATTATTGTTAATTGTTATCTTTAATTCTTGACCTTGCTAGATCTTATTATATTGTCCTTGATCTCGTTATTTATTTCCTTGCTTATCATTACATACAACATGTAATTAAGTCATTAACTACGTAAATTTGCCTGTTATTACCTACTGAGCGTCAGCTCATAGTGTTGTTTTTCCCCCTTTCCAGGTTATTCAGGTGGTGACGGTTACACAGACGGGGAGAGACATGAGTGATTCTAGAGTGTACTTGTACCTAGATGCCTACTGAGCGTCAGCTCATAGTTTTGGGAGTTATGGTTGATCGTGTTTAAATAGTGTTGATCATTGTAATAAAAGTATTCCTTCCTTAGCAATGTTTATTGTTAGTTTAGAATAAAAGTTATTTCTAGCTCGTTATTGACTGTACGTCCTGATATTCCGCGTCGGGGCGTGACAGTTTAGGTGGTATCAGAGCCTAGGTTTAATAATCCTATGTTTTCTAAGTGTCATCATAGGACCCCGACCTCGTCTAAGTTTAAGGACCTGACCTGGTGAGATTGGGTAGAACTCAGGTTAAGTTAATACCTTGCTTGTGAAATTAACTATCGTATGACCCTGAATGATCTATTTCTTATGTAGGCATTTGAGATGGCAGCTAAACGTGCGGAGTGGAGAAACTTCCAACGCACGGTTCAAGGCCTCACGCAGGCGTTACAACAAGTGGCTCAAGCTGGAGCTGTAAATCATGGCACCGGTGATCTATACCGGAACTTCCGAGGGATGAATCCGCCAAGGTTTACTAGTTCGACTGACCCCGACGAAGCCGAGCACTGGCTAGACGAGATGGGAAGGATCTTTGAAGTTATGCAATGCACCAACCAAGAGCGTGTCCTTTTATCTACTTTCTAACTGGAATGTGATGCACGTACTTGGTGGGATTCTATCAAGGCGACTCTGGGTGATCAGCAGGTTACGTGAGAAGAGTTCGAGGAATTTTTCAACGGCAAGTATTTTTCTGACCGGGTACAAGAGAAGAAAGCGGCGGAGTTCGTGGCCCTGAAACAGCGAGGTCTGTCCGTGGCAGAGTATGAGGCTCAATTTTCACGGATTTCTCGTTATGCTACACACCTTATTTCCACCGAGAAGATGAAGGCGAAGCGTTTTCTCAACGGTCTGAGACTGCATTATATTAATCAGTTGGCGCCGATGGAAATCTCTACATATTCTAAAATGGTAAGGAAAGCGCAAGTCCTGGAAGATACCTTAGAGATGACGGAGCGAATCCGTGGAAAAGGCACCAAGAAGGAGCAACCAAAGGATTTCAAGAATGCTAAACCCGGATATGGCACTGGCAAGAAGAGGCCCGTGAGTGGGTCTAGTTCGTGGACCGAATCTGGAACGTGGAAGGGTAAGATGCCAAAGCATGAAGACAAGAAGCCTAGCCCTGTTGTACCGTTCAAGGGCGTATGCAAATTCTGTGATCGTCCTGGCCACAAAATGGAGGAGTGCTAGCGCAAGTTAGGTGCCTGTTTGCGTTGTGGAAGCAGGGAGCACCGTATCCCTAACTATCCCTTATTATCGGAACAAGCTACCCCGGTGAAACCTCAAGTCTTCAAGAAACCACAAGGCAAGCTCCAAGCTCTGCATGCAAATGAAGCAGAAATAGCCGAGGATGGTGGACTCGTCGAAGGTACTCTTATTATACTCGACAAGCCAGCATTTGTTCTTTTTGATACTGGTGCAACGCATTCATTTATTTCTCGGAGATTTGCTAAGTCTTTAGCTATGGAACCTGTTCTGATGAATTCTCTGTTAGAGATATCAACCCCTATTGGTTCTAGATCGGCAATTCAGCTTTTCTATCCTTCTAGTAAGGTTATGATTGATGAGGAGAATTTACCAGCTGATTTAGTTTGCATAGATATGAAGGATTACGACGTAATCCTAGGAGCTGATTGGTTGGCTAAGTATGAAGCCAATGTTCATTGCAGTTCTAGCTCGGTGTCTTTTAGTAGGCACCCGGAGTTATCTTTCATAGGAGTTAGACATCATAGCTCTATGTCGCTTATTTCAGCCCTTCGTGCTGATAAGCTAATGAGGCGAGGATGTGAGGCATTTCTAGCCTTTGTCCATGCTACTCCTGAGCAGCAGATTGAGATTAAGGACATTCCTGTTGTCCGAGAATTTCTTGATGTCTTTCCAGAGGAACTACCTGGACTTCCGCCTGAGCGGGAAGTAATCTTCTCTATTGATGTTTTTCCTGGCTCATCTCCTATTTCTCAAGCTCCTTATCGTATGTCTCCTACGGAGCTGAGAGAATTGAAGCAGCAATTAATGAAATTATTCGAGAAAGCTTTCATTCGTCGAGTACTTCCCCTTGGGGAGCCCCTGTATTGTTCGTCAGGAAGAAGGATGGTTCGATGAGGCTGTACATCGATTATCGGCAATTGAATCAGTTGACTATCAAGAACAAATATCCATTACCAAGGATCGATGAATTATTTGACCAGATAGCGGGAGCTCATTATTTTTCCAAGATCGATCTTCGATCAGGATATCACCAGTTACGGATTAAGGAGGAGGATATTTTTAAAACGGCTTTCCGCAGCAGGTATGGTCACTTTGAATTTGTCGTTATGCCTTTTGGTCTAACGAATGCACCAGCAGCTTTCATGCAGTTGATGAATAGTGTGTTTAGACCCTATCTTGATCAATGGGTCGTGGTATTCATCGATGATATTCTGATTTATTCTAAGAATAAAGGGGAGCATGCCGAACATCTGAGAATGACATTGCAGTTATTAAGAGATCACCAGATGTATGCCAAGTTTAGTAAATGTGATTTCTGGCTGCAAGAGGTGTCCTTTCTAGGGCATATTATTACCAAAGAGGGCATCTCTGTTGATCCTTCGAAGGTTGAGGCAGTGAAGAATTGGGAGCAGCCCACTAGTGTGACTGAAATCAGAAGCTTCTTAGGCTTGGCAGGCTATTATCGCAGATTCATTCCAGATTTCTCCAAGATTGCGGTACCTCTTACCAGATTAACCCGCAAGGAGAACAAGTTCGAATGGTCAGAAGATTGTCAACGAAGTTTTCAGACTTTGAAGGAATGCCTAACTATGGCACCTATATTGAATTTACCTTCTGGTGAAGGAGGTTTTGTGGTCTATACTGATGCATCTGGAATTAGTCTAGGCTGTGTGCTTATCCAGCATGGGAAGGTGATTGCCTATTCTTCTAGGCAGTTGATGAAGCATGAAGAGAATTACCCTGTTCATGATCTGGAACTTGCAGCAGTTGTGTTTGCTTTGAAGATTTGGAGGCATTATTTATATGGTGAAACATTCACGATATTCTCCGATCATAAGAGTTTAAAGTACTTATTCTCTCAGAAGGAACTCAATATGCGGCAGCGCAGATGGTTGGAGTATTTGAAGGATTTCGACTTCTCGATCGAGTATCATCCCGGTAAAGGCAATGTTGTGGCTGATACATTGAGTCTGAAGCCTATAGCTAAATTGTCCAGTCTTATGTTGCATGAATGGAGGCTACTAGAACAGTTAGCTAGCCTGGATCTTAATGTTGACAATGATCGGGTGATGATTGCACAGATTCAACTTAAGCCCGAATTGTTTATAGAAATCAAGTCTTTGCAAGATAATGATCCCGAGCGGGTAGAAATCAAGGGAAGCTTGAGCAGTAGACCGGATTTCATGATGGCTGATGATGGAAGACTGCTATTTCAAGGATGAACGTGTGTACCTGATGTAGCTGAGATCAAGAACAAGATTCTCGACGATGCTCATAGATCCAAATACACGATTCATCCTGGAGGTACTAAAATGTTCAAAGATTTGAAAAGATCTTTTTGGTGGCCGAATATGAAAAGAGAAGTGGCAGACTTTGTGAGTAGATGCTTGGTTTGTCAGCAAGTTAAGGCTAAACTTTTCAGACTGGCAGGAAAGTTGAAACCGCTCGACATACCCCAATGGAAATGGGAAAGCATTGGCATGGATTTCATTATGGGTCTACCTAAGACTCATGGTGGTTTTGATGCAATTTGGGTGATCGTCGACAGATTAACAAAATCAGCCCACTTTTTACCCATTAAGTCTAAATGGACAGTTGATGTCTTGGCAGCATTATATATGAAGGAAGTGGTAAGACTTCATGGCATTCCAGTCAATATTGTATCTGATCGAGACCCCAGATTCACTTCACATTTCTAGAAGGGATTGCAAGAGTCTTTGGATACTCGTCTGAATTTCAGTACGGCTTTCCATCCACAGATAGATGGACAGACTGAAAGGACCAACCAGATAGTAGAGGATATGATTCGAGCCTGCATGATTGATTTTGGAGGCAGTTGGAGTGATCATTTGGCATTAGTTGAATTCGCCTACAACAATAGCTATCAGTCCAGTATTCAGATGGCTCCATTTGAAGCTTTGTATGGAAGAAGTTGTCGATCCCCATTGTGTTGGGAAGAGGTAGGCGAGAAGCAATGGCTTGGACCGGATCTTATTTCGGCATCATCACAGAACATCCGTATTATCCGAGACCGGTTACAAGTAGCCCAATCAAGACAGAAGAGTTATGCCGACACAAGGAGAAGAGCATTAGAATTTCAAGTTGGCGAGCATGTATTTCTGAAAGTCTCTCCTACAAGAGGGATTCGAAGATTTGGGATTCATGGCAAGCTTAGTTCGAGATATATAGGTCCGTTCGAGATTCTGGATAGAGTGGGAGAAGTTGCTTACAGACTGGCATTACCGCTGCAGTTATCTGGCGTACACAATGTTTTCCATGTGTCTATATTACGGAAATATGTGTATGACCCCACTCATATCATTCAGCAAGTGGATTTTGAATTGAAGGAAGATTTGACCTATGAAGAAAGACCTATCAAGATTCTGGACCGGAAGCAACATCAACTACGGAATCGTTCTATACCTATGGTCAAAATTCAGTGCAGTCGGCGTGAAACCGAAGAAGCCACTTGGGAATCTGAAGATACTATGCGGAAGCGGTATCCCGACTTGTTCTAGGTGAGCTAGTCTTCCCCTATCTCTATATTATAGTGTAGTGAATTTGGAGGACCAAATTCTTTAAGTGGGGGAGGGACCCAAATTCTTTATAAATTTATTTAGAAAGTTATTTGAAATTATTTAGAATTTATTTGAATTTATTTGAATTAATGAGAATTATTCAAAATTAATTAGATTAATTCTTTAATAAATAGAATAAGTCACTTTTCAACTATTTTATAAAAATCAATAAAAATCATATTCTTGTAGAATTAATTATATTTAACAATATTTCCTTCTGTGGCCAACCCTAAAAAAATCATTTATTAGGCCGAATTAGTGGATTAAGTCATCCGAACTTAATATTTAACTATTTACGGAATAGTAGAAGTTAAAATTTTGTCTACCATATAAACATTCATAAAAATAGTAATTAAATAATAGATGCATCGACTAACAATTTTGTCTTCTATGACTAAGCCTAATAAAATCGTTATCTAGGCCTAATCAGTGGGTTAAGTCCGACTTTCAACCCACCTAACCCGAAATTCGTGTTCACTATTCACCCCATCTTAAAACATCAAATTAGAGCTTGTTTCTCAACCAAATGAGGTGATTCCAGAGGCAAATGAAAGGTAATACATAGAGGATCAATAGACCTCTATCAATCGAACCAAACCGTAACCCTAGCACATGGTGGCGGCCGAGTTTGGTGGAAGTCAACCTTGGCGACGCCATTTTCAAACACCACCTTGCGTGGTCGATTTCTCCCAACTCCGAAGTCTCCAGAAGCTCTATGAGCTATCAAAATAAAGCTCTACGAGTCTATTTTCATTTGGTGGCTGTGGTGTTCGCATTGGAGCTCGATCTAGGAAGATCTTGGTCGTTTAGTGGAGGTGGGTCGGCAGCCGTCGTCCTCCTTCCTCTCCTCTTTGATCCTTCGATTGAGGTAGGTTTCCTTAACCAAAATCAGCTTATGAATATATTAAATTATTCCTCTCGACGAGATCTTTCCAATGGTGGTAAAAGCCCTAAATTTCATTAGATATCCGAGGAGATATCGAGGTTTTTCTAAGGTGCTGTCTAATTCGTTCTTCTTTCTAGGTCGTGGTTTTGTTCTTCCAAATCAGGTTGGTAATCTTAACCAAAATTCGTAAATAGATAGTCTATCTTGATCAGCTCGATGAGCTCTTTCATTTGGCAGTAAAAGATCCAATTTCTATTGGATATTCAGGAAGTTATCAAGGGATCTTTGAGGGCTATCAAGGATCGTTGGGTATTCTTGTAGCTGGGTTTGATCTTCATTTAAGGTAGGTTCTAACAGACCTAACTTTAATTATTATACATGAATGGAATCCTCATCATGTTAGCTTCCTTTTAACGTTAAATGCCCTAATTTTTATCAATCATACTAGGTTAATTTCTCGATTTAGTAAGCATATGTCTATGTTAGGGTTTTAAGTGCACCTTTTAGGATTAAGCTTGATTTCACGTGGATAATCACAGGCTAAACTTAAAATTGAGCATACCATCTTGTGCATCTTCCTCTTATCTTTCCATTGATATCTTGTTTGCTGAATTTCATCAAGAATTTCCATTGATATCTTGTGCATCTTCCTCTTACCATATTATTTCATATAATAGAGAATAAAAGTATATAAAATATATATATCCAACATGTTAAAATATTCCTAATATATGAAAATTCATGAAAAATATATTCTGATATTATCAGCATGTTGAAAGTTAATTTCTGTGAATTAATGATATTTTTAACTCATAGAAATCTATTTTTATCTATATAATAGAGAATAAATACATATAAAATATATATCCAGCATGCTAAAATATTCCTAATATCTGAAAATTCATGAAAAATATATTCTGATATTATCAGCATGTTGAAAGTTAATTTCTGTGAATTAATGATATTTTTAACTCATAGAAATCTATTTTTATCTATATAATAGACATAAATGCATATAAAATTATGTTAGCATGTTAAATTATTTCTTACAGCATGATAAAATTCTTCACAGCATGACGAAAATTCTTCCAGCATATTAGGCTGATGACAACATGATATAAATGAGTTTTAGTATATTAAACTATTTATCAGCGTATTTCTCCTATTAAATGGATGATAGAATATTGTAAAAAATTACTTTTCAGCACGATAAAAATCTTATTGTATCAGAAAAAATAAATAATCAGTATGATAACTTACTCCTATTAACTTATCTAAAAATTACGTAGAAAACTCATTATAGCATATTACGTGTTAGTTTTAACGCCTAATAATGTATTTTTAGTGTGTTAAAAATAAATTCCAGCAAGAAAAATATATTTTTATCACCTTACCAGTAGAATCATGTGCTGGAGCTATTCTAACATGTTAGAGATATTTTCATCATGCTAGGATTTATTTCTATGAATTAAACTAAATTCTTAGCAATTCACTAAGATAATACAAAATAAATCTTTTTGTTTAAGAAACTAGTTTCTTGATATTAAAAGACCCTAAAATAACCCCAAAACTTGTTAAACCAACGGAATACAATGTTAAACTATGGAGTTAAGAGTATTCTAATGATTGCATTTTCCTACTTATCATTCGTTCTTGAATTCCACGACTTAATTATCGTTAAACATGATGCCTAAATTTAACTCTCTACTCTTCTTGTTACTCTGATGTTTTGTCAGATCTGTACTTTTTACAATTTAGTTTATTCCTTGAAATTCATTGGCCATGATTACTTGAGAAAATATCTAGACAACTTGGGATCCTTGATCCAATAAATCAATGCCATCGCATCATAGGGGCTCGGTCTGGTCCTGGGGAGAGCGCCCAAAAAATAAGTGAGCCCATGGGATGTTAATGACATGGTGAGGTATTGCACCAAGTACTTGACTAGTGTGACATCTACGACATTCAATCTATCATTATTCTTGTACTTGATCGTGAATTACTTCATGTTTTAAATACTTGCTTGTTGGCCAATTATTATTGCAATTGCTCTTATTCAAATTCTTGTACTTGTCATTATTGTTAATTGTTATCTTTTAATTCTTGACCTTGCGAGATCTTATTATATTTTCCTTGATCTCGTTATTTATTTCCTTGTTTATCATTGCATACAACATGTAATTAAGTCATTAACTACTTAAATTTGCCTGTTATTACCTACTGAGCGTCAGCTCATAGTGTTGTTTTTCCCCCTTTCCAGGTTATTCAGGTGGTGACGGTTACACAGACGGGGAGGACATGAGTGATTCTAGAGTGTACTTGTACCTAGATGCCTACTGAGCGCCAGCTTATAGTTTTGGGAGTTATGTTTGATCGTGTTTAAACAGTGTTAATCATTGTAATAAAAGTATTCCTTCCTTAGCAATGTTTATTGTTAGTTTAGAATAAAAGTTATTTCTAGCTCGTTATTGACTGTACGTCCCGATATTCCGCGTCGGGGCGTGACATAAATAACCGAGATGTATAGGATCAGGGGTTTCCCAGGGACAGGAGGTTGCAAAATCGGGGGATTGGATAGATATTCCTTTAAGTCCTCGTAGGCCTTCTGACAGTCTTGATTCCATTCAAACTTGACCCCCTCCTTAAGCAATTCATAAAACGGACGGCACCTTTGAGAATGTTGGGATATGAATCTTCTAATGAATTGCAATCGACCAATCAGTCCTCAAAGTTCCGTAATGTTCTTAGGCGGAGGCATGTCCCTGACGGCCTGTGCTTTGTTAGGATCAATCTGGATCCCCCGTTTACTCACTATGAAGCCTAGCAGCTTCCCTGAGGAGACTCCGAATACACACTTCTTCGGATTCATCTTAAGCTTGTACTCCCTGGCTCATTGCAGCACCTTAGCCAGAATGGAGGGGTGTTCTTCTTTGGTTCTTGACTTCACCAGAATGCCATCCACGTAGGCTTCCATATAGATATGCATCATATCGTGGAAGATGGCCATCATCGCCCTTTGATAGGTTGCACCTGCGTTCTTCAGACTGAACGGCATAACCACATAACAGTACGTGCCCCAGGGCGTGGTGAAGGAGGTTTTCTCTTGATCTTCCGGAGCGAGACGGATCTAATTATAGCCTGAGTAACCATCCATAAATGACAGAGATTCGTACCCGGTGGTGCTATCGACCAAGACATCAATATGAGGCAGCGGGAAATCATCTTTTGGACATGCTTTGTTGAGATCCCTAAAATCGATGCAGATACGCACCTTTCCATCCTTCTTGATAACAGAGACTATGTTCGCCACCCACTGAGGATATAGAACAACTCTAATGAATCTGGCCTTATATAACTTGTCGACCTCTTCCTTGATCCTTAAGGCCATGTGGGGGTGAAATCTTCTTGATCGTTGTTTCACAGGTGTTGCCCCTGGTTTAAGCATAAGTCGATGTTCCACTAAAGAGGGGTCAAGACCTGGCATGTCCTCATTAGACCAGGCGAAAGAATCGCTATACTCCCTCATAACCTTAATTAAATCTTCTTCTACTTGTGGAGGGAGATTAGCGGCAATAATGATGGGTCTTGGGTCTTCTTCAGTTCCCAAGTTGATTTCTTTCATAGGTTTATCCACTGCCGACGATGGCTCGTAGAATTTTTTAAGTCCTTGTGCATATAAATCGGCAGTGTCATCTGTGTCGCTGTCCTCATTGATCGGATCTTTTTCATCCAGGATTTCATAGACACCGAGTCCGTCGTTGCTCCATACCTCCTCTATTTCCTCTTCATCTTCAATCATAATTGCAGTAGCAACAAATTCTGGACACTTCAAAAGGGCATGACAATGATGAGCTAGATCTTGCAAGAACCTATCAGGGACGGATTTGGGAGGACGCGCAAGCGGGCATGACTCAGAGGAGGAAGGGTTGGACGACCTAGAACAAGACCCTACTTCTCTAGACCTAACTGACTCTACTTCCCTAGACTCGATAGACCCTAATCCTAACCTAGGAGGAAGAAGACCTAGTGGAAGAGAAGGAGCAGGGGACTCGTGCCCCTGGGAGGAGGACGGAGATAAGGTAGCATAATCTTCCACTGAAATCTCCGTTTAGAATTTGACATTTTTTTTTGGGGATCAGTGGAGACCACACAACAAGATGGAGGAGGCGGGAGCTGCATGGGGAACAGCTCGGGGAAGATGCAATCGAAGAATGGATCGGAAGAAGAGAACCACATCTCGTGGAGCTGGGCGTTGGGAGGCGGAGGAGTGAATATAGTGGATAGATCAATGGGCGGGCAATGCCCGCAAGCATAGGGAACAAAGAGAATCTCTGGTGGATTAATAAAGGATGAATTTATCATGATAGGAGGAAGACGGGGTAAGAATTCCCATTGCTGGAGGAGAGATTGAAAGTGGGAGGGAGACCAAGAAAAGACAATCGGTGAACTCGCCTTCTCCCGTGGATACTGAGCTGGCTGCTTCTTCGGCCTCCATTGGACGAGCCAAACCTCTTGCTGTCTCTGGTAGTCTTCTTCATGAATTAGCCCCTGAAGGGCTTGGCCATAATCAAGCGTATCATCATCTAGCCCTCTTGGCAATGGGGGCGGACTGGCAATCGGACAGACTGTATCTTCCCTTGGCGGAGCTGGCTGTGGAGTTAAGGTGCCGGGCTGGAGAGGCCCTCTAACAAAGTGTTGACGGTAGTCCCAGGTGAGTGGCCCAGAATCACCCATCATAGATAATGCTGTCTCTCGGTAGCCGAGACCTCTTCTGTTCATTTTTCTATCCTTGGGGATGGGCTTGGTTCTTCCCTGCAATTGAGCACCGAGGCCTCTCCCCGGTTGGTAGCCTAGCTTCAGTATAATGTCCCAGCCCTTGGAATCTCAGATCTGGGGCTTCACCTTGATGTCAACTGCTGCAGTGACGGGCTTGTGAGGTGCGTAAGCCCAAGGAAAGTCGAGATCTAGCACTGACATAACAGGCTGACTGCTTGGCCACAATGTGGGAAGAATCTTCTCTGAAATAGCTTTCATTGATTGGACTGTGCATAAGCTTTTGACTTTGATGACCCTCCCTTGGAAAGGGAATTTAATGCATTGATGTGCAGTGGAGGGCACAGCACTGAGTGTATCGATCCACAGACGACCCAAGATAGCCTTGAATATAGGGTCAATGTCCAGCACATAGAATTCCACGGGCATAGTAAGGGGCCCAAGCTCAGCTTGAATGGTGACAATCCCGTGACATGCCCGCCGAGAGTTGTCATAAGCAGCTATGGTAGTGGGAGTTGGGCGTAGAAGTTCTTCTGAGAGATTGCAAGCCCTTAGAGTGCTGAGCGGGCATACGTTGATAGACGCCCCTATGTCAACCAACTGACTTTGTTTAGAATGATAGTAATGCACAGCGGCATTTGCCGAGCTTCTGGTGGTGCTTGCTCGGTTTCAGAGAAAGTAATGGCTGGCCCCTTGAAGATTGTTGCCAGTGCGGTAGGTAGGCTATCAACTGCCATATCTTCACTAACCATCACCTTTTGAAGAAAGTCTCTTAATGCATCTTGGTGAAGGGTAGATCTCTTAATCAGTTCCAGCACAGATATCTTGGTGGGCACCCTATCCAAATGACGTAACAGATCATATTGGGTCCCGGGTAGTGGCTCGGCCTCTTCTTGCTCGGCAGCCGGTTGGGAAGACTGGGGATTGGAAGTGGAAGGATAGTTTCGGTGGAACATGCGCCCGCTCCATAGGGCGAAGTTATAAGCTGCCGCGGCCTCAGATGGGCTTAGGATAAGTGATTTAGTAGGCCCAGTGGGATGGATGAGCGGTGCGGAAGAGGGTGTGGTGGAAATGATGATAGGCGGAGGGTTAGTGGCAGTGGGTGCGAGCGAAAGCGGGGATATGAAAGTGGGCAGAGGTGTGATGAGTGGAGGGTTAGACTGCGGTATGGCGATAGTGGATGCAAGCGTGAGCGGGGAGGGGGTGATACTAGCGGATGTGAGCAATGGTGCGTGCGACGGAGGCACGGGTGATGGTGCGGGTGATGAGATAGGGGTGAGAGGAAGGACAAGTGAAGGAGGGGTTTGGTGTGTAGGTATGAGGATGGGGGAAGCGGGAGGATTATGGTAGTTGTGGTGAAGGGCCATGACCTGCGGCGTGGAGTTATCATCGTCGAAGGACCACTCGGGGTTGAGAGCCGGGGGTTGGACGACATTGGCCTGAGCTGGCGCCGGCGGCGGAGGCTGTGGAGCAGGAGGATGGTTTGGCAGTGGGTTTTGATGAATACCCAGGTCTTGAACCGACTGCTGTTGCTACTGCGGCTGCTGCTGTGGCTGCGGTACCTGTTGCTGCTGTACTTGCTACCTCGGCGGCTGCCTTCTCTTTTCTTTGATTTCCGTGATGGCCCTGTGCATTTCGGCCCAATCTATCCTCTGTCCTTCATGAAGATCATATACTAGGTCTTGGAATTGAAAACACCCTTCAATGGTATGTCCCGGTTGCCTGTGGAACATACAACATTTTGCTTGGTCAACGATCGGGTTCCAGTTGGGCCGTTCCGGAGGAAGTTGTATAGCGTTCACCGACACAAGAGCCGAGAAGATGTCCATGAGTGTTTCTGGCAAGGGAGGGTACTGAGCTCTTTTAGGAGCCGGGCGCTTGTTGTTAAGGTTGTTGTAGCCATTGGGTGGAGGAACGTTGTGGTATTGTGGAGGTGGTGGTGGTTGCTGTGGTGCGGCGAAGGTATTTTGTGGAATGGTGAAGGTGGGCGGAGGGTTTTGCGGAGTGGCCTGGTAGTTTTGTGGAGAGGGATTCTGGGGAGTGCGGGGGTTCTGAGGGAAGCGGAAAGGTGCGGCTTGGAACGAAAAGGCAACAGCTTGAACTTGCTCGTTTGTTTGGACCCCCTCAGTGACCAGCCCTTGAGGTTTCTTGTGATACTTGGGCTTTTGGTTTTCAAATAGCGAGTGAATGGGAGAATCCTTGAACTGAGTCTGGATGAACCGCGCCCGGCTAAAGAGTTGGTGCATGTTGGCTATGTCATTTATGGCCAGAATATTTCGGAAGGTCGGAGTAGCATTGGAAATAAGTAACTTGACCTTCTCTTCCTCCGGAATATGGCCGGGCACTCTAGCAGCCATTTGCCTTCACCTATCTGCGTAAGTAGCAAACTCCTCATCCGGTTTCATTTTTTTGGCCACCAGATCTGTGAATGAATATTCCGGGCCAACTCTGTCTTGGAACCTCTAAATAAACTTATCCTTCACTGTCTTGAAGCTCTCGGCGTCTTCCAGTGGCAGAGAGTAGAACCATTCCAACGCAACGCCATCCAATGATCGACGGAATAAATACGCCATAAGGCGATCATCATATTGGAATTGAGCCGATTCATACAAGAAATCCCTCATGTGAATAAAGGGATTGCCGTTCCCGTCATATTTACGATAGTTGGGGAGCTCGGACTGCAGAGGGAACCGGATGTTCTGAAAGCTAGGAACTGGAACATCTGCCAAGGATTGTGGGCCAACCCATTTCTGGAGGAAATCGAGTTGCTGTTGCATGGTGGCCCATTTATCAAGTAATTCCTGCTCTCTAGAGGGAGCAGGGGTAGTGAGAGGTGATGATTGAAGTTGAGGAGCGGAAGGGTGAATCGCAGCAGAAGGTGGGAGCCCATAAGAAGGAGCAGAAGGATAAACAGCCAAGGCAGGGGGCCCATAAGAAGGATATTGGGTCGGAGACTGACCCAGATTAGAGTGGGCTTGGACAACCCCTGGCTGAGGGTGCAAGAAATCTGAAGGGCCCATAAGGACCTATGGAACCATTGGGCTAGACATATGATGATCCAACTGAATGAAAGAAGGGACGGCAGACTTCCCTTTGTCAAAAGATTGATGGGCCGAAGTAGAAGATTGGCCCGTCTCCATGCCAGCAAAGGTGATGGTCCGGGGTTGGACCGGAGTAAGATCAATCGGGGTGGGCTGGATGGAAGACCCACCAACTCTAGGTTGGTCGATGGAGGGATTGGATTGACCCTGCATAATCGTGGGAGGGGAGATATTGGATCCTTTCATGGCCTGATAGATAGCTTGGAGTTGGGCCGGATCCAATTGGGCCATCATTTGGAGAATGGAGCCCGCCGAAGGAGAAGAGAAAGAAGGGGTGGCTTGACCACCCTCCATGGAGGTGGAGGACGGAAGAGGGGCTGTCCCCTCTCCGGAAGAGAACGAAGTAACCCTTGCAGGGTTTTCAAGAAGTCCTTGAGGAAGGGAATCCTCTTGGGAGCGGAGAGGATTGAAAGAAGCCATAGTGGATTCGAAAAGTGGATTTGAGTAGACCTTGGAGAAGGAATTGACCCTAGGAGGTGCTTCCAGTTGACGAAAACAACTCCACATGCAACGAACAACCTTATCAAGATGCAAACAACACAACACAAACACACAATGACTAACCAAACTTAGACGATTTCTAACAAAGATGTAAGTAACAAGAGATGAAAACACTCAGAGTTAAGCAAGTTGTTTAAGATGATGCTTCAAGATTCTTATGATTTCCCCTTTGGAACTTTAGTGGATTGATTAATGTGAGATCTCAACAATAGGTCCCTAATAGGAGATGGGTGTAAAGCTTGTTTTGACTCTAAATGTGATCACTCCCTCACTTATGCAATCCTAGACACGGGGTGGGAAAGGTACAACCGGCCCAGCGTCCGTGTAGGAATCCACGGCTCGCGGGGACTTATGGAGGTCCCTGGTGTGATTTCCTAGTCGGCCCCAAGGAATATGGAGACGAGAGGTCCGCACACCAAGGTAGGAACATGCAATCTAATGTATGAAAGTATGAATGAACCTATGTGCACCGGAATGCATGCAAATTCTAACCTAGAATCTAGCAAACAATTATGCACACAACGATGTAAGTATGTAAACCAACCAAGGAGGAAGTCAGATAACACCCAAGCAAGAATATCACAGCAAAAATTGTAGAAATAGAATGCACCTCGGGATGCGTACCTATCTGGAGTGTAACGGTCTAGAAGACCCACGTCAGAAATATATAGCGGTCAGAGGCCAGACCGCCAGAAGCAATATAACGCAGGGACCCAGGACCGTCGTATGAGCCAGAGAGCCAAAAACAAACCAGAAATAGAAGGGAAATCCGTGAAAAGCCCAAACAGCAGGATGAGGAGTGTAATGGTCTAAAGCCCCTGCGTCAAAGTGGAGTGACGCAGGGCCAGAGGGACAGAGGGCCGTCAGACTACCCAAAGAACCAGAAACAAGAAGAAGTAAGAGGGAAATCCGAGGAAACTAAACAAGGAAATGATGGTAGGTTTAAACAGAGATCAAGACACGATTGGCACAAGTTGTCCCACCGTGATCGCCAAAAAATTATCTGTTGATTTATTTTTTAATTAGATTCCTATCCCACCCCCTTTAAATACATACATGCATAAGACAAGGGGGATGAAAGGATGAGAAATACTAACCGTGATCGCCACCAAGGTTCCAACAACGCCAAAAGATGAAGAAGTGTAAAGAACGGCGCCGTGTATCTTGGAAAGAAAACTTGATCGCGCTTGAAATGGGGTGCGGGGAATTTGTGGATTCAAACCTCCTCTCATTCGAGCCGGCTAGATGAAGAGGGCCTCACGTTGTATTCATGCTCTCCTGCAAAACAAAGATGAAACACAAAGGTAAAAACCCATTAGAACATGAAGTGTAGAAATCTGTCCAAAGTGATAAAATAGCATGAATAAAAGGGAGAGAACGCACCGGGGGGAGGTTTTTAACCCCTGTGGAAGGGTGGAAAAGATAGGTGGGTGTGTTGTGCATGCATGAGGTTTGAAATCACGAGATTTGATTGAGAGAATAGAGAGAAATCATTGATGCAAAATAGAGAAAAACACATATGTAGCAGAAAATGCAGAAAACTGTGATGATTTGTGATTTTGAGGAGACTAGAACTAAGAGTGTAGACCATGAAATCAAGCCCAAAAGGATGCAATGAAAAGTTAATACTTCCCTCTCCAAGATAGGGTCGAAGTTGTGAGTTGGAGTTGCAACATGACTTCACCCCACGTCTGGAAAGAGCCCCCCTTTGCAACTGCGAACTGGGCAGTTTTTATAGAGTTTTGTAAGAAAGCCTCATCTTCTTATCACGATTCTCGGAGATAGAGTCCAAAATAAATTGAGTTCTCTAGATCAAACTCGAGATAATACTAAGGACAAGAGATAGGAACAAACAGAGATCAATTCGGAGGAGGATTCTAGAAGATATGGCTCTTGGAAGGTAGCACCGGAGCCTTATCTGCAGAGTTTTAGTTGAACTAGGATACTTAAATCCTGATCTTTTGAGCGTGATTCTGAGCAAGATAGCCAATGAAATTTGGAGTTCTTTAGACTGAATTCAAGATAATACCAAGGAGAAACCATAGGAACAAACGGCGCTTAATTCGGAGCAGAATTCAAGAAGTTATGGGCTCTGCAAGGGGGCCACGGCGCACAGAAACGGAGCAGAGTCCAACACAAATTAGACACTCAGGTGTGTGTAACGGTCTATCATACGACCGTCAGAGTAATGTAACACACTAGGGTAGGTCTGTCACACTCTGGGGGTCAAACGGGACGATTTCGGATAAGTTTCGGTGTAACGCACACATGCTAGACCGTCGCATGGACTCTAACGGTCTAGGGTAGGACCGCCACGCTCTAGGGGTCGAACAGGGTGTTTTCGGGCAAGTTTCGGTGTGACGGTCTATCGTAGAACCGTCACACTGCTCTGGCGGTCTAGGGTAGGGCCGTCATACTGATGGAGGAAGATTTTGGACAGACTACGCATGACTTTAGAAATTGAAGCGTATCTCTCAAACGTGGCAGAACTAGCGAAAGTCGTAGAAGAAGAAATTGTAGATAACTGAGAGAGGAACAACTTTCATGAATAAAGAAATTTGAGAAAATGATTGGAAGAGGGAGAAAATGGGGTTAGAACATAAAAGAAAATTCTGGAAAATAGGTGAACAACACAGCACGCCAGAAAAATGTGAATAGCTCACAATCGGGGCAGAACTAGCTGATGGCGTAGAAGAAGCAATTTTAGATCTTTAAAAGAGGAACAACTTTGATGAAGACAGTGTTTTGAATAGAGGATTGGAAGAGGGTGAAAAAAAACCACTTTTAGGACTGTGCAGTGAGAGAGAGCCGAATGCTTGAAGGAAGCTGACCTAAATGGGCCGTAAGTTGACTTGGAAGTCGGACTTTGATAAGATAAGCTTCAGGACTTTAGGAAATCATGATCTCCAAGACTCAAAGGATATGAAATGGTAAAAAATGGGCTCGAAATCCATCCAAAGAAGTTCCCAAAATAATGGGTTATTCGGGACATCAAAATGATGAATAAGAGAAATAACTCAACTTGTGGGCTAAAACGGGTGTCAACAATGCCGTGCAGCTTGGCTTAGGCGAAAGGCCATGACGCCAAGATATAATATTTATTGGCTTAGGCGGAAGGCCATGACGCCGGGTAGCTTGGCTTAGGTGGAAAACCATGATGCCAAGATATAATATTCACCGACTTAGGCGGAAGAAGCCATGACGCCGGACAAGGGTGTTTAACGACTTAGATGTAAAGTCATGACGCCGTGCAGCTTGGCTTAGGTAAAAGGCCATGATGCCAAGATATAACATTTATCGGCTTAGGCAGAAGGCCATGACGCCGGTAGCTTGGCTTAGGTGGAAAACCATGACACCAAGATATAATATTCACCGGCTTAGGCGGAAGAAGCCATGACGTCGGACAAGGGTGTTTATTGTTAACTTACGTGCTAGCCTGGATGAAAGGTCATGATGCTGGCGGTAGAAGGGTTCTTTTGTTCTTCAACTGGATGGAAGGGCATAGCCAAGGTAAAAAGGGTCTTTTTGTTCTATGGTCGAACGAGAGCTCTGAGCCAAAGGTGAAATGGTCTTTTTGTTGTCTGGATAGACGAATGGTCTGAGCCAAAGGTAAAAGAGTCTTTTTGTTCTGAAGGTCCGAGCCAAAGGTGAAAAGGGTCTTTTGTTCTATGGTCGGATGGAAGGTCCGAGCCAAAGGTGAAAGGGTCATTTTGTTGTCTGGATGGATGAAAGGTCTGAGCCAGAGGTAGAAGAAAGGTCTTTTTATTGCCTGGCTAGACGAAAGGTCCGAACCAGAGGTAGATGGGTCTTTTTGTTCTATGGTCGGACGAAAGGTCCGAGCCAAAGGTGAAAGAGTCTTTTTGTTCTATGGTCGGACGGAAGGTCCGAGCCAAAGGTGAAAGGGTCTTTTTGTTCTATGGTCGGACGGAAGGTCCGAACCAAATGTAAAAAGGGCCTTTTTGTTTTCTTGTCAGACGAAAGGTTTGAACCAAAGGTGAAAGGGTGTTGACCCAACGGGATGTCGGAGCCAACAAACCTTGCTTAGACGGTATGTCCAAGACAAGGGCAGACATAAAACAATGTTGTTGTCTCGAGGTCATGTTGAAAACCACCGACCTGGGAGAGACACAGGGTCTGGGCCAGGGTAGAAAATGATTGTTGGCTTGACAGACTGTCAAAGTCAACCAACTTGGCGACGACGTGGGGTCCAAGCCAAGGAAGGAATATAGGATATAAATGTTGACCCGACGTCATGTCGAGGCCAACGAACTTGACAGAGGCGTGAGGCCTTAGCCAAGGGCAGAATATAGGATAAGTGTTGACTCGACGTCCTATCGAAGCCAACAAACCGGGCAGAGAAGTGAGGCCTTAGCCAAGGGTAGAATATACGATATAAATGTTGACCCGATGTCCTGTCGAAGCCAACGAACTTGACAGAGGCGTGAGGCCTAAGCTAAGAGTAGAATATAGGATACGTGTTGACTCAACGTCCTATTGAAGCCAACGAACTTGGCAGAGGCGCGGGGCCTTAGCCAAGGGTAGAATATAGGATAAGTGTTGACTCAACGTCCTGTCGAAGCCAATAAACTTGGCAGAGGCGTGGGGCCTAAGCCAAGGGCAGAATATAGAATAGGTGTTGACTCGATGTCATTCGAAGTCAACGGGCCCTGTCCCGATAGGAGGTTTGGGGTGAGGGCAGACCAGATGGTAAACGGATGAGAGGCCCAGACCCAGGGCTAAATATTGGTGTTAATCCGATGAAACATCGGAGTCAACAAACCTTGACCAGACGAAAGGTCAGAAACAAGGGTAGAAAGTGTTGATGAGGATGTCAACCTGACGTCATGTCGAAGTTGACCAACCCAACAGAGACGTGAGGTATAAGCCAGGATAGAATATGGGCGTTGACCCGTGAAGAGGTCGAGGTCAACAAACCTTGCCCAGACAGAAGGTCTGAGACAAAGCGAAGAGGTCTTTTTGTTAGTTTATTTGTTTGTATTGATTGAATTTGTTGAGTTTACTGGGTTTATTGAATTTGTTAAGTTTATTGGGTTTACTGATTTTATTAGGTTTATTGAGTTCATTGATTTATTGGGTTGATTGATTTGTTCTGTTTATTGAGTTTATTGCATTCTGTTGTATCAATTGAGTTTATTGATTTTATTGGGTTTATTGGGCTCGTTGGGTTTATTAGTTCCCTTGAGTTTATTTAGTTTGTTTGATTTATTGAATTGATTAGGTTTATCGTGGTTTATTTAGTTCACTAGATTGATTGATTTTTTGTGATTGATTTTGTTCTATTTATTGTGTTTATTGAGTTTGCTAAATCTGTTGAATTTATTGGTTTTGTTGAATTTGTTGAGTTTGTTGATTCATTAAGTTTATTTTAAATCATCATCATCATTTCTTCATTTTTTTTATTTCTTTCTTCTTTTTGTTTCTTTTTTTTGTTGTGTTTTTTTTGTTTTATTTTCGGTCTCCGTGGCACGGACTCGTTTGTGGTGCGGGACATTTTATTTGGTGGGACTATTGGTGACTTTCATTGTTTATTACGCCAGTGGAACTAGGGATTAATGTCCAAGAGTCCGGCCAAGACGAGGTGCCTCGAGCCGGAAAGGAAGGGGTTCATGGGCCCAGTTCCGCGAGGCTAGGGACAATTTTCGAGCTCGGCGAGGGTGGAGCGCCTCAAGCCGAGAAAAGGGCTTTATGAACCCAGCCCAGTGGGACAAAGGGTAATTTTAGGGTCCGGCGAGGGCGGAGCACCTCAGGCCAAGGATAAGGTTTCGCGAACCGAGCCCTGATGGGATAAAAGGTTATTTTCGAGTTCGACGAGGGCGGAGTGCCTCGGCCAAGGAAAAAGATTTTGTGGACCCAACCCGATGGGACTGATGGGCAAAGATTTTTTGGAGCTCGACAAGGGCATAGTGCGTTATGCCAAGAGAAGGGAGATTTTATTGGACCGACATTGGGCAAAGGGTCCGAACCGGCAACAGTGGGAGAGCCCTGTGAGACAAATATGGCATCTCTTGGTGTATCTGCGTCATTGCTGGCCGAACGCCAGAAGACAACGGGAATACGTTGGCCGGGATCATAGGTCCCAAATCAATGGTAGAGGTTCAGTCGCGATTGGACAAGTGGGGAGTATCCCCGTAGGATGAGGCATATGGGGAAGCCCTGTTGACCCCATAACTTCCTTTCTTCTTTTCTCTTGCATTCATTTTCATCATTCATATTTTTTTGTCCTTTTTTTTTAATGGACAACTCTGATGGCACTGCCAGTGTAGTATAGAGTCGCTACCCTTCATCCATTTGTTTTTTTTAAACAGACCAAGGCGGGTGTATAGGAGAGCGCCCACCTCCTCAGAGAAGGGATGAGTGGTTCGCTCCACCATACCGATCCAACAATGGTAGTTTCTTATTGGTACGGACTAAGCCGCGAGGGGAGTGATATTTCCACTAGCAGCTGCAGCCATCAAGGCCTCCTTCATTCATCATTTTTTTTTGTTGCTTGCCCCAAGAACAGGCCATTTCCTTTCTTTCTCTTTTTTTTCTCTTTTTTTTGCAAACATCAGCATTCGAGTTGCTGGATGATACTAAATACTGACTTCAGCAAACTGTGAGGAGCAGCTGGGGGAGCGATGCTGCGTAGGGCTGCTCTTTTGAAGATGGGCATTTGATGATGGCGCAGTGGATCCACCTTGTATTCGCCCATCTATAATACGCCTTTCTTGATCAGGCGTTCAATAATGTCCTTGAACACATAGCAATCCTCAATGGGATGCCCCACCGTTTGGTGATAAGGACAAAATCATGGATCGTCCTTTATTGCGGAATCCCCTGGTTTCTTCGGCTATGGGAGCACCACTTTGCCGCATTCATAGGCCCACTCAAAAAGAGTCCTAGTTTTATCCTTTGAAAAGGAGTATGATTTCATCATTCTGCCCCTTAATGAGTACCCTTGTTTTGCCGGCTCGGCGGAAGAAAGGCTGGCTGCCTCTTTCGTTTTCTTCTTTTGTTGCTTGGAGACTTCAAAATTTGAAGCGCAAATTTCTTTTTTTTGTCGAGTATCTGCCGATTGGTTTATTCTTCTAGCTCGAGGCTGTAGAAGCGAGACAACGCTTCGCTAGAACTACTTCGACATCAGCCACAATGTCACTTAATTGTTCAAAGGTCGTGACTTTAATGTCAATGACCCATCGTAGAATTTCTATTTTTAAATTTTCTTTACAGATTTGAACAGAGTCCCCGTAGCTTGGCGGATGCCGACCGCTTTCCCAGAGATTCCTCCACCTTCTTATGTAGTCCAGGGCGGATTCATTATCTTTTTGTTTGGTTATTTGTAATTCGGCCTCAGTGACTTCTTCTTCGGCCACCTTCATGCTCATTGTTCATTTTATCCTCGGTCTGTCTATTGTCACCAGACTTGTTGGACTTTGATGTAGGGCAGTTGGCTACATATGTGGCCCTAGTGGCACCATCGTTTGAGATGCTTCGATTGCCCCCTGACATGCCCGGGGGATCGGATATTGGAGTGGCTGAGGGGGGATGCCCCCTTTATATTCAGGCGTTAGTCAGAGCATGGCTGGCCATGTTGGGGCTTTAGGTGAGCTAGCACTAGCTTGTATCGCTTCAAGTAAATGTCCTGCCGATCGAGGCATGTATGGACTTACATTCATTTTATTTACCTGCCTCTGCAGCATTTCAATCTCTTGATGTTTTTGGTGTAGCAGCGCCACCAAGGCAGAGTCTTGTAAGAAGGGGCCGGGAGTGCTACTGCCTTCCGCCTCTGGTTTGTATAAGATGTGTGGCATCCTGCCATCATTGCTGACTGCAGGTAGCTCCTTCAAAATGAACTCTTTATGTTTTATGCCTCCGAGTGTAGGAGGAATGTGGTATTGAACCCCCTTATTAGGTGACAGGTGTTGTTTTGACATTTTCTCAGACCCAGTAGATGAGTGGGAGGCAGAAGTTTCAGCCTGGGTTATTCTTTTCGGCACAAAGCAAATTTCTTCATTTTCCTCATCAGCAGTTTGTGCCCAGCCAGACGAGGCTGATAATGTGTTGCAGGAGAGGGCCATACGTCTCCTTTCAACTTTTGCATTCTTCTTTTCCTTCCCCTTTATGGTTGGCATCTGCCCCACAGTGGGTTGCTTGGTACATTCAGCGTCTTTGCCTTTTCTTTGGTTCTTTTTATTAGCCGGTGGGGCTCATTGTATCTTTGAGGGGCAGGCTTCTTGTACTGCATAGGCTGGCCCTCGGGCTACTTATGCTCGTCTAGCCCATTTATTACAGTTTGAAGCTGTTGCACGGCTGAGTTGATTTCTTCATTCATCTCAAGAGTCGGGCGAGGTGCCGGCCTTGCTCTTTTTCTTGATGGCATTGCTCGCCGATTCCTTTGTTTTTCTTTAGGATCTAGAGCACAATCCTCATTGGTGTGCCAGTTGTAGGCCTCTGGCACTTCTTCAGGTAGCTGTTGACATATAGATATCATGTTGATTGATGCCCCTAGAGCAGGCAATTCATGCGGGCATGGAGGATTGAATTTGTGCTCCCCCATCTATAGTTCCCCTCTTTTATTAGGCCCTGGGCGATGTCCTTGAATATTTGGCAATCCTCAATGGGGTGCCCGAGGATTCTATGGTAGAGGCAGAAGCAAGGATCATCTCTTCGCCTGAGATCATCAGGCCTCTTCGGCTTTGGTAGAGTAATCTTGTTATACTTGATAGCCCATTCGAACAGTGCTCGAGTCCTATCCCTGGGGAAGGCATAGAGCTTCTTTTCTTTGTTCTGTTGGGGATGGCTTTCTCGACATTTAGCGAGTTCATTGGGGGGAGAATTATGCACCCACTTGTGCCTTTTCGCCCTGAGGCTAACAACATGTACCGCTTTCAGCATCGGCCGTTTATTAACCTGCCTAGCTTGACGACTTGAGTCAGCAGGAAGTGAGGGGTATCTCTCGAAGAAGTCTTCCACTTCCGTGGCAACATCCATTAATCTGTCAAAAGATCGGATTTCAATTCTGATTATCTTTTCTAAGATCTCTCTCTTCAGATTTTTTTTGCACATCTGTATTGCATCTTCTGGATGCAGAGGATGCCGGCATCTCATGCTGAGATCCCTCCATCTCTTGATATATTCTGCAGTAGGCTCATAGCCTTTTTGTTTGGTTGCCAATAGTTCCGCCACAGTTACCTCTACCTCGGCAACGTGAAATCTTTCATTGAATTTATGCTGCATATCTGGCCAGTCTTTAATAGATCCAGCCGGCAAGGTAGAGTACCATTCAAAGGCGGGTCCTGTGAGAGAAGACCCGAAAAACTTCAGTAAGTACGACTCGTCAATCGCCAAGTCACCCATGGCTGTTATATAGTGTGCAATATGTTCTTTCAGGGAGCCCTGCTCCTTGAATTTGTCAAATTTAGGGGGCTTGTTAATGCCAGGTGGCAGTCTCTTGGCAGCATGACAGGCTGGATATGGCACTTCATATATATCAAAGGGGGCATGATCTTCACTACCGCTCTTTTCCCGCCTTGCTTCGATCAATTGCTCCACCATCAGCTCGTTCACCATAACTGGCTTTACTGGTTGAGGGCAGAGGTGCATCAATTGTGAGGCTGAAGCCGCAACATGAGGCGGCAGAGGCTCTGGTAGGGGATCCTGCTACTGCATTTGAGGAGGCATTGGCTGTGCTGGCTGGAACCACTGAGAATAATGCTAGGGAGTATCCCAATTCTGATTGACAGTTTGTATAACGGCCAGTGGGGGAGCACTCGTGGGGTCGGAACCTCCCCGTGACGGCTCGGCTCATGCCCTCGGTTGCTCGGGTGCCATAACATGCTCAGTATTTTCATTTAATTGTTTCTTCAGTAGTTCTACCTCCTGCTGGTACCTTTGCAAGGCTATTAAGATAGCGAGGTCCATAGATGTTTCATTATTGGTGCCTTAGAGTGTGCTACTGGAGGCACACTTAGATGGAGGAGACGGGACTGCTCCTTCTTGTCCAGACGTCACTGTCCTGGTAATGACATTTGTAATATCTTCATCAGAAATCTGCTTACTCTTGGTGGCTTGCAGTTGCTTGGTGGCGACTTTGCCCTGTCCTGTCATTGGGCCTTTTCCTCCAGCGATCTCAGCCGGCTCTTCTTGTTCATTCGGCATGGTGCCATGCCCACTCATTACCCCTGTCATATTACAGGTGAGGAACTGCATTCTTATATTGTACTTCTCGACTCCCCTTCGGGCCTGAAGGGAGAAAGTCAGTTCTTTATATATGGAGATTCCTTTCATCTTTTCATTTTGTGGAGACTTCTTAAGGCTTCTAGCCTCGGCTCGCCTCCCTTCATCATTCACCCTCACCGGTGACATTTTGTCTTTTCCTTCCTCTTCGACCTTGACGGCAAGAAGCGACCTTTGCAGGCCCACGATGGGACTTCCAAAGTTATGAAAATATTCCCGGATCATTCTTATTGTGTCTTCTTGGCTGCACTTTGTAGAGGTGGCAGAAGGCAATGTTTGGATTCGGGCCGATGGCATGCATGAAAGCCGTGCTAATTTGGCCACTTGATTGAGACTCCTTGAATATTTAGGAATATCGGCCTGCCTTGCACAGGCCCTGACAGTGGATGGAGGAGTTGTAGCTATGGCTTCCTCCACATGCATCACTTTGTTGCCCCCTCTGCTAGGGACATCAATAGAATTGTTGAAGTTCTGAAGGGTTGGTGCAGCATCTCGGGTCCTCTTGGGAACCCACATTTGCTTAATTTTCATTAATTTTGGAAGAAGCCTCCCTTGCTTGTTCTTATCAAAATTCACCTTCTAGCTTGCTAGAACTTGGAAGGTGTTATGGGTGGGGACAATTGGTTTGACATGGTCTGGCAAAACTTCGACATTGCGGCCGCTGAAGTAGACTCGGACGCCCCCGATCAACATAGAGCTCCCGGATGCTGACAATCGGCCCGGGGAAGCAACAATAATTCTCACTCTGGAGCTCTTCTTGTTGTCCCCAGCGGGCTTCTTTTCGGGTGCCCCAGTCAGGTGAGTAGTATGGTGAACATGGCAGCTCGCAATTGCAAGACTCTTCAGTAGAGTTTTGTTAATTCGGCCCTCACTTTGGCGGGCCGCAGCTTCATCATTCTTCAGCTTCGCAGGTTCCGAGCCCGCCACATGCAAAAGACTCACAAATACGACTCCCAGGAAGTTGGGGAAGCCTTGACGGCAAGAAGCGACCTTTGCAGGCCCACGATGGGACTTCCAAAGTTATGAAAATATTCCCGGATCATTCTTATTGTGTCTTCTTGGCTGCACTTTGTAGAGGTGGCAGAAGGCAATGTTTGGATTCGGGCCGATGGCATGCATGAAAGCCGTGCTAATTTGGCCACTTGATTGAGACTCCTTGAATATTTAGGAATATCGGCCTGCCTTGCACAGGCCCTGACAGTGGATGGAGGAGTTGTAGCTATGGCTTCCTCCACATGCATCACTTTGTTGCCCCCTCTGCTAGGGACATCAATAGAATTGTTGAAGTTCTGAAGGGTTGGTGCAGCATCTCGGGTCCTCTTGGGAACCCACATTTGCTTAATTTTCATTAATTTTGGAAGAAGCCTCCCTTGCTTGTTCTTATCAAAATTCACCTTCTAGCTTGCTAGAACTTGGAAGGTGTTATGGGTGGGGACAATTGGTTTGACATGGTCTGGCAAAACTTCGACATTGCGGCCGCTGAAGTAGACTCGGACGCCCCCGATCAACATAGAGTTCCCGGATGCTGACAATCGGCCCGGGGAAGCAACAATAATTCTCACTCTGGAGCTCTTCTTGTTGTCCCCAGCGGGCTTCTTTTCGGGTGCCCCAGTCAGGTGAGTAGTATGGTGAACATGGCAGCTCGCAATTGCAAGACTCTTCAGTAGAGTTTTGTTAATTCGGCCCTCACTTTGGCGGGCCGCAGCTTCATCATTCTTCAGCTTCGCAGGTTCCGAGCCCGCCACATGCAAAAGACTCACAAATACGACTCCCAGGAAGTTGGGGAAGCCAACAACTGGGGGAAAGTTGCCAAAGATAGTTGGCACGGCAAGGTAGCCGTATGCAGCATGGCCGGCCATGATCTTTGGGCCGAAGGCAAGTCCAGACAATCCGCTTGTCATCGTTCCAACTTGCAAAGGGGAGAAACCAGACAAATGAATAAGTAGTATTTGAAGTAGTTGAGCGGGGGCCCCATGGCCTTTCTATTCTGGTGAAAAGATGAAGGGAGGCTTAGTCCCACCGGGCGTGCCACTTTGGTGACATCGATTTTATTTTTAGAAAAAATCGTTAGGTGTGCCAGTCACCGGAGTGACAAAATTTATCGTGCGCTCAATCTGACTTGGTCAGTCGATTGTGAGGTTCGGGTCGGGACTCAAAACCCGTTGTACCGTAAAGGCTACGGCGTTAATTATGCCCCTCGGAAGAGGGACAACCCTTGATTAATCATCAATATAGAAGGACCAAGGGGCCCATAGAATATATGAAAGACGTGATTACATGCAAGCACACAATACAGTAGTATTTATTCATTAAACCGGCCTCCGATATAAGGCGGAGAACTTAGGTCCGAAGACCGTCATCACGCATAGTGAAAGTCTCCGATCGGGCATAACCTGACTTTCTGCTAATCACCATTTGATATACCGAAGAAGCGGCTCATGCAAGCATACAAGGTAATAGTATTTAGTTTTATTATTTATTATTTATTCAATCATTTATTCATAATTTTAAAAGAGATTTCGGCAACGTCTCTCTGGCTTCGAAAGTTATCGGGGCCTTCTTATTTTGAGATTGTGCATGACATTAGGGTACACACATATGGACCCATGAGGTGGGCCTGACGTGACCGTGTTCGGGCAGACTCGTGTATTATCGGGAGAATGTATGCCGGGATACGGCAAATTTGTTGTTCAAGAACCGAGGGAATGCGGTTAAAATCCGATCGGAATGAATTAAAACCAGCGGATTATTGGCCTGGAACGGAATTACGCCATGACTACAATGGGACGAATCTCGAGGTCCGGGCACGGCTCGTCGGGCATCATTAATATTCCCCATACTCAGGTCTGGAGGATATAAGAGCTCTGAAGTGGGTACAACCGTGTTCATTGTTTGTTATTTATTCTTCTTATTATTATTATTATTATTATTATTATTTTAGATGCATAAATGCATCTCTTCTTTTAATTCTTTGTTCTTATTTCGTTTATGTTATTCCCCTTTGTATTGTTTATTTGCTTATTTTCACATTGCACGTATATATATTATTTTCTTTATTGCCCTTCGTTCGATTATTATTTATTTATCACTCTTTTTATTCAGATTATTTGGTTACTATGGTTTTATCATCTTTTATTATTGTTATTTGTTTATATTATTCTAACCATTTTTTTTATTTTCCAAATTTTGAATGAGTGTGTTTTTTATTTATCTCATTGTTGATATGTTTTGTTTTGTTTTTATCATATATATACATATGTATATGGAATGGGGAGGGGGGGTCGGTGCATGTCAGCGCAAGGCTGTTGGCACTCAAAATATGATTAACGGCGATCAAGCCTCAAAGACGAATGACATGGCCCACTGAAGCACAGAAGTCGAAGGATATCAATACACTGAAGCCCTCTCAAGCTGCCAGAGCCTCAGGTCACCCTGTATGAACATCGAGGACTTCACCTCAGGAGAATCGAGATGAATTTACAACCAATCGACAGTGCGACCAAGCCTGCCCAATGAACCGACATCGACTCCGTCATGCCACATACACTACTCCCGTTGTCCGACCAAGGACAACGGTCTACCCGGTGGCCCGCCACCTTATGAAAGACTCTCCTGAGATGAAAGAATGCCTTTAGCTCTTCAGAATGGAGGACCGAGGGCTCTGTCGGTAGAAGATCCCGATTACCTAGCACGGGTACGGCTTCTCGCCAAGTTGGGTCCGTTAGTAGCCGAATGATCGCCCAGTCGAAGCGGAACTATCACGAGTGTTACTCCACCCTTCGAGAAGCTTTGAACACAAGTCAGGCCGAGCTAGCAGCATGAATCATAGTTTTGAAGGCCGTGTCAGCGGAAAACCTGCGTGTTCAAACCAAAGATACTTGAGGTTCCGAAAAGGGCCGTACGTCGTCTCGAGAGCTTCGTCAAGGCTTCTCGTCAAGATTTTGAAGGACTACGGCGAGATGAATGGTCACGGTGACTCCCGGGACCATCCCCGGACCCACAGACTAACCCGCGTCAAGCGGAAGAAGCTAATACGGTGCACTACTCACCGGCGCACCCCCTTATCCGGCACCCTCAATTCCGGCGTGCCAAAAAGCTTGGAGAACCCCTTATCCTGGCACGCTATTTCCCACGCCGCATTAGGCTTTGCCTATATAACAAACACTCGGTTCGACCAAGTAAAGGAGGATGAATTAAGAGAAGAGAAAAAAAGGCGATAGAGACGAACTGAGTGTGATTAGTTCGAAGAGCCGACCACCAATCAAACTTGAGGGAGAGAAAGGGTTTTCTTGGGGCAAAAGGAGGGCTTCCTGAGAGCTTCCTCGCCGCTGTCGTCTTCCTCTATTCTGTCGGGATACCTCGGAGCCAGAGAGGGGCATACGATACTCTATTTTCTGGAAGGAGATTTAGGTGGGTTTTGTATTTTCCATCCGAGGTCTTCCTTCATTTTCTCCCTTCCATTGTAATGTAAGTGGAAGGGGGGAAGGGGCGATTATATGAGCCCATCTTCCCTCCCCTCTCACCATTTCTTTCCTCCGTTTTCTTCTACAAACCTCTCTGCTATTATTGAATGGTGTCT